>OX421457.1:20122262-20142262 GCA_949126865.1 Montipora capitata | reverse complement strand
CAATTTAAACAAAGACTTTAAACAGTTACCTTTAACATCATTGTTAAAAAAAGTTGAAAATGCACATGCTAGAGAATTATTTTAATGAACGCTTTTTATAATTTTCCTCATTTATTATTCTTTTTTTTACTGTTATCATTTAGTGTTGAAAAGCCCCCTGGGGAATACTAATAATTAAAAGTATTTATGTAGGATAGAAAATATTATTTTCTGACCCAATCACCCAGTCTTTACTTCGTTAAGTGAGGCCTTGACTATCTGTTATTCCTGTCCATTATTTCCCACCCAAGGCTCACTGACAGTAAATTTTATTGGCCGTTTTTATACTAGAGACGTATAGTGAAGATATCGTTGACGTCACCTATTGTCATTAATGTGCCAACCAGAGCCTTGTTGGCTGTCGAAACAAAGGTCTTTTGGTCTGTAGTTGGCACATTTGAATAACAAACGCAATGTTTGTAAACAGATATCTTCCTTATAATACGTCTGGGCGACTTTAGGCAATTTAATTTGTTGCGTCTTTGACGCGCTAAACGATTTAGTTCGTCCAGACGTATAATGCGTCTCTCGCCGGTCTTTATACGAGACGAATTAAATGACAAAGTGGCCGGCTTGGCGGTGATGTCTCTAAAAAGGCTTGTGGTGTATGTGGCCACCTAAGCAGACACAGCCACAAGTCAAAAAGGGACTTTGCCGAGTGCTGCAACATGTAGATGTACTGTACGCCTCTAGTGTAAAAACGGCCATTCTTAGACGTGTAAAATTTTGACTATCACTTCATTTTGATTGTTCTTTTAAGACTTTGTCTTCACTCTTGCAATGCCCATATTTCTTTCTTGATGTTTTGTACGTTCATGAGCTACCATCTGAGATGAATCTTTGCAAAGTGAGTGACAAGTGTTTTGTGTTGTATTTTTAATCTGTCTAGTCACACGTGAGTGAAATGAATTTAGTGATATTTATGTGAGTGGAGAACTGGATTTATCATATGGCCCGTACGGCCCAGCGCGCGCTTTCATTGTAAATTGGGAAAATACCCGTATGAGGGCCGTACGCACTAGCGCAAGCAGGTGCGGAAAAAGCCGTACAGCCCTGCTAGGAACACATATTGCTCCTCGCGATGCCATTTTAGAGGATTGGTCTGTTCCACTCCAGCCAGTGGTTGAAAATAGGTAGCAAATGCCTAGACTTAAGGGGACACTTTGTGTTGGAAGTCAAAATTGGGCGTGCATCTAATTAGGTGCAAACCTGGACATAAGTGAGCCAGTGAACAACCGATGACGACTATCGGCTCAGTTGATTGAGCGTGTGGCTTTCGTGCGAGAGATCACAGGTTCAAACCCAGGTCGGACCAACACATAGGGTCTTAAAAATAACTGAGCAGGAAGTGATGCCTTTGTAATTTCATCTGCAGATGGTTGGACTTTCAAGTTTTCTGGGATACGGGCTATAAAATGTAGACCCTTTCTCACAGGCCTTTCTGTTAATCAGTACTGTGAGACATTTTGCGAACATACATACTGTTTGTGAAAAGTAGGGCGGAGACCCCAGTGATGTGGTCTGTCCTCCTTTCACAATATATGCGTGAGTGGAGGAGATCAAATATGGACTGATAGCAGCTGCCAGAGACGCCTTTACATACTAATCTCCGATCCGGAGAAAGAACTGCAAACCGCCATGAGACTGTGTGTGTGATATGTGCGGTATATATCTGTTAGCATTACCATGATTTCTTTGTACTGATTGTGGGATTTAGAACCTTGATTTTGAGAAATGCTTGTGTGTTATAGGTTTAACGTATATAGTGTACCTTCAAACCTGATTTCCTTATTGTTTAATAAGAAAAAACGGTGATAGGAAAGGTATTCTTAAGAGTCTGACCTATCTGAAATATTTGCTTACTCATCGGGGGCTTGTTTCTAATGTTCAAACGTCTGCCTTTGGCTCACTTACCTTGTCACTTTTCTTTAGAGCACTATTCACCTTGCCCAGTTTCGATTAGGCTGGATTACCAGTCGCAAGGATGGCACAGTCGGTTAGTGCGCCGCCTTGGTGCAAGAGGTCCTGAGTTCGATTCCCGGATCTCGCATCCTTGTTTCGACTCCTTTCCTTTCCGTGTAGCTAAGTAGCTTTAAATACCCGTAAAACGGAGCACTGATAGAGACGGGGGAGTACAGTGAGCGCACCGTCGACCTCAGGTTTGTCGGTTGAATTACTGTTACGAGTTATCGACGTTAAATATGGTTACTTTACTTTACTTTTACTTTTGCTGTTTCGAGAAAGGACCCCGCGCTCCTTCCCCAAGGAAGGGACGAAGTAGCCTAAACTAGCTCAGTCATGTCACTTTCGTCCCCCTAACGCATCGTCCTGTTTTCATCATTTCAGGAAATCTACGATTTCTTTTGTGACATGGACGAAGAGGAAGAGGGATACATGTTAGAGGTTTCACGAAGCACAACTCGTCTCTTTGACCACATGGCTGCGTTACTTGCCCATCCTTTACAAAGGCCTAAACAGCGCGACACCTTCTATAAACTAACGCCAAGAAGAGATGAAGAGTCCATTCTGTGACATTCACTCTTCGTTTTTGTCGCAAGAGGAAGCTTAAGCCAGGACGATGAGGACGGCTACGAGAACAACACGTAAAAATGCAACTTCGCGTTATTCTAATCCCAAGTCGTGTTCGGCGTAGGAAGTGTATGCAAAGTTTCTCGCAACAAAATTGGTATGAACGGAGGTGGAACTTTGGTGGAAGGTGGTCGCGTCCTATTTGGTCATTTCACGTCGTTGTCATGACGAAAACGGCGAGGAAATGTACAAAATGTGAAACGCTCGTGCTGGGCGTGCAAAACCTTTGTTTTTGCTCATTAAACCTCTTGTTTTCTTCCGTTTTCGTTCTCGTGGATGTCGTCTTTACTTATCATGCGCCCTAATATGATCTTGTCTACACATCATGGCAGGCGTCTTGTTTAACATCACTAAGAGAAAGAAGACCACGAAGTGACTGCAAAAACCCAATTTATCAAACACTAGAAATTTCTCAAAATCGATTGCTTTAAAAATCTGAGAAAATTTCAAAATCCCGTGTAGCTTAAACCTATGGAATAGGACTGATTAAATATTCTACTGCATGTGTCCACCAGAGAAATCTAAGCATTTCTACTACCCCTTGAAACCTACCAAAATACGCGCAGAAGACTCTATGCACAAAGACACCACTTAGCAGGGGAGTGACAGGAAAGACTTTTCCCGACACGGAAAAAAAAAGAAAACGACTAAATTTAACTCGTTTTCCGACTGGATTGCCATATGTCAACCCAGTAATTTGGTAGGCAAATTGGTATTAACGAAACAAGGCGGCTGTCGTGAACGCAAGCCTTGAAACCGGAAAAATAGATGTCTCGCTTGCCACAGCCATACCTTCTTAGTGTGGTAGGCCATGTTTCTAAATAAGGCCTTTGTTTAGTTTTGCTGAATGAGATAAGGATGGACGGGTGAAAACGGAATACGATGACACCAGAAGCTTGTGATACCAGGTTGGTTATACTTTAGTTCAAAATAAACACGCGACGGAATATGAATTTAAGGGCGTTGTGAGTAGACGGTTTGATCATCGCGGAAACGATGGAGTACCAGTCGAAACAGAAACTAAAGGAAACGCAAGGTCAATAAGTTTTACAGCAATAGACCTAATCGGCTAACTCAGTGTAGTATACAAAAATAGACCTTATTCATAAATGGCGGTCAATTTATAATTCTTTTGTCGAAGTGCAAATTAGCCTACCAAGCCTCGATACCATACAGTGAATTGAAAAGATTTCTTGCTCTAAAATGAGGCTTGGTAGGCTAATTTGCACGTGGACAAAATAATTATAAATGTGACCGCCATTTATGAATAAGGTCTATTTGGTTTTATCAACGGAGTTGATGATGTAAATTGGCCACCGTACAGAGATTCTAAAAGCTGACGTTTCGAGCGTTAGCCCTTCGTCAGAGCGAATCGGATCAGAGATTCCCTCTGACAAAGGAGTAACGCTCGAAACGTCAGCTTTTAGAATCTCTGTACGGTGGCCAATTTACATTATTAACTCCGTTGATGAAACCAAATTTTTGTATACTACTACTTCCTCGTCGACGCAGCACTTAACTCAGTGTTGTACCCAAACATTTTTTTCAGGTATTTCCATATCATTTGAATACGAATGCCACATTTTCATGCAAATACAATACTCAAAGAATCTTAATCCCGGGAAATTTGAATTGTGAGTACAACATTGAGTTAGCCGATTAGGTCTATGTGGCCGCCGTTTTATAAAAATAGGAACGCAATGCGTACGTGTGGTAGTGCATAACTTCCAGGAGATTCAAGTTATCTTTGACTCTAATAGTACACGTTGTTATGTAGCACGATATTGTTTTGGTACCGTATATCATTATAGTGCCATGGTAGATGTCTGAGGTAAATAGCCCCCTGAGAAGACATGTGGTTACTAGTAAAATACTAAATCCCAGAAAGAGTGAAGAAAATAAAAGAGAATCGAAAAACATTAGCTTCGAGGCTGACATGGTGATCATTTTCAAGTTCCATTACAACTTCTTTTTCACCAAAAATTTGAGCGTGCACTCTGAGGCTCTAACAGCTTTGTAAGACGAAAGTTCACTGAAGATAAGCCCTGTCGGGCGGGGTTAGTTTTTGGATGGATGACCTGCCGTCAGAAACAGGAGCGAAAATTCTATTTTAACGCTCAAAAATGCGAACTAAGCAAGGTACAGATTTTGTTAGCCTGCTTTATGCAAAACAAATATTGATGCAAAAGTAAATAAATATTGAAACACAGTTCTTAGGAAGAGAAGAAGAAGTTCTCAGGAAGTGTCGATCGAGAATAAAATATTTTGCCATCAGCAACAAAATTTGCGACATGAAAACAACTTAAACTTTCGAGAATATAAAAAGTTACCATCAGCGAAAATCATTTTGGGAGTATTTTACGTTCAATTTTTCTATTGTACTTTTAGCTGCACAAGTAAATCGCAAAATCGAAAGTGACCTCGAATTCAGCGGGCGCCGTGATCAGGTTACCTCGCATGTTTACTCGCGAAACAAAAGATACGTCTGTGTCAAAATGATAGCAAGACACCGGGTTTTTGTTCTTGTTGGTTTGTTTTTGTTTTCTTTCAAGTGTTTTAAAGATTGACAAGAAATGTGCGAATTCAACTCAAAGATCACAATAGCCCAACTCTCAATAATTCACTCTCCAAGACGAGGTTATTTATCACCAAGTAATTCCATCGTTTTGGAAATAGCAGCTGCTTTATTATTCATCATGTTTGGCGCGTGCACGCGTACCACGCTTGCTCAACCGCTTGTATCCACGTGTCTTTTACGTATTTGTGACTCATAGTTTTTTGCTTGTGGAATTTGATTTGAGTTAGATCAAACATGTTTTAACCATTTGGCCACTCACTTCAACATCAGCGTGTTTGGTCACCAAACAATGTTTGTTGTTTAAACGCCAAACACTTCCCGTTTGTCCAGGCCCTAAGTTACTGCATGGGATGAAGTACTGTCTTGAGTAACATGAATAACCACTGATGTTGCACGGTTTAATGTCAATGCTTTATTTAGATGTCCTTGACCTGGATTATATAATCGCAGTTATAGGATTAAATTACGAATTGAATAGTAAGAAACAGAAAGTGTTAAGGACGGTGCCTACTATTGTTATTGCGCATACGTTTTGCGCATCTCCAGATACTCGGATTTCCTATTGGTAGTGCATACTAATGAAGGGATATTTTTTCGCGATTTAAATTTATGCATAACTTAGGAAGTGCTCTTGGTATCCAAAAAGAAAAGTGGGGGTAACTATGCATTTTTCAGAGATAATTAAGCTTTAATTTGGAAAGGAACGCCATACAATGCTTTGTATTTTAAAGCTCTTTGCTAATATTGTTGATTAATTATCTTTGAAAAATGCGTGGTTACCCCCAATTTTCTTTTTGCATTTCAATAACACTTGTTAAGGTGTGCTTTTCCCGCATTTTCAGTAAACCGCGCAAAAATACCTTTGAATTAGTAGGCACCGTCCTTAAAATCTGACCGGATGAAGAAACTGAAACGGTGTCACGGTATTATTAATGATAGCTATAGGTGGTACATCGAGTGAGAAATTTGTGTAGAAAAACTCTTTTAGTAACAATATCAGAATTCGGAAATGTTGAGAGTATCGCAACCAATGCAGTTAACCCATGACATGGTTTTGCATGTTTAAAGTGCCCCTGTGATCAAAAAAACCGCTTCCTTTTTTCCTTCAGATTTTGAAAGTGTGTTTGCTTAACACCTGACTGGCAAAATTTTGAGCTTTGATTTTTATCCAAAGGCCGTTTACTTTGAGTGTAAGTTTTGGATTTCACGGTCCGCCATTACTCACGTTCAAAACTGACCGATTGGACCTCAGAGGGTTGCATCCAGGGAAAAGTGACGTCAGAGGCTCACTAGCTTAAAATTTCAGCGTGTGAACGCAGCTTATTATATATGCAAAGCGTTAGTTTGAAAGTCTGAAAGCCCAAAACCCCCGTGCTGCATATTAATTCTGTGGCGTACACACGTATTGCATTTTAAACTAGTGAGCCTTTAACGTCATTTTCTCCTCGATCCAGCTCTCTCAAGAACATAATGTTAGTAATGGCGGACCATTAAATAGGAAAATTACAGTTAAAATAAAGAGGTGTCTTTTTGAAATCAAGGCTTAAAACGTGGGTCACTTAGTGTTTTGTTAACATAGTTTTAAAATCCAAAGAAAAATATGAATTGATTTTTTGGTCACAGGGGCACTTTAAGAGTTTCCTTTGTTGCGATAATTTATTCGAAAGTTTAATAACACTTTGAAAGAGCTAGAAAATGCAGCAAAAATATGATAATAACTTGTGGCCTTTTTCTTCAATCGATAGTCGTGTTCAAGATTGGTTCTTTCTAAACAGCAACCTCTTCAGGACAGAATACGGTCGCGAGCCTTTAATATATTAAAGTTTGGAACAACACCAATCGTCTGCCTTGTAAATATTTTAAGAATCACTAATGTTTATCTTCGATTGTTTTCTAACTACACTTGCTGGTTGTAGACTGAGTTTTTTCAATCTCTCAACAGTGATTTGCGTCTGACAAATAGTTTCCCCTAAAAAACTTCGCGCGTGCTTGCACAATGTTCGTCAATTGACGAATTGTTTCCCAAATGAAATCGTTCCGCGGCTCTTAGTCAAACCAAAGGATTATCCTTGTCCTGAGATAACTTTACAACCCCTTTGTGAAAAAACGGACTTTTCATGAGGGCGGACAAAAGCTTTCTCTTACTTTTCGAATAGCTGCTCCAACGCTAGATTGCACGGCATGTAACGTGTGACACTCCGTGACAGATGGTAAGATGTCCTCAACAATTATGTTGAACCCCGTAAATGAAGATTTGCCGATACATCCTTGATTGTAACGTTAAGTTCTCATGTACAATGTGCAACACTATGTTGAACCAAATGTTCGGTGCGTTTGAACAGGTCGTCCAACACTGTTAAAAGCGTATAAAATGTTGAAAGCTTGTTGAAAGCGTGTTGAATCAATTTTAAATCGGTTTAAAATTTCATTCAACATCGATTCAACTTTTCCTTTGTTCTCAAAAATGTTGAATGGTGTTGAAGCAGGAGTACCCAACGACCATTTTTGACAAAATTGTTCATATAATGTTGCAGCAACTATTACAATGTTTCTACGTCAATCTTAGACATAAGTGGTCAATCTTCGTTAATATTTAACGCTCCTGGGAAAAAAATACCCGCTCTTCACTGCCAGTGAGCAAGAGTTTCAGTGTGAGACGGCTTTTAACCAGCCAGCATATTTTAAAATGCGAAATGACACATATTGCCAGACAGCGAATAACGTTTGCCAGCGAGCGGTGGCGTACGTTATGAGCCAGCCAGCAAGGTTTCAACATCAATAGTAAAAAATAATTACATAATAAATGAAAATTAATAGTAATAAATATTAATAATATTAATAATAATAATAATAATAGCAACAATAATAATAATAATAATAATAATAATAATAATAATAATAGTAATAATCTGTACTTACAGTTTCTCGAAAGAGAGGTCCTCGCTAAAATGTAAACTTGGGAAGTAGTTGCAGGGCGATCAAGATGACACGTAAACAAATAACAACGCAATGAACACAGAGTCAGAATGTTAGTATAGTTTCTTTTTCCAATGGTGTTGCACTATAACAACACGGCATTTAAGGACGTTCGCGCGAAAATTAATCTTGCTGTTTCAATCAAATGGAAACCATTCCCTCTCTCCTTTTCGCGAAACGTAACGATGCTGACGATGAGGTGGTAATCACATGCCAAAAATGCACAGTCAATTAATCCTTTTCGCGAAACGTAACGATGCTGACGATGGGGCGGTAATGCACATGCCAAGAATGCACAGTCAATTAATCTTTTTCGCGGAGAAAAGTAACGATGAGGAGGTAAGAACATGCCAAGAATGCCAGTCAGCCATGGTCGTATATGGTCAGACAATCGCCGCAAAAGTTTCACACCAGAACTGGTGCAAAGTTTCACAGCAAAAGCCATGGTCGTGTGTCGTCAGACAATCACCGCAAAAGTTTCACACCAGAGCTGGTGCAAAGTTTCACAGAAAGAGCCATGGTCGTGTGTCGTCGGACAATCACCGCAAAAGTTTCACACCAGAACTGGTGCAAAGTTTCACAGCAAAAGCCATGGTCGTATGTGGTCAGACAATCACCGCAAAAGTTTCACACCAGAACTGGTTTAAAAAGTTTCACAGAAAAAAGCCATGGTCGTTTACCCTAATTTCATCTTAAGTTTGTTTATGATCAGTTGTAATGGAGTGAACCTTATTACAAGTTTTTCCCTCTGATCTCGGGAATTTTGGAATTTAGTTTTCGGTTTTCTTTCTTATGTTTTCTGATCTGGGTCGGTTCGAGTTAATCCGTCGTGGACTGGCGGTCCGAGTCAGTTGATCCGGTCCGACTTTTGTATCTGCCTCTGCAAAAGGCCAACGAGGGCTCTTTTCATGCAATGTCACGTTTTATAAACGTTTCCGTTTATGACTTCGCGGATCTGCCACACTGATTGTTTATTGTTCCGAGCGCTCTGGATATGATCTTTCACTGATTTCTGACTTAACCGTAAAATTAAAAGAAAAATGCACTGAAGCAACATCTCCGGGCCATTTGGGGCAGCGTAAGCAATGTTTTCAAGGTTTTGGTTACGTTAGGATATTAAGATCGTTAGTTTACTTTTTTGGCCCTATTCGCAATAGCGTAAGACTTCTTTGTTTTGACAAAGATTCTGTCATCACCAACGCTCAAATGCCGCGGGATGGTCTGTCGCGTCATCACAAAGTTCCGCATGAAGAATTTTTTCAAAAACACTGCCGACAAAAGGCATAAACTGGACAAACTATTGAAGTGTTTTTTTTTGTCAATAATCTGTTGTAGAGGAATGTTTCTTTTACTCAGAGTAAGGTTGAGAGAAAGATCGCTCATTTTGACCAACTGCAAAGTACAAATTTTCTTTACAGTCTGTCTTTAGTTGAGATATAAGCTTACAAACAAAAATTGACAGGAAACAAATTTCGGTTTTCGTTTTGTCAATTGTAAGAAAATTCTAAATTTGTCCGCTAATGGACAGGCCCTTAACGTACTTTTTTCTGAAAAGAGATTTGTTGCAAGCATTTGCTCTGAATGACAGACGACCAAGGCTGACCAAGTTTCACAGCAAAAGCCATGGTCCTATGTGGTCAGACAATCACCGCAAAAGTTTCACACCAGAGCTGGTGGAAAGTTTCACAGAGAAAGCCATGTTCGTGTGTCGTCAGACAATCACCGCAACAGTTTCACACCAGAACTGGTGCAAAGTTTCACAGCAAATGCCATGGTCGTATGTGGTCAGACAATCACCGCAAAAGTTTCACACCAGAACTGGTGCAAAGTTTCACAGTTAAAGCCATGGTTGTGTGTCGTCAGACAATCACCGCAAAAGTTTCACACCAGAACTGGTGCAAAGTTTCACAGCAAAAGCCATGGTCGCATGTGGTCAGACAATCACCGCAAAAGTTTCACACCAGAACTGGTACAAAGTTTCACAGCAAAAGCCATGGTCGCATGTGGTCAGACAATCACCGCAAAAGTTTCACACCAGAACTGGTGCAAAGTTTCACAGCAAAAGCCATGGTCGCATGTGGTCAGACAATCACCGCAAAAGTTTCACACCAGAACTGGTACAAAGTTTCACAGCAAAAGCCATGGTCGTATGTGGTCAGACAATCACCGCAAAAGTTTCACACCAGAACTGGCACAAAGTTTCACAGCAAAAGCCATGGTCGTAAGTCTTGAGACAATCGTTGTCGTGGTCAGCCTTGGTAGTCTGTCATTCATAGCAAATGCTTGCAACAAATCTCTTTTCAGAAAAAAGTACGTTAAGGGCCTGTCCACCAGCGGACAAATTTAGAATTTTCTTACAATTGACAACACGAAAACCGAAATTTGTTTCCTGTCAATTTTTGTTTGTACAACTAAAGACAGACTGTAAAGAAAATTTGTACTTTGCAGTTGGTCAAAATGAGCGATCTTTCTCTCAACCTTACTCTGAGTAAAAGAAACATTCCTCTACAACAGATTATTGACAAAAAAAAACACTTCAATAGTTTGTCCAGTTTATGCCTTTTGTCGGCAGTGTTTTTGAAAAAATTCTTCATGCGGAACTTTGTGATGACGCGACAGACCATCCCGCGGCATTTGAGCGTTGGTGATGACAGAATCTTTGTCAAAACAAAGAAGTCTTACGCTATTGCGAATAGGGCCAAAAAAGTAAACTAACGATCTTAATATCCTAACGTAACCAAAACCTTGAAAACATTGCTTACGCTGCCCCAAATGGCCCGGAGATGTTGCTTCAGTGCATTTTGCTTTTAATTGTACGGTTAAGTCAGAAATCAGTGAAAGATCATATCCAGAGCGCTCGGAACAATAAACAATCAGTGTGGCAGATCCGCGAAGTCATAAACGGAAACGTTTATAAAACGTGACATTGCATGAAAAGAGCCCTCGTTGGCCTTTTGCAGAGGCAGATACAAAAGTCGGACCGGATCAACTGACTCGGACCGCCAGTCCACGACGGATTAACTCGAACCGACCCAGATCAGAAAACATAAGAAAGAAAACCGAAAACTAAATTCCAAAATTCCCGAGATCAGAGGGACAAACTTGTAATAAGGTTCACTCCATTACAACTGATCATAAACAAACTTAAGATGAAATTAGGGTAAACGAACAATCGCTCTTTATCCCTCAGTTCAGCTACATGGCTACGTGGCGATCTCAAATACAATCCACGGCACAGTCCACTTCAGTGAGCGTTGAAATGCCGCATTTCAAGGCGAAAAGTTGCTCTAGCCTTATGTAACAGTGAAAATGGACTCTCGATTTCGATGGAAAATTTGGTCTAGTACGCGTAAGAAGAACAAACATAAAATTCTCTTACCGTTTGCGATCTTCAAAGATCAAAAAGATATCTGGCCAGTTGCTCAACGCGTTCAAAATGACCGCAATTGAACGACGTTTCCCGCCGCCCCGATCTACAGGATCTAAAAGGAGAGTGCATTTAAACAAACCTTAGTTTTGGATTTCTTCCCCTAAAACAACGTAACAATTTTTTTAGCTTCTTGTCCTCTATGAAGCAAAACCTTACGCTAAATGAGAAATGTTCAGTATATTAAATTAGAGACCATTGTCAAATAGTTCCAACGGAAAATCCCAGCTTACCCAATTACAGACATACAGATTGGACATATGAAATAAGATTTGAATATGTTCTGGTAATGTTGTGCATTATTCAACGGAAAGACTATGCGTCTTCTATCGGCAGAGAACTGTTTGGAAAAAACATTTCCAGAGGGGTTTCCTAAACTGACTATATCAGACAAAAAACGCAACATTTTGCTTACCTTAACTTTTGGCTGACTTCACAGATACGGATCAATCAGTGGCCAGTAGGCGCTAACTAGACAAAAAACCCAACAATCGAACCAAACAAGCAGGAGGTTTCTTCCAAGCTACAATAAGATTAATGTAAACCGAAAGCGAAACCGGGCAAACAAAACGTTTAGGCAAACAATACAAGACCGTCAGCGGTGCTATGCGCTCAAATCAGTGTGTTGAAACTATTTCGCAGGAATTCACGGCATGATATGCCTTGCTTTATTGCAGAACTTAACATTGGCACGCCCCAATCAATAATTAGCACCATGGATAGCACAAAATACTGTACTGGCAAAATACTCAATTAGGGCGATTTCAAAGGTATTTGCGCGAGATCGCGTTTCGCCTTTCTCGCGTGGCTTGATTTTCACACTCAATTAATTGCATGTTTCGCTCGCTCTACTATCCCTGGAAAATGAGGAACTATTCAACAGTGCGAAGATAGATATATTTTTTATAGTACGTTTACCACGAGAAAAACAAACTCTACAAACTAGAGATTTTTTTTACCTAGCCAGAACCCGCGTTGCAACGTAATTTCCCAGCAAGCGTGGTGTTCATAAAGACTTTCCAGCAAGTTAAGTAGCGAATGTTCAATTTCCCAGCCAGCGCAGTTCTGCCCTGTAGAGCGGGTATTTTGCAGAGCGGCTCCGAGTCAGGAGTACCCAACGAACACTTTTTCTGAACTCATCTGTTATTGACTTACACGATATGTGGGCATCGATTAAGACATTTTTGGTTAATATTTAACTACCCTGGGAAATAAATATCCGCTCTTCACAGCCAGCTAGCAAGAAATTATTTTCCGAGGTCGCCAGCCAGCATCCATTATTTTGAGGCCCTTTCCTAGCCAGGAAGGTATATATTTCGCCGTGGGCGCCAGCCAGCGGCATTTATCATGTTGAAACCCTTCCCAGCCAGCGATAGTTATTGGAAATTTTCGTTTTGCCAGTAAATCATGCTCTTACGCCGCGCCCCCCCCCCACCCACCCACCCCCCGAAACTGTAACCAAGGCAACAAGGGCACAATAATAAGACAGCGTGTTCATTTCTTGAAGCGGACGATCGTGTGATTTACTTGGAAAGAAAATGCATTATTATTGTGCTGTCATCGCACCATGAGTAACAGACACCAACGCAAGCTCATAAGAGGTCACATCCAGGTAGTCTAAAACCAAGGCAACAAGAGCACAATAATAAGACAGCGTGTTCATTTCTCGAAGCGGACGATCGTGTGATTTACTTGGAAAGAAAATGTATTATTATTATTGTGCTGTCATCGCACCATGAGTAACAGACACCAACGCAAGCTCATAAGAGGTCACATCCAGGTAGTCTGAAACCAAGGCAATAAGGGCACAATAATAAGACAGCGTGTTCATTTCTCTAAGCGGACGATCGTGTGATTTACTTGGAAAGAAAATGTATTATTATTGTGCTGTCATCGCACCATGAGTAACAGACACCAACACAAGCTCATAAGAGGTCACATCCAGGTAGTCTGAAACCAAGGCAACAAGGGCACAATAATAAGACAGCGTGTTCATTTCTCGAAGCGGACGATCTTGTGATTTACTTGGAAAGAAAATGCATTATTATTGTGCTGTCATCGCACCATGAGTAACAGACACCAACGCAAGCTCA
This sequence comes from Montipora capitata, assembly GCA_949126865.1. NCBI lineage: Eukaryota > Metazoa > Cnidaria > Anthozoa > Scleractinia > Acroporidae > Montipora > Montipora capitata. Next base: position 20,128,560 of record OX421457.1, on the reverse strand, counting down.
TAAGAGGTCACATCCAGGTAGTCTGAAACCAAGGCAATAAGGGCACAATAATAAGACAGCGTGTTCATTTCTCGAAGCGGACGATCGTGAGATTTACTTGGAAAGAAAATGCATTATTATTGTGCTGTCATCGCACCATGAGTAACAGACACCAATGCAAGCTCATAAGAGGTCACATCCAGGTAGTCTGAAACCAAGGCAACAAGGGCACAATAATAAGACAGCGTGTTCATTTCTCGAAGCGGACGATCTTGTGATTTACTTGGAAAGAAAATGCATTATTATTGTGCTGTCATCGCACCATGAGTAACAGACACCAACGCAAGCTCATAAGAGGTCACATCCAGGTAGTCTGAAACCAAGGCAATAAGGGCACAATAATAAGACAGCGTGTTCATTTCTCGAAGCGGACGATCTTGTGATTTACTTGGAAAGAAAATGCATTATTATTGTGCTGTCATCGCACCATGAGTAAAAGACACCAATGCAAGCTCATAAGAGGTCACATCCAGGTAGTCTGAAACCAAGGCAATAAGGGCACAATAATAAGACAGCGTGTTCATTTCTCGAAGCGGACGATCTTGTGATTTACTTGGAAAGAAAATGCATTATTATTGTGCTGTCATCGCACCATGAGTAACAGACACCAACACAAGCTCATAAGAGGTCACATCCAGGTAGTCTGAAACCAAGCCAATAAGGGCACAATAATAAGACAGCGTGTTCATTTCTCGAAGCGGACGATCTTGTGATTTACTTGGAAAGAAAATGCATTATTATTGTGCTGTCATCGCACCATGAGTAACAGACACCAACACAAGCTCATAAGAGGTCACATCCAGGTAGTCTGAAACCAAGGCAATAAGGGCACAATAATAAGACAGCGTGTTCATTTCTCGAAGCAGACGATCGTGAGATTTACTTGGAAAGAAAATGTATTATTATTGTGCTGTCATCGCACCATGAGTAACAGACACCAACACAAGCTCATAAGAGGTCACATCCAGGTAGTCTGAAACCAAGGCAACAAGGGCACAATAATAAGACAGCGTGTTCATTTCTCGAAGCGGACGATCGTGAGATTTACTTGGAAAGAAAATGTATTATTATTGTGCTGTCATCGCACCATGAGTAACAGACACCAACACAAGCTCATAAGAGGTCACATCCAGGTAGTCTGAAACCAAGGCAACAAGGGCACAATAATAAGACAGCGTGTTCATTTCTCGAAGCGGACGATCGTGTGATTTACTTGGAAAGAAAATGTATTATTATTGTGCTGTCATCGCACCATGAGTAACAGACACCAACACAAGCTCATAAGAGGTCACATCCAGGTAGTCTGAAACCAAGGCAACAAGGGCACAATAATAAGACAGCGTGTTCATTTCTCGAAGCGAACGATCTTGTGATTTACTTGGAAAGAGAATGTATTATTATTGTGCTGTCATCGCACCATGAGTAACAGACACCAACACAAGCTCATAAGAGGTCACATCCAGGTAGTCTGAAACCAAGGCAACAAGGGCACAATAATAAGACAGCGTGTTCATTTCTCGAAGCGGACGATCGTGAGATTTACTTGGAAAGAAAATGTATTATTATTGTGCTGTCATCGCACCATGAGTAACAGACACCAACACAAGCTCATAAGAGGTCACATCCAGGTAGTCTGAAACCAAGGCAACAAGGGCACAATAATAAGACAGCGTGTTCATTTCTCGAAGCGGACGATCTTGTGATTTACTTGGAAAGAAAATGTATTATTATTGTGCTGTCATCGCACCATGAGTAACAGACACCAACACAAGCTCATAAGAGGTCACATCCAGGTAGTCTGAAACCAAGGCAATAAGGGCACAATAATAAGACAGCGTGTTCATTTCTCGAAGCGGACGATCTTGTGATTTACTTGGAAAGAAAATGTATTATTATTGTGCTGTCATCGCACCATGAGTAACAGACACCAACACAAGCTCATAAGAGGTCACATCCAGGTAGTCTGAAACCAAGGCAACAAGGGCACAATAATAAGACAGCGTGTTCATTTCTCGAAGCGGACGATCGTGTGATTTACTTGGAAAGAAAATGTATTATTATTGTGCTGTCATCGCACCATGAGTAACAGACACCAACACAAGCTCATAAGAGGTCACATCCAGGTAGTCTGAAACCAAGGCAACAAGGGCACAATAATAAGACAGCGTGTTCATTTCTCGAAGCGGACGATTTTGTGAGTTACTTGGAAAGAAAATGCATTATTATTGTGCTGTCATCGCACCATGAGTAACAGACACCAACGCAAGCTCATAAGAGGTCACATCCAGGTAGTCTGAAACCAAGGCAATAAGGGCACAATAATAAGACAGCGTGTTCATTTCTCGAAGCGGACGATCGTGAGATTTACTTGGAAAGAAAATGCATTATTATTGTGCTGTCATCGCACCATGAGTAACAGACACCAATGCAAGCTCATAAGAGGTCACATCCAGGTAGTCTGAAACCAAGGCAACAAGGGCACAATAATAAGACAGCGTGTTCATTTCTCGAAGCGGACGATCTTGTGATTTACTTGGAAAGAAAATGCATTATTATTGTGCTGTCATCGCACCATGAGTAACAGACACCAACGCAAGCTCATAAGAGGTCACATCCAGGTAGTCTGAAACCAAGGCAATAAGGGCACAATAATAAGACAGCGTGTTCATTTCTCGAAGCGGACGATCGTGTGATTTACTTGGAAAGAAAATGTATTATTATTGTGCTGTCATCGCACCATGAGTAACAGACACCAACACAAGCTCATAAGAGGTCACATCCAGGTAGTCTGAAACCAAGGCAACAAGGGCACAATAATAAGACAGCGTGTTCATTTCTCTAAGCGGACGATCTTGAGATTTACTTGGAAAGAAAATGTATTATTATTGTGCTGTCATCGCACCATGAGTAACAGACACCAACACAAGCTCATAAGAGGTCACATCCAGGTAGTCTGAAACCAAGGCAATAAGGGCACAATAATAAGACAGCGTGTTCATTTCTCGAAGCGGACGATCATGAGATTTACTTGGAAAGAAAATGTATTATTATTGTGCTGTCATCGCACCATGAGTAACAGACACCAACACAAGCTCATAAGAGGTCACATCCAGGTAGTCTGAAACCAAGGCAATAAGGGCACAATAATAAGACAGCGTGTTCATTTCTCGAAGCGGACGATCGTGAGATTTACTTGGAAAGAAAATGTATTATTATTGTGCTGTCATCGCACCATGAGTAACAGACACCAACACAAGCTCATAAGAGGTCACATCCAGGTAGTCTGAAACCAAGGCAATAAGGGCACAATAATAAGACAGCGTGTTCATTTCTCGAAGCGGACGATCTTGTGATTTACTTGGAAAGAAAATGTATTATTATTGTGCTGTCATCGCACCATGAGTAACAGACACCAACACAAGCTCATAAGAGGTCACATCCAGGTAGTCTGAAACCAAGGCAACAAGGGCACAATAATAAGACAGCGTGTTCATTTCTCTAAGCGGACGATCTTGAGATTTACTTGGAAAGAAAATGTATTATTATTGTGCTGTCATCGCACCATGAGTAACAGACACCAACACAAGCTCATAAGAGGTCACATCCAGGTAGTCTGAAACCAAGGCAATAAGGGCACAATAATAAGACAGCGTGTTCATTTCTCGAAGCGGACGATCATGAGATTTACTTGGAAAGAAAATGTATTATTATTGTGCTGTCATCGCACCATGAGTAACAGACACCAACACAAGCTCATAAGAGGTCACATCCAGGTAGTCTGAAACCAAGGCAATAAGGGCACAATAATAAGACAGCGTGTTCATTTCTCGAAGCGGACGATCTTGTGATTTACTTGGAAAGAAAATGTATTATTATTGTGCTGTCATCGCACCATGAGTAACAGACACCAACACAAGCTCATAAGAGGTCACATCCAGGTAGTCTGAAACCAAGGCAATAAGGGCACAATAATAAGACAGCGTGTTCATTTCTCGAAGCGGACGATCTTGTGATTTACTTGGAAAGAAAATGTATTATTATTGTGCTGTCATCGCACCATGAGTAACAGACACCAACACAAGCTCATAAGAGGTCACATCCAGGTAGTCTGAAACCAAGGCAACAAGGGCACAATAATAAGACAGCGTGTTCATTTCTCTAAGCGGACGATCTTGAGATTTACTTGGAAAGAAAATGTATTATTATTGTGCTGTCATCGCACCATGAGTAACAGACACCAACACAAGCTCATAAGAGGTCACATCCAGGTAGTCTGAAACCAAGGCAACAAGGGCACAATAATAAGACAGCGTGTTCATTTCTCGAAGCGGACTATCGTGTGATTTGCCTGGAGTATTTTACTTTATGACTATGAAGTTTACCTTTGGTTTTGAACGGTGCTGTTTCGAATCGAACCTTAACTTCCGTTTGTCAAGTTTTCTATGTCAAGTGGAATTACATATCCACGGAACTCGAACCGATCTTTCATACTGTTTTTTAAAATTACTATTTCTAATAACGCTTTGTGCTATAAAACCCCTGAGATAGGCAACAGAGAAACTGAACAGACACAGAAATTGAGAAACTGAACAGACGAACATCGCGAAGCGAAGCACCACGTGGTCTTCAATGGCGGTCAAGTTTTATTTTGCTCTCGTTTTTCCACTTCTGTTTGCCACCCTTTTTCATTCTTGGTAAAAGGAAGGTACGGACACGTCTTGTTCCAGTTTGCTGTGAATCTGAATTTTCTCTAAGGAAAGATCGATTCCAAAAATTTCTCGATGCTGGTGTATGTTTGCCAAGTTCGTAGCGTTCACTGGAATCAAAGCTTGGGGTGATCGCTCAAAACAAAATTGGCATCCGGTTGGTGGCCGCCTCTAAAAGCGTACGCGATATGGGGGCGTGAAAATAAACAGACCTGCAGTCCAAACTACAAGCGCGGATCTTTAGTTAACAAACTTTTATCAGTTTGAAGGGGTAAATTTTTTTGCCGAACTGAAAAGGTTTACGGTTGAAACTAAGGCTTACCTCCCTCCGGAATTATAATTAATTACGAACATTAAAAAATGGTTTCATAGTATCAATTCTGCTTGACATGACCGGGCGGAAAAGCGGCAAAAGCGCCCACTTTATCTTAAAAGGAAACGCCAGTCTCCTTGGCTCGCAAGGTACCAAGCTTGAAACGTATAAAGTAACAGGGAAAATTTACAATCACAAAATTAACGAACATATGTAAATTGCTACTATTTAAGTGACATTGTAAAATAAACGAGAGATTCTAAAATATCCAAACTATCATTCAGGTCTTAACCAATAAAAAAGCATACAGTTTTGCACAGCTTGACATGTATCTGTCATAAAGTGAAATAAAACTGCTGTAACTCGTAACTGGCCATTGCTTCTGAGGGAATTTCGTACCACAACAAAATGGTTAAACCCTGTGAATTCATCAACTTAGCCCGATCATTTTGAACGCAGAATTCAAACAAGAGGCACTGTTGCGTTTGCGTTTGCACCAGTGTTTTTACGGGAAAAAAGAGAGACGCGGCTTGTTTAAAGAAATTTAAACGAAACTAATTATGTTCTTGACGTTACAAATTTTCTCATTAAATATTTCTTTGTACGCTTACTATTCCTCAGTGATTTCCTCTTCTGTTGCTTTGCAAATGCACGGTTACATGTACATATCCAGGCAAGCGAAGTTCGAGCATTTTTTTTTGCTATCTTAGATCTCAGTGGTAGTCAGGTTAGTGTTGAATCGATATTGGAGATGTTATAAGCGGCTCAATCAAAGTGAAAAAAATTCATGCATTTAGAGAAAATTGTCCTTTTCAGTTATACCTCTACTAACTATGCCACAAAAGTTGATTAAACAGGGAGTAATCATATTTGCAGCTGCAGCGACACTGGAAAAGAACAGTTGCGTTGTGCTTTGAACCATCCCCAGCGTACAATAAAATACCATGATCGTAACAATAAAAAAAATGGAACAATTCTACTTACCCGTTCACTGACAAGGTACTTAAATAAACTGCCACCATGGTCCTTAGTTGATGAATGAGAATAAGGAGAAAGCGTGAGATGGACTACTACCGCGGTGCGCAGCCATTTATGGACGAATAAGAATCGATTTTTTACCCGGGATATCTATCTGCCAGATCTGCGCGTGGCTTAAAGAACGAGCAATATATTCTGGAGAGGTTGTTCTCAATTTCAAAGTTTTTGTTAATTCACATTAGGGTTTGGGTAGTTGTACGAA
>OX421457.1:20109762-20119762 GCA_949126865.1 Montipora capitata | reverse complement strand
GTAATATATTTGTGTGGAATTTTTGGGCCTTGAGATCCAAACCCAGTTAAATTTGTTTGGGAATATGCCCTGCAGAAACTAACCGAGGCTACGGTGAGTGTTCCATATTTGTTTTTGAAGCATGAAGTGTTCACAACGTTTGGTTCAGTTTGCACACTAGGGTATTGCCCATGCAATCTCTACAGTTTTCATCAACAAAATAATTTGGGCAGGGTTTTCTGAAATCACCTTTACAATCAATCATACATGTATTTACAATGCGTTAATTAAACGTAACATGTTCAAAGAGCATTATTTGAAAGTTGTCAACCTTCTCCTTGAACCAAGGCAGCAGTTCATTTAGAGTGCTGCCACTCTGCAATAGCCACTTAACCTCCTGACTGCTCCCATAATGGCAGCTGTCTAAAAGAAAACAATGAAAAGGTAAATTGGTTGCAAGACTGGCCTCTGAGATTACACTCAGAAGAAGTTCTAGTTGCACAGTAGTGTGATCAATAACATTGTTTAATTTATTGCCATAGTAAGGCTTGATTACAGAATCATAAATACTTGCCCACCAAAATACCCTGTGCAATCAACTGATACACCCATGTTCGGGAGACTGTTGGCCTGTTAATTAATGGAACATCCATATATTAGGAAAAGAACAATTTGTTAAATAAAAGTGCAAAGTCCAGGCCCTGCTTCCTGTTAATCCTCGGATTATTGACGGGGAAATACTGCTTCAAAGTGGCACCCGAGTGACTAAATTGTAGTCTAGCTTCCACAATCGCGAAATAATAATGATCTATCATTATTGTAATAATGCAACAACAACATCATCATCAACATCTATGTCAAAACTTGGAAGATGGTATTTTTCTTTCCCCCTTGACTGGCCATTATTTGCAAATCTATGTTCAACCCAACGTCCAAGGCAAAATTATGGTTAGACTCAAATTTAAGAACATGTGTTAAGGCAAACAATTAAGGGTCATTGGTTTATGTGTGGTTTATAGTATGCTTATATGGTTAGCTCATCATGTTTTCGTTGTCTTGGTTTTGTAATAAGAATGACTTTTTGTACTAATTTTCACAGCCCCATAAAAACTGATATGTGCAGTTTCCTGTGTCTAGGAAATAATAATATCATTATGATATTGTAGATTATAGCATTGTAATATGCATCTCATGGACAATAACATTCATTTTCGTTTTTTGTCCTTAGGGAGATGGATCCACCTGGTATTATTTGCGGCAGTTTTGTGAAATATTAGCTCTAAAAGGAGCGAGAAGAAATTCAGCCTTTTTTTCTCAGCAATAAACCACAATAATCTTATTGAGTTCACTTTGTCCATGTTGGTAGTGTGGAACAAAAGACTGGATAAAGTCACTGAGAAATCCAGACAATGCTGTTGAGTTTTAAGCAGTTTCTTTAGTACTCTTCACATTGTCAAACTTTTCAGTCTCTTCTTAGAACTGAATACCAGTCCTTAACCTTTTTTCAGTTATGAACTTTTTGGACCAGCACAGAACTTTAAGATGCCACTTTTTTAAATTTTGTACTTATAAAACAAAATGGGGATAACATATTCAAGCAAAAACATCACAAATGCATGTTGTTTGCACCTGCACACAAACTTTGCGAATGCTTTTGATCTGATGAGTTGCCAACCCAGTAATGCTTCAGATACATGTAGTGATGTTGAAACCCAGAACACCTCCAAACACATTCAATGACAAGTTGTCAGAGAAAAAATTAAAATTAAAAACAAACATCTTCTTGAGCATTGGGACCCACATGGAATAGCCCTTGCATATGTGTATTATACTGATGACTGGATTCCATCTACTTAATATACAATCATCTTTTTAGGATAATACCACCTACGCCAGTCGGCAGATAATGCTAGAGTGAACTTCTTGCTATACAGCTGAAAATATTAATTTTGTGGAATGCCCCTTTCAGGGATGTTTCTTAGTTGTCTATGCTCTAAAGATTTTGTTCAAACTCATCAAGTACAATGTAGCATGCATGTGTGAAATGTCTGAAGTTTAGATCAGTTTTGCAATATGCACTGTGTTGTCTGAACTGATTCTTGTAAAATTTTTGTAGTTTCTTGTCAATTGTTAAATATGGAAAAAAAAGGATTTACTTTCTGAAAGAAAAATAACATTAATGACGTCTCTTGATCAGGTTAGGATCTGATGAATTTTTATTTTAAAAGGCAAGCAAATCAAGGGGCAAATTAAATTTTCTCTGAGCTGTTTAATGTCATTAAGTGGGCTTTCCAGGATGAAGCACTTTTTTGCCTGCTCTCTGTGTATCATACAGTGTATAATCTTTTCACCGATTTATCTCAGTTTCTGTTGGGGCCGGCTTTCATCGCTCTTCTATAAATTTAACAAAAGATGCTGTGTAAAGAGCGAAAGATGTATTTTGCTTTCATGATAATTATAAATTCGTATTAAAATTTGGAGAAACGTGGAGCTCAATTTACCTAAGTTCTTGCATCTTTGCATACTCTATTTTAATATCGCTTTCAGCATGCTTGCCAAAATATCTTTTGTAAGCGTGTCACCATTCACCACCCGGTCTATAATTCACCAGTTGTCTTCCTTTGTTGTTTAGAGTATTATAGAGAGTATCTGGAACGTCATAAGGTTTTTCAATGTCTCTTTACCAACACAGACAAAGAGGCATTGTCCTGTATCGCAACCACTCGGCGAACTAGTCTCCACCGATAAGTTCGAAGCTCTCGCCAATTCCACCGGCCGAACATCGCCAAAAACAGGGTTTAAGGGAATTTCTGGTCCTCCCAGAAAACCAACAACTTGCAAAAACTGTTCGAGAAACTTGCGACAAAAGCCAACACTGTCAAAAAAGTAAGCATTGCAGCGCTCGTTACCTCCATTCACCGTATAGTCACACGAAAGGTGCATTTACCGCGCGAAAACAATTTTTACACAATTTGTACACCACTTCAATTTTTGGAAAAACATCAAAACTCGTCAAAACTTGTGACAAAATCCTTATCTTTCAAACGGCGACCTTATTTTTTGGATTTAATCAACGGCTGTCATTTTCCGGCGAACAAATAGTCTTTTTGAATGAGCGCGCCCTTGAGCCTGCGTTTCGTGCCGCGGATCAGTGACTTGCGCAGTCGTTTTTCAGCTCTGTCGGTCTGGGCAATCTCGTTCCCAGAGTCTTCGTTCCCCTTGACCAGCGGGTCGGGTTACGAGAGACTCTGGGATAATCCGTTTGGATAAAGTTTTTGATTGGTTGAAAGTCTGAGCATGAGCAATCGATTTCGGTCACGAGGCGACTGCCGCGAGACTCGAGGGGTTTCACAGAGGACCGTATGATTGTTAATGATTGTTAATTTGGATTGGTTCGTTGATTAGTTTGGAGCCAAAGCAAAGAGTGAGAACCTATTATATCTAATGGAATGGAATCGTCTCTCACTGAGTAATTATGTCTTTAAAATGTAGTCATACCGAGTCTTCAAATTGCTGTATATTATTATATGAATCCATAAGATCTTCTCGTATAGTTACTTACGTACATGTGAGTGTCCTGGAAAGGTGCGAGAACCTTTAGCAGATGAGTTTTTAGGTAGAGAAAGAGGTAATCACTGATGCAAAGAGAACTCGTCTGGCTTGTGACAGTGCTGTTGAACGCTTTGAAAATATCGTGGAAGGCCCGTCTCTCTAGCATGCAAAGCAATCCTTTCGGTAGGTTGAAAATTTTACTCGCGTTTCATTTGGGTTCATTACACTGCACTATTCTCAACCTCCATTGGAAGAAGAGGCCAGATCAGATATAGAGAATCAAATCAATGAAATGAGATGTACATCTCACATCCAATGGAACTTGTCTTTTTTATAGGTACTTAGAAAAACTGGAAACTTCAGTTGTTGACTTTGTTATGCAAATACTTAGCTTAACGTTTATGATGAAGTAAAAAAAAAATGGTGTGATATAAAGCTTGACCATCCTTTAGAGCCTATTACTTGTAGCACTTAAAAGTCAGTTACAAAAATGACACCTTTCTCGTGAGTAATTAAGTACTTCTTTCTGAAGTACATGTACCTAGACATACCACTACATAAGGAGTTTTTTCCGTAATTGCTCAACCCACAGTATTAATTACAGTGGCGATTATTATTTGCTTATTGAAGCCACAGTGATCAAGTGTTTGAGACTTCAAAGGTTGGTTGACTGTATGAGTTCTGGCCCCAGTTGTTTGAAGGGTGGATAGTGCTATCCACTGGATAAATCACTATCTACTGGATAACTCAATTGGTTTTGGTAGTGTTTATCCGGCTGATAGCACTATCCATCATTTGAGCAACTGGGGCCTGGTGGATAGCACTATCCACTTTTTGAACAACTGAGGCCAGGTCTTTATCCAACCTCCCTTCTCTGCCTCCTTTGTCCTCAACGACAAAGGAGGCAGAGAAAAGAGACCCTGGGAACAAGGTTGGTCTTGATCATCTCTCAGTTTTCTCTAACTTTAATCCATGTTGCCTCTATAAGTACCCGCATACAACTTAATACTGACAAATGTTTGATAGACTTTGTAACAAATTCTGTGATTGGTTAGCATCCCATTTAATGGAAGGGACAAGTTTTTGACTGCTTAACCCACTGACACCTCAAACGCCCTAGGATAACCCTAGTTGACGACTAAAATCTCCCTGGCATTAGACAGAGTAAAATCTGTCAAGTCTCACTCCCAGGGGTCAATGGGTTAAAGGGGATCAGTGATACCCCTTGTTACTCTACAGAAAACAGAGCTAAGTGCTGCCATCAATGAACTACCTGGCTCATTTAGTTTCATTATCTAGACACAGACTTTATGGTTTTACAGTGTGTTTGGGAGCAACTTTACAGCAGCCTATTTTCCGATAAATTTTAATTATTTTCACCCTGCAAGCAGAGCCTTTCTTTTGCTTGCTCGATTTTGGCATTCTCGAGAAAGGCTCTGCATGAATCGAGTAAGATCTTTATTGAATATGCGCTGCATGTTGCCAGGATACAGTCTCGAACCCAAGCCTAATATGCCAGATCTCGCCGCCATCTTGGTTTTTCATGGTACAGCGGGCTCAATTATAACCATCGGTTTTGTAACTAAACGGACGCTCGCACTGGAAAAACCGGTTTGACGAGAGAAAACAAGATTGACTAGTCCAGAAGCTCGGGCTGCGGCGGCTTCAAAGAGTTGACGCGATTCGGGCAGAGCCTACTTTTCTCCTCCTCAGTAAAGACAAAGACAAAAGGAGGCTCTGCTCGCAGGGTGAATTATTTTGTGAAACAAAAGGAGAAGGTAGCATTGCAGACTGTGCAGTATTTCTAGTCAATTGAGAACGTATTCCACACATCCCCTCAACTTAAATTTTGTCAGTTGACGGTTAAGTTGTCAGTAAATTATACTGTCTATTTTGAAGTCAGACTGACTTCTTCATGTTGGTATGTACAGTTGTCAACAGTTTCTAATGTAATTTTTTTTTATGCCAACAAAAGAAATGTTTAGGTTCAAGGTTTGTAGACAAGTATCCGTTCCTGTTTGGAGTGTTAAAATCAACAGCCTTAGGCTTTTGTGTATTGCTAGTCAGAGAGTTGAAGAGAAAAGTACCATTTCAAAACTTGTATGGTGCTGGCCACCCTACAGAAAGCCTTTGACAGTGAGGAAGGGATTACATTATTTTGGGGGTAAGATGGGAAATGAACATTCTCAGGATAATATAAAATGTATATATAATATTGTTACATCCAATCTGTCAAGTTTGATGGTTCAAAATAAGTACTGACCTCTGCTCATATGGAAAAATGGAATATAAAGTGCATTAAGGATGGCTAGTCTTAACCTTAAGAACTTTTGGCTTTTGGAGTTTTTATAATGCTTGATACATAATTTCATTGACCTTTCGGTGTGCATCTCTCTGCTCTCCCAAAGGAATTTGACGTTACTTTAACGATTATATGAATTAAACATGTTTAAGTGGGGATGTTCATGTGCTGTCCCCAGAGACTGATGATTATGAACAACAGCTTTTCATTATTGTTGACAATGAGGTTCTTCTGGAAGTACATTCATACATACAGAGTCTTTCTGCTCTGTTTGGGGTACATTACTTAGTTAACCTAGAGTATCGAAGAAGGCCAACATGTCTGCACTGAGTTTCTTGAGAGTATGTATTCAGCATTCGTCAAAAAAAAATGCCCTGTATAGAAAAGGTGTCTCTACTCTTTTAGCTTAAAGTTGATAGCCTCTTATTACATGTATTATCAGTTGCACCACCACAGGAGCTTGAACTAACCTACATACAGGGGTTTTATTAGAAGCTGGGACCTGGGTACTAGCACCCATCAACACTGAGTACAGTACCCGCCATTGCTCAAAGCAAGTCTCAAGATCAAAAGCCAGACTACATATAAGGGGTGCCCGCTCACTCTGTCCCTTCTACTTTAAAACTTAATGGAAACCCTGATACGTTAACACACCTGAGTCCATTTCTTGATTTGTCGCACAACAGGCGAGAAATAGTACAGAACATGACCATGTCAGGCAATGGTCAGGCAATTAACTCATACCATGTTATGTTATGTAGTAATTTGTACTATTACTAATGTGGTCAATTAAATTGTCACACTGGAAAGTTTTCACAGGGCTGCCGTAAAGGACATTCACCTGTACCAGTTGTTAACCATGAGCTCACATTGTGAAGGAAATGAAAACTAGAATCAGTTTTTGATATATTGCAGGTGAAAATTTAATGACAGCCCTGTTTAATGCTGGTTTTTTGGGTGTATGCTTTGAATTAGTTCCAGATCGGCTAAATTTTTTTTGTTGGGATAGAAGTGATATAAGGAAAATGGACAGTGGTAGATTTTAATTACAAAAATTGTTTTTGTGTAACACTTTTCATTTATTTAATTTCACTCACTTTAAGATCTACACCATCCCCTCAAGAGAATTTCTTTTGCATGTTAGTTTGTGCTTACAAGCTGTTTTAATTTCCAGGGACTTATCTCATTCGCTAAATAGTTTGGCTGATTTTTTCATGCCGCATAGATTTTTCAAAATCATTACTGTTTTTAGGCGTTTAAGTTTCAGAAACTTATATTTGTACTGCAACATTAATTATTTTACTGAAATTTAACAGAGTTGTTTTTGTGATTATGGCTTGTATGTATTGCCTTGTGTATGTATGTACACTGTATACATACTTCCTAAATTTGGAAAGCACATTATATGTTCATGGAAAAATATTATTCTAAAAATCAACATGTTTATCCAACTAGAGGTATACATCTCTATTCAAGAATTCTCATTATTTGGTGGAGAACAGTCATTTTCTGTTTATACAAAATAATGAAAAGCATCAAAATGATACTTCCCTCAAGACCTCTACTTCTTTAGAACAGCAAGGAAACTGTTACCCAAAAAACTCATCTTCTTTTGAAAAGAATCCTAAACCTTCTCTGGTGACGAAGAATCTAACTTGAAAGATCCTTCAACAAGACATAGTTTTATGATTAAAAGAATGATTTATTCTTTTGGAAAGGATCTCGTGTTAGAGCCTGGTGTTTCGCTCTCTTTCATCTTCCACGATACAAAACAAAGACGGTCTTTTAACATTTGAAACTAAATCCCGGATCAGTGCATTCACCAGCGACACAATCTGCTTTACATTTCCACGTTACACAAATTCTAATCGTAAATCCCAGGCAACACTTGACAACACAGCCCGTTGGTAACATTCAGCACAGATTTTTGTCCAAGCATTTCGCTCCAACACGTCATATTGTTCCTTTTTCAGTTCTAGGTTGGGATATCCTAATTTTGCTAAAGAAAATTGCATGCCATCGTGAAACAAATCCTCCACTCTCTCCGCCATTTTGGCCTTACGCCTACGCCTGCGCAATGGTGTTCATGACAAGAATCTTGTCATTCGAAACGGATTATCCCAGAGTCTCTCGTAACCCGACCCGCTGGTCAAGGGGAACGAAGACTCTGGGAACGAGATTGAGGTCTGGGCGCCTCAAGCAATAGAACTAATTTCCAAACTTGAAAATAATTCAAAGACGTGCAACCAAATTTATTCTCCAATAACCTTTTATCACAGAAATATCTTAAGGAAAGGTTAATATCTCTAGATCTTCTTCCCGTGTATTATTGGCATGAACTCCAAGACATGGTTATTTTTTACAAGACTACGCATAATCTGGTTCACCTTAGCCCATCCGTTGTTCCCGTCGTGCGCGAAAGCGCTAGAAGGACTCGAGCATCCGCTACTAGCTTTCCTATCTTTGTTCCCAAGAGATGCAGAACTACAACATATCAGAAATCTTTTTTTATTAAAACAACCAGAATCTGGAACCTACTCACTGGCAGAATGGACTTAGCTAATGCTACTCTTACTAGTTTCAAATCTTTTCTTTGTGACTACTACTATCCGGTGCTGTCAGAATGAACTACAATCTGGACAATCCTCGAACTTTTAAAACCATCTGCTTGAAATGCAACTCCACAAGATTTCTAGACGTACCAATAATGTGCTGCATGTAAAGTGTTTTTTTTCCTTTCCTTCTTTTACATATATTTATTCCTGGGCCCGCAGTAATTGGCTACTTAGCCGTTGCAATGTCCCTGCCAAAGTTTTGTATATATTCTGTATGTTTGTTTGTTTGTTTGTTTGTTTGTTTTTTTTGCTTTGTTTTTTTTTTTGGTATCATAAAGGCAAAGCTAATAAAATAAAATAAAAAAATAAAAATAAATACTCAGATAGTCGCGTCGCAAGCCCGGGCAAAAAGTTGCAGGGTGGCTACACGGGCAACTATCTCTGCGATTTTGTCGCGAAAGTTTCAACTCTGGCGACTTTTTTCTTGCGATTTTTTCACCTATCGCGTCGCCAGTTCAAGGGTGGCTACACGTGTGATTTTCATCTCGCGCTTCGGCGCGACAAAGTTTGAAAAAATCGCATCACCAGCGCGAGCAAAAAATCGCTCGTGTAGCCGCGGCTTAAAACTCCCCATTTCCTCCAGGCACGCCCGTTATCAAAATGAACTATTGCCCATGCGCAGTTGAACTCGGAAGGCCTGGGCACGAGATCACAGAAAATTTTAAGATGGTGGCTGGAGGCAAACAGGGTCTTTTTAAGTCGTGAGAAGAGGGGGTCTGTACAGGGAATTGTCCAAAGTGTGTTTAGAACTTTAGACATTTAAAGTTTGTATATAGTTGTATAGGTAGAAATTATGTTTTTAGTCTGTATTTTAAAATATAAAAGGAATTCTAGATATGTTTGTATTTTGTAACAAGTGATAGCTCCGATTAGTCGGCCTCCGGGCTGACTAGAAGTCTTAGACACTTAAAGCTTTATTGATTTATTGTTGTGTTTTTTCTAGGAAACAGACGTCGCAATTCGTACCGTCAACAAGATGAGTTGCGATGTGTCGACTTAAGTTGCTTTTCACAGGAGGGCATAAAGATTGTGACACCCGACCGATATGATGAATGATTGATTGATAAGATGAATGCCAACCATTTCAACTGGCTCAGCTATAGACTTCTAAAATGGCTAGTTCGAAAACGAGGAACGAGAAATCGAAAAATCGGGAATCGGGAAATGAGAACACCCCCTTACTAAAATAGGGAATCTATAAAAGGGGGAATTACTAAAATGGAGAATCTATTGATTTTAATGACAAGCATCCGTTTTCACAGTGCAATAGTTGAACCGCTGGTACAATATTCGCACAGAAATGTCGGCTATTAAAATCTTGTTCCTTCTTCAGTCTTAAGCTGTACTTAAAAGCTTTTCCAATAACATTTTCTGCGGGCTTTTCTGCAGCTTGATAATAAACATCGCTCCAAAGGTCCCTTGACCTATCACTCCTTGGCCGACGAGGTCTTCTCATGGAATAACTTTGGCAAACCAGCAAATCCGTCACGCTTTTGGTCATCCACTGCTTAGCTATGTGTTTGTGTGCAAGTGAACCGTGAGATATCCATCA
>OX421457.1:20092262-20099762 GCA_949126865.1 Montipora capitata | reverse complement strand
AGTGGGGATACTTGTGCACAGCTGTTGTCGTTTTTTATTTAGACTTTGAGCATCAACACTGACCCTCGTGCTTTGCTTCGATTGTGCTGCGACCCGTTTGACAGGATTCCAGGAAAGAGTTGCTTGCGTAGCATACTTGCCATTCACTTTACGAGATGGAGTTTCTTTGTGTGGTCTTGCTTCGTGGCGCTTTAGTGCACTTGAGTCATTGAAACGAACCCCACAATATCTGCACTGATACGGTTTTTCACCCGTATGAATGCGTACGTGCCTTATTAAGTTTGCAAATGTGCTTAAACGCTTTCCACAAAATTCACAAACACTTGATTTTTTTCCTGTATGTACGATTTTTTTTAGTTGCTCGATTTTAAGACTTCCTTTTTGACCGATCATCGTGCTTGGTCTTCTTTTATCTGACAGCCTCTTTCTTGTGTTTTGTTGCTGCTTACTTGTTATATCACTAATAGGTCCTTTTACACCGAGTGTACCCTTTGAACGTTTCCCTGCTTTGTGTACATTTTCAACATGCCGTGCTGCATTTGTTGAATCCTTAAAACGCTTACCACAGTGGATGCAATTAAAAGGTCGTTGACCACTATGTATCCTTTCATGACGCGCTATGTTTGATTTCAGAATATGTTTGCCACACTTTTTGCATTGAGCAGTTACTTTTACTGTGTGACAGTTTTTGTGACTGTGACAATTGGACGGTGCTTGACCGGGGTTTCCTCCGGGATGCTTTTTCTGGACGCGTTGAAGAAAGCGTTCTTTGCTTGAGCTCTCACCACGTTGTTTGCCATTGTAATTGTTACCGTGAATAGTCCTGATATGCCTTGTTAACGTATCTGAACGGGTAAAGCAATTCCCACATTGTGTACACCTGAATGGCTTTTCTCCCTTGTGGGGTTTCAAGTGGCTTTTAAGGTGAGTTTTTGTTCCAACATTTTTTCGGCCGTACCTGCGCTTACATGACGCCCACTTCATTTTGCTTTAAACAATCCTTTATTGCATAGCACTGCTTTTCAACGTTGACACCTGTAATTTAGGGACAAACCGATGTTAGAACCCAACTATACGTACTAAAATTCTGTTCCACGCTCTTAATATTTAATAATGATAATGATATACATGGAAAGTTCCTGGATTCTGATTGGCTTCGAGAAATGCAGTCTTCAGGTGATACATAGCAAAAGAGAGAATTCAATGCAGAAGAGGAAATTTAGTGCAAAGAGGTAACAAACTACACGAATTCTGATTGGTCAACAATGATAAAAATACTCACTGCTAGCCAATTAAATGCGATCCCTGTTTGGCGCAAAAGTTGGAGATGATACGCGTGCGTAACTTCTGCATAATTATGATAAGCGCTCTCGAACATTTTTCCTGTATAACAGTAATAAGTAATCACATGGTTTTCCTTGGTAGTTCAATTTGGAATAAATACACACTTGTAAGACTGCAAATTGCACTAGCCCTACGGGCTTCTGCAATTTTGTTGTGCTCCTTTATTCCAAATAATCGAAATCATGACACTTTTTGTAATCTAATTTTCATTTACGTGGCGACCTTAAGAAACACATGGCAAGACCTTGTGCTAAATAACAGTGATTTGCATTATTATACTCCACCGCTTACTTTCTCCTCCTACGTCCTCCTTCTCCTTCTTCTACTCGCACTTATGTCCAGAAATGCAAATAACTAGATGCACGCCCAATTTAGATAATATCCAACAAAGGGAATCCCTTTCAGTCTTAGCACTTGTTACCTATTTCTGGCAATAAGGTACGTCCAACGTTGAGTATTATTTTTTGGTCAGGGTGAAAGCAGCTGTTTTCCTTAACTCGGGGAACCGAGTTTAGGAGACACTATGTGACGTTTACAGACTGTAGTCCCTGCAGAAGCCAGTAGTGTTGAAGTTTGGGAGAAGAGCACTTAGCAATTCGTGATGATAATCAAAATTCCCGTGCATCTAATTACGTGCAATTCTCGACATATCTGTGAAAGTAGTTCAGTCTTCAGGGAAGAAGTGCTCGAAGCGGTTTGCAGAGCGTTGTAATTGAATAAAAGAGAAAATCTACGACAAAATATTAGTTGTACATAACTCTGAGTTTTATGCTTACGAGATCGTCAGACGGCTTTATTGTGAGAGAAACATACCTAGTATAGACCACTTTCATAAATGGCGACCACCTTTACATCAATTAATTTGGTTTATATCTGGAGGATAAGAAATCCTAAATAAAAGCCCCCCCTTCCCCCCCCCCCCCCCGCCTCCGCGGTCCCTGACCAATATTAGTGAAACAGAAAGGACAAAGTCTTCGTGACGTAGATGTTGGTTGCTTAAAATTGATTGAACACTTAAGGTAATTCCCTTGAAATTGTTCTACTATCAAACTTTTTTGGAAAGTTGGCATAATTAACATTCATGATATGAACATTAAAAAAATGCAATAAAAAAATGGGGTCACCGTGCTTGTTTACGCGCCAGCAGGCTCTTAAAATGGGGTATTTTTACTGTTTTCGCGTTAAAAATTCGAATCACCTTCATACAGAATTAAGTCTTGGTTACTTCAAAGACACAAAATTTTATTTTGAAAATAAAGCTTCTTTTATTTACATAAGCAGTAATGCTTCATTTACGCCGACTTTGATTCCCTGGTTGTGGGAATAGTGCACTTTTTGGGACAGTTCGGTGGTTAGCTTGAAGTCCTCGCCTTGGGTAAAATACACCCAGTACGGAACTGTTTTCCAGAAAAAATTCATGTTCTACTATCAAACTTTTTTTCTTCTTCAAATATGTTATTTATTAGACGGTTCCTAGCAAATACCTGAAAAAAAAATCGGGGGTCACCGTGCTCGTTTGAGAGAAAAGGAGCATTTATTTCGCTATCGGGTTTAGTTTGAGCGAAATCTCTTACGTTTTGTATGCGCACGTGCTCATGTGCGCGCGCTAATAACGCGAAAATCGTGCGCAGTAGGGATGCACAATGCAATACTAAGGAATTACCTTAACGTGACTTTTTCCTTTAGATTTACTCGAATTGTGGATAAAATGTTGCGGAAGCGATTAAAGTATTTGAAGGTGAAATTTATCGAATTTTGACCAGAAATTGCTGCAATGATCATGATGTTAGCTCTTTGACCTACAGTGTAGTCTTCGTTAACAACAGGCGTTTTTGCCTCCATATGGATCGCTTCAGCCCCCCCAATAATTTTGGAAAAAATTTTTTTCAATTGAAAAATTACTGTTTTACTGCTTTCATAGATATGCGATAATTAATGAACACTTTCGCCAGTGAGCGTTGTGGTACGCGATAAATTGATTTCTTCATTTAGGACATGCAATATGGCGGCCCTTCCTAGGACATGGTTTCTATGTTTTCTCTTAATCGCTATTATAGAAGTCGTTGTTTACTTCCATGAGTATCATCAGAAACCCAAAACTCTTGACGGAGACGGTATTGTAATCAGTACGGCACACTTAATGTCAGAGCAATGGCATGTTTCCGCTATTTCCGTGAAATATCGCGAGAAGTACCTCAAACGAAGACTGATGTATAGCTGCAGTCACCCTGGGTCGTACAATCCAACTACTATCAGCAATCAGGAGGCTCACATGATCTACGGCAATATGGATGGCGAAGAGAGCCGGAAAGGATGCAAACGGAAAAGTCCCTCCAAGATTTCCGATTTCTTTCAAAAGGCAAGCCTATTGCCAATCAAAGGTAACAGTTTTATAGTCAAAGCATAACCATAACATACTATAGCCTTGATGATACTCTGACTTTCATTTCTTTACCTTTAATAATTCGTTTTTGGGATTCAAAACTTAACATTGAAGTTGCGAGTATTTTTATTTTTATATATGTGCCAGGCACGTTGGAATTTCCCAGTAGTCCAGATGTTTACATAATCTTGGCAGTGTCACCATAATGAGCCTGAGTCGTCATCAGGTTTAGCTTGCCCCATTTTGCCAATTTTCTTTTAACCAAAAGCGTCTTCGAAGAGGAAAATACAAAGAAGCAAAAGTTAAAAATAACAATAGCAAATACTGAAACCCAGTTAAATTCCAACGTGCCTGATGTGACAAACTCATTAGATTATTGAAACAAGCAACTACATGTCACCTTTGCAATCGTAAGAAGCGCGTGCTAAGCTTAAAAGCGAAACCTATGTACACTGGCAACCCTTCCAGATTGCTAAATCCTTATTGCCAAAAATATTTTCTGTTGCTATCAGAGTGTGACAAAACGAAGGAAATGGAAAATGATCCTGATCGATGTGAGAGTCCTGTAAGTACACCCCCAAGAATGGAGCATGTTGTATGGATCAGCCAGCAGGGATGTTCTTTTCCTTCTCAAACTGCGAGTACTGGTGCATCTGTTTTAAGCTCACCCTCTCAATCTGTCGAGGTAGGGTCGCAGCCAGAGTCTTTAAAGTCACTTTCTCCCAGTTCCGGCCCTTTTAATGTTAGCTCTGCATTCCACCCCAAGAACTTTGACTTCCCAAAGAAGGGCTATGGCAAGCAAAATCGTTCCTTTCAGCAAAAATGGTTTGAGCAGTTCCCCTGGCTTCATTATAACGAAGAAAATGATTTCAGTACTATGTTTTATTTGTGCAAAACAGAACGCCCAAAAAAACTTGATATCTGCCACCAAGAAGGAATAGGCATTCCTTAAAGGAGGATTTTCGAACTGGAAAAAGGCACTTGATAAATTCAAAGAACATGAAGCTTCCCAGTGCCATAAAACGTCTGTTGACTACGAGGTCAATATTCCGAAATCTTGTCGCAATATTTACGAACTGACAAGTGAGCAGGCTAAGACAAAACTTAAGTCTAATCGACGATGTCTAATGAAAATTATCGAGTGTTTGCAATACCTTTGCCGGCAAGGACAAGCAATACAGGGAGGAACAGACGATGAATCGAACTTTGTCCAGCTTTTGAAACTGAGAGCCAAGGATGACTCTGCTTTGTTGGAATGGATTCAAAAGACAGACGACAAGTACACCAGTCACGATATCCAGCATGAGATCATTACGATTATGGCCCATCAAGTGCAAAGGCATTTGGTCAATGATATACGCTCCAACTTCTTTTCAATAATTGCTCACGAGTATACGGATAGCAACAACCAAGAGCAGCTTACTATTTGTCTTAGATGGGTTGATGACACGCTGGAGGCGCACGAAGACTTTTTATCTTTTATCTGATTCCTGACATCGCATCTGATACTGTGGTATCAGTCATAAAGGATGCCTTTATCAGATTGCAGATTTCCTTGCAAAATTGCAGGGGACAATGCTACGACGGTACAAGCAATATGTTGGGTAAAAGGTCGGAGGTTGCGAAGCAAATTCAAGATATTCAGAAAAAGTTCATACTACACATTGCCATGCTCATTCGCTAAGTTAAGTGTAAAAGATGCAACGAGTCACTGCAAAATATTGTCAGACACAGTAAATAACACAAATGAAATTGTTAAGCTAGTCAAGTTCTCGCCAAAACGAGAAAACTTGCTCGGCCAAACTAAGTCAAATATAGAAATGGAAGATGAAGAAGAAGGCATTTCAGCATCCGGCTTGACTAAATTCTGTGCAACAAGGTGGACTGTGAGAGTAACCTGTTTCCAAAGAGTCATCGACAATTATGACGCATTGTTAAAGCTATGGAGTGATTGCCTTGAAACGAGACTAGAATCAGATGTTCGTGGTAGAATAATCGGATGCCGAGCACAGATGAAAAAGTTTGACTTTTTCTTTGGATTAAACTTGAGTCAGAGGATTTTCTCCCATACAGATAATCAATCGGAGACCTTACAGAAAGCCGACTTTCCAACCCGTTTAAACCCTTTGACTCCCAAGCCGGCCTGAACCGGCCATACTTAGTATTTTACTCTTATAATGCCAGATGATTTTACTCGTCAATGGGGAACCCCTGGGATTCAATGGGTTAAGGTCTCTTTCAATGAGATTAATAGCTGTTTCACTGTCTTTTATAGGAAAGGACATCAGAAGTTTAGAATCATCAATGTACACATGTAGGACTCGAGATGGCAATTTTGGGTCACAGATGGAAGATCGTTCATCTACAACTATCGATACAAAAATTAATAGAAGAGGCAAAAGTATTGCACCCTGCAGAACACCGTGAGTGATGGGGAGCGAGGAGGACACTGCTGATCCAATGCGTACTGATTGAGATCTTCCACTTAAATAGCTGTAAAAGCAGGAAGCCGTGTTAGGGGAAGCCCTGATGTCGCTCAGTTTCTGGAGGAGGATGTGATGGCTAATACTGTCAAGGGCTTTAGACAAATTGAGGAGCACATTAAGGGCTGAGACCTTCTTTTTATCCATTGCTTCAAGGATAATGTAGCTCATCAAGATGTTGAGTGTCTCAGTTGAGTGGTGTTTGCGGTTCCCACTCTGGTGGCCAGAAAGGTGATTCTTCCTTTGCAAGTAGGAGGTGAATTGACAGAGGACTATCCGTATTAGAATTATTAGTATTAAGGAATCTCACTTACCAGTTTCGGTTTCTAAGAGCAAAACAGAGCAGTACAGGAATGGTGATGAAGTGGTCATCAGTGTACATACATACATGTACATACATGTAAACTTAAGTGACATGCCCGGTCATGATTCTCGAGATATACCTTACTTTCGCTGGTATTGACGCAGGATATAAGAGTTCAGGTTATTTGTTTTTAAAAGCCATTAGTTAGGATAAAGTCAGCTTTCAAACTTATACAGAAGGTGAAACCACTCAGCTATACCAAGGCAAGAGAGTCCATTGTTAAATTACTCAAGGAATTTGTGCCTGATACCACATATCTTAGTTTGCACTCATTTCGAGCAGGTGGTGCTACCACAGTGGCTAATGCGCAGGTGTCTGATCACTGTTTGAACCACCATGGGAGGTGGTGGTCAGATTCAGCTAAAGATGGATATATGTGAAAGATTCCATTGAGTCTTGTTTACTTGTTTCAAAATCCTTGGAAATTTGAATTCCCATTAACTGTTCCAGTGTGCATTTAGTCCCTTTCTTTGTTACCTAAGTATTAACCCAGGGCAGCAGTCTGTTCCCTATTTACAAGTGAATACATGTAGTTATCTGATTGTGTGTTGGTTCAAAGGGGAATTACATGTAGAGAAAACCTGTAGTTAGTTACCATCTGTGAGCCGTGGTTAGGGCGCTTGCTGTGTGGGCGCTTGCTGTGTGGCCCAGTGGTTAGGGCGCTTGCCTTGAGATCCGGAGATCCCGGGTTCAAGACCCGCTCTGACCACTCGCTGAATTTGTTCCTGGTAGTCCCTGGTTCAACTTCCCAGCTGCATTTGTAAATAGCCAACTGGTTTGCCTCCGGCCAGTTGGGATTCTTAACAGTTGTTGTTGTTGTTGTTGTTGTTGTGTTCTGTTGTTTCGTTGATTGTTTCATTGGCCCTGAAAAGCCCCTATGGGGAGCGGTCAATTAAGTATGTATTTTTGTATGTATTTTTGTATCT
>OX421457.1:20072262-20084762 GCA_949126865.1 Montipora capitata | reverse complement strand
TGAAGCGCATGCGTAGTAAGTTTAAAAATTGTGATTGAATACAGAATAGCTTTCTCGGAAATATGCCTATTTCTCATGAACCAATCATTAGAATTTAATGAAATTAAATTTTGGCATGAAAATATTTTAGGGAATAAGTACAATGTAACTGGAGTATTGAAAAAAAAAACTTTAACAGAGGAAATTCTAGATATTCCAGTGAACCTTCAACAAGGGATAATTGAAAGATCTCTCTGTCAAATTACTACTAAAATAGTGTTAACTTGTGAGCATCGTTACAAGCTTGTTGCATGTAAATTACAAGGAAAGGAAAGGAAAGGAACTTTATTTAAGTGTCTAGTCGTTCTAGCTGGAGCGCTAATTGGGGACACTGTAAACAATGAAAGTAAATCGAGCCAAATGTTGGTTTTTGAGGAGAGGGGAAACTGGAGTACCCAGAGAAAACCTCTCGGTGCAGAATAGAGAACCAACAAACTCAACCCACATATGACGCCGAGTCTGGGAATCGAACCCGGGCCACATTGGTGGGAGGCGAGTGCTCTCACCACTGCGCCACCCCTGCACCCCAGAGAAAGAAAATCTAACAACCAGGTTTTCTGCAAATGAACAAAACTGATTTTAAAGGCCTGTTTATATTTATTCATGTTGCCATGGAAACGGCATATACGTCAGGTTAACTATCAAAAAACCGAAGTTTGTGTTGTTGACTTGCTTGCTACCACTTTTGGCGACCAAAGGATCAAGGGTTTTAGAGAAAAAGGAAAATGAAAAATAGGTATCAAAAACTGTGTTCAGCCACCTTAAAGCCATCTAAATCAAAATTGTTGTCCCTAGTATCCCCTCCTCTTACAGGAAAACCATAAAAGAAACCTTACATCCCTAGATCCTCCGAATCAAAAAAAAAGCAGGGGTATCCCCATCATTTGATGCGTTATCTGACGCATCAGCTGTTGTCTTCGCGTAATTTGATCATGCGATCGAAAGGGCAAAAAGCCAGCCCTCGTGGGGTCTCTTATCAGCTGTCAAAATATGCTCACAAGACGACAAAAATCTCTAAATCTCCATAACAACAAAAAATACAGATTTACTAAGGGGGACTGGGTAGAGGCCTAAGATCAAGACGCCATTTTTACGGCTGGTTTAGGGAATTCAGGGGTGATCGCGCGCGGCCGGTTATGGCCGGTTTAGGAGTCAATGGGTTATATAATATTATTATTAACTTTATGCTACTATTAGACATTGACAATATAAAACCGACAAGTAAGTTGGGTGGTTCATTTTCTATTTTTTGCTGGGTTGTCTGTTTTTACGTCAGGCAACCTGGCTTTTTATTTTAGCTAATTTTAAATACTGATTACCTGGTAAACTTTCTGATCGTCTCGGATGAGTGGGCAACCACTTATTTCAAGCATGTAACACCTTTGCCACCCAATAATTTATCAGTTTTATCAGTTTTTGATGGCTGATAACTAAATAATTATCAAAGCCAAAAGGCTTAACATTGGGAAATTTAACTAAGTTTGACTAGTTCTTTTACCTTTTGAAGTCAATCTGTAAATAGTATGATGCCTTCTGTTAGCAAACTTGTGTGTTCAATTACATGTATGAAACAAAATGTAAAGAATGACATCAGCAACGTGTGTATGGAAAAAGAAGACCCTAAGACCCTGAAAACTCGAAAAAAGTAACCCAAAACCCTCAATTTGGCTAACCCTAGGCCTAAAGTTGGTTGTTAGGCTTCGAGTGTCACAGGGATAATATATACAGCCAATAGGATTCAAAAGAAGATGTCCGGCCACACGTGGAGTGTGGTTACTCAGTTAAATATGGCGGATTATCCAGCTTTCACTTCGAAACAAGTTGTAGCAATTGAAGGACTTGAACTTTGCCTGAGGTAACAAAAAACCAACTTTAGGCCTACATGTAGTCTGAAGGTTTTGTGTTACTTTTTTCAAGATTTGGAAGTCTTAGGGTGTTAGTTTTTGAGACACCCAGCAGCAACTTTAGAGAGCCTGCTGTAATTGGCTACTGTGGGGAACAATGATTGCTGACTTCAAATTCCTAGATAATGAAAGGTTGGTTTCACATAAAGACAGTACAGAGAAAGTAATCTCCTTTTGCACTTTGCACTTTACAGCATAGAGGGCACAAAAATAATGGTTTTGGTACAGTTTTGCTTGCTTGGTTTGAAATAAACTTGACACGACCTCTCTGAGACCAGTTCCCTTCGAGAACGCATGTTTTATGAGTCAAATGAGTCAATGAATCGATGAGTCATGAGTCAATGAGACTCACAGTCAATATAGTAATAATTTGTTGATTAAAGGGGCTAGGTCACGCTGTTTTAGGTAATTTTGTTCAATTTTGTTAGTTATGAGCTCTAAACGTCAAATTGGCATCTGGAGCAAAAGTCTTTCATTTGCAAAATCACGGCCACATAACAATTGAGTATGATTTTCCAGCTGTTTAAATGACATTTTGATATAAACTTATATAAATTTGAAAAAAGGTTGGCTGACGTTTTTCAAATTTACCCAAATGCAATCCATTTCAATCCTCTCCAGTTTTGTCCATCCTTGTCCCTTCTTAGCTTTCCTGTGTTTTGTTTGAGTTGTCTGATCTTACTTCAACAAAGAATTTTGGAGCACTAAGCAAGGCCTATTTGGAGGAAAAAAAAGAATAAAGTTTCGCTTACCTCCCGTGATCCACAGCAAAGGAATTTTGAAAACGAACCCGACAAGCAGAATCTTTGCGTCTATCAGGCGCCTCCTAATGTCGAGTGTTTTTCGTTCGACATTTCATGTATGTGAACAAAGTGTGTTGCGCCACCTAAGAAAGGCCTGGGGCAAACGTAACTATTGCACTATGGGGAAATTATATTTTGTTTCCTTTCGTCATTGGGTACTGTCTGAATAATATTACTCGTTTATGGGGAAGTACTGTGGCCTGGAAGGGACATTGATTTTTTTCATTTTTTTCTTTATTTATTTACATATTAATTTTCAACTCGCTGCTAACTTCTTTCTTTTTTTCTTTTTTGAGAATTGCTGCAATTAGCGACTTTTTTTCCGCATCTCGGGACTTTTTTTTTTCTCGACCAGCGCGTCGACCAGCGCCTTTTTTTCGGCAAATAAGAAGCCGCTGTTTCAAAATAGTGGAGACTCACATGAAACGTATTTGCCGCAATTCAGCGCAACACCACAAAAATGTGCCCAGCATGTGCTGCGGTTTCCGGAGTCGATTTTTTCTTCCACCCGATTGGTTGAACTACTCTTGTGGTTAGATAAACCAAGACTAAACCCTACGACTTGGTTCGGGAAACGTCATGGGTAATTCTTTTGTTCTTTTTGATGTATATCCATAGTGATTCCCCATGGGCAGTTTCACTGTGGGAATAGAGGTTACACACAAAACACAGACTTCCCATGGGCAAAGTCTCACTTTCCCGTGGGCAAAAGGTCTAGTGGAACCGCAACTAATAATTATGTATCGGAAACTGAACGGGAAGTAATTGAGAAATGCCGTGTGGTGAATTTTATGACAACTGCTGGGTGTGTTAAGTAGCTTCAATTTTTTAAAAGATCAATATTGAAAGAAAATGCCAGTCAAATCTTAACAAAAATAGCTCACAAAGAGATAATTCAAAGGCCACAATACGTGGCCGAATGCTGGAAAGATATACAAGGCTACCTTAAACCCTCATTTCCATCCGTTGCGACACTGGACGAACTTTACGATCGACTGGTACCCAGTGTAGGTAAGGTCATGGAAAAATTAAAAGCCAGCCCAACAGTAATGGAGAGAAAGAGAGTCTCTTTAAAAGCACTTGAAGTGCTACATAAGCGGGGGTTAAGATGCCACGAAACTCGGTAGATTTTTGTGATTCGTAAGTGAAAGCGAAATACTCCTGTTTCCTGAGCTAAAGATCACGTTTTCGCAGCTCGAAGGCAACTTAAGAATACCAGTGTAGCACATACTTGCACCTGAGCTGGGGGAGGAGTTTAATAATATCCTTTCTCTTATAATTAATTCATGGGAGATGAATTTATTTTGGACTGAATACCATCGATCACTGTTACAATTTTTAGGTTGTGTTATTTGGAGAAAAGTCATTGGGAGAAAATGGCATCGAGAACGTCATCTCCAAATGTAAATTTGCGTTATTGTAATCACTTTGCGACTATAATTTCAATCTTTCAGTGATGACGAACTTGAAGGTACATGAATGTCTCTTCCTCAATAATGAAACTGGTTTGAATGGCTCCTAATTAAGGGTGAAGATAAACATTTATTCTCAGATGTCGCACGTTTACCATGGAACGTCAAATTTAGCTATTTCCCTTTCAACTTGTTGTTTTACAGTCAACGCTGACGAAATGTACAAACATGAAAAACCAGTCCAGTCGGTGTCTGATTTACGCAAAAATGACCACCAAGCCTCAATTCTCTGATTTGAAACCGAACGACCGTACATGAAACTGTTCATTCCACTGAAAGCATCACAAGAATTACGACGAAGGAAACGCTGAATAGCTGCGACATGCCTGTTTTCTGTACCCCTATCGCCTCGTAAAATAGTTGGGCTCTTCCGATCTGTCGTATACAGGATAGATAATAGCTTGCTATTACCTTTGGGTCATTGTTAGTCTGGCCAACCTTAAGCCAGAGAATATGACGACTATAACCATCAATAGCACCATGAATGGCAAATCCAAAGGGTTTTAGTTTGTCGTAGCCATCCAGGTGCCACATTTAGTTTGGACCCTGAACGCAATACTGTCGTCTCCGAAATACCCTTCTTGAACGCGAAAACACACCTTCTGGGTCGAGGTATTTCATGATGATTCGTACTGTTTCCCTTTTCACTACCATGCAGTGATCTGTTGTAAGCCTTTGGTGCATTTGTCGATATCCAATTGAATTGCCACTACCAGAGATTTCGCTTTCGATAGCACTTTTTACATCAAGCAAACAGGTAAATCTCTTCCTTCGACAAAGACCTGTGGACCTAAGCACTCTCTTGAGTTGTCGTAGACTGATACAAACACCATGAAAACGAGCCAGAAAAGACAAAATCTCTGTGTACGCAAGGCCAAGACCGAAATACGTAGCTATGAGATCATCTCGGTTGTCCGACGATTCGAGAGCAGATGGAAAGTAATTCGGTAAGACACCTTGGCACGAGGACGGATGGAGGAGAAGGAAAAAGGTTCCAGCAATTATAAATGCAGTTAAACTTGCCATTTGAGCGTTACCCGTTTTGTGAACACTGATCGTACTAAATCTTAACGCACTGAGTCCTAGGCACTTGATAACAGGAGCCCAACGAAGCATTGTCTCAACAGCAGGAAACTGAAAGGAAAAAACCACCCAAAAAAAAAACAAAACGCGAATTGCAAAATTTTAGCGAATAGTTGAAAAAAAAGAAAGGCTGAGCAAAGAAGCTGTAAAATAGTCGAGAATTAAAAAAAGGTGCGAGTTGAAAAAAAAAAGTCGCGCCTCGACATAAAAGAAATCGCGCGTTGAAAAAAAAAACAAAAGTCGCGCCTTGAAAAAAAAAGTCGCGAGTTGAAAAAAGAAGTCGGGAGTTGAAAAGAAAAAGTCGCGAGTTGAAAAAAGAAATCGCGAGTTGAAAAAAGAAGTCGCGAGTTAGAAAAAAAGTATCATGTCCCTTCCAGGCCGCCGTAAGAAGGCGCTGAAGGCGATCCACAGCAAGAAAGCCATTGGACCAGACGTTGTAGATTGGTGCTGAAAGAATTTGCATTTGAACTGGGTCCTGCTGTCAGCGACTTGTACAACATCTCTCTCTGGGATGCTACGTCATTTTTCGTGCCAAGGCCCCGCCGTCTAAGAGAAGCAAAAGGGGGATGGGGACGAGAATGGTCTCTTCTACGGGTATCAGGTACAGTGTAACAGGTAACAGGTAACGGGTAACAGGTAACAGGTAACAGGTAACAGGTAACAGGTAACGGGTAACGGGTAACGGGTAACGGGTAACAGGGAGCGGCTGCCGGGTAACAGACAAGAAACGTTTGCTCTGCAGGCTATGAACACTAATCCTCAGGGAGAAAGCAATTGTTCGAGGCAGCGCATATCTATCCGATACTATCCGATAATCAATAAGCTGCTTGCCTCTTGTTACTGGGTTGCCAGTATGGCAATCCCAGTCGGAAAATGGGTGGAATTTAGTTGTTTTTGTTTTTTTTTTCTTTTCCGTGTCAGGAAGTCTTTCCTATTCCTCCCCTGCTAAGTGGGATCTTTGTGCGTAGACTCTTCTGGGCGTATGTTTGGTCGATTTCAGGTGGCAGTAGAAATGCGTAGATTTTATCCCATGGACACAGTAGAATATTATTTTAATTAACTTGCAATGGCGTCGAAAGTCATTGTAACGGGAATGGCGTTTTAGTGGATCTTTAAACAAAATATACCCTTAAAACAAAATATACCCTTTTGGAGCTCAACTGATGGAAAGTCAATTCGATAAACAAGACAGGTGGTGAAAAATAAATATCTGGAATATTCAAAGCGACGAGGAATGGTCTTCGACAACACTTGCATCTTTCGCGGTCGGCTATTACGAAGTGAGCTTTGTTATTTGGCTAACTGTAGTGTTATGTACAACACTGGAACCAAATGGCAAATTCTGTATGGGTTTAAAAGGAATCGAACGCCTTGAATGCATCACTGACTGTGTTTACTGAAGTCGCATCTCATGCAGTTGTCTGGTAATTTACATTTATTTTGACTCAACTCTGCTCAGTCTTCAGGTAAAAAAAAAGGGAATGTGACAGTGAAAAATTATTTGAAAGAAAGCTTGTTGTCTATTTTGTGCTTCATTATTCAAGGTCAAGGTTCTTCCGAAAAGGATATCCTGAACTGTGAGACTGAAGTTTAATTAATTGCTGTTGTGTTTCTTGTTTGCACGCACGCAATTAAAGTAGGAAGGGTTTTTTGCCTCTAATAGCAAGTATTTTGTTTGTTTCAAGAAACTTTACTCTCGAAAAAGTTTTTTTGATATTTTTCGTCCAAATCAACGCCCAAAAATAAAGCTTTTTAACGACCTTTAAGTGGGATATTTTCTGTAATTTAATATTCTCTGTCAGTTCTCTGTCGTCACGAAGATCTTCGCGCGCACAAAAAATTTAGTCGCTGATTTACCTCTTCGTCAAGTCAAGTTCTCGTTATTTATTCACTGTGGTGTCATGTACAACACTGAGACCAAACGGCAAATTCTCTGGTAACATTTTCGAGTTGGATACCAGAGATGGAATCAAACACCTTGAATAGTCTGTGTTTACAGTTTTCTGGCTATTTATAATTTTATTTATTTGTTCTCAACTCTGCAGAGTCTTCAGGTAAAAAACAATTTGAAACTTAACTAATTTTTGTTAGTCAAGAATTATTTGAAAGAAAGCTTGTTGTCCATTTTTATGTCGACACTTATCCCCGGCCTTGATATTTAAGAAATAGAAAACATGTACCGTGTTTCTATCGAGTTATAGAAACACGAGTGAAAGTTTGGGAGAACGAGAAATGCTGTGGGAACACGAACCGCGTGCAGGCGAGTGTTTCCAAAGCTTTTTCGAGTTCTCCCAAACTTTCACAAGTGTTTCTATAACTCGATTGAAACACGGAGTTCATGTTTTCTATTTCTTTTAGGGTTATCAAAATGTAAATTCTCTTTGCTCGCTCCATCACTACGTCAACAGCTCGCGCTAGTTCTGTGTCTCTATCGAGTTATAGAAACACGATTTTTAACCAATCAGCGCGCGTATTTTCTTAGGACTGTTTTCTAATGCTAAATAGAGAAAGCCTTGCACTTTGCAAGTGGTCGCACTACGTTTGCTGAGACATGGATATCTAAAAAAAGACAAGTTCAAAAATGTTGGCGTTATTTGGCCACCAACGTGGCTATTTATCAACGAAATCTATAAAAACCGCAGTAAATTATAGCCATGTTCAGCAAAGGTGGGGCGACAAAAAGCACCTACATCAAAGAATGAAAGAAAGAAAAACGAAGGACGGAGCAAGGGTACGGATGGAGGGAAAAATCTTGATAATCCAAGCTCACTCCTTGAAAGTTCAGCGAAGAGCTTCAGTCACGGAGATCGCATTCCCTTAACTGGACCTATCCTTACTCCGCCCTAGTGACCAGAGGAGGTCAAAGTCGACGACGTAAATGGCATCATTCCTTGCAGGAATAATGCCCCTTTTATGTCGACACTTATGCCCGGACTTCATATAAATTATTACTAAATAGAAAAAGCCGTGCACTTTGCAAGTGGTCCCACTAAGTTTGTTGAGACATGGAAATCTTAAAAAAGACAGCTACAAACATGTTGGCGTTATGCGGCCACCAGAATTATTTGAAAGAAAGCTTGTTCTCCCTTTTTGCTGCATTATTGAAAGAAATGGTTCTTCAGTGAAGGGATTGATCAACATTGTTCCAGATAAGAGTCCGGTCTCGGGTCAATAACCCGACTAAGAAGGCTTCCCGACCGACAGATGAAATGTAAATATTCAGTTAAATATTAAAACAAAATTTAAAAACCAAAGACGTAAGTTTCTTGGCTGATAAGTATGTTGTTTCACTCTAAAAGTGACCAACGATGAGCATTCGCCATTCATTGCAAACAAAAACCTTGACACAAGTAGACTTCTGGCAGTCTGTTTTTCTCTCGAAATTCAGCAAGGGTTATGAGGCGAGACGCTTTAGCCTAAAGAGGAATGGGATGAGACATGGGCGCGGCACGCACGAGAAGAGAAACAGATGGTTTTTATTCGTCTCGCTTTCTTCCCTACTCGGCCAGCGCCATACCGCCCTTTTGCGTTCTCGGTAACTAAACACCCGTCTAAGTGACCTTTGGAGAAAAACCGGCTGCCAGCAGAATATGACACAAGGTGATCGCGTGCACCTTTGTGGTTGCCTAACACGTGATTAATTTCTTCCTTCTGACAGAACATTGTGCCCTTCCCCAGCAATTTTAGTGCTTTTACGATCGATTGTCATAATTCAGAGTTTTATATAACAACTATGTTATTTTTTTCTTCATCTGTCTTTTGGATTGCCTTTTACTGTTACCGTGTAGCATGAAATTTTTGCGGGACTTTTATTTTGCGGATTGGCGATTTCTTGAGGTTTGCGGGAACAAATTTTTGCTGCGCGAATTGACTAAAATTTCCGCTGGGAACTAATTCTTGCGGTTTTCTTTTCAAGCAGCAAGGCTGTTTTCAACTTCTGCTACTTTTTGGTAAAAAGGAAAACCCCTCAATCATCAAGAACTTGGTGGAAAAAATTGGCATCTTGCAGGCCTTAGAAGATGGTGGCCCTTCGGATGACCCGTTCGAGCAAGGTTAACGAGACCTTTTGATTGACTGCTTCGAGTTCGTTTCTTATGCCTCTGAGACTGGAAAAGTATTGACCAAACCTTTTATCGTTTCGTTGGAAATATCCAAATAAACGATCTTTTTGACCCCACTGTATGTGGATCAAAGGCAATTTTTGATTATATTAACGGGAGTAAATTTTTACTGTTTTTAATTTTTGCTGTTTTTTTTCTGCTGGAAATTATTTTTGCGGATCAAGTACTATACGCAAAAAATAAAACTCCACGAAATCAAAGTGCTACACCGTAACTCCTGGCCTATGCGATACCATTTGGTGCAAACGTAAATCAAAAATTAATTTGACCTGTCATCAGATTAGATTATTATTAGGGCGCTGGACTCCGGATCGAGCGGTCCTGGTTCGAGCTCTAGCCGGGTCATTGTGTTGAGCAAGAAACTTGGGCAAGACACTTTACTCTCACAGTGCCTCTCTTCACCCAGGTGTATAAATGGGTACCGGAAAATTTAATGCTGGGGGTAACCCTGCCATGGACTAGCATCCCATCCAGGGGGGAGTATAGAAGGTAACGTTCAGCTAGCAATTTCTGAAATGAAGGCATCGTTCCCTAAAATTCTTGGACACTTCAATTTTCAGCTAAGATATATATGGGCAGCCGTCACCGCCAAAAATACAAGCCTAGTTAATGGTTAAGAATAAACCGGAATGGTTTAATTGTCCTTTGTAGAACGGTTTATCAGAATTTGAAAAGATGTATTTAAAACACAAATGGACAAGTCACCTTTAGTGAAATGAAATAAACAAACAATAAATGGTTTAGACAATTCAGAAACTGTGTAGATACCCTTGGTGAATTGATTCAGTGAAAACACGAGTGGTTAAGTGTTCAATCAAATGGATCAGTCACCTTAATGCAATCTTCGCAGTTAACACAGAATTGGTCAGTGCCAAAGACCACCGGTGTAATGATCCTTGCCAAAATGACAAAGTCAAGACTTGAATGGATCAGCGTACTTTGACATGATATGCAGTGAAACGGCAAACGGTCCAGCTTACCGTACATTGGTTCAGTGATGTGACAAACGGTTCAGAGTAGTTTGAAATGGCTTATTTTATCTGCAAATGGTTAATCGTGAACCGCAATGGTCTAGCATAACATTGATCGGTTTACCATAATGTCAAACGGTTTAGCGTTACCCCAAATGGCTTAGCGTGACGACAAATGGTTTAGTAGAAAGCGAAATGGTTTAGTGTTGCAGCAAATGGTTTGCGCCGGAACCGCCAAAAATACAAAAGTGAAATTGAAATGGAATAGTCAATGTGGGGTCTTACGTCACAACCCATACGTCATTCAGATAAATATTGGCGCGAATTTGCCCCAACGAGGTTCGTACCGCGAAGTGCACAAGTCGGATCGGGAACAGGTTATTTCTACCAGTACCGCCTCGTTTACTCGACTCAGTGATCCTTACTCCGATAAGAATCCTTCTTTGTTTTTGCCTAGTTTAGCTGGATTGGTAATTTTTCTACTCTGATCATTTTGCCGTGATATCGGCAAGTTATACACATGAATGTGGATCAAAGCAAAGTAAGCACAGGAGACATGGGCAGGCCGTGTTTTTCTTTGTCTTCAACTGTACGCTAGTTAGCCACTGACAATCAGTTTCTGAAAATGTGAGTTTCTGTAGAAACCTGAGCATATTTCTCTATCGTTTTAAGCCTTTCCTTGAACCTCTGAGTTAAAGTTAAATACAGTTGCTACCCCGTTACTCATAAACAGCTTCCATGTCTTAAAACAATCAATCGCCTTATCACGAATGCTCTGTTTCAAAGTGTCAGGTAGCTGTCCCGTAAAACAATACCTCTTAACAGTATTTTGTCAATCCTTTTGTTTCAGGTTACAATTTTTATCTTCAGTTCCATAAATTCTAATAACAAAGGATTAATCATGGTAAGGTTTTTTTCCCCTCTGCATTTTAAATACCCTTCAATGGCCAGTTAGAACATGAAGAAGATGAAAGAGGATAAAAGAAGAATTGCAAAGTGAAACTCCTGAACACGGCCTCATAACGACACTAAAAGATTGGTATCGTTGAAAACCGCTGCGCGTTTTTACTGGGTTGCAAACCCAGTCGGAAAGTAGGTAGATTTCCGTTTTTTTTTTTACTGGGTTGCAAACCCAGTCGGAAAGTAGGTAGATTTCCGTTTTTTTTTTTTAGTATTTTTTTCTGTGTCGGTAAAAGTCTTGCCTGTCACTCCCCTGGTAAGTGGTGTCTTTGTGCATAGAGCCTTCTGCGCGTATTTTCGTAGGATCGAGAGGGTAGTGGAACTTCGTAAATTTCTCTGGTGGACACAGTAGAATCATTAACTTAGCCTGCAATGGCGTCGAAAGTCATGTAACGCGAATGGCGTTTTAGTGGATTCTTAAACAAAATATACCCTTATGGAGCTCAATAATGGAAAGTCAGTTGGATAAACTAGGCATGAATCTCAAAAGCGACGAGTACTGGACTTCGACAACAATCTATCGCCCGTCGAGACGAAATCAAAGTGAGCATTATTTACCTGAAGTACATGGTAATTTGACACAATTGAGTTTCTTGTCTTCACGCACGCAATGAAATAGGAAGAGATTTTCGCCTCTAAGAGCAAATATGTTGTAAGTTTTAATAAAACTTTCGCTGGAAAAGGATTCTGTGGTATTTTCTGCCTTTGTGAATTATAATATCATGTTGTGTATTGAATTTTCGAGCTTAAGGTTGAAATGTGATATGGGAGAAGTTTTTTAGTATTGCTCTGTAAGCAGGAAGGGTTCACAGGCCTGTTGAAAGTGTGCTTGAGTTTCAACAAAATGAGCCCCAAAATCAGTGAAAACTTGTGACGCAGATGAATAATAAAGTAGCTGCTATTAATTACCTGGTGATAAATAACGTCGTACGCGTCTTGGAGAGTAAATTTTGACTTTGCATAAATAAGAGTTGGGCGATTGTGATCTTTGTTTTGACTTCGCTCATTTCATTGTCAAACTTTATAACACTTGCCAGAAAAAGAAACTTACAAAAACCCGGTATCTTGCCATCATTTGACACAGATGCTTCACTGTTTGGCGAGTAAACATGCCGCGGTAACTTAATCACAGCACCCGCTGAATTCC
>OX421457.1:19999762-20029762 GCA_949126865.1 Montipora capitata | reverse complement strand
ACTGCTGCAAACACTGAAAAATAGCAGTTTTCATAAAACATGTTATTTAGAGGCTAAAACGAACGTTTTCCACAATTTTGCAATGGCACCATAATTTTAACTTTTTAAAAATTTGGTCATGATAAACGTTTTTGCTGTTTTTACTGGAAAACTGCTGCAAACACTGCAAAATAGCGGTTTTCATAAAACGTGTTATTTAGAGGCTAAAACGAACGTTTTGAAATATTTTGCAATGGCACTCTAATTTTAACTTTTTTAAAATTTGGTCATGGTAAACGTTTTTGCTGTTTTTACTTGAAAACTGCTGCAAACACTGCAAAATAGCAGTTTTCATAAAACGTGTTATTTAGAGGCTAAAACGAACGTTTTTGCACAATTTTGCAATGGCACTGTAATTTTAACTTCTTTAAAAATTGGTCATGATAAACGTTTTTGCTGTTTTTACTGGAAAACTGCTGCAAACACTGCAATATAGCAGTTTTCCTAAAACGTGTTATATACAGGCTAAAACCAACGTTTTGCACAATTTTGCAATGGCACTCTAATTTTAACTTTTTTAAAAATTGGTCATGATAAACGTTTTTGCTGTTTTTACTAGAAAACTGGTGCAAACACTGCAAAATAGCAGTTTTCATAAAAAGTGTTATTTAGAGGAAAAAAGTAACGTTTCGCACAATTTTGCAATGGCGCTGTAATTTTATTTTTTTTTAAATTTGGTCATGATAAACGTTTTTGCTGTTTTTACTAGAAAACTGCTGCAAACACTGCAAAATAGCAGTTTTCATAAAACGTGTTATTTAGAGGCTAAAACGAACGTTTTGCACAATTTTGCAATGGCGCTGTAATTTTATTTTTTTTTAAATTTGGTCATGATAAACGTTTTTGCTGTTTTTACTAGAAAACTGCTGCAAACACTGCAAAATAGCAGTTTTCATAAAACGTGTTATTTAGAGGCTAAAACGAACGTTTTGCACAATTTTGCAATGGCACTGTAATTTTAACTTTTTTCAAAATTGGTCATGATAAACGTTTTTGCTGTTTTTACTGGAAAACTGCTGCAAACACTGCAAAATAGCAGTTTTCATAAAACGTGTTATTTAGAGGCTAAAACGAACGTTTTGCACAATTTTGCAATGGCACTGTAATTTTAACTTTTTTAAAAATTGGTCATGATAAACGTTTTTGCTGTTTTTACTGGAAAACTCCTCCAACACTGCAAAATAGCGGTTTTCATAAAACGTGTTATTTAGAGGCTAAAACGAACGTTTTGCACAATTTTGCAATGGCACTGTAATTTTAACATTTTTAAAAATTGGTCATGATAAACGTTTTTGCTGTTTTTACTGGAAAACTGCTGGAAAAACTGCAAAATAGCAGTTTTCATAAAACGTGTTATTTAGAGGCTAAAACAAACGTTTTGCACAATTTTGCAATGGCACTGTAATTTTAACTTTTTAAAAAATTGGTCATGATAAACGTTTTTGCTGTTTTTACTGGAAAACTGCTGCAAACACTGCAAAATAGCAGTTTTCATAAAACGTGTTATTTAGAGGCTAAAACGAACGTTTTGCACAATTTTGCAATGGCACTGTAATTTTAACTTTTTTAAAAATTGGTCATGATAAACGTTTTTGCTGTTTTTACTGGAAAACTGCTGCAAACACTGCAAAATAGCACTTTTCATAAAACGTGTTATTTAGAGGCTAAAACGAACGTTTTGCACAATTTTGCAATGGCACTGTAATTTTAACTTTTTTAAAAATTGGTCATGATAAACGTTTTTGCTGTTTTTACTGGAAAACTGCTCCAACACTGCAAAATAGCGGTTTTCATAAAACGTGTTATTTAGAGGCTAAAACGAACGTTTTGCACAATTTTGCAATGGCACTGTAATTTTAACTTTTTTAAAAATTGGTCATGATAAACGTTTTTGCTGTTTTTACTGGAAAACTGCTGCAAACACTGCAAAATAGCAGTTTTCATAAAACGTGTTATTTAGAGGCTAAAACGAACGTTTTGCACAATTTTGCAATGGCACTGTAATTTTAACTTTTTTCAAAATTGGTCATGATAAACGTTTTTGCTGTTTTTACTGGAAAACTGCTGCAAACACTGCAAAATAGCAGTTTGCATAAAACGTGTTATTTAGAGGCTAAAACGAACGTTTTGCACAATTTTGCAATGGCACTGTAATTTTAACTTTTTTCAAAATTGGTCATGATAAACGTTTTTGCTGTTTTTACTGGAAAACTGCTGCAAACACTGCAAAATAGCAGTTTTCATAAAACGTGTTATTTAGAGGCTAAAACGAACGTTTTGCACAATTTTGCAATGGCACTGTAATTTTAACTTTTTTAATAATTGGTCATGATAAACGTTTTTGCTGTTTTTACTGGAAAACTGCTGCAAACACTGCAAAATAGCAGTTTTCATAAAACGTGTTATTTAGAGGCTAAAACGAACGTTTTGCACAATTTTGCAATGGCACTGTAATTTTAACTTTTTTAAAAATTGGTCATGATAAACGTTTTTGCTGTTTTTACTGGAAAACTGCTGCAAACACTGCAAAATAGCAGTTTTCATAAAACGTGTTATTTACAGGCTAAAACGAACGTTTTGCACAATTTTGCAATGGCACTGTAATTTTAACTTTTTTAAAAATTGGTCATGGTAAACGTTTTTGCTGTTTTTACTGGAAAACTGCTGCAAACACTGCAAAATAGCAGTTTTCATAAAACGTGTTATTTAAAGGCTAAAACGAACGTTTTGCTCGATTTTGCAACGGCACTGTAATTTTAACTTTTTTAAAAATTGGTCATGATAAACGTTTTTGCTGTGTTTACTGGAAAACTGCTGCAAACACTGCAAAATAGCAGTTTTCATAAAACGTGTTATTTAGAGGCTAAAACGAACGTTTTGCACAATTTTGCAATGGCACTGTAATTTTAACTTTTTTAAAAATTGGTCATGATAAACGTTTTTGCTGTTTTTACTGGAAAACTGCTGCAAACACTGCAAAATAGCAGTTTTCATAAAACGTGTTATTTAGAGGCTAAAACGAACGTTTTGCAAAATTTTTGCAATGGCACTGTAATTTTAACTTTTTTAAAAATTGGTCATGGTAAACGTTTTTGCTGTTTTTACTGGAAAACTGCTGCAAACACTGCAAAATAGCAGTTTTCATAAAACGTGTTATTTAGAGGCTAAAACGAACGTTTTGCACAATTTTGCAATGGCACTGTAATTTTAACTTTTTTAAAAATTGGTCATGATAAACGTTTTTGCTGTTTTTACTGGAAAACTGCTGCAAACGCTGCAAAATAGCAGTTTTCATAAAACGTGTTATTTAGAGGCTAAAACGAACGTTTTGCACAATTTTGCAATGGCACTGTAATTTTAACTTTTTTAAAAATTGGTCATGGTAAACGTTTTTGCTGTTTTTACTGCAAAACTGCTGCAAACACTGCAAAATAGCAGTTTTCATAAAACGTGTTATTTAGAGGCTAAAACGAACGTTTTGCACAATTTTGCAATGGCACTGTAATTTTAACTTTTTTAAAAATTGGTCATGATAAACGTTTTTGCTGTGTTTACTGGAAAACTGCTGCAAACACTGCAAAATAGCAGTTTTCATAAAACGTGTTATTTAGAGGCTAAAACGAACGTTTTGCACAATTTTGCAATGGCACTGTAATTTTAACTTTTTTAAAAATTGGTCATGATAAACGTTTTTGCTGTTTTTACTGGAAAACTGCTGCAAACACTGCAAAATAGCAGTTTTCATAAAACGTGTTACTTAGCGGCTAAAACGGACGTTTTGCAGAATTTTGCAATGGCATTGTAATTTTAACTTTTTTAAAAATTGGTCATGATAAAAATT
This sequence comes from Montipora capitata, assembly GCA_949126865.1. NCBI lineage: Eukaryota > Metazoa > Cnidaria > Anthozoa > Scleractinia > Acroporidae > Montipora > Montipora capitata. The sequence goes on along the minus strand of OX421457.1, from coordinate 20,025,882 downwards.
TTTGCTGTTTTTACTGGAAAACTGCTGCAAACACTGCAAAATAGCAGTTTTCATAAAACGTGTTATTTAGAGGCTAAAACGAACGTTTTGCACAATTTTGCAATGGCACTGTAATTTTAACTTTTTTAAAAATTGGTCATGATAAACGTTTTTGCTGTTTTTACTGGAAAACTGCTGCAAACACTGCAAAATAGCAGTTTTCATAAAACGTGTTATTTAGAGGCTAAAACGAACGTTTTGCACAATTTTGCAATGGCACTGTAATTTTAACTTTTTTAAAAATTGGTCATGGTAAACGTTTTTGCTGTTTTTACTGCAAAACTGCTGCAAACACTGCAAAATAGCAGTTTTCATAAAACGTGTTATTTAGAGGCTAAAACGAACGTTTTGCACAATTTTGCAATGGCACTGTAATTTTAACTTTTTTAAAAATTGGTCATGATAAACGTTTTTGCTGTGTTTACTGGAAAACTGCTGCAAACACTGCAAAATAGCAGTTTTCATAAAACGTGTTATTTAGAGGCTAAAACAAACGTTTTGCACAATTTTGCAATGGCACTGTAATTTTAACTTTTTTAAAAATTGGTCATGATAAACGTTTTTGCTGTTTTTACTGGAAAACTGCTGCAAACACTGCAAAATAGCAGTTTTCATAAAACGTGTTACTTAGCGGCTGAAACGGACGTTTTGCAGAATTTTGCAATGGCACTGTAATTTTAACTTTTTTAAAAATTGGTCATGATAAAAATTTTTGCTGTTTTTACTGGAAAACTGCTGCAAACACTGCAAAATAGCAGTTTTCATAAAACGTGTTATTTAGAGGCTAAAACGAACGTTTTGCACAATTTTGCAATGGCACTGTAATTTTAACTTTTTTAAAAATTGGTCATGGTAAACGTTTTTGCTGTTTTTACTGGAAAACTGCTGCAAACACTGCAAAATAGCAGTTTTCATAAAACGTGTTATTTAGAGGCTAAAACGAACGTTTTGCAGAATTTTGCAATGGCACTGTAATTTTAACTTTTTTAATAATTGGTCATGATAAACGTTTTTGCTGTTTTTACTGGAAAACTGCTGCAAACACTGCAAAATAGCAGTTTTCATAAAACGTGTTATTTAGAGGCTAAAACGAACGTTTTGCACAATTTTGCAATGGCACTGTAATTTTAACTTTTTTAAAAATTGGTCATGATAAACGTTTTTGCTGTTTTTACTGGAAAACTGCTGCAAACACTGCAAAATAGCAGTTTTCATAAAACGTGTTATTTAGAGGCTAAAACGAACGTTTTGCACAATTTTGCAATGGCACTGTAATTTTAACTTTTTTAAAAATTGGTCATGGTAAAGGTTTTTGCTGTTTTTACTGGAAAACTGCTGCAAACACTGCAAAATAGCAGTTTTCATAAAACGTGTTATTTAAAGGCTAAAACGAACGTTTTGCTCGATTTTGCAATGGCACTGTAATTTTAACTTTTTTAAAAATTGGTCATGATAAACGTTTTTGCTGTGTTTACTGGAAAACTGCTGCAAACACTGCAAAATAGCAGTTTTCATAAAACGTGTTATTTAGAGGCTAAAACGAACGTTTTCCAAAATTTTGCAATGGCACTGTAATTTTAACTTTTTTAAAAATTGGTCATGATAAACGTTTTTGTTGTGTTTACTGGAAAACTGCTGCAAACACTGCAAAATAGCAGTTTTCATAAAACGTGTTATTTAGAGGCTAAAACGAACGTTTTGCACAATTTTGCAATGGCATTGTAATTTTAACTTTTTTAAAAATTGGTCATGATAAACGTTTTTGCTGTTTTTACTGGAAAACTGCTGCAAACACTGCAAAATAGCAGTTTTCATAAAACGTGTTATGTAGAGGCTAAAACGAACGTTTTGCAAAATTTTTGCAATGGCACTGTAATTTTAACTTTTTTAAAAATTGGTCATGGTAAACGTTTTTGCTGTTTTTACTGGAAAACTGCTGCAAACACTGCAAAATAGCAGTTTTCATAAAACGTGTTATTTAGAGGCTAAAACGAACGTTTTGCTCAATTTTGCAATGGCACTGTAATTTTAACTTTTTTAAAAATTGGTCATGATAAACGTTTTTGTTGTGTTTACTGGAAAACTGCTGCAAACACTGCAAAATAGCAGTTTTCATAAAACGTGTTATTTAGAGGCTAAAACGAACGTTTTGCACAATTTTGCAATGGCACTGTAATTTTAACTTTTTTAAAAATTGGTCATGATAAACGTTTTTGCTGTTTTTACTGGAAAACTGCTGCAAACACTGCAAAATAGCAGTTTTCATAAAACTTGTTATTTAGCGGCTAAAACGAACGTTTTGCACAATTTTGCAATGCCACTGTAATTTTAACTTTTTTAAAAATTGGTCATGATAAACGTTTTTGCTGTTTTTACTGGAAAACTGCTGCAAACACTGCAAAATAGCAGTTTTCATAAAACGTGTTACTTAGCGGCTAAAACGGACGTTTTGCAGAATTTTGCAATGGCACTGTAATTTTAACTTTTTTAAAAATTGGTCATGATAAAAATTTTTGCTGTTTTTACTGGAAAACTGCTGCAAACACTGCAAAATAGCAGTTTTCATAAAACGTGTTATTTAGAGGCTAAAACAAACGTTTTGCACAATTTTGCAATGGCACTGTAATTTTAACTTTTTTAAAAATTGGTCATGGTAAACGTTTTTGCTGTTTTTACTGGAAAACTGCTGCAAACACTGCAAAATAGCAGTTTTCATAAAACGTGTTATTTAGAGGCTAAAACGAACGTTTTCCTCAATTTTGCAATGGCACTGTAATTTTAACTTTTTTAAAAATTGGTCATGATAAACGTTTTTGCTGTTTTTACTGGAAAACTGCTGCAAACACTGCAAAATAGCAGTTTTCATAAAACGTGTTATTTAGAGGCTAAAACGAACGTTTAGCACAATTTTGCAATGGCACTGTAATTTTAACATTTTTAAAAATTGGTCATGATAAACGTTTTTGCTGTTTTTACTGGAAAACTGCTGCAATCACTGCAAAATAGCAGTTTTCATAAAACGTGTTATTTAGAGGCTAAAACGAACGTTTTGCTCAATTTTGCAATGGCACTGTAATTTTAACTTTTTTAAAAATTGGTCATGATAAACGTTTTTGATGTTTTTACTGGAAAACTGCTGCAAACACTGCAAAATAGCAGTTTTCATAAAACGTGTTATTTAGAGGCTAAAACGAACGTTTTGCACAATTTTGCAATGGCACTGTAATTTTAACTTTTTTAAAAATTGGTCATGATAAACGTTTTTGATGTTTTTACTGGAAAACTGCTGCAAACACTGCAAAATAGCAGTTTTCATAAAACGTGTTATTTAGAGGCTAAAACGAACGTTTTGCACAATTTTGCAATGGCACTGTAATTTTAACTTTTTTAAAATTTGGTCATGATAAACGTTTTTGCTGTTTTTACTGGAAAACTGCTGCAAACACTGCAAAATAGCAGTTTTCATAAAACGTGTTATTTAGAGGCTAAAACGAACGTTTTGCACAATTTTGCAATGGCACTGTAATTTTAACTTTTTTAAAAATTGGTCATGATAAACGTTTTTGCTGTGTTTACTGGAAAACTGCTGCAAACACTGCAAAATAGCAGTTTTCATAAAACGTGTTATTTAGAGGCTAAAACAAACGTTTTGCACAATTTTGCAATGGCACTGTAATTTTAACTTTTTTAAAAATTGGTCATGATAAACGTTTTTGCTGTTTTTACTGGAAAACTGCTGCAAACACTGCAAAATAGCAGTTTTCATAAAACGTGTTACTTAGCGGCTGAAACGGACGTTTTGCAGAATTTTGCAATGGCACTGTAATTTTAACTTTTTTAAAAATTGGTCATGATAAAAATTTTTGCTGTTTTTACTGGAAAACTGCTGCAAACACTGCAAAATAGCAGTTTTCATAAAACGTGTTATTTAGAGGCTAAAACGAACGTTTTGCACAATTTTGCAATGGCACTGTAATTTTAACTTTTTAAAAAATTGGTCTTGGTAAACGTTTTTGCTGTTTTTACTGGAAAACTGCTGCAAACACTGCAAAATAGCAGTTTTCATAAAACGTGTTATTTAGCGGCTAAAACGAACGTTTTGCAGAATTTTGCAATGGCACTGTAATTTTGAGTTTTTTAAAAATTGGTCATGATAAAAATTTTTGCTGTTTTTACTGGAAAACTGCTGCAAACACTGCAAAATAGCAGTTTTCATAAAACGTGTTATTTAGAGGCTAAAACGAACGTTTTGCACAATTTTGCAATGGCACTGTAATTTTAACTTTTTTAAAAATTGGTCATGGTAAACGTTTTTGCTGTTTTTACTGGAAAACTGCTGCAAACACTGCAAAATAGCAGTTTTCATAAAACGTGTTATTTAGAGGCTAAAACGAACGTTTTGCACAATTTTGCAATGGCACTGTAATTTTAACTTTTTTAATAATTGGTCATGATAAACGTTTTTGCTGTTTTTACTGGAAAACTGCTGCAAACACTGCAAAATAGCAGTTTTCATAAAACGTGTTATTTAGAGGCTAAAACGAACGTTTTGCACAATTTTGCAATGGCACTGTAATTTTAACTTTTTTAAAAATTGGTCATGATAAACGTTTTTGCTGTTTTTACTGGAAAACTGCTGCAAACACTGCAAAATAGCAGTTTTCATAAAACGTGTTATTTAGAGGCTAAAACCAACGTTTTGCACAATTTTGCAATGGCACTGTAATTTTAACTTTTTTAAAAATTGGTCATGGTAAAGGTTTTTGCTGTTTTTACTGGAAAACTGCTGCAAACACTGCAAAATAGCAGTTTTCATAAAACGTGTTATTTAAAGGCTAAAACGAACGTTTTGCTCGATTTTGCAATGGCACTGTAATTTTAACTTTTTTAAAAATTGGTCATGATAAACGTTTTTGCTGTTTTTACTGGAAAACTGCTGCAAACACTGCAAAATAGCAGTTTTCATAAAACGTGTTATTTAGAGGCTAAAACGAACGTTTTCCTCAATTTTGCAATGGCACTGTAATTTTAACTTTTTTAAAAATTGGTCATGATAAACGTTTTTGCTGTTTTTACTGGAAAACTGCTGCAAACACTGCAAAATAGCAGTTTTCATAAAACGTGTTATTTAGAGGCTAAAACGAACGTTTAGCACAATTTTGCAATGGCACTGTAATTTTAACATTTTTAAAAATTGGTCATGATAAACGTTTTTGCTGTTTTTACTGGAAAACTGCTGCAATCACTGCAAAATAGCAGTTTTCATAAAACGTGTTATTTAGAGGCTAAAACGAACGTTTTGCTCAATTTTGCAATGGCACTGTAATTTTAACTTTTTTAAAAATTGGTCATGATAAACGTTTTTGATGTTTTTACTGGAAAACTGCTGCAAACACTGCAAAATAGCAGTTTTCATAAAACGTGTTATTTAGAGGCTAAAACGAACGTTTTGCACAATTTTGCAATGGCACTGTAATTTTAACTTTTTTAAAATTTGGTCATGATAAACGTTTTTGCTGTTTTTACTGGAAAACTGCTGCAAATACTGCAAAATAGCAGTTTTCATAAAACGTGTTATTTAGAGGCTAAAACGAACGCTTTGCACAATTTTGCAATGGCACTGTAATTTTAACTTTTTTAAAAATTGGTCATGATAAACGTTTTTGCTGTTTTTACTGGAAAACTGCTGCAAACACTGCAAAATAGCAGTTTTCATAAAACGTGTTATTTAGAGGCTAAAACGAACGTTTTGCACAATTTTGCAATGGCACTGTAATTTTAACATTTTTAAAAATTGGTCATAATAAACGTTTTTGCTGTTTTTACTGCAAAACTGCTGCAAACACTGCAAAATAGCAGTTTTCATAAAACGTGTTATTTAAAAGCTAAAACGAACGTTTTGCACAATTTTGCAATGGCACTGTAATTTTAACTTTTTTAAAAATTGCTCATGATAAACGTTTTTGCTGTTTTTACTGGAAAACTGCTGCAAACACTGCAAAATAGCAGTTTTCATAAAACGTGTTATTTAGCGGCTAAAACGAACGTTTTGCACAATTTTGCAATGGCACTGTAATTTTAACTTTTTTAAAAATTGGTCATGATAAACGTTTTTGCTGTTTTTACTGGAAAACTGCTGCAAACACTGCAAAATAGCAGTTTTCATAAAACGTGTTATTTAGAGGCTAAAACGAACGTTTTGCACAATTTTGCAATGGCACTGTAATTTTAACTTTTTTAAAATTTGGTCATGATAAACGTTTTTGCTGTTTTTACTGGAAAACTGCTGCAAACACTGCAAAATAGCAATTTTCATAAAACGTGTTATTTAGAGGCTAAAACGAACGTTTTGCACAATTTTGCAATGGCACTGTAATTTTAACTTTTTTAAAAATTGGTCATGATAAACGTTTTTGCTGTTTTTACTGGAAAACTGCTGCAAACACTGCAAAATAGCAGTTTTCATAAAACGTGTTATTTAGAGGCTAAAACGAACGTTTTGCACAATTTTGCAATGGCACTGTAATTTTAACTTTTTTAAAAATTGGTCATGATAAACGTTTTTGCTGTTTTTACTGGAAAACTGCTGCAAACACTGCAAAATAGCAGTTTTCATAAAACGTGTTATTTAGAGGCTAAAACGAACGTTTTGCACAATTTTGCAATGGCACTGTAATTTTAACTTTTTTAAAAATTGGTCATGATAAACGTTTTTGCTGTTTTTACTGGAAAACTGCTGCAAACACTGCAAAATAGCAGTTTTCATAAAACGTGTTATTTAGAGGCTAAAACGAACGTTTTGCACAATTTTGCAATGGCACTGTAATTTTAACTTTTTTAAAAATTGGTCATGATAAACGTTTTTGCTGTTTTTACTGGAAAACTGCTGCAAACACTGCAAAATAGCAGTTTTCATAAAACGTGTTATTTAGAGGCTAAAACGAAGGTTTTGCACAATTTTGCAATGGCACTGTAATTTTAACTTTTTTAAAAATTGGTCATGATAAACGTTTTTGCTGTTTTTACTGGAAAACTGCTGCAAACACTGCAAAATAGCAGTTTTCATAAAACGTGTTATTTAGAGGCTAAAACGAACGTTTTGCACAATTTTGCAATGGCACTGTAATTTTAACTTTTTTAAAAATTGGTCATGATAAACGTTTTTGCTGTTTTTACTGGAAAACTGCTGCAAACACTGCAAAATAGCAGTTTTCATAAAACGTGTTATTTAGAGGCTAAAACCAACGTTTTGCACAATTTTGCAATGGCACTGTAATTTTAACTTTTTTAAAAATTGGTCATGATAAACGTTTTTGCTGTTTTTACTGGAAAACTGCTGCAAACACTGCAAAATAGCAGTTTTCATAAAACGTGTTATTTAGAGGCTAAAACGAACGTTTTGCACAATTTTGCAATGGCACTGTAATTTTAACTTTTTTAAAAATTGGTCATGATAAACGTTTTTGCTGTTTTTACTGCAAAACTGCTGCAAACACTGCAAAATAGCAGTTTTCATAAAACGTGTTATTTAGAGGCTAAAACCAACGTTTTGCACAATTTTGCAATGGCACTGTAATTTTAACTTTTTTAAAAATTGGTCATGATAAACGTTTTTGCTGTTTTTACTGGAAAACTGCTGCAAACACTGCAAAATAGCAGTTTTCATAAAACGTGTTATTTAGAGGCTAAAACGAACGTTTTGCACAATTTTGCAATGGCACTGTAATTTTAACTTTTTTAAAAATTGGTCATGATAAACGTTTTTGCTGTTTTTACTGCAAAACTGCTGCAAACACTGCAAAATAGCAGTCTTCATAAAACGTGTTATTTAAAAGCTAAAACGAACGTTTTGCACAATTTTGCAATGGCACTGTAATTTTAACTTTTTTAAAAATTGCTCATGATAAACGTTTTTGCTGTTTTTACTGGAAAACTGCTGCAAACACTGCAAAATAGCAGTTTTCATAAAACGTGTTATTTAGCGGCTAAAACGAACGTTTTGCACAATTTTGCAATGGCACTGTAATTTTAACTTTTTTAAAAATTGGTCATGATAAACGTTTTTGCTGTTTTTACTGGAAAACTGCTAAAAACACTGCAAATAGCAGTTTTCATAAAACGTGTTATTTAGAGGCTAAAACGAACGTTTTGCACAATTTTGGAATGGCACTGTAATTTTAACTTTTTTAAAAATTGGTCATGATAAACGTTTTTGCTGTTTTTACTGGAAAACTGCTGCAAACACTGCAAAATAGCAGTTTTCATAAAACGTGTTATTTAGAGGCTAAAACGAACGTTTTGCACAATTTTGCAATGGCACTGTAATTTTAACTTTTTTAAAAATTGGTCATGATAAACGTTTTTGCTGTTTTTACTGGAAAACTGCTGCAAACACTGCAAAATAGCAGTTTTCATAAAACGTGTTATTTAGAGGCTAAAACCAACGTTTTGCACAATTTTGCAATGGCACTGTAATTTTAACTTTTTTAAAAATTGGTCATGATAAACGTTTTTGCTGTTTTTACTGGAAAACTGCTGCAAACACTGCAAAATAGCAGTTTTCATAAAACGTGTTATTTAGAGGCTAAAACGAACGTTTTGCACAATTTTGCAATGGCACTGTAATTTTAACTTTTTTAAAAATTGGTCATGATAAACGTTTTTGCTGTTTTTACTGGAAAACTGCTGCAAACACTGCAAAATAGCAGTTTTCATAAAACGTGTTATTTAGAGGCTAAAACGAACGTTTTGCACAATTTTGCAATGGCACTGTAATTTTAACTTTTTTAAAAATTGGTCATGATAAACGTTTTTGCTGTTTTTACTGGAAAACTGCTGCAAACACTGCAAAATAGCAGTTTTCATAAAACGTGTTATTTAGAGGCTAAAACGAACGTTTTGCACAATTTTGCAATGGCACTGTAATTTTAACTTTTTTAAAAATTGCTCATGATAAACGTTTTTGCTGTTTTTACTGTAAAACTTCTGCAAACACTGCAAAATAGCAGTTTTCATAAAACGTGTTATTTAGCGGCTAAAACGAACGTTTTGCACAATTTTGCAACGCCACTGTAATTTTAACTTTTTAAAAATTGGTCATGGTAAACGTTTTTGCTGTTTTTACTGGAAAACTGCTGCAAACACTGCAAAATAGCAGTTTTCATAAAACGTGTTATTTAGCGGCTAAAACGAACGTTTTGCACAATTTTGCAATGCCACTGTAATTTTAACTTTTTTAAAAATTGGTCATGATAAACGTTTTTGCTGTTTTTACTGGAAAACTGCTGCAAACACTGCAAAATAGCAGTTTTCATAAAACGTGTTATTTAGCGGCTAAAACGAACGTTTTGCACAATTTTGCAATAGCACTGTAATTTGAACTTGTTTAAAAATTGGTCATGGTAAACATTTTTGCTGTTTTTACTGGAAAACTGCTGCAAACACTGCAAAATAGCAGTTTTCATAAAACGTTTTATTTAGAGGCTAAAACGAACGTTTTGCACAATTTTGCAATGGCACTGTAATTTTAACTTTTTTAAAAATTGGTCATGATAAACGTTTTTGCTGTTTTTACTGGAAAACTGCTGCAAACACTGCAAAATAGCAGTTTTCATAAAACGTGTTATTTAGAGGCTAAAACGAACGTTTTGCACAATTTTGCAATGGCACTGTAATTTTAACTTTTTTAAAAATTGGTCATGATAAACGTTTTTGCTGTTTTTACTGGAAAACTGCTGCAAACACTGCAAAATAGCAGTTTTCATAAAACGTGTTATTTAGAGGCTAAAACGAACGTTTTGCACAATTTTGCAATGGCACTGTAATTTTAACTTTTTTAAAAATTGGTCATGATAAACGTTTTTGCTGTTTTTACTGGAAAACTGCTGCAAACACTGCAAAATAGCAGTTTTCATAAAACGTGTTATTTAGAGGCTAAAACGAACGTTTTGCACAATTTTGCAATGACACTGTAATTTTAACTTTTTTAAAAATTGGTCATGATAAACGTTTTTGCTGTTTTTACTGCAAAACTGCTGCAAACACTGCAAAATAGCAGTTTTCATAAAACGTGTTATTTAAAAGCTAAAACGAACGTTTTGCACAATTTTGCAATGGCACTGTAATTTTAACTTTTTTAAAAATTGGTCATGATAAACGTTTTTGCTGTTTTTACTGGAAAACTGCTGCAAACACTGCAAAATAGCAGTTTTCATAAAACGTGTTATTTAGAGGCTAAAACGAACGTTTTGCACAATTTTGCAATGGCACTGTAATTTTAACTTTTTTAAAAATTGGTCATGATAAACGTTTTTGCTGTTTTTACTGGAAAACTGCTGCAAACACTGCAAAATAGCAGTTTTCATAAAACGTGTTATTTAGAGGCTAAAACCAACGTTTTGCACAATTTTGCAATGGCACTGTAATTTTAACTTTTTTAAAAATTGGTCATGATAAACGTTTCTGCTGTTTTTACTAGAAAACTGCTGCAAACACTGCAAAATAGCAGTTTTCATAAAACGTGTTATTTAGAGGCTAAAACGAACGTTTTGCACAATTTTGCAATGGCACTGTAATTTTAACTTTTTTAAAAATTGGTCATGATAAACGTTTTTGCTGTTTTTACTGGAAAACTGCTGCAAACACTGCAAAATAGCAGTTTTCATAAAACGTGTTATTTAGAGGCTAAAACGAACGTTTTGCACAATTTTGCAATGGCACTGTAATTTTAACTTTTTTAAAAATTGGTCATGATAAACGTTTTTGCTGTTTTTACTGGAAAACTGCTGCAAACACTGCAAAATAGCAGTTTTCATAAAACGTGTTATTTAGAGGCTAAAACCAACGTTTTGCACAATTTTGCAATGGCACTGTAATTTTAACTTTTTTAAAAATTGGTCATGATAAACGTTTTTGCTGTTTTTACTGGAAAACTGCTGCAAACACTGCAAAATAGCAGTTTTCATAAAACGTGTTATTTAGAGGCTAAAACGAACGTTTTGCACAATTTTGCAATGGCACTGTAATTTTAACTTTTTTAAAAATTGGTCATGATAAACGTTTTTGCTGTTTTTACTGGAAAACTGCTGCAAACACTGCAAAATAGCAGTTTTCATAAAACGTGTTATTTAGAGGCTAAAACGAACGTTTTGCACAATTTTGCAATGGCACTGTAATTTTAACTTTTTTAAAAATTGCTCATGATAAACGTTTTTGCTGTTTTTACTGTAAAACTGCTGCAAACACTGCAAAATAGCAGTTTTCATAAAACGTGTTATTTAGCGGCTAAAACGAACGTTTTGCACAATTTTGCAACGCCACTGTAATTTTAATTTTTTTAAAAATTGGTCATGGTAAACATTTTTGCTGTTTTTACTGGAAAACTGCTGCAAACACTGCAAAATAGCAGTTTTCATAAAACGTGTTATTTAGCGGCTAAAACGAACGTTTTGCACAATTTTGCAATGCCACTGTAATTTTAACTTTTTTAAAAATTGGTCATGATAAACGTTTTTGCTGTTTTTACTGGAAAACTGCTGCAAACACTGCAAAATAGCAGTTTTCATAAAACGTGTTATTTAGCGGCTAAAACGAACGTTTTGCACAATTTTGCAATAGCACTGTAATTTGAACTTGTTTAAAAATTGGTCATGGTAAACATTTTTGCTGTTTTTACTGGAAAACTGCTGCAAACACTGCAAAATAGCAGTTTTCATAAAACGTTTTATTTAGAGGCTAAAACGAACGTTTTGCACAATTTTGCAATGGCACTGTAATTTTAACTTTTTTAAAAATTGGTCATGATAAACGTTTTTGCTGTTTTTACTGGAAAACTGCTGCAAACACTGCAAAATAGCAGTTTTCATAAAACGTGTTATTTAGAGGCTAAAACGAACGTTTTGCACAATTTTGCAATGGCACTGTAATTTTAACTTTTTTAAAAATTGGTCATGATAAACGTTTTTGCTGTTATTACTGGAAAACTGCTGCAAACACTGCAAAATAGCAGTTTTCATAAAACGTGTTATTTAGAGGCTAAAACGAACGTTTTGCACAATTTTGCAATGGCACTGTAATTTTAACTTTTTTAAAAATTGGTCATGATAAACGTTTTTGCTGTTTTTACTGGAAAACTGCTGCAAACACTGCAAAATAGCAGTTTTCATAAAACGTGTTATTTAGAGGCTAAAACCAACGTTTTGCACAATTTTGCAATGGCACTGTAATTTTAACTTTTTTAAAAATTGGTCATGATAAACGTTTTTGCTGTTTTTACTGGAAAACTGCTGCAAACACTGCAAAATAGCAGTTTTCATAAAACGTGTTATTTAGCGGCTAAAACGAACGTTTTGCACAATTTTGCAATGGCACTGTAATTTTAACTTTTTTAAAAATTGGTCATGATAAACGTTTTTGCTGTTTTTACTGGAAAACTGCTGCAAACACTGCAAAATAGCAGTTTTCATAAAACGTGTTATTTAGCGGCTAAAACGAACGTTTTGCACAATTTTGCAATAGCACTGTAATTTGAACTTGTTTAAAAATTGGTCATGGTAAACATTTTTGCTGTTTTTACTGGAAAACTGCTGCAAACACTGCAAAATAGCAGTTTTCATAAAACGTGTTATTTAGCGGCTAAAACGAACGTTTTGCACAATTTTGCAATGCCACTGTAATTTTAACTTTTTTAAAAATTGGTCATGATAAACGTTTTTGCTGTTTTTACTGGAAAACTGCTGCAAACACTGCAAAATAGCAGTTTTCATAAAACGTGTTATTTAGCGGCTAAAACGAACGTTTTGCACAATTTTGCAATAGCACTGTAATTTGAACTTGTTTAAAAATTGGTCATGGTAAACATTTTTGCTGTTTTTACTGGAAAACTGCTGCAAACACTGCAAAATAGCAGTTTTCATAAAACGTTTTATTTAGAGGCTAAAACGAACGTTTTGCACAATTTTGCAATGGCACTGTAATTTTAACTTTTTTAAAAATTGGTCATGATAAACGTTTTTGCTGTTTTTACTGGAAAACTGCTGCAAACACTGCAAAATAGCAGTTTTCATAAAACGTGTTATTTAGAGGCTAAAACGAACGTTTTGCACAATTTTGCAATGGCACTGTAATTTTAACATTTTTAAAAATTGGTCATGATAAACGTTTTTGCTGTTTTTACTGGAAAACTGCTGCAAACACTGCAAAATAGCAGTTTTCATAAAACGTGTTATTTAGAGGCTAAAACGAACGTTTTGCACAATTTTGCAATGGCACTGTAATTTTAACTTTTTTAAAAATTGGTCATGATAAACGTTTTTGCTGTTTTTACTGGAAAACTGCTGCAAACACTGCAAAATAGCAGTTTTCATAAAACGTGTTATTTAGCGGCTAAAACGAACGTTTTGCACAATTTTGCAATGGCACTGTAATTTTAACTTTTTTAAAAATTGGTCATGATAAACGTTTTTGCTGTTTTTACTGGAAAACTGCTGCAAACACTGCAAAATAGCAGTTTTCATAAAACGTGTTATTTAGCGGCTAAAACGAACGTTTTGCACAATTTTGCAATAGCACTGTAATTTGAACTTGTTTAAAAATTGGTCATGGTAAACATTTTTGCTGTTTTTACTGGAAAACTGCTGCAAACACTGCAAAATAGCAGTTTTCATAAAACGTGTTATTTAGAGGCTAAAACGAACGTTTTGCACAATTTTGCAATGGCACTGTAATTTTAACTTTTTTAAAAATTGGTCATGATAAACGTTTTTACTGTTTTTACTGGAAAACTGCTGCAAACACTGCAAAATAGCAGTTTTCATAAAACGTGTTATTTAGAGGCTAAAACCAACGTTTTGCACAATTTTGCAATGGCACTGTAATTTTAACTTTTTTAAAAATTGGTCATGATAAACGTTTTTGCTGTTTTTACTGGAAAACTGCTGCAAACACTGCAAAATAGCAGTTTTCATAAAACGTGTTATTTAGCGGCTAAAACGAACGTTTTGCACAATTTTGCAATGCCACTGTAATTTTAACTTTTTTAAAAATTGGTCATGATAAACCTTTTTGCTGTTTTTACTGGAAAACTGCTGCAAACACTGCAAAATAGCAGTTTTCATAAAACGTGTTATTTTGCGGCTAAAACGAACGTTTTGCACAATTTTGCAATAGCACTGTAATTTGAACTTGTTTAAAAATTGGTCATGGTAAACATTTTTGCTGTTTTTACTGGAAAACTGCTGCAAACACTGCAAAATAGCAGTTTTCATAAAACGTTTTATTTAGAGGCTAAAACGAACGTTTTGCACAATTTTGCAATGGCACTGTAATTTTAACTTTTTTAAAAATTGGTCATGATAAACGTTTTTGCTGTTTTTACTGGAAAACTGCTGCAAACACTGCAAAATAGCAGTTTTCATAAAACGTGTTATTTAGAGGCTAAAACGAACGTTTTGCACAATTTTGCAATGGCACTGTAATTTTAACTTTTTTAAAAATTGGTCAGGATAAACGTTTTTGCTGTTATTACTGGAAAACTGCTGCAAACACTGCAAAATAGCAGTTTTCATAAAACGTGTTATTTAGAGGCTAAAACGAACGTTTTGCACAATTTTGCAATGGCACTGTAATTTTAACTTTTTTAAAAATTGGTCATGATAAACGTTTTTGCTGTTTTTACTGGAAAACTGCTGCAAACACTGCAAAATAGCAGTTTTCATAAAACGTGTTATTTAGAGGCTAAAACGAACGTTTTGCAATTTTGCAATGGCACTGTAATTTTAACTTTTTTAAAAATTGGTCATGATAAACGTTTTTGCTGTTTTTACTGGAAAACTGCTGCAAACACTGCAAAATAGCAGTTTTCATAAAACGTGTTATTTAGAGGCTAAAACGAACGTTTTGCACAATTTTGCAATGGCACTGTAATTTTAACTTTTTTAAAAATTGGTCATGATAAACATTTTTGCTGTTTTTACTGGAAAACTGCTGCAAACACTGCGAAATAGCAGTTTTCATAAAACGTGTTATTTAGAGGCTAAAACGAACGTTTTGCACAATTTTGCAATAGCACTGTAATTTGAACTTGTTTAAAAATTGGTCATGGTAAACATTTTTGCTGTTTTTACTGGAAAACTGCTGCAAACACTGCAAAATAGCAGTTTTCATAAAACGTGTTATTTAGAGGCTAAAACGAACGTTTTGCACAATTTTGCAATGGCACTGTAATTTTAACTTTTTTAAAAATTGGTCATGATAAACGTTTTTGCTGTTTTTACTGGAAAACTGCTGCAAACACTGCAAAATAGCAGTTTTCATAAAACGTGTTATTTAGAGGCTAAAACGAACGTTTTGCACAATTTTGCAATGGCACTGTAATTTTAACTTTTTTAAAAATTGGTCATGATAAACGTTTTTGCTGTTTTTACTGGAAAACTGCTGCAAACACTGCAAAATAGCAGTTTTCATAAAACGTGTTATTTAGAGGCTAAAACGAACGTTTTGCACAATTTTGCAATGGCACTGTAATTTTAACTTTTTTAAAAATTGCTCATGATAAACGTTTTTGCTGTTTTTACTGTAAAACTGCTGCAAACACTGCAAAATAGCAGTTTTCATAAAACGTGTTATTTAGCGGCTAAAACGAACGTTTTGCACAATTTTGCAACGCCACTGTAATTTTAACTTTTTTAAAAATTGGTCATGGTAAACATTTTTGCTGTTTTTACTGGAAAACTGCTGCAAACACTGCAAAATAGCAGTTTTCATAAAACGTGTTATTTAGCGGCTAAAACGAACGTTTTGCACAATTTTGCAATGCCACTGTAATTTTAACTTTTTTAAAAATTGGTCATGATAAACGTTTTTGCTGTTTTTACTGGAAAACTGCTGCAAACACTGCAAAATAGCAGTTTTCATAAAACGTGTTATTTAGCGGCTAAAACGAACGTTTTGCACAATTTTGCAATAGCACTGTAATTTGAACTTGTTTAAAAATTGGTCATGGTAAACATTTTTGCTGTTTTTACTGGAAAACTGCTGCAAACACTGCAAAATAGCAGTTTTCATAAAACGTTTTATTTAGAGGCTAAAACGAACGTTTTGCACAATTTTGCAATGGCACTGTAATTTTAACTTTTTTAAAAATTGGTCATGATAAACGTTTTTGCTGTTTTTACTGGAAAACTGCTGCAAACACTGCAAAATAGCAGTTTTCATAAAACGTGTTATTTAGAGGCTAAAACGAACGTTTTGCACAATTTTGCAATGGCACTGTAATTTTAACTTTTTTAAAAATTGCTCATGATAAACGTTTTTGCTGTTTTTACTGTAAAACTGCTGCAAACACTGCAAAATAGCAGTTTTCATAAAACGTGTTATTTAGCGGCTAAAACGAACGTTTTGCACAATTTTGCAACGCCACTGTAATTTTAACTTTTTTAAAAATTGGTCATGGTAAACATTTTTGCTGTTTTTACTGGAAAACTGCTGCAAACACTGCAAAATAGCAGTTTTCATAAAACGTGTTATTTAGCGGCTAAAACGAACGTTTTGCACAATTTTGCAATGCCACTGTAATTTTAACTTTTTTAAAAATTGGTCATGATAAACGTTTTTGCTGTTTTTACTGGAAAACTGCTGCAAACACTGCAAAATAGCAGTTTTCATAAAACGTGTTATTTAGCGGCTAAAACGAACGTTTTGCACAATTTTGCAATAGCACTGTAATTTGAACTTGTTTAAAAATTGGTCATGGTAAACATTTTTGCTGTTTTTACTGGAAAACTGCTGCAAACACTGCAAAATAGCAGTTTTCATAAAACGTTTTATTTAGAGGCTAAAACGAACGTTTTGCACAATTTTGCAATGGCACTGTAATTTTAACTTTTTTAAAAATTGGTCATGATAAACGTTTTTGCTGTTTTTACTGGAAAACTGCTGCAAACACTGCAAAATAGCAGTTTTCATAAAACGTGTTATTTAGAGGCTAAAACGAACGTTTTGCACAATTTTGCAATGGCACTGTAATTTTAACTTTTTTAAAAATTGCTCATGATAAACGTTTTTGCTGTTTTTACTGTAAAACTGCTGCAAACACTGCAAAATAGCAGTTTTCATAAAACGTGTTATTTAGCGGCTAAAACGAACGTTTTGCACAATTTTGCAACGCCACTGTAATTTTAACTTTTTTAAAATTGGTCATGGTAAACATTTTTGCTGTTTTTACTGGAAAACTGCTGCAAACACTGCAAAATAGCAGTTTTCATAAAACGTGTTATTTAGCGGCTAAAACGAACGTTTTGCACAATTTTGCAATGCCACTGTAATTTTAACTTTTTTAAAAATTGGTCATGATAAACGTTTTTGCTGTTTTTACTGGAAAACTGCTGCAAACACTGCAAAATAGCAGTTTTCATAAAACGTGTTATTTAGCGGCTAAAACGAACGTTTTGCACAATTTTGCAATAGCACTGTAATTTGAACTTGTTTAAAAATTGGTCATGGTAAACATTTTTGCTGTTTTTACTGGAAAACTGCTGCAAACACTGCAAAATAGCAGTTTTCATAAAACGTTTTATTTAGAGGCTAAAACGAACGTTTTGCACAATTTTGCAATGGCACTGTAATTTTAACTTTTTTAAAAATTGGTCATGATAAACGTTTTTGCTGTTTTTACTGGAAAACTGCTGCAAACACTGCAAAATAGCAGTTTTCATAAAACGTGTTATTTAGAGGCTAAAACGAACGTTTTGCACAATTTTGCAATGGCACTGTAATTTTAACTTTTTTAAAAATTGGTCATGATAAACGTTTTTGCTGTTATTACTGGAAAACTGCTGCAAACACTGCAAAATAGCAGTTTTCATAAAACGTGTTATTTAGAGGCTAAAACGAACGTTTTGCACAATTTTGCAATGGCACTGTAATTTTAACTTTTTTAAAAATTGGTCATGATAAACGTTTTTGCTGTTTTTACTGGAAAACTGCTGCAAACACTGCAAAATAGCAGTTTTCATAAAACGTGTTATTTAGCGGCTAAAACGAACGTTTTGCACAATTTTGCAATAGCACTGTAATTTGAACTTGTTTAAAAATTGGTCATGGTAAACATTTTTGCTGTTTTTACTGGAAAACTGCTGCAAACACTGCAAAATAGCAGTTTTCATAAAACGTTTTATTTAGAGGCTAAAACGAACGTTTTGCACAATTTTGCAATGGCACTGTAATTTTAACTTTTTTAAAAATTGGTCATGATAAACGTTTTTGCTGTTTTTACTGGAAAACTGCTGCAAACACTGCAAAATAGCAGTTTTCATAAAACGTGTTATTTAGAGGCTAAAACGAACGTTTTGCACAATTTTGCAATGCCACTGTAATTTTAACTTTTTTAAAAATTGGTCATGATAAACGTTTTTGCTGTTTTTACTGGAAAACTGCTGCAAACACTGCAAAATAGCAGTTTTCATAAAACGTGTTATTTAGCGGCTAAAACGAACGTTTTGCACAATTTTGCAATGGCACTGTAATTTGAACTTGTTTAAAAATTGTTCATGGTAAACATTTTTGCTGTTTTTACTGGAAAACTGCTGCAAACACTGCAAAATAGCAGTTTTCATAAAACGTGTTATTTAGAGGCTAAAACGAACGTTTTGCACAATTTTGCAATGGCACTGTAATTTTAACTTTTTTAAAAATTGGTCATGATAAACGTTTTTGCTGTTTTTACTGCAAAACTGCTGCAAACACTGCAAAATAGCAGTTTTCATAAAACGTTTTATTTAGAGGCTAAAACGAACGTTTTGCACAATTTTGCAATGGCACTGTAATTTTAACTTTTTTAAAAATTGGTCATGATAAACGTTTTTGCTGTTTTTACTGGAAAACTGCTGCAAACACTGCAAAATAGCAGTTTTCATAAAACGTGTTATTTAGAGGCTAAAACGAACGTTTTGCACAATTTTGCAATGGCACTGTAATTTTAACTTTTTTAAAAATTGGTCATGATAAACGTTTTTGCTGTTTTTACTGGAAAACTGCTGCAAACACTGCAAAATAGCAGTTTTCATAAAACGTTTTATTTAGAGGCTAAAACGAACGTTTTGCACAATTTTGCAATGGCACTGTAATTTTAACTTTTTTAAAAATTGGTCATGATAAACGTTTTTGCTGTTTTTACTGGAAAACTGCTGCAAACACTGCAAAATAGCAGTTTTCATAAAACGTGTTATTTAGAGGCTAAAACGAACGTTTTGCACAATTTTGCAATGGCACTGTAATTTTAACTTTTTTAAAAATTGGTCATGATAAACGTTTTTGCTGTTTTTACTGCAAAACTGCTGCAAACACTGCAAAATAGCAGTTTTCATAAAACATGTTATTTAGAGGCTAAAACGAACGTTTTGCACAATTTTGCAATGGCACTGTAATTTTAACTTTTTTTTAAAATTGGTCATGATAAACGTTTTTGCTGTTTTTACTGGAAAACTGCTGCAAACACTGCAAAATAGCAGTTTTCATAAAACGTGTTATTTAGAGGCTAAAACGAACGTTTTGCACAATTTTGCAATGGCACTGTAATTTTAACCTTTTTAAAAATTGGTCATGATAAACGTTTTTGTTGTTTTTACTGGAAAACTGCTGCAAACACTGCAAAATAGCAGTTTTCATAAAACGTGTTATTTAGAGGCTAAAACGAACGTTTTGCACAATTTTGCAATGCCACTGTAATTTTAACCTTTTTAAAAAATTGGTCATGATAAACGTTTTTGCTGTTTTTACTGGAAAACTGCTGCAAACACTGCAAAATAGCAGTTTTCATAAAACGTGTTATTTAGAGGCTAAAACGAACGTTTTGCACAATTTTGCAATGGCACTGTAATTTTAACTTTTTTAAAAATTGCTCATGATAAACGTTTTTGCTGTTTTTACTGGAAAACTGCTGCAAACACTGCAAAATAGCAGTTTTCATAAAACGTGTTATTTAGAGGCTAAAACGAACGTTTTGCACAATTTTGCAATGGCACTGTAATTTTAACTTTTTTAAAAATTGGTTATGATAAACGTTTTTGCTGTTTTTACTGGAAAACTGCTGCAAACACTGCAAAATAGCAGTTTTCATAAAACGTGTTATTTAGAGGCTAAAACCAACGTTTTGCACAATTTTGCAATGGCACTGTAATTTTAACTTTTTTAAAAATTGGTCATGATAAACGTTTTTGCTGTTTTTACTGGAAAACTGCTGCAAACACTGCAAAATAGCAGTTTTCATAAAACGTGTTATTTAGAGGCTAAAACGAACGTTTTGCACAATTTTGCAATGGCACTGTAATTTTAACTTTTTTAAAAATTGGTTATGATAAACGTTTTTGCTGTTTTTACTGGAAAACTGCTGCAAACACTGCAAAATAGCAGTTTTCATAAAACGTGTTATTTAGAGGCTAAAACGAACGTTTTGCACAATTTTGCAATGGCACTGTAATTTTAACTTTTTTAAAAATTGGTCATGATAAACCTTTTTGCTGTTTTTACTGGAAAACTGCTGCAAACACTGCAAAATAGCAATTTTCATTAAACGTGTTATTTAGAGGCTAAAACGAACGTTTTCCACAACTTTGCAATGGCACTGTAATTTTAACTTTTTTAAAAATTGGTCATGATAAACGTTTTTGCTGTTTTTACTGGAAAACTGCTGCAAACACTGCAAAATAGCAGTTTTCATAAAACGTGTTATTTAGAGGCTAAAACGAACGTTTTGCACAATTTTGCAATGGCACTGTAATTTTAACTTTTTTAAAAATTGGTCATGATAAACGTTTTTGCTGTTTTTACTGCAAAACTGCTGCAAACACTGCAAAATAGCAGTTTTCATAAAACGTGTTATTTAAAAGCTAAAACGAACGTTTTGCACAATTTTACAATGGCACTGTAATTTTAACTTTTTTAAAAATTACTCATGATAAACGTTTTTGCTGTTTTTACTGGAAAACTGCTGCAAACACTGCAAAATAGCAGTTTTCATAAAACGTGTTATTTAGAGGCTAAAACGAACGTTTTGCACAATTTTGCAATGCCACTGTAATTTTAACCTTTTTAAAAAATTGGTCATGATAAACGTTTTTGCTGTTTTTACTGGAAAACTGCTGCAAACACTGCAAAATAGCAGTTTTCATAAAACGTGTTATTTAGAGGCTAAAACCAACGTTTTGCACAATTTTGCAATGGCACTGTAATTTTAACTTTTTTAAAAATTGGTCATGATAAACGTTTTTGCTGTTTTTACTGGAAAACTGCTGCAAACACTGCAAAATAGCAGTTTTCATAAAACGTGTTATTTAGAGGCTAAAACGAACGTTTTGCACAATTTTGCAATGGCACTGTAATTTTAACTTTTTTAAAAATTGGTCATGATAAACGTTTTTGCTGTTTTTACTGGAAAACTGCTGCAAACACTGCAAAATAGCAGTTTTCATAAAACGTGTTATTTAGAGGCTAAAACGAACGTTTTGCACAATTTTGCAATGGCACTGTAATTTTAACTTTTTTAAAAATTGGTCATGATAAACGTTTTTGCTGTTTTTACTGGAAAACTGCTGCAAACACTGCAAAATAGCAGTTTTCATAAAACGTGTTATTTAGAGGCTAAAACGAACGTTTTGCACAATTTTGCAATGGCACTGTAATTTTAACTTTTTTAAAAATTGGTTATGATAAACGTTTTTGCTGTTTTTACTGCAAAACTGCTGCAAACACTGCAAAATAGCAGTTTTCATAAAACGTGTTATTTAAAAGCTAAAACGAACGTTTTGCACAATTTTACAATGGCACTGTAATTTTAACTTTTTTAAAAATTGGTCATGATAAACGTTTTTGCTGTTTTTACTGGAAAACTGCTGCAAACACTGCAAAATAGCAGTTTTCATAAAACGTGTTATTTAGAGGCTAAAACCAACGTTTTGCACAATTTTGCAATGGCACTGTAATTTTAACTTTTTTAAAAATTGGTCATGATAAACCTTTTTGCTGTTTTTACTGGAAAACTGCTGCAAACACTGCAAAATAGCAGTTTTCATAAAACGTGTTATTTAGAGGCTAAAACGAACGTTTTGCACAATTTTGCAATGGCACTGTAATTTTAACTTTTTTAAAAATTGGTCATGATAAACGTTTTTGCTGTTTTTACTGGAAAACTGCTGCAAACACTGCAAAATAGCAGTTTTCATAAAACGTGTTATTTAGAGGCTAAAACGAACGTTTTGCACAATTTTGCAATGGCACTGTAATTTTAACTTTTTTAAAAATTGGTCATGATAAACGTTTTTGCTGTTTTTACTGGAAAACTGCTGCAAACACTGCAAAATAGCAGTTTTCATAAAACGTGTTATTTAGAGGCTAAAACGAACGTTTTGCACAATTTTGCAATGGCACTGTAATTTTAACTTTTTTAAAAATTGGTCATGATAAACGTTTTTGCTGTTTTTACTGGAAAACTGCTGCAAACACTGCAAAATAGCAGTTTTCATAAAACGTGTTATTTAGAGGCTAAAACGAACGTTTTGCACAATTTTGCAATGGCACTGTAATTTTAACTTTTTTAAAAATTGGTCATGATAAACGTTTTTGCTGTTTTTACTGGAAAACTGCTGCAAACACTGCAAAATAGCAGTTTTCATAAAACGTGTTATTTAGAGGCTAAAACGAACGTTTTGCACAATTTTGCAATGGCACTGTAATTTTAACTTTTTTAAAAATTGGTCATGATAAACGTTTTTGCTGTTTTTACTGGAAAACTGCTGCAAACACTGCAAAATAGCAGTTTTCATAAAACGTGTTATTTAGAGGCTAAAACGAACGTTTTCCACAACTTTGCAACGGCACTGTAATTTTAACTTTTTTAAAAATTGGTCATGATAAACGTTTTTGCTGTTTTTACTGCAAAACTGCTGCAAACACTGCAAAATAGCAGTTTTCATAAAACGTGTTATTTAGAGGCTAAAACGAACGTTTTGCACAATTTTGCAATGGCACTGTAATTTTAACTTTTTTAAAAATTGGTCATGATAAACGTTTTTGCTGTTTTTACTGGAAAACTGCTGCAAACACTGCAAAATAGCAGTTTTCATAAAACGTGTTATTTAGAGGCTAAAACCAACGTTTTGCACAATTTTGCAATGGCACTGTAATTTTAACTTTTTTAAAAATTGGTCATGATAAACGTTTTTGCTGTTTTTACTGGAAAACTGCTGCAAACACTGCAAAATAGCAGTTTTCATAAAACGTGTTATTTAGAGGCTAAAACGAACGTTTTGCACAATTTTGCAATGGCACTGTAATTTTAACCTTTTTAAAAATTGGTCATGATAAACGTTTTTGCTGTTTTTACTGGAAAACTGCTGCAAACACTGCAAAATAGCAGTTTTCATAAAACGTGTTATTTAGAGGCTAAAACGAACGTTTTGCACAATTTTGCAATGGCACTGTAATTTTAACTTTTTTAAAAATTGGTCATGATAAACGTTTTTGCTGTTTTTACTGGAAAACTGCTGCAAACACTGCAAAATAGCAGTTTTCATAAAACGTGTTATTTAGAGGCTAAAACCAACGTTTTGCACAATTTTGCAATGGCACTGTAATTTTAACTTTTTTAAAAATTGGTCATGATAAACCTTTTTGCTGTTTTTACTAGAAAACTGCTGCAAACACTGCAAAATAGCAATTTTCATTAAACGTGTTATTTAGAGGCTAAAACGAACGTTTTCCACAACTTTGCAATGGCACTGTAATTTTAACTTTTTTAAAAATTGGTCATGATAAACGTTTTTGCTGTTTTTACTGGAAAACTGCTGCAAACACTGCAAAATAGCAGTTTTCATAAAACGTGTTATTTAGAGGCTAAAACGAACGTTTTGCACAATTTTGCAATGGCACTGTAATTTTAACTTTTTTAAAATTTGGTCATGATAAACGTTTTTGCTGTTTTTACTGGAAAACTGCTGCAAACACTGCAAAATAGCAGTTTTCATAAAACGTGTTATTTAGAGGCTAAAACGAACGTTTTGCACAATTTTGCAATGGCACTGTAATTTTAACTTTTTTAAAAATTGGTCATGATAAACGTTTTTGCTGTTTTTACTGGAAAACTGCTGCAAACACTGCAAAATAGCAGTTTTCATAAAACGTGTTATTTAGAGGCTAAAACGAACGTTTTGCACAATTTTGCAATGGCACTGTAATTTTAACTTTTTTAAAAATTGGTCATGATAAACGTTTTTGCTGTTTTTACTGCAAAACTGCTGCAAACACTGCAAAATAGCAGTTTTCATAAAACGTGTTATTTAAAAGCTAAAACGAACGTTTTGCACAATTTTGCAATGGCACTGTAATTTTAACTTTTTTAAAAATTACTCATGATAAACGTTTTTGCTGTTTTTACTGGAAAACTGCTGCAAACACTGCAAAATAGCAGTTTTCATAAAACGTGTTATTTAGAGGCTAAAACGAACGTTTTGCACAATTTTGCAATGGCACTGTAATTTTAACTTTTTTAAAAATTGGTCATGATAAACGTTTTTGCTGTTTTTACTGCAAAACTGCTGCAAACACTGCAAAATAGCAGTTTTCATAAAACGTGTTATTTAGAGGCTAAAACCAACGTTTTGCACAATTTTGCAATGGCACTGTAATTTTAACTTTTTTAAAAATTGGTCATGATAAACGTTTTTGCTGTTTTTACTGGAAAACTGCTGCAAACACTGCAAAATAGCAGTTTTCATAAAACGTGTTATTTAGAGGCTAAAACGAACGTTTTGCACAATTTTGCAATGGCACTGTAATTTTAACTTTTTTAAAAATTGGTCATGATAAACGTTTTTGCTGTTTTTACTGGAAAACTGCTGCAAACACTGCAAAATAGCAGTTTTCATAAAACGTGTTATTTAGAGGCTAAAACGAACGTTTTGCACAATTTTGCAATGGCACTGTAATTTTAACTTTTTTAAAAATTGGTCATGATAAACGTTTTTGCTGTTTTTACTGGAAAACTGCTGCAAACACTGCAAAATAGCAGTTTTCATAAAACGTGTTATTTAGAGGCTAAAACCAACGTTTTGCACAATTTTGCAATGGCACTGTAATTTTAACTTTTTTAAAAATTGGTCATGATAAACGTTTTTGCTGTTTTTACTGCAAAACTGCTGCAAACACTGCAAAATAGCAGTTTTCATAAAACGTGTTATTTAGAGGCTAAAACGAACCTTTTGCACAATTTTGCAATGGCACTGTAATTTTAACTTTTTTAAAAATTGGTCATGATAAACGTTTTTGCTGTTTTTACTGGAAAACTGCTAAAAACACTGCAAATAGCAGTTTTCATAAAACGTGTTATTTAGAGGCTAAAACGAACGTTTTGCACAATTTTGCAATGGCATTGTAATTTTAACTTTTTTAAAAATTGGTCATGATAAACGTTTTTGCTGTTTTTACTGGAAAACTGCTGCAAACACTGCAAAATAGCAGACTTCATAAAACGTGTTATTTAGAGGCTAAAACGAACGTTTTGCACAATTTTGCAATGGCACTGTAATTTTAACTTTTTTAAAAATTGGTCATGATAAACGTTTTTGCTGTTTTTACTGGAAAACTGCTGCAAACACTGCAAAATAGCAGTTTTCATAAAACGTGTTATTTAGAGGCTAAAACGAACGTTTTGCACAATTTTGCAATGGCACTGTAATTTTAACTTTTTTAAAAATTGGTCATGATAAACGTTTTTGCTGTTTTTACTGGAAAACTGCTGCAAACACTGCAAAATAGCAGTTTTCATAAAACGTGTTATTTAGAGGCTAAAACGAACGTTTTGCACAATTTTGCAATGGCACTGTAATTTTAACTTTTTTAAAAATTGGTCATGATAAACGTTTTTGCTGTTTTTACTGGAAAACTGCTGCAAACACTGCAAAATAGCAGTTTTCATAAAACGTGTTATTTAGAGGCTAAAACCAACGTTTTGCACAATTTTGCAATGGCACTGTAATTTTAACTTTTTTAAAAATTGGTCATGATAAACGTTTTTGCTGTTTTTACTGCAAAAC
>OX421457.1:19961316-19999562 GCA_949126865.1 Montipora capitata | reverse complement strand
TGATAAAAGTTTTTGCTGTTTTTACTGGAAAACTGCTGCAAACACTGCAAAATAGCAGTTTTCATAAAACGTGTTATTTAGAGGCTAAAACGAACGTTTTGCAGAATTTTGCAATGGCACTGTAATTTTAACTTTTTTAAAATTTGGTCATGATAAACGTTTTTGCTGTTTTTACTGGAAAACTGCTGCAAACACTGCAAAATAATAGTTTTCATAAGAGGTGTTATTTAGAGGCTAAAACGAACGTTTTGCACAATTTTGCAATGGCACTGTAATTTTAACTTTTTTAAAAATTGGTCATGATAAACGGTTTTGCTGTTTTTACTTCAAAACTGCTGCAAACACTGCAAAATAGCAGTTTTCATAAAACGTGTTATTTAGAGGCTAAAACGAACGTTTTGCACAATTTTGCAATGGCACTGTAATTTTAACTTTTTTAAAAATTGGTCATGATAAACGTTTTTGCTGTTTTTACTGGAAAACTGCTGCAAACACTGCAAAATAGCAGTGTTCATAAAACGTGTTATTTAGAGGCTAAAACGAACGCTTTGCACAATTTTGCAATGGCACTGTAATTTTAACTTTTTTAAAATTTGGTGATGCTAAAAGTTTTTGCTGTTTTTACTGGAAAACTGCTGCAAACACTGCAAAATAGCAGTTTTCATAAAACGTGTTATTTACAGGGTAAAACGAACGTTTTGTACAATTTTCCAATGGCACTGTAATTTTAACTTTTTTAAAAATTTGGTCATGATAAACGTTTTTGCTGTTTTTACTGGAAAACTGCTGCAAACACTGCAAAATAGCAGTTTTCATAAAACGTGTTATTTAGAGGCTAAAACGAACGTTTTGCACACTTTTGCAATGGCACTGAAATTATAACTTTTTTAAAAATTTCGTCATGATAAACGTTTTTGCTGTTTTTACTGTAAAACTGCTGCAAACACTGCAAAATAGCAGTTTTCATAAAACGTGTTATTTAGAGGCTAAAACGAACGTTTTGCACAATTTTGCAATGGCACTGTAATTTTAACTTTTTTAAAAATTGGTCATGATAAACGTTTTTGCTGTTTTTACTGGAAAACTGCTGCAAACACTGCAAAATAGCAGTGTTCATAAAACGTGTTATTTAGAGGCTAAAACGAACGTTTTGCACAATTTTGCAATGGCACTGTAATTTTAACTTTTTTAAAATTTGGTGATGCTAAAAGTTTTTGCTGTTTTTACTGGAAAACTGCTGCAAACACTGCAAAATAGCAGTTTTCATAAAACGTGTTATTTACAGGGTAAAACGAACGTTTTGCACAATTTTGCAATGGCACTGAAATTATAACTTTTTTAAAAATTTGGTCATGATAAACGTTTTTGCTGTTTTTACTGGAAAACTGCTGCAAACACTGCAAAATAGCAGTTTTCATAAAACCTGTTATTTAGAGGCTAAAACGAACGTTTTGCACAATTTTGCAATGGTACTGTAATTTTAACTTTTTTAAAAATTTGGTCATGAGAAAAGTTTTTGCTGTTTTTACTGCAAAACTGCTGCAAACACTGCAAAATAGCAGTTTTCATAAAACGTGTTATTTAGAGGCTAAAACGAACGTTTTGCACAATTTTGCAATGAAACTGTAATTTTAACTTTTTTAAAAATTGGTCATGATAAACGTTTTTGCTGTTTTTACTGGAAAACTGCTGCAAACACTGCAAAATAGCAGTTTTCATAAAACGTGTTATTTAGAGGCTAAAACGAACGTTTTGCACGTTTTTGCAATGGCACTGTAATTTTAACTTTTTTAAAAATTTGGTCATGATAAAGGTTTTTTCTGTTTTTACTGGAAAACTGCTGCAAACGCTGCAAAATAGCAGTTTTCATAAAACGTGTTATTTAGAGCCTAAAACGAACATTTTGCACAATTTTGCAATGGCACTGTAATTTAAACTTTTTTAAAAATTGGTCAAGATAAACGTTTTTGCTGTTTTTACTGGAAAACTGCTGCAAACACTGCAAAATAGCAGTTTTCATAAAACGTGTTATTTAGAGGCTAAAACGAACGTTTTGCACAATTTTGCAATGGCACTGAAAATATAACTTTTTTAAAAATTTGGTCATGATAAACGTTTTTGCTGTTTTTACTGGAAAACTGCTGCAAACACTGCAAAATAATAGTTTTCATAAGACGTGTTATTTAGAGGCTAAAACGAACGTTTTGCACAATTTTGCGATGGCACTGTAAGTTTAACTTTTTTCAAAATTTGGTCATGATAAACGTTTTTGCTGTTTTTACTGGAAAACTGCTGCAAACACTGCAAAATAGCAGTTTTCATAAAACGTGTTATTTACATGGTAAAACGAACGTTTTGTACAATTTTGCAATGGCACTGTAATTTTAACTTTTTTAAAAATTTGGTCATGATAAACGTTTTTGCTGTTTTTATTGGAAAACTGCTGCAAACACTGCAAAATAGCAGTTTTCATAAAACGTGTTATTTAGAGGCTAAAACGAACGTTTTGCACAATTTTGCAATGGCACTGTAATTTTAACTTTTTTAAAATTTGGTCATGATAAACGTTTTTGCTGTTTTTACTGGAAAACTGCTACAAACACTGCAAAATAGCAGTTTTCATAAAACGTGTTATTTAGAGGCTAAAACGAACGTTTTGCACAATTTTGCAATGGTACTGTAATTTTAACTTTTTTAAAAATTTGGTCATGATAAAAGTTTTTGCTGTTTTTACTGGAAAACTGCTGCAAACACTGCAAAATAGCAGTTTTCATAAAACGTGTTATTTAGAGGCTAAAACGAACGTTTTGCAGAATTTTGCAATGGCACTGTAATTTTAACTTTTTTAAAATTTGGTCATGATAAACGTTTTTGCTGTTTTTACTGGAAAACTGCTGCAAACACTGCAAAATAATAGTTTTCATAAGAGGTGTTATTTAGAGGCTAAAACGAACGTTTTGCACAATTTTGCAATGGCACTGTAATTTTAACTTTTTTAAAAATTGGTCATGATAAACGGTTTTGCTGTTTTTACTTCAAAACTGCTGCAAACACTGCAAAATAGCAGTTTTCATAAAACGTGTTATTTAGAGGCTAAAACGAACGTTTTGCACAATTTTGCAATGGCACTGTAATTTTAACTTTTTTAAAAATTGGTCATGATAAACGTTTTTGCTGTTTTTACTGGAAAACTGCTGCAAACACTGCAAAATAGCAGTGTTCATAAAACGTGTTATTTAGAGGCTAAAACGAACGTTTTGCACAATTTTGCAATGGCACTGTAATTTTAACTTTTTTAAAATTTGGTGATGCTAAAAGTTTTTGCTCTTTTTACTGGAAAACTGCTGCAAACACTGCAAAATAGCAGTTTTCATAAAACGTGTTATTTAGAGGCTAAAACGAACGTTTTGCACACTTTTGCAATGGCACTGAAATTATAACTTTTTTAGAAATTTCGTCATGATAAACGTATTTGCTGTTTTTACTGGAAAACTGCTGCAAACACTGCAAAATAATAGTTTTTATAAGACGTGTTATTTAGAGGCTAAAACGAACGTTTTGCACAATTTTGCAATGGCACTGTAAGTTTAACTTTTTTAAAAATTTGGTCATGATAAACGTGTTTGCTGTTTTTCCTGGCAAACTGCTGCAAACACTGCAAAATAGCAGTTTTCATAAAACGTCTTATTTAGAGACTAAAACGAACGTTTTGCACAATTTTGCAATGGCACTGTAATTTTAACTTTTTTAAAATTTGGTCATGATAAACGTTTTTGCTGTTTTTACTGGAAAACTGCTGCAAACACTGCAAAATAGCAGTGTTCATAAAACGTGTTATTTAGAGGCTAAAACGAACGTTTTGCACAATTTTGCAATGGCACTGTAATTTTAACTTTTTTAAAATTTGGTGATGCTAAAAGTTTTTGCTGTTTTTACTGCAAAACTGCTGCAAACACTGCAAAATAGCAGTTTTCATAAAACGTGTTATTTACAGGGTAAAACGAACGTTTTGTACAATTTTCCAATGGCACTGTAATTTTAACTTTTTTAAAAATTTGGTCCTGATAAACGTTTTTGCTGTTTTTACTGGAAAACTGCTGCAAACACTGCAAAATAGCAGTTTTCATAAAACGTGTTATTTAGAGGCTAAAACGAACGTTTTGCACACTTTTGCAATGGCACTGAAATTATAACTTTTTTAAAAATTTCGTCATGATAAACGTTTTTGCTGTTTTTACTGGAAAACTGCTGCAAACAATGCAAAATAATAGTTTTTATAAGACGTGTTATTTAGAGGCTAAAACGAACGTTTTGCACAATTTTGCAATGGCACTGTAAGTTTAACTTTTTTAAAAATTTGGTCATGATAAACGTGTTTGCTGTTTTTCCTGGCAAACTGCTGCAAACACTGCAAAATAGCAGTTTTCATAAAACGTCTTATTTAGAGACTAAAACGAACGTTTTGCACAATTTTGCAATGGTACTGTAATTTTAACTTTTTTAAAATTTGGTCATGATAAACGTTTTTGCCGTTTTTACTGGAAAACCGCTGCAAACACTGCAAAATAGCAGTTTTCATAAAACGTGTTATTTAGAGGCTAAAACGAACGTTTTGCACAATTTTGCAATGGCACTGTAAGTTTAACTTTTTTAAAAATTTGGTCATGATAAACGTTTTTGCTGTTTTTACTGGAAAACTGCTGCAAACACTGCAAAATAGCAGTCTTCATAAAACGTGTTATTTAGAGGCTAAAACGAACGTTTTGCACAATTTTGCAATGGCACTGTAATTTTAACTTTTTTAAAAATTGGTCATGATAAACGTTTTTGCTGTTTTTACTGGAAAACTGCTGCAAACACTGCAAAATAGCAGTGTTCATAAAACGTGTTATTTAGAGGCTAAAACGAACGTTTTGCACAATTTTGCAATGGCACTGTAATTTTAACTTTTTTAAAATTTGGTGATGCTAAAAGTTTTTGCTGTTTTTACTGGAAAACTGCTGCAAACACTGCAAAATAGCAGTTTTCATAAAACGTGTTATTTAGAGGCTAAAACGAACGTTTTGCACAATTTTTCAATGGTACTGTAATTTTAACTTTTTTAAAAATTTGGTCATGATAAAAGTTTTTGCTGTTTTTACTGGAAAACTTCTCCAAACACTGCAAAATAGCAGTTTTCATAAAACGTGTTATTTAGAGGCTAAAACGAACGTTTTGCACAATTTTGCAATGGCACTGTAATTTTAACTTTTTTAAAAATTCGTCATGATAAACGTTTTTGCTGTTTTTACTGGAAAACTGCTGCAAACACTGCAAAATAGCAGTTTTCATAAAACGTGTTATTTAGAGGCTAAAACGAACGTTTTGCACAATTTTGCAATGGCACTGTAATTTTAACTTTTTTAAAAATTTGTCATGATAAAAACTTTTGCTTTTTTTACTGCAAAACTGCTGCAAACACTGCAAAATAGCAGTTTTCATAAAACGTGTTATTTAGAGGCTAAAACGAACGTTTTGCACAATTTTGCAATGGCACTGTATTTTTAACTTTTTTAAAGATTTGGTCATGACGAAGGTTTTTGCTGTTTTTACTGGAAAACTGCTGCAAACACTGCAAAATAGCAGTTTTCATAAAACGTGTTATTTAGAGGCTAAAACGAACGTTTTGCACAATTTTGCAATGGCACTGTAAGTTTAACTTTTTTAAAAATTGGTCATGATAAACGGTTTTGCTGTTTTTACTTCAAAACTGCTGCAAACACTGCAAAATAGCAGTTTTCATAAAACGTGTTATTTAGAGGCTAAAACGAACGTTTTGCACAATTTTGCAATGGCACTGTAATTTTAACTTTTTTAAAAATTGGTCATGATAAACGTTTTTGCTGTTTTTACTGGAAAACTGCTGCAAACACTGCAAAATAGCAGTTTTCATAAAACGTGTTATTTAGAGGCTAAAACGAACGTTTTGCACAATTTTGCAATGGCACTGTAAGTTTAACTTTTTCAAAAATTGGTCATGATAAACGGTTTTGCTGTTTTTACTTCAAAACTGCTGCAAACACTGCAAAATAGCAGTTTTCATAAAACGTGTGATTTAGAGGCTAAAACGAACGTTTTGCACAATTTTGCAACGCCACTGTAATTTTAACTTTTTTAAAATTTGGTCATGATAAACGTTTTTGCTGTTTTTACTGGAAAACTGCTGCAAACACTGCAAAATAGCAGTTTTCACAAAAAGTGTTATTTAGAGGCTAAAACGAACGTTTTGCACAATTTTGCAATGGCACTGTAATTTTAACTTTTTTAAAATTTGGTCATGATAAACGTTTTTGCTGTTTTTACTGGAAAACTGCTGCAAACACTGCAAAATAGCAGTTTTCATAAAACGTGTTATTTAGAGGCTAAAGCGAACGTTTTGCACAATTATGCAATGACACTGTATTTTTAACTTTTTTAAAAATTGGTCATGATAAACGTTTTTGCTGTTTTTACTGGAAAACTCCTGCAAACGCTGCAAAATAGCAGTTTTCATAAAACGTGTTATTTAGAGCCTAAAACGAACATTTTGCAGAATTTTGCAATGGCACTGTAATTTTAACTTTTTTAAAAATTGGTCAAGATAAACGTTTTTGCTGTTTTTACTGGAAAACTGCTGCAAACACTGCAAAATAGCAGTTTTCATAAAACGTGTTATTTAGAGGCTAAAACGAACGTTTTGCACAATTTTGCAATGGCACTGAAAATATAACTTTTTTAAAAATTTGGTCATGATAAACGTTTTTGCTGTTTTTACTGGAAAACTGCTGCAAACACTGCAAAATAATAGTTTTCATAAGACGTGTTATTTAGAGGCTAAAACGAACGTTTTGCACAATTTTGCAATGGCACTGTAAGTTTAACTTTTTTAAAAATTTGGTCATGATAAACGTTTTTGCTGTTTTTACTGGAAAACTGCTGCAAACACTGCAAAATAGCAGTTTTCATAAAACGTGTTATTTACATGGTAAAACGAACGTTTTGTACAATTTTGCAATGGCACTGTAATTTTAACTTTTTTAAAAATTTGGTCATGATAAACGTTTTTGCTGTTTTTACTGGAAAACTGCTGCAAACACTGCAAAATAGCAGTTTTCATAAAAACGTGTTATTTAGAGGCTAAAACGAACGTTTTGCACAATTTTGCAATGGCACTGTAATTTTAACTTTTTTAAAATTTGGTCATGATAAACGTTTTTGCTGTTTTTACTGGAAAACTGCTGCAAACACTGCAAAATAGCAGTTTTCATAAAACGTGTTATTTAGAGGCTAAAACGAACGTTTTGCACAATTTTGCAATGGCACTGTAATTTTAACTTTTTTAAAAATTTGGTCATGATAAAAGTTTTTGCTGTTTTTACTGGAAAACTGCTGCAAACACTGCAAAATAGCAGTTTTCATAAAACGTGTTATTTAGAGGCTAAAACGAACGTTTTGCAGAATTTTGCAATGGCACTGTAATTTTAACTTTTTTAAAATTTGGTCATGATAAACGTTTTTGCTGTTTTTACTGGAAAACTGCTGCAAACACTGCAAAATAATAGTTTTCATAACAGGTGTTATTTAGAGGCTAAAACGAACGTTTTGCACAATTTTGCAATGGCACTGTAATTTTAACTTTTTTAAAAATTGGTCATGATAAACGGTTTTGCTGTTTTTACTTCAAAACTGCTGCAAACACTGCAAAATAGCAGTTTTCATAAAACGTGTTATTTAGAGGCTAAAACGAACGTTTTGCACAATTTTGCAATGGCACTGTAATTTTAACTTTTTTAACAATTGGTCATGATAAACGTTTTTGCTGTTTTTACTGGAAAACTGCTGCAAACACTGTAAAATAGCAGTGTTCATAAAACGTGTTATTAGGAGGCTAAAACGAACGTTTTGCACAATTTTGCAATGGCACTGTAATTTTAACTTTTTTAAAAATTTGGTCATGATAAACGTTTTTGCTGTTTTTACTGGAAAACTGCTGCAAACACTGCAAAATAGCAGTTTTCATAAAACGTGTTATTTAGAGGCTAAAACGAACGTTTTGCACAATTTTGCAATGGCACTTTCATTTTAACTTTTTTAAAAATTGGTCATGATAAACGTTTTTGCTGTTTTTACTGGAAAACTGCTGCAAACACTGCAAAATAGCAGTTTTCATAAAACGTGTTATTTAGAGGCTAAAACGAACGTTTTGCACAATTTTGCAATGGCACTGTAATTTTAACTTTTTTAAAAATTGGTCATGATAAACGTTTTTGCTGTTTTTACTGGAAAACTGCTGCAAACACTGCAAAATAGCAGTTTTCATAAAACGTGTTATTTAGAGGCTAAAACGAACGTTTTGCACAATTTTGCAATGGCACTTTCATTTTAACTTTTTTAAAAAGTGGTCATGATAAACGTTTTTGCTGTTTTTACTGGAAAACTGCTGCAAACACTGCAAAATAGCAGTTTTCATAAAACGTGTTATTTAGAGGCTAAAACGAACGTTTTGCACAATTTTGCAATGGCACTGTAATTTTAACTTTTTTAAAAATTGGTCATGATAAACGTTTTTGCTGTTTTTACTGGAAAACT
This sequence comes from Montipora capitata, assembly GCA_949126865.1. Classification (NCBI taxonomy): domain Eukaryota; kingdom Metazoa; phylum Cnidaria; class Anthozoa; order Scleractinia; family Acroporidae; genus Montipora; species Montipora capitata. The sequence continues at coordinate 19,990,955 of OX421457.1, read as the reverse complement.
GCTGCAAACACTGCAAAATAGCAGTTTTCATAAAACGTGTTATTTAGAGGCTAAAACGAACGTTTTGCACAATTTTGCAATGGCACTTTCATTTTAACTTTTTTAAAAAGTGGTCATGATAAACGTTTTTGCTGTTTTTACTGGAAAACTGCTGCAAACACTGCAAAATAGCAGTTTTCATAAAACGTGTTATTTAGAGGCTAAAACGAACGTTTTGCACAATTTTGCAATGGCACTTTACTTTTAACTTTTTTAAAAATTGGTCATGATAAACGTTTTTGCTGTTTTTACTGGAAAACTGCTGCAAACACTGCAAAATAGCACTTTTTATAAAACGTGTTATTTAGAGGCTAAAACGAACGTTTTGCACAATTTTGCAATGGCACTTTCATTTTAACTTTTTTAAAAATTGGTCATGATAAACGTTTTTGCTGTTTTTACTGGAAAACTGCTGCAAACACTGCAAAATAGCACTTTTCATAAAACGTGTTATTTAGAGGCTAAAACGAACGTTTTGCACAATTTTGCAATGGCACTGTAAGTTTAACTTTTTTAAAAATTGGTCATGATAAACGTTTTTGCTGTTTTTACTGGAAAACTGCTGCAAACACTGCAAAAAAGCAGTGTTCATAAAACGTGTTATTTAGAGGCTAAAACGAACGTTTTGCACAATTTTGCAATGGCACTGTAATTTTAACTTTTTTAAAATTTGGTGATGCTAAAAGTTTTTGCTGTTTTTACTGGAAAACTGCTGCAAACACTGCAAAATAGCAGTTTTCATAAAACGTGTTATTTACAGGGTAAAACGAACGTTTTCTACAATTTTGCAATGGCACTGTAATTTTAAGTTTTTTAAAAATTTGGTCATGATAAACGTTTTTGCTGTTTTTACTGGAAAACTGCTGCAAACACTGCAAAATAGCAGTTTTCATTAAACGTGTTATTTAGAGGCTAAATTGAACGTTTTGTACAATTTTGCAAGGGCACTGTAATTTTAATTTTATGACAAATGTTTTTGCTGTTTTTACTAGAAAACTGTTGCAAACACTGCAAAATAGCAGTTTTCATAAAACGTGTTATTTAGAGGCTAAAACGAACGTTTTGCACAATTTTGCAATGGCACTGTAATTTTAACTTTTTTAAAAATTGGTCATGATAAACGTTTTTGCTGTTTTTACTGGAAAACTCCTTTAAACACTGCAAAATAGCAGTTTTCAAAAAACGTATTATTTAGAGGCTAAAACGAACGTTTTGCACAATTTTGCAATGGCACTGTAATTTTAACTTTTTTAAAAATTTGGTCATGATAAACGTTTTTGCTGTTTTTACTGCAAAACTGCTGCAAACACTGCAAAATAGCACTTTTCATAAAACGTGTTATTTAGAGGCTAAAACGAACGTTTTGCACAATTTTGCAATGGCACTGTAATTTTAACTTTTTTAAAAATTGGTCATGATAAAGGTTTTTGCTGTTTTTACTGGAAAACTGCTGCAAACACTGCAAAATTGCAGTTTTCATAAAACGTGTTATTTAGAGGCTAAAACGAACGTTTTGCACAATTTTGCAATGGCACTGTAATTTTAACTTTTTTAAAAATTTGGTCATGATAAACGTTTTTCCTGTTTTTACTGGAAAACTGCTGCAAACACTGCAAAATAATAGTTTTCATAAGACGTGTTATTTAGAGGCTAAAACGAACGTTTTGCACAATTTTGCAATGGCAATGTAAGTTTAACTTTTTTAAAAATTTGGTCATGATAAACGTTTTTGCTGTTTTTACTGGCAAACTGCTGCAAACACTGCAAAATAGCAGTTTTCATAAAACGTGTTATTTACAGGGTAAAACGAACGTTTTCCACAATTTTGCAATGGCACTGTAAGTTTAACTTTTTTAAAAATTTGGTCATGATAAACGTTTTTGCTGTTTTTACTGCAAAACTGCTGCAAACACTGCAAAATTGCAGTTTTCATAAAACGTGTTATTTAGAGGCTAAAACGAACGTTTTGCACAATTTTGCAATGGCACTGTAATTTTAACTTTTTTAAAAATTTGGTCATGATAAACGTTTTTGCTTTTTTTACTGGAAAACTGCTGCAAACACTGCAAAATAATAGTTTTCATAAGACGTGTTATTTAGAGGCTAAAACGAACGTTTTGCACAATTTTGCAATGGCAATGTAAGTTTAACTTTTTTAAAAATTTGGTCATGATAAACGTTTTTGCTGTTTTTACTGGCAAACTGCTGCAAACACTGCAAAATAGCAGTTTTCATAAAACGTGTTATTTACAGGGTAAAACGAACGTTTTGTACAATTTTGCAATGGCACTGTAATTTTAACTTTTTTAAAATTTGGTGATGCTAAAAGTTTTTGCTGTTTTTACTGGAAAACTGCTGCAAACACTGCAAAATAGCAGTTTTCATAAAACGTGTTATTTACAGGGTAAAACGAACGTTTTGTACAATTTTGCAATGGCACTGTAATTTTAACTTTTTTAAAAATTTGGTCATGATAAACGTTTTTGCTGTTTTTACTGGAAAACTGCTGCAAACACTGCAAAATAGCAGTTTTCATAAAACGTGTTATTTAGAGGCTAAAACGAACGTTTTGCACAATTTTGCAATGGCACTGTAAGTTTAACTTTTTTAAAAATTTGGTCATGATAAACGTTTTTGCTGTTTTTACTGGAAAACTGCTGCAAACACTGCAAAATAGCAGTTTTCATAAAACGTGTTATTTAGAGGCTAAAATGAACGTTTTGCACAATTTTGCAATGGCACTGTAATTTTAACTTTTTTAAAAATTGGTCATGATAAACGTTTTTGCTGTTTTTACTGGAAAACTGCTGCAAACACTGCAAAATAGCAGTTTTCATAAAACGTGTTATTTACAGGGTAAAACGAACGTTTTGTACAATTTTGCAATGGCACTGTAATTTTAACTTTTTTAAAAATTTGGTCATGATAAACGTTTTTCCTGTTTTTACTGGAAAACTGCTGCAAACACTGCAAAATAGCAGTTTTCATAAAACGTGTTATTTAGAGGCTAAATTGAACGTTTTGTACAATTTTGCAATGGCACTGTAATTTTAATTTTATGACAAATGTTTTTGCTGTTTTTACTAGAAAACTGCTGCAAACACTGCAAAATAGCAGTTTTCATAAAACGTGTTATTTAGAGGCTAAAACGAACGTTTTGCACAATTTTGCAATGGCACTGTAATTTTAACTTTTTTAAAAATTGGTCATGATAAACGTTTTTGCTGTTTTTACTGGAAAACTCCTTTAAACACTGCAAAATAGCAGTTTTCAAAAAACGTGTTATTTAGAGGCTAAAACGAACGTTTTGCACAATTTTGCAATGGCACTGTAATTTTAACTTTTTTAAAAATTTGGTCATGATAAACGTTTTTGCTGTTTTTACTGCAAAATTGCTGCAAACACTGCAAAATAGCAGTTTTCATAAAACGTGTTATTTAGAGGCTAAATAGCAGTTTTCATAAAACGTGTTATTTACAGGGTAAAACGAACGTTTTGTACAATTTTGCAATGGCACTGTAATTTTATCTTTTTTAAAAATTTCGTCATGATAAACGTTTTTGCTGTTTTTACTGCAAAATTGCTGCAAACACTGCAAAATAGCAGTTTTCATAAAACGTGTTATTTAGAGGCTAAAACGAACGTTTTGCACAATTTTGCAATAGCACTGTAATTTTAACTTTTTTAAAAATTGGTCATGATAAAGGTTTTTGCTGTTTTTACTGGAAAACTGCCGCAAACACTGCAAAATAGCAGTTTTCATAAAACGTGTTATTTAGAGGCTAAAACGAACGTTTTGCACAATTTTGCAATGGCACTGTAATTTTAACTTTTTTAAAAATTGGTCATGATAAACGTTTTTGCTGTTTTTACTGGAAAACTGCTGCAAACACTGCAAAATAGCAGTTTTCATAAAACGTGTTATTTAGAGGCTAAAACGAACGTTTTGCACAATTTTGCAATGGCACTGTAAGTTTAACTTTTTTAAAAATTTGGTCATGATAAACGTGTTTGCTGTTTTTCCTGGCAAACTGCTGCAAACACTGCAAAATAGCAGTTTTCATAAAACGTCTTATTTAGAGGCTAAAACGAACGTTTTGCACAATTTTGCAATGGCACTGTAATTTTAACTTTTTTAAAAATTTGGTCATGATAAAAGTTTTTGCCGTTTTTACTGGAAAACTGCTGCAAACACTGCAAAATAGCAGTTTTCATAAAACGTGTTATTTAGAGGCTAAAACGAACGTTTTGCACAATTTTGCAATGGTACTGTAACTTTACCTTTTTTAAAAATTTGGTCATGATAAAGGTTTTTGCTGTTTTTACTGGAAAACTGCTGCAAACACTGCAAAATAGCAGTTTTCATAAAACGTGTTATTTAGAGGCTAAAACGAACGTTTTGCACAATTTTGCAATGGCACTGTAATTTTAACTTTTTTAAAAATTCGTCATGATAAACGTTTTTGCTGTTTTTACTGGAAAACTGCTGCAAACACTGCAAAATAATAGTTTTTATAAGACGTGTTATTTAGAGGCTAAAACGAACGTTTTGCACAATTTTGCAATGGCACTGTAAGTTTAACTTTTTTAAAAATTTGGTCATGATAAACGTGTTTGCTGTTTTTCCTGGCAAACTGCTGCAAACACTGCAAAATAGCAGTGTTCATAAAACGTGTTATTTAGAGGCTAAAACGAACGTTTTGCACAATTTTGCAATGGCACTGTAATTTTAACTTTTTTAAAATTTGGTCATGATAAACGTTTTTGCCGTTTTTACTGGAAAACTGCTGCAAACACTGCAAAATAGCAGTTTTCATAAAACGTGTTATTTAGAGGCTAAAACGAACGTTTTGCACAATTTTGCAATGACTCTGCAAGTTTAACTTTTTTAAAAATTTGGTCATGATAAACGTTTTTGCTGTTTTTACTGGAAAACTGCTGCAAACACTGCAAAATAGCAGTTTTCATAAAACGTGTTATTTAGAGGCTAAAACGAACGTTTTGCACAATTTTGCAATGGCACTGTAATTTTAACTTTTTTAAAAAGTGGTCATGATAAACGTTTTTGCTGTTTTTACTGGAAAACTGCTGCAAACACTGCAAAATAGCAGTTTTCATAAAACGTGTTATTTAGAGGCTAAAACGAACGTTTTGCACAATTTTGCAATGGCACTGTAATTTTAACTTTTTTAAAAATTGGTCATGATAAACGTTTTTGCTGTTTTTACTGGAAAACTGCTGCAAACACTGCAAAATAGCAGTTTTCATAAAACGTGTTATTTAGAGGCTAAAACGAACGTTTTGCACAATTTTGCAATGGCACTGTAATTTTAACTTTTTTAAAAATTGGTCATGATAAACGTTTTTGCTGTTTTTACTGGAAAACTGCTGCAAACACTGCAAAATAGCAGTTTTCATAAAACGTGTTATTTAGAGGCTAAAACGAACGTTTTTCACAATTTTGCAATGAAACTGTAATTTTAACTTTTTTAAAAATTGGTCATGATGAAGGTTTTTGCTGTTTTTACTGGAAAACTGCTGCAAACGCTGCAAAATAGCAGTTTTCATAAAACGTGTTATTTAGAGCCTAAAACGAACATTTTGCACAATTTTGCAATGGCACTGTAATTTTAACTTTTTTAAAAATTGGTCAAGATAAACGTTTTTGCTGTTTTTACTGGAAAACTGCTGCAAACACTGCAAAATAGCAGTTTTCATAAAACGTGTTATTTAGAGGCTAAAACGAACGTTTTGCACAATTTTGCAATGGCACTGAAAATATAACTTTTTTAAAAATTTGGTCATGATAAACGTTTTTGCTGTTTTTACTGGAAAACTGCTGCAAACACTGCAAAATAATAGTTTTCATAAGACGTGTTATTTAGAGGCTAAAACGAACGTTTTGCACAATTTTGCGATGGCACTGTAAGTTTAACTTTTTTAAAAATTTAGTCATGATAAACGTTTTTCCTGTTTTTACTGGAAAACTGCTGCAAACACTGCAAAATAGCAGTTTTCATAAAACGTGTTATTTACATGGTAAAACGAACGTTTTGTACAATTTTGCAATGGCACTGTAATTTTAACTTTTTTAAAAATTTGGTCATGATAAACGTTTTTGCTGTTTTTACTGGAAAACTGCTGCAAACACTGCAAAATAGCAGTTTTCATAAAACGTGTTATTTAGAGGCTAAAACGAACGTTTTGCACAATTTTGCAATGGTACTGTAATTTTAACTTTTTTAAAATTTGGTCATAATAAACGTTTTTGCTGTTTTTACTGGAAAACTGCTGCAAACACTGCAAAATAATAGTTTTCATAAGAGGTGTTATTTAGAGGCTAAAACGAACGTTTTGCACAATTTTGCAATGGCACTGTAATTTTAACTTTTTTAAAAATTGGTCATGATAAACGGTTTTGCTGTTTTTACTTCAAAACTGCTGCAAACACTGGAAAATAGCAGTTTTCATAAAACGTGTTATTTAGAGGCTAAAACGAACGTTTTGCACAATTTTGCAATGGCACTGTAATTTTAACTTTTTTAAAAATTGGTCATGATAAACGTTTTTGCTGTTTTTACTGGAAAACTGCTGCAAACACTGCAAAATAGCAGTGTTCATAAAACGTGTTATTTAGAGGCTAAAACGAACGTTTTGCACAATTTTGCAATGGCACTGTAATTTTAACTTTTTTAAAATTTGGTGATGCTAAAAGTTTTTGCTGTTTTTACTGGAAAACTGCTGCAAACACTGCAAAATAGCAGTTTTCATAAAACGTGTTATTTACAGGGTAAAACGAACGTTTTGTACAATTTTCCAATGGCACTGTAATTTTAACTTTTTTAAAAATTTGGTCATGATAAACGTTTTTGCTGTTTTTACTGGAAAACTGCTGCAAACACTGCAAAATAGCAGTTTTCATAAAACGTGTTATTTAGAGGCTAAAACGAACGTTTTGCACACTTTTGCAATGGCACTGAAATTATAACTTTTTTAAAAATTTCGTCATGATAAACGTTTTTGCTGTTTTTACTGGAAAACTGCTGCAAACACTGCAAAATAAAAGTTTTTATAAGACGTGTTATTTAGAGGCTAAAACGAACGTTTTGCACAATTTTGCAATGGCACTGTAAGTTTAACTTTTTTAAAAATTTGGTCATGATAAACGTGTTTGCTGTTTTTCCTGGCAAACTGCTGCAAACACTGCAAAATAGCAGTTTTCATAAAACGTCTTATTTAGAGACTAAAACGAACGTTTTGCACAATTTTGCAATGGCACTGTAATTTTAACATTTTTAAAAATTGGTCATAATAAACGTTTTTGCTGTTTTTACTGGAAAACTGCTGCAAACACTGCAAAATAGCAGTTTTCATAAAACGTGTTATTTAGAGGCTAAAACGAACGTTTTGCACAATTTTGCAATGGCACTGTAATTTTAACATTTTGAAAAATTGGTCATGATAAACGTTTTTGCTGTTTTTACTGGAAAACTGCTGCAAACACTGCAAAATAGCAGTTTTCATAAAACGTGTTATTTAGAGGCTAAAACGAACGTTTTCCACATTTTTGCAATGGCACTGTAATTTTAACTTTTTTAAAGATTTGGTCATGACGAAGGTTTTTGCTGTTTTTACTGGAAAACTGCTGCAAACACTGCAAAATAGCAGTTTTCATAAAACGTGTTATTTAGAGGCTAAAACGAACGTTTTGCACAATTTTGCAATGGCACTGTAAGTTTAACTTTTTTAAAAATTGGTCATGATAAACGGTTTTCCTGTTTTTACTTCAAAACTGCTGCAAACACTGCAAAATAGCAGTTTTCATAAAACGTGTTATTTAGAGGCTAAAACGAACGTTTTGCACAATTTTGAAATGGCACTGTAATTTTAACTTTTTTAAAAATTGGTCATGATAAACGTTTTTGCTGTTTTTACTGGAAAACTGCTGCAAACACTGCAAAATAGCAGTTTTCATAAAACGTGTTATTTAGAGGCTAAAACGAACGTTTTGCACAATTTTGCAATGGCACTGTAAGTTTAACTTTTTCAAAAATTGGTCATGATAAACGGTTTTGCTGTTTTTACTTCAAAACTGCTGCAAACACTGCAAAATAGCAGTTTTCATAAAACGTGTGATTTAGAGGCTAAAACGAACGTTTTGCACAATTTTGCAATGCCACTGTAATTTTAACTTTTTTAAAATTTGGTCATGATAAACGTTTTTCCTCTTTTTACTGGAAAACTGCTGCAAACACTGCAAAATAGCAGTTTTCATAAAACGTGTTATTTAGAGGCTAAAACGAACGTTTTGCACAATTTTGCAATGGCACTGTAATTTTAACTTTTTTAAAATTTGGTCATGATAAACGTTTTTGCTGTTTTTACTGGAAAACTGCTGCAAACACTGCAAAATAGCAGTTTTCATAAAACGTGTTATTTAGAGGCTAAAGCGAACGTTTTGCAGAATTATGCAATGACACTGTATTTTTAACTTTTTTAAAAATTGGTCATGATAAACGTTTTTGCTGTTTTTACTGGAAAACTGCTGCAAACACTGCAAAATAGCAGTTTTAATAAAACGTGTTATTTAGAGGCTAAAACGAACGTTTTGCACATTTTTGCAATGGCACTGTAATTTTAACTTTTTTAAAAATTTGGTTATGATGAAGGTTTTTGCTGTTTTTACTGGAAAACTGCTGCAAACACTGCAAAATAGCAGTTTTCATAAAACGTGTTATTTAGAGGCTAAAACGAACGTTTTGCACAATTTTGCAATGGCACTGTAATTTTAACTTTTTTAAAAATTGGTCAAGATAAACGTTTTTGCTGTTTTTACTGGAAAACTGCTGCAAACACTGCAAAATAGCAGTTTTCATAAAACGTGTTATTTACATGGTAAAACGAACGTTTTGTACAATTTTGCAATGGCACTGTAATTTTAACTTTTTTAAAAATTTGGTCATGATAAACGTTTTTGCTGTTTTTACTGGAAAACTGCTGCAAACACTGCAAAATAGCAGTTTTCATAAAACGTGTTATTTAGAGGCTAAAACGAACGTTTTGCACAATTTTGCAATGGCACTGTAATTTTAACTTTTTTAAAATTTGGTCATGATAAACGTTTTTGCTGTTTTTACTGGAAAACTTCTGCAAACACTGCAAAATAGCAGTTTTCATAAAACGTGTTATTTAGAGGCTAAAACGAACGTTTTGCACAATTTTGCAATGGCACTGTAATTTTAACTTTTTTAAAATTTGGTCATGGTGAACGTTTTTTCTGTTTTTACTGGAAAACTGCTGCAAACACTGCAAAATAGCAGTTTTCATAAAACGTGTTATTTAGAGGCTAAAACGAACGTTTTACACATTTTTGCAATGGCACTGTAATTTTAACTTTTTTAAAAATTTGGTCACGATGAAGGTTTTTGCTGTTTTTACTGGAAAACTGCTGCAAACACTGCAAAATAGCAGTTTTCATAAAACGTGTTATTTAGAGGCTAAGACGAACGTTTTGCACAATTTTGCAATGGCACTGTAATTTTAACTTTTTTAAAAATTGGTCATGATAAACGTTTTTGCTGTTTTTACTGCAAAACTGCTGCAAACACTGCAAAATAGCAGTTTTCATAAAACGTGTTATTTAGAGGCTAAAACGAACGTTTTGCACAATTTTGCAATGGCACTGAAATTATAACTTTTTTAAAAATTTGGTCCTGATAAACGTTTTTGCTGTTTTTACTGGAAAACTGCTGCAAACACTGCAAAATAATAGTTTTCATAACAGGTGTTATTTAGAGGCTAAAACGAACGTTTTGCACAATGTTGCAATTAAACTGAAATTATAACTTTTTTAAAAATTTGGTCATGATAAACGTTTTGGCTGTTTTTACTGGAAAACTGCCGCAAACACTGCAAAATAGCAGTTTTCATAAAACGTGTTATTTAGAGGCTAAAACGAACGTTTTGCACAATTTTGCAATGACACTGTAGTTTTAACTTTTTTAAAAATTGGTCAGGATAAAAGTTTTTGCTGTTTTTACTGGAAAACTGCTGCAAACACTGCAAAATAATAGTTTTCATAAGAGGTGTTATTTAGAGGCTCAAACGAACGTTTTGCATAATTTTGCAATGGAACTGAAATTATAACTTTTTTAAAAATTTGGTCATGATAAACGTTTTTGCTGTTTTTACTGGAAAACTGCCGCAAACACTGCAAAATAGCAGTTTTCATAAAACGTGTTATTTAGAGGCTAAAACCAACGTTTTCCACAATTTTGCAATGGCACTGTAATTTTCACTTTTTTAAAATTTGTTCATGATAAACCTTTTTGCTGTTTTTACTGGAAAACTGCTGCAAACACTGCAAAATAGCAGTTTTCATAAAACGTGTTATTTAGAGGCTAAAACGAACGTTTTGCACAATTTTGCAATGGCACTGTAATTTTAACTTTTTTAAAAATTGGTCATGATAAACGTTTTTGCTGTTTTTACTGGAAAACTGCTGCAAACACTGCAAAATAGCAGTTTTCATAAAACGTGTTATTTAGAGGCTAAAACGAACGTTTTGCACAATTTTGCAATGGCACTGTAATTTTAACTTTTTTAAAAATTGGTCATGATAAACGTTTTTGCTGTTTTTACTGGAAAACTGCTGCAAACACTGCAAAATAGCAGTTTTCATAAAACGTGTTATTTAGAGGCTAAAACGAACGTTTTGCACAATTTTGCAATGGCACTGTAATTTTAACTTTTTTAACATTTAGTCATGATAAACGTTTTTGCTGTTTTTACTGGAAAACTGCTGCAAACACTGTAAAATAGCAGTTTTCATAAAACGTGTTATTTAGAGGGTAAAACGAACGTTTTGTCCAATTTTGCAATGGCACTGAAATTATAACTTTTTTAAAAATTTGGTCATGATAAACGTTTTTGCTGTTTTTACTGGAAAACTGCTGCAAACACTGCAAAATAGCAGTTTTCATAAAACGTGTTATTTAGAGGCTAAAACGAACGTTTTCCACAATTTTGCAATGGCACTGTAATTTTAACTTTTTTAAAATTGGGTCATGATAAACGTTTTTGCTGTTTTTACTGGAAAACTGCTGCAAACACTGCAAAATAGCAGTTTTCATAAAACGTGTTATTTAGAGGCTAAAACGAACGTTTTCCACAATTTTGCAATGCCACTGTAAATTTAACTTTTTTAAAAATTGGTCACGATAAACGTTTTTTCTGTTTTTACTGGAAAACTGCTGCAAACACTGCAAAATAGCAGTTTTCATAAAACGTGTTATTTAGAGGCTAAAACGAACGTTTTGCACAATTTTGCAATGGCACTGTAATTTTAACTTTTTTAAAATTTGGTCATGGTGAACGTTTTTTCTGTTTTTACTGGAAAACTGCTGCAAACACTGCAAAATTGCAGTTTTCATAAAACGTGTTATTTAGAGGCTAAGACGAACGTTTTGCACAATTTTGCAATGGCACTGTAATTTTAACTTTTTAAAAAATTGGTCATGATAAACGTTTTTGCTGTTTTTACTGGAAAACTGCTGCAAACACTGCAAAATAGCACTTTTCATAAAACGTGTTATTTAGAGGCTAAAACGAACGTTTTGCACAATTTTGCAATGGCACTGAAATTATAACTTTTTTAAAAATTTGGTCATGATAGACGTTTTTGCTGTTTTTACTGGAAAACTGCTGCAAACACTGCAAAATAATAGTTTTCATAAGAGGTGTTATTTAGAGGCTAAAACGAACGTTTTGCATAATTTTGCAATGAAACTGAAATTATAACTTTTTTAAAAATTTGGTCATTATAAACGTTTTTGCTGTTTTTACTGGAAAACTGCCGCAAACACTGCAAAATAGCAGTTTTCATAAAACGTGTTATTTAGAGGCTAAAACGAACGTTTTCCACAATTTTGCAATGGCACTGTAATTTTAACTTTTTTAAAAATTGGTCATGATAAACGTTTTTGCTGTTTTTACTGGAAAACTGCTGCAAACACTGCAAAATAGCAGTTTTCATAAAACGTGTTATTTAGAGGCTAAAACGAACGTTTTGCACAATTTTGCAATGGCACTGTAGTTTTAACTTTTTTAAAAATTGGTCAGGATAAAAGTTTTTGCTGTTTTTACTGGAAAACTGCTGCAAACACTGCAAAATAGCAGTTTTCATAAAACGTGTTATTTAGAGGCTAAAACGAACGTTTTACACATTTTTGCAATGGCACTGTAATTTTAACTTTTTTAAAAATTTGGTCATGATGAAGGTTTTTGCTGTTTTTACTGGAAAACTGCTGCAAACACTGCAAAATAGCAGTTTTCATAAAACGTGTTATTTAGAGGCTAAGATGAACGTTTTGCACAATTTTGCAATGGCACTGTAATTTTAACTTTTTTAAAAATTGGTCATGATAAACGTTTTTTCTGTTTTTACTGGAAAACTGCTGCAAACACTGCAAAATAGCAGTTTTCATAAAACGTGTTATTTAGAGGGTAAAACGAACGTTTTGTCCAATTTTGCAATGGCACTGTAATTTTAACTTTTTTAAAAATTTGGTCATGATAAACGTTTTTGCTGTTTTTACTGGAAAACTGCTGCAAACACTGCAAAATAGCAGTTTTCATAAAACGTGTTATTTAGAGGCTAAAACGAACGTTTTCCACAATTTTGCAATGGCACTGTAATTTTAACTTTTCTAAAATTTGGTCATGATAAACGTTTTTGCTGTTTTTACTGAAAACTGCTGCAAACATTGCAAAATAATAGTTTTCATAAGAGGTGTTATTTAGAGGCTAAAACGAACGTTTTGCACAATTTTGCAATGGCACTGTAATTTTAACTTTTTTAAAAATTGGTCATGATAAACGTTTTTGCTGTTTTTACTGGAAAACTGCTGCAAACACTGCAAAATAGCAGTGTTCATAAAACGTGTTATTTAGAGGCTAAAACGAACGTTTTGCACAATTTTGCAATGGCACTGTAATTTTAACTTTTTTAAACATTTGGTCATGATAAAAGTTTTTGCTGTTTTTACTGGAAAACTGCTGCAAACACTGCAAAATAGCAGTTTTTATAAAACGTGTTATTTAGAGGCTAAAACGAACGTTTTGCACAATTTTCCAATGGCACTGTAATTTTAACTTTTTTAAAAATTGGTCATGATAAACGGTTTTGCTGTTTTTACTTCAAAACTGCTGCAAACACTGCAAAATAGCAGTTGTCATAAAACGTTTTATTTAAAGGCTAAAACGAAATTTTTGCACAATTTTGGAATGAAACTATAATTGTCATTTTTTTATACTTTTGTCATGAGAAACGTTTTTGCTGTTTTTACTGGAAAACTGCTGCAAACACTGCAAAATAGCAGTTTTCATAAAACGTGTTATTTAGAGGCTAAAACGAACGTTTTGCGCAATTTTGCAATGGCACTTTAATTTTAATTTTTTTTTAAAATTTGGTCATGATAAACGTTTTTGCTATTTTTACTGGAAAACTGCTGCAAACACTGCAAAATAACAGTTTTCATAAAACGTGTTATTTAGAGGCTAAAACGAACGTTTTGCACAATTTTGCAATGGCACTGTAGTTTTAACTTTTTTAAAAATTGGTCAGGATAAACGTTTTTGCTGTTTTTACTGGAAGACTGCTGCAAACACTGCAAAATAGCAGTTTTCATAAAACGTGTTATTTAGAGGCTAAAACGAACGTTTTGCACAATTTTGCAATGGCACTGTAATTTTAACTTTTTTAAAATTTAGTCATGATAAACGTTTTTGGTGTTTTTACTGAAAAACTCCTCCAAACACTGTAAAATAGCAGTTTTCATAAAACGTGTTATTTAGAGGGTAAAACGAACGTTTTGTACAATTTTGCAATGGCACTGTAATTTAAACTTTTTTAAAAATTTGGTCATGATAAACGTTTTTGCTGTTTTTACTGGAAAACTGCTGCAAACACTGCAAAATAGCAGTTTTCATAAAACGTGTTATTTAGAGGCTAAAACGAACGTTTTGCACAATTTTGCAATGGCACTGTAATTTTAACTTTTTTAAAAATTGGTCATGATAAACGTTTTTGCTGTTTTTACTGGAAAACTGCTGCAAACACTGCAAAATAGCAGTTTTCATAAAACCTGTTATTTAGAGGCTAAAACGAACGTTTTGCACAATTTTGCAATGGCACTGTAGTTTTAACTCTTTTTAAAATTGGTCAGGATAAACGTTTTTGCTGTTTTTACTGGAAAACTGCTGCAAACACTGCAAAATAGCAGTTTTCATAAAACGTGTTATTTAGAGGCTAAAACGAACGTTTTGCACAATTTTGCAATGGCACTGTAATTTTAACTTTTTTAAAATTTGGTCATGATTAACGTTTTTTCTGTTTTTACTGGAAAACTGCTGCAAACTGTGCAAAATAGCAGTTTTTATAAAACGTGTTATTTAGAGGCTAAAACGAACGTTTTACACATTTTTGCAATGGCGCTGTAATTTTAACTTTTTTAAAAATTTGGTCATGATGAAGGTTTTTGCTGTTTTTACTGGAAAACTGCTGCAAACACTGCAAAATAGCAGTTTTCATAAAACGTGTTATTTAGAGGCTAAAACGAACGTTTTGCACAATTTTGCAATGGCACTGTAATTTTAACTTTTTTAAAAATTGGTCATGATAAACGGTTGTGCTGTTTTTACTTCAAAACTGCTGCAAACACTGCAAAATAGCAGTTTTCATAAAACGTGTTATTTAAAGGCTAAAACGAACGTTTTGTACAATTTTGGAATGAAACTATAATTGTTATTTTTTTATACTTTTGTCATGATAAACGTTTTTGCAGTTTTTACTGGAAAACTGCTGCAAACACTGCAAAATAGCAGTTTTCATAAAACGTGTTATTTAGAGGCTAAAACGAACGTTTTGCACAATTTTGCAATGGCACTGTAATTTTAACTTTTTTAAAAATTGGTCATGATAAACGGTTGTGCTGTTTTTACTTCAAAACTGCTGCAAACACTGCAAAATAGCAGTTTTCATAAAACGTGTTATTTAGAGGCTAAAACGAACGTTTTGCACAATTTTGCAATGCCACTGTAGTTTTAACTTTTTTAAAAATTTGGTCATGATAAACGTTTTTGCTGTTTTTACTGGAAAACTGCTGCAAACACTGCAAAATAACAGTTTTCATAAAACGTGTTATTTAGAGGCTAAAACGAACGTTTTGTACAATTTTGCAATGACACTGTAATTTTAACGTTTTTAAAAATTTGGTCATGATAAACGTTTTTGCTGTTTTTACTGGAAAACTGCAGCAAACACTGCAAAATAGCAGTTTTCATAAAACGTGTTATTTAGAGGCTAAAACGAACGTTTTGCACAATTTTGCAATGGCACAGTAATTTTAACTTTTTTACAATTTGGTCATGATGAAGGTTTTTGCTGTTTTTACTGGAAAACTGCTGCAAACACTGCAAAATAGCAGTTTTCATAAAACGTGTTATTTCGAGGCTAAAACGAACGTTTTGCACAATTTTGCAATGGCACTGTAATTTTAACTTTTTTAAAATTTAGTCATGATAAACGTTTTTGCTGTTTTTACTGGAAAACTGCTCCAAACACTGCAAAATAGCAGTGTTCATAAAACGTGTTATTTAGAGGCTAAAACGAACGTTTTGCACAATTTTGCAATGGCACTGTAATTTTAACTTTTTTAAAATTTGGTCATGATAAACGTTTTTGCTGTTTTTACTGGAAAACTGCTGCAAACACTGCAAAATAGCAGTTTTCATAAAACGTGTTATTTAGAGGCTAAAACGAACGTTTTGCACACTTTTGCAATGGTACTGTAATTTTAGCTTTTTTAAAAATTTGGTCATGATAAACGTTTTTGCTGTTTTTACTGGAAAACTGCTGCAAACACTGCAAAATAGCAGTTTTCATAAAACGTGTTATTTAGAGACTAAAACGAACGTTTTGCACAATTTTGCAATGGCACTGTAATTTTAACTTTTTTAAAAATTGGTCATGATAAACGTTTTTGCTGTTTTTACTGGAAAACTGCTGCAAACACTGCAAAATAGCAGTTTTCATAAAACGTGTTATTTAGAGGCTAAAACGAACGTTTTACACATTTTTGCAATGGCACTGTAATTTTAACTTTTTTAAAAATTTGGTCATGATGAAGGTTTTTGGTGTTTTTACTGGAAAACTGCTGCAAACACTGGAAAATAGCAGTTTTCATAAAACGTGTTATTTAGAGGCTAAAACGAACGTTTTGCACAATTTTGCAATGGCACTGTAATTTTAACTTTTTTAAAAATTGGTAATGATAAACGTTTTTGCTGTTTTTACAGGAAAACTGCTGCAAACACTGCAAAATAGCAGTTTTCATAAAACGTGTTATTTAGAGGCTAAAACGAACGTTTTGCACAAATTTGCAATGGCACTGTAATTTTAACTTTTTTAAAATTTGGTCATGATAAACGTTTTTGCTGTTTTTACTGGAAAACTCCTCCAAACACTGCAAAATAGCAGTTTTCATAAAACGTGTTATTTAGAGGGTAAAACGAACGTTTACCCCAATTTTACAATGGCACTGTAATTTTAACTTTTTTAAAAATTGGTCATGATAAACGTTTTTGCTGTTTTTACTGGAAAACTGCTGCAAACACTGCAAAGTAGCAGTTTTCATAAAACGTGTTATTTAGAGGCTAAATTGAACGTTTTATACAATTTTGCAATGGCACTGTAATTTTAACTTTATGACAAATGTTTTTGCTGTTTTTACTGGAAAACTGCTGCAAACACTGCAAAATAGCAGTTTTCATAAGACGTGTTATTTACAGGCTAAAACGAACGTTTTGCACAATTTTGCAATGGCACTGTAATTTTAACTTTTTTAAAAATTGGTCATGATAAACGTTTTTGCTGTTTTTACTGGAAAACTGCTTTAAACACTGCAAAATAGCAGTTTTCAAAAAACGTGTTATTTAGATGCTAAAACGAACGTTTTGCACAATTTTGCAATGGCACTGTAATTTTAACTTTTTTAAAAATTTGGTCATGATAAACGTTTTTGCTGTTTTTACTGCAAAACTGCTGCAAACACTGCAAAATAGCAGTTTATTATAAAACGTGTTATTTAGAGACTAAACAAACGTTTTGCACAATTTTGCAATGTCATTGTAATTTTCTTTTCTATATAATTTTGTTAAGATAAACGTTTTTCCTGTTTTCACTGCAAAACTGCTGGAAACACTGCAAAATAGCAGTTTTCATAAAACGTGTTATTTAGAGGCTAAAACGAACGTTTTGCACAATTTTGCAATGGCACTGTAATTCTAACTTTTTTAAAATTGGGTCACGATAAACGTTTTTGCTGTTTTTACAGGAAAACTGCTGCAAACACTGCAAAAAAGCAGTTTTCATAAAACGTGTTATTTAGAGGCTAAAACGAACGTTTTTCACAATTTTGCAATGGCACTGTAATTTTAACTTTATGATAAACGTTTTTGCTGTTTTTACTGGAAAACTGCTGCAAACACTGCAAAATAGCAGTTTTCATAAAACGTGTTATTTTGAGGCTAAAACGAACGTTTTGCACAATTTTGCAATGGCACTGTAATTTTAACTTTTTTAAAAATTTGGTCATGATAAACGTTTTTGCTGTTTTTACTGGAAAACTGCTGCAAACACTGCAAAATAGCAGTTTTCATAAAACGTGTTATTTAGAGGCTAAAACGAACGTTTTGCACAATTTTGCAATGGCACTGTAATTTTAACTTTTTTAAAATTTGGTCATGATAAACGTTTTTGCTGTTTTTACTGGAAAACTGCTGCAAACACTGCAAAATAGCAGTTTTCATAAAACGTGTTATTTAGAGGCTAAAACGAACGTTTTGCACAATTTTGCAATGCCACTGAAATTATAACTTTTTTAAAAATTTGGTCATGATAAACGTTTTTGTTTTTTTACTGCAAAACTGCTGCAAACACTGCAAAATAATAGTTTTCATAAGAGGTGTTATTTAGAGGCTAAAACGAACGTTTTGCACAATTTTGCAATGGCACTGTAATTTTAACTTTTTTAAAAATTGGTCATGATAAACGTTTTTGTTGTTTTTACTGGAAAACTGCTGCAAACACTGCAAAATAGCAGTGTTCATAAAACGTGTTATTTAGAGGCTAAAACGAACGTTTTGCACAATTTTGCAATGGCACTGTAATTTTAACTTTTTTAAAAATTGGTCATGATAAACGGTTTCGCTGTTTTTACTGGAAAACTGCTGCAAACACTGCAAAATAGCAGTTTTCATAAAACGTGTTATTTAAAGGCTAAAACGAACGTTTTGCACAATTTTGGAATGAAACTATAATTGTCATTTTTTTATACTTTTGTCATGATAAACGTTTTTGCTGTTTTTACTGGAAAACTGCTGCAAACACTGCAAAATAGCAGTTTTCATAAAACGTGTTATTTAGAGGCTAAAACGAACGTTTTCCACAATTTTGCAATGGCACTGTAATTTTAACTTTTTTAAAAATTTGGTCATGATAAAAGTTTTTGCTGTTTTTACTGGAAAACTGCTGCAAACACTGCAAAATAACAGTTTTCATAAAACGTGTTATTTGGAGGCTAAAACGAACATTTTCCACAATTTTGCAATGGCACTGTAATTTTAACTTTTTTAAAATTTGGTCATGATAAACGTTTTTGCTGTTTTTACTGGAAAACTGCTGCAAACACTGCAAAATAGCAGTTTTCATAAAACGTGTTATTTAGAGGCTAAAACGAACGTTTTGCACAATTTTGCAATGGCACTGTAATTTTAACTTTTTTAAAAATTGGTCATGATAAACGTTTTTGCTGCTTTTACTGGAAGACTGCTGCAAACACTGCAAAATAGCGGTTTTCATAAAACCTGTTATTTAGAGGCTAAAACGAACGTTTTGCACAATTTTGCAATGGCACTATAGTTTTAACTTTTTAAAAAATTGGTCAGGATAAACGTTTTTGCTGTTTTTACTGGAAAACTGCTGCAAACAATGCAAAATAGCAGTTTTCATAAAACGTGTTATTTAGAGGCTAAAACGAACGTTTTGCATAATTTTGTAATGGCACTGTAATTTTAACTTTTTTAAAATTTGGTCATGATAAAGGTTTTTGCTGTTTTTACTGGAACTGCTGCAAACACTGCAAAATAGCAGTTTTCATAAAACGTGTTATTTACAGGCTAAAACGAACGTTTTGCACAATTTTGCAATGGCACTGTAATTTTAACTTTTTTAAATTTTGTTATGATAAACGTTTTTGCTGTTTTTACTGGAAAACTGCTGCAAACACTGCAAAATAGCAGTTTTCATAAAACGTAATATTTAGAGGCTAAGACATTTCACTGTAATTGTCATTTTTTTTATAATTTTGTTATGATAAACGTTTTTCCTGTTTTCTCTGCAACACTGCTGGAAACTCTGCAAAAAAGCAGTTTTCATAAAACGCTTTATTTAGAGGCTAAACAAACGTTTTGCACAATTTTGCAATGTCATTGTAATTTTCTTTTCTTTATAATTTTGTTACGATAAACGTTTTTCCTGTTTTCACTGCAAAACTGCTGGAAACACTGCAAAATTGCAGTTTTCATAAAACGTGTTATTTAGAGGCTAAAACGAACGTTTTGCACAATTTTGCAATGGCACTGTAATTCTAACTTTTTTAAAATTGGCTCACGATAAACGTTTTTGCTGTTTTTACAGGAAAACTGCTGCAAACACTGCAAAAAAGCAGTTTTCATAAAACGTGTTATTTAGAGGCTAAAACGAACGTTTTTCACAATGTTGCAATGGCACTGTAATTTTAACTTTATGATAAACGTTTTTGCTGTTTTTACTACAAAACTGCTGCAAACACTGCAAAATAGCAGTTTTCAAAAAACGTGTTATTTAGAGGCTAAAACGAACGTTTTGCACAATTTTGCAATGGCACTGTAATTTTAACTTTTTTAAAAATTTGGTCATGATAAACGTTTTTGCTGTTTTTACTGGAAAACTGCTGCAAACACTGCAAAATAGCAGTTTTCAAAAAACGTGTTATTTAGAGGCTAAAACGAACGTTTTGCACAATTTTGCAATGGCACTGTAATTTTAACTTTTTTAAAAATTTGGTCATGATAAACGTTTTTGCTGTTTTTACTGGAAAACTGCTGCAAACACTGCAAAATAACAGTTTTCGTAAAACGTGTTATTTAGAGGCTAAAACGAACGTTTAGCACAATTTTGCAATGGCACTGTAATTTTAACTTTTTTAAAAATTGATCATGATAAACGTTTTTGCTGTTTTCACTGGGAAACTGCTGCAAACACTGCAAAATAACAGTTTTCATAAAACGTGTTATTTAAAGGCTAAAACGAACGTTTTGCACAATTTTGGATTGAAACTGTACTTGTCATTTTTTTATAATTTTCTTATGATAAACGTTTTTCCTGTTTTCACTGCAAAACTGCTGGAAACTCTCCAAAAAAGCAGTTTTCATAAAACGTGTTATTTAGAGGCTAAAACGAACGTTTTGCACAATTTTGCAATGGCACTGTAATTTTAACTTTTTTAAAAATTGGTCATGATAAACGTTTTTGCTGTTTTTACTGGAAAACTGCTGCAAACACTGCAAAATAGCAGTTTTCATAAAACGTGTTATTTAGAGGCTAAAACGAACGTTTTGCACAATCTTGCAATGGCACTGGAAGTTTCGTTTTTTTGTAAATTCTGTTATGATAAACGTTTTTGCTGTTTTTACTGAAAAACTGCTGCAAACACTGCAAAATAGCAGTTTTCATAAAACGTGTTATTTACAGGCTAAAACGAACGTTTTGCACAATTTTGCAATGGCACTGTAATTTTAACTTTTTTAAAATTTGGTCATGATAAACGTTTTTGCTGTTTTTACTGGAAAACTGCTGCAAACACTGCAAAATAGCAGTTTTCATAAAACGTGTTATTTAGAGGCTAAAACGAACGTTTTGCACAATTTTGCAATGGCACTGTAATTTTAACTTTTTTAAAAATTGGTCATGATAAACGTTTTTGCTGTTTTTACTGGAAAACTGCTGCAAAGACTGCAAAATAGCAGTTTTCATAAAACGTGTTATTTAGAGGCTAAAACGAACGTTTTGCACAATTTTGCAATGGCACTGTAATTTTAACTTTTTTAAAAATTTGGTCATGATAAACGTTTTTGCTGTTTTTACTGGAAAACTGCTGCAAACACTGCAAAATAGCAGTTTTCGTAAAACGTGTTATTTAGAGGCTAAAACGAACGTTTAGCACAATTTTGCAATGGCACTGTAATTTTAACTTTTTTAAAAATTGATCATGATAAACGTTTTTGCTGTTTTCACTGGGAAACTGCTGCAAACACTGCAAAATAACAGTTTTCATAAAACGTGTTATTTAAAGGCTAAAACGAACGTTTTGCACAATTTTGGATTGAAACTGTACTTGTCATTTTTTTATAATTTTCTTATGATAAACGTTTTTCCTGTTTTCACTGCAAAACTGCTGGAAACTCTCCAAAAAAGCAGTTTTCATAAAACGTGTTATTTAGAGGCTAAAACGAACGTTTTGCACAATTTTGCAATGGCACTGTAATTTTAACTTTTTTAAAATTTGGTCATGATAAACGTTTTCGCTGTTTTTACTGGAAAACTGCTGCAAACACTGCAAAATAGCAGTTTTCATAAAACGTGTTATTTAGAGGCTAAAACGAACGTTTTGCACAATCTTGCAATGGCACTGGAAGTTTCGTTTTTTTGTAAATTCTGTTATGGTAAACGTTTTTGCTGTTTTTACTGAAAAACGGCTGCAAACACTGCAAAATAGCAGTTTTCATAAAACGTGTTATTTACAGGCTAAAACGAACGTTTTGCACAATTTTGCAATGGCACTGTAATTTTAACTTTTTTAAAAATTGGTCATGATAAACGTTTTTGCTGTTTTTACTGGAAAACTGCTGCAAACACTGCAAAATAGCAGTTTTCATAAAACGTGTTATTTAGAGGCTAAAACGAACGTTTTGCACAATTTTGCAATGGCACTGTCATTCTAACTTTTTTAAAATTGGGTCACGATAAACGTTTTTGCTGTTTTTACAGGAAAACTGCTGCAAACACTGCAAAATAGCAGTTTTCATAAAACGTGTTATTTAGAGGCTAAAACGAACGTTTTGCACAATTTTGCAATGGCACTGTAATTTTAACTTTTTTAAAATTTGGTCACGATAAACGTTTTTGCTGTTTTTACAGGAAAACTGCTGCAAACACTGCAAAATAGCAGTTTTCATAAAACGTGTTATTTAGAGGCTAAAACGAACGTTTTGCACAATTTTGCAATGGCACTGTAATTTTAACTTTTTTAAAAATTGGTCATGATAAACGTTTTTGCTGTTTTTACTGGAAAACTGCTGCAAACACTGCAAAATAGCAGTTTTCATGAAACGTGTTATTTAGAGGCTAAAACGAACGTTTTGCACAATTTTGCAATGGCACTGTAATTTTAACTTTTTTAAAAATTGGTCATGATAAACGTTTTTGCTGTTTTTACTGGAAAACTGCTGCAAACACTGCAAAATAGCAGTTTTCATAAAACGTGTTATTTAGAGGCTAAAACGAACGTTTTGCACAATTTTGCAATGGCACTGTAATTTTAACTTTTTTAAAAATTGGTCATGATAAACGTTTTTGCTGTTTTTACTGGAAAACTGCTGCAAACACTGCAAAATAGCAGTTTTCATAAAACGTTTTATTTAGAGGCTAAAACGAACGTTTTGCACAATTTTGCAATGGCACTGTAATTTTAACTTTTTTAAAATTTGGTCATGATAAACGTTTTTGCTGTTTTTACTGGAAAACTGCTGCAAACACTGCAAAATAGCAGTTTTCATAAAACGTGTTATTTAGAGGCTAAAACGAACGTTTTGCACAATTTTGCAATGGCACTGTAAGTGTCGTTTTTTTTTAAATTTTGTTATGATAAACGTTTTTGCTGTTTTTACTGGAAAACTGCTGCAAACACTGCAAAATAGCAGTTTTCATAAAACGTAATATTTAGAGGCTAAAACTGTTCACTGTAATTGTCATTTTTTTTATAATTTTGTTATGATAAACGTTTTTCCTGTTTTCACTGCAACACTGCTGGAAACTCTGCAAAAAAGCAGTTTTCATAAAACGTTGTATTTAGAGGCTAAACGAACGTTTTGCACAATTTTGCAATGTCATTGTAATTTTCTTTTCTTTATAATTTTGTTACGATAAACGTTTTTCCTGTTTTCACTGCAAAACTGCTGGAAACACTGCAAAAAAGCAGTTTTCATAAAATGTTGTATTTAGAGGCTAAAACGAACGTTTTGCACAATTTTGGAATGCCACTGTAATTGTCATTTTTTTCATAATTTTGTTATGGTAAACATTTTTCCTGTTTTCACTGCAAAACTGCTGGAAACACTGCAAAAAAGCAATTTCATAAAAAGTTGTATTTAGTGGCTAAACGAACGTTTTGCACAATTTTGTAATGTCACTGTAATTTTCTTTTTTTTTTTAATTTGGTTATGATAAACGTTTTTCCTGTTTTCACTGGAAAACTGCTGGAAACACGAGTCTCGATGCACAACTATTCAAATGTAAATTAGCTGGGTATTCTCATGCAAATCAAACCCATTTCCCTTACAATAGTCGAGCACCAAGATTCACTTCAAAACCGAGAGAAATACCAAGTCGGAAATCCATTCGATTGCTTAACTGTACAAGCGAAAGGTCATTTTATCTGTCATGTGGTAAGCACTGAAGGTCGCAGATTACAAACTGTGCGCACGCGCCCCACTAAAAGTAACATACATACATGCATGCATAAACTTAATTTCATCTGCAATTTCAGGCTAACTACAAGAGCTAATCTTTACATTTACAGCTAAAATACATAGCATATACAGATTTTTACTACAATTGCTTGTAATCTCGCAATCTGATTGGCTAATTTGCACTTGTCGATAAGAGTCTAGACAACGCTGTACGCGTCATGTTCGCGTCATTTTGTCACGCAATGTAATAGCCAATCAGGAACGCCCATTTTGGGAAATAAACCAATCATATTGCGAGAAAGTTACAGAGAACGCTTGGTCTTTCTTCGTGTCACAATTTTGGTCACGCTGTGAAATAAAAACTTTCTTTGGCGTTGAATATTGTGGTAAAAACAAATCGAAAGTGGTTCAGCATTGTCTGCACTCTTATCGACAACGATATTCGTCATCACAGTGGTCAAAATTTGTTGTGGGCAAAGTACATAAAATACATAGCATATACTGATACATACTAAATGCATAATATTTAAAGGTATACTAATTAAAAAGAAAAGCCGCTGTACAAAATGCGGCCCTGGATTCTCTTTTGAAACCAGTAAACTCAGTGGTACGGGTAAAATCAGGTAGTGCATTCCGCTACTTAGCTGATACTTAAGAAAAAAAACAAGATAAAGTAATATGAGGAGATTTTGAATGCGCTTATTGCATAGAGATGTAGAGTTTGACTTAAGTAGTAAGAGAACAGGTAATCTCCAAATATAAATCTGGTTATTCTCTTATTTACATTATACCGTTCCTTTGACACGAGGATCACAGTGGAAAAACCACAACTTTGTCGCAAATTTCTCTATGACAAAAATTTGTTCAGAAATCAAAAGTCTACGTTAACTGCACACACCAGGGTTACTGCTTAGTATCCGGCTAGAAATCGTCTTCTAACTTTTTCCTCCGACCGCGCTTCAGCCATTTGATGAGGGCCAGTCTCGTGCTTCTCAAGTTGCCTCCTCCAAGCCCAAAAGAATTCTGGGTAATTCTGCCATTCCATGACAAGGGAAGACACCCCATTGTCATTTCATAGATTTTTTTATGTGTCGGGCCACCCAGTCCTAGCAGCAAAATATAGCCTCCATTGAAGTTTTTAGCTTTCAAAACTTGCCCATATTGTATCGGTAGGTTTTGGAGACAACTTCACTCGTGAACCGCCATGTTTACAACAAAACATTTTAGGCTTCCCAGTCTGCATGAAACCATCTCTCACCTCTGGCTCCAGAACACCATACACGCGCGCTTCTTACCTTACGAGTTTATGCCTGTAGAATCTGTTTCACTGAAATGTCAATTCGTTGTAACTGAATTAACCAGCATCTTAATTTTTTGGGGGGGTAGGCTACGTATCGGAAAGCCAGAACATTTACGCATGCGCCGACGGAATGTTTGAACAAGAGAGAAAACGCAGTACTTCCAGACATGGCGCTGGAGTGTCGTACCAAACGAGTTGTCCCGGGATTTTTTGACGCATTTGGCCCTTCGCGTCTTTTATTTTGTTAATTCTTACCGATTGATCTTAGAATTTTTGACCTACAGAATATCCACCAGCAATGTTACTTTGAAATCTGCCGGCCAAAAGGGTGGTCGGCAGAAGAGGGCAAGGACACAGACACCATCAGCAACGCTCACAACCCCATCGCAAAAACAAAATGTGGTAACAGGCAACGCTCGATAGGATGTCATGGCATCAGGAAGGTCCTGAAGAAGTTAAAATAAATATCCCTTTGTAGGCTTTAGATAACTTACAAACCATTTTAGGATGTCAGAAAGAAAACGTTTATTTAGTTTCGAAAAGTTCAATAACGAAGGTTTTGTTGTCCTTGCTTCGCCAAAGTTATTTTTAATGGGTGTACAAGCCCTGGTGGTCCGGGTTCGGGTCCTGGCCGGGGACATTGTGTTGTTCTTGGGCAAGACACCAGGTGTATAAATGGGTACCGGCGTAATGCTGGGGGTAACCCTGCGATGGACTCGCATCCCATCCAGGGGGAAGTAGAAATACTCCTAGTCGCTTCATGCTACAGAAACACGAGATAAGCGACGGCCGGATGGTTCAATTTGAAGGTAAGTTTTGTTCCATGTTATAGTAGCTAACTCAATTCAGCCTAAAACAATAGAAAACTCAACACGAGGCCTCGGGGAATATGCTTGTGTCAATTCCCTTTAGTCTTAGGAAACCTGCATGCAGACATTTGTGCCCCGTCACGCGATCGCCGCGCTTGACGAACCTCAAAAGACCCTTAAGGATGCCTGTGTAGGAGGCTACGGTTGTTTCTTTAGCGAACAATTTAGAAATTCTGTTGCTGTAACCAAACTGACTTATATCTACTGGTCTCCTAACCTCCTACGCTGCTCCTACACAGACATTCTTAAGCCTGTCTTACAATCGTTCTGCCGCTTCACGAGCCTAAGAATAGGCGAAGAATATCTGAGTCTTTTTGACTTTTAGTTTTTGCTTTAAAGCAATATTCATTTCAAAGCTGAAAAGTGTTCATACCACCCTTAATATTTCAACTGACGACAAACTGACTATTTCTAGGTTTGAGAAAAGCTACAACACAGAATAGAGGAAAGAGGAGATAAATCCTACAGTATGTCGGATCTTTTGGCTTTATCGAGTCTTTTTCTTATGCAAACATGCGATGACGGTTAAACCTAGTGAGTAGCGAGTTTACTTTGACGATACTCTGTGTTTGACGGCAGGTAACGAAAGACCGGACAACGTGACAAAAGCGCCAAGATATTTGGGGGTTTAGCGTTGTGTGACAGACATCTCAAGAAACCAGAAACTAACATAAAATCCAACAAATAGTAATTGACTACGTCAAATTTGGCTCTTCGATTCCGTGTGGTTAAAGGAACATTTTACACGTATAAATACTTGATATATATTTTGTCTTCTTTTTCTCTCATAACAAGAACCAGCGCGGGCCACGTCTTTATTTACCTTTTTTTTCTATGTTTTTTTAACGGTCTTTTTGGTTTTAAAATAATTAACCACAGGGTCTGGGAAAAAATGAAAAACAGTTTCTCGTTACGCCGTTACGCGTTTTACTAACAACCACTTCTTGCTAACATTACTTCGATGTCTTCTGCACCAGCTCGTTTTAGTACTTCTTCATTGCTTATAAAGTGGTCCCACCTGATTTTGAGAATGAGTCGCAGATGTCGCTGTTGTATTGTGCAAAGTTGTCTGACTTCATGTTGGTATATTGTCCATGTTTCGCTAACCGATGAAAATAGGCCCTCCTGATTGAAAAGTTATAAATATTTACTTTTGCAATGGAAATGTAAGGAACTTTAATTAAGTGTCTAGTTGTTCTAGCGCTGGAGCACCAATTGGGGACACTGTAAAATGAAATTAACAATTAAAGTTAATTAAGTCAAATGTTGGTTTTTTAGGATGTGGGAACCTGGAGTACCCAGGGAAAACCTCTCGGTGCAGAGTAGAGAACAGACAAACTCAGCCACATATGACGCCGAGTCCGGGAATCGAACACGAGCCACCGTTTTGGTGGAAGGCGAGTGCTCTCAGCACTGCGCCATCTCAGTCTGCACCCCCAGATCTGTACCCCGGTTGAGGAAACAAGGAATAACTCGCGATAATTTATGCCACGTCTGATCCAAAGGAGAATGATGCTAACACGCTTTGTTCGCGTGGTTAACAATAAACAACAAAAAACGCTGTAAAAGCTTGTTTTTTATACGATAAATTAAACTAAGAGAACTTGATGTATTTTACTGATATGTGTGAAAAATTCTGATAACGGGGAGTGTTCATAGCAACGAACAACGCTGAAATGAACAGCGATATTTTGAGTCTTTGTTTAACTTTCATATTTGCATAGGTTAGCGGAAAGGAAGCGCTAATTGTGGACACTGTAAATTCAAATTAACAATTAACACAACTCAAGTCAAATGTTGGTTTTTGAGGAGAGGGGAAACCGGAGAACCCGGAGAAAACCTCTCGGTGCAGAGTAGAGAACCAACAAACTCAACCCACATATGACGCCGAGTCTGGGAATCGAACCCGGGCCACATTGGTGGGAGGCGAGTGCTCTCACCACTGCGCCATCTCTGCACCCCCAGCGGACACAACATTTTACGAGTTTATTCTTTGCGATTTACTTAATTTGTTGCTTTTCTTCAAGTTTATACACTCGATAAAATTTCGGGCGGCATGACTCAAGATATCGGGCGACATGACTATGAATTTCGGGCAACATGACTCTGGTTCCGGGCTACTTGACTTCGGGCGAGAAGACTTTCGGGCGACTTGACCGGTTATTGTACCAAGATTGAGGCTCTGCGAAGGCTCTGCGTGGGTAAATTTCGACAAGCGACATGGCCTAAATGTAGCGACAGCACTTAAAGTGAAATCTCGACAAACGACATCTTTTCTTTAAATTTCCGACAGCAACGGTCACAGCAACTTGAAACATTGACAAAGCACCGACACGATATTTTTAAATTCAGACTAGCGACACGGCCAGGGCGAAGAGGAGCGCAGCTCTGGGAACGAAATGTGTTTCATCGGACCCTTTGAAGGTTGTCGGGTCCATTCGGGACCGGTTGCTCAGTAACCCAATATGTCTTGGGGCACCTGTTTGATAAGAGGGGATCTGGGAAGAAATGAGGGATCCAAAATGGCGGTGGTGATGGAAGGGCCACTTTCCAAATGGACAAACGTAGTGAAAGGATGGCAGTACAGATGGTTTGTATTGGACGACAACACTGGACTCCTATCCTACTACACGGTTAGTAATTTTTTTTCTACATCGCTTATTGTCTTTTCTCTAAGTCCTGGCTTCATAATGTTTGTATCGTCTCTTTCGTAATTCCTTTATCTGAAACATACCATAAAGGATCATTGATTTCAACGAAGACCAACAGAATCGAGCAAGTTTTCGAAGAGCTGAAGCATTGACAATATACCGTGGATTAAAACCGTTTTTACACGTTGAATTTAATACGTTTAATTATTCTATTAATATCTTTCTTTCCATTTCAATGCATTTACATTACACATTTACCATTATATTACAAGCATTTCCTCCCTACAAGGCTTATAAATTATACAAGGCTGCGATAAACATGATCATGATCATGATCGTCATCAGGCTCCCAACAAACATTATTGGAGGTAAATAATCCTCTGCAATTCTGCAATTTCCCGCATATTTTTGAATCTGAAAAATTGGTGGAAAAGACTGCATTTATGACCTCAATTCTCAAGCGACAGAACTCAAGTAATCTAACGGAGGTATGTTGAAAAGGAGAAAATCACATCTGATGTAGTTCCACCGTTGTCTGCAAGTGAAATGAAGAAGCAGGATGTCACTACTATGGCATTTACCGGTATATCTCCGCCAAAATTCAATATCAGAATTTGACATCCAAGTTTCAAATTAAATTTTGTCTTGATTTTCCTGTTCTACATCAGAGTTTTATACCCAACATTGGAGTTTGACATCAAAGTGGAAAACTCTGCATTTCACATTCAACTTTCAAGTTCAAGATATATATTAATTTTTTTTTGTAATTTCATTTGCTTTTCAACTTACATTTGACAATTTACTTCATTATTTCATCAGACTGCATCACACACTCACATAGTCCAATTTTTCGTTGTGACTCTTAACTGCATTAACTGCATATCGCGCATACTTGATTTAACATTTGCAAAAGCGTTACTCCTCGATTAAATA
>OX421457.1:19943816-19953816 GCA_949126865.1 Montipora capitata | reverse complement strand
TGCGTGCAACAGGAATCGTGTAGTGTGCGACGTGAATCGCCTTGCACAGGAAACGTGTCGCAAGGTGGTAACTTACTTTTGAGCGGTATTGTAGCTTCCCTTGAAAACATCAAAGCTCATCCGTCAGTCGTAGGATTTATGAAGAGAGCAATGCCGCAGTGGAGGAGTGAACTGAGACTAGAGGGAGAGTTGTATGACCATTGTAAGATAAATCATGGGGTATTCCAAGGAGATTCACTGTCACCATTGCAGTTCATTTTAATTATTGTATTTCTCAAACCACTAACATCCATACTGAACAACACAAGGAAAGGGTATAAGCTGGACAGTGGTAATGTAATGAATCATTTGTTACACATGGATGATTCGAAGCTTTATGGAATGAATGATAAATAAATAGAATCACTACCGGTACTGCACATTGTATGAATATTAATTTAGTACAGACATTGCAATGACATTCAGGATAGAGAAGTGCACCAGAGTACATTGTAGGAATAAGAAGAGGTAAGGTACAAGTACATGTACTTGGCTTTGGCTAGACAAAGGGGACATTAAAATAGAGATGGAAGGACTTCTCATTGTTGCACAAGACCAAGCACTGCCTACCAACTACTTGAGAAGTAAATACAACAGCAGTAATTCATCGCTGTGCCATCTACATGTATGCAAAGAAAAGACTGAAACTGTGACCCATCTTATAGCTTGCTGCAAAGTACAGTACCATGCAAAAGTAAGTTGACAGTCTCTTTCGAGTCTTGATTCTCGACTCGATCCTCAATCCTCGATTCTCATGAGGATCGACGAAAAACAATCAAGAATTGAGTCGAGAATCGATTTGAAGGAATCAAGAATTTAATGAGCTGGTCGCGTGACTGATTCCTCGATAGACTAATAGCACAAACGCAACTGGGAATTATGATAAAAGAAAAGCCTGCCAAAGTTTCTTGGAGAATGTTGTTTGGGAGTAACGCAGAAAACCCAGCGAGTTGCTGAAATTGGGAAAAAATCACAACAAGCGACCCTATTTTGTGGATGAGATAATTATTCTTCGGCCGTATGATCGAAGCATACTCAACAATCACACAGACTGTGAGCAGTCTTTGACACTATCGGACTGGTGTGGCATTTCAAGTTTACTCCGTAGTCTTTTAATCAAGAGCATGATAGCCTGACAATTTAGGTGTAACCTACAATGTAGCTTGTTAGTGAAAATTACTTCTGTAGTACATGTATTTTGAGAGAGAAAAGTCTTTGAAACTACATGTACAAGATAATTATTCTTCACGAGTTCGTATGATCGAAGCATGCTGAACAATCACACGAACTGTAAACAGTCTTTGACACTAAACACCGGAGTGGCATGTCAAGTTTACTCCGTAGGCAGTTCGTAGATCTGGATACATGTCATCAGTAACATTGCAGTAGCAGACCTTTCTGGAAATAATTGCCTTCTGTATACGTGTATGTTAATTTCAGATTTACAAAAACTGTTTCTTTGAATGTAAAACTATTCCGTAAGGACTTAAGCTTGAGACCCTAAGTTTCATTGCCCGGCCTTTGGGGGACTCCTCCTGCTTGTCGGAAATTTTGAAAAGAACCCCTAAGAGGTACCAATATCCTGTCCTGTGGGTTTTAATTAGGCAAAAGTAAAAACTAGTAAAATAATTGTCAAATGTCTCCTGTCATAGTTTTTGACTCTATACCTTACAAGGTACAGCCAAAACTCCTGCTGTGGACCTTTCACCCTAAGAGGTACCAAAACTGCTTTTTTAACCCCTAAAAGGTACAACGAGCACCCCCTTGAAAGCTTGAGTCAATGTGATCATGTCAGGAGACCCAGGGGAATAAAGAAACTTGCGCTCGACAAACTAATGTCTGCCATCCCGGTATGGCTCAGTTTGTTATCAACGGTGGAAGCCGTGGCCACTTTGGTGATAACTATAAGCTCCTAGGGGTCTACATTAGATCTGACTTGTCCTGGAATGTGCATGTTGACTTCATCGTTAAGAAGGCCACCAAACGATTACGCGCCAGTGTGGTCCGCCCTTCCTGGGTACCTTAGTAACGTTATTGAGTCGGAGCAGAGGAGAGCATTAAGGATAGTCTGTCCCTTGGTTGAATATGAGGCTGCGCTTATTAGTACTGGTCTTGTCTCTCTTGAAGCCCACCGTGCAAATCTGTCAGCTAAGTTTTTTAGTAAGGCTAAAGAGACCCCACCCATAAGAGATGTTATCCCTCTGGTCACTCAAGTTAGCCATGGCTACACATTAAGATCTGGGTCAGCTCGAGATGTAAAAGTGAAAGTGCGTACCGAAAGGTTCAGGAGTTTTATCACCATGTGCTATGTTTAAATGTATGTGATGTATATAATATTATGTTACTGTTCGACCCCTATTGTAATTCAGCTTTTGCTGCGAGAGTAAGGTGAATAAACTATACTATAAACTATACTATAACTATACTACTATAAAGGACCTCCTTTGAAAGCTGTTTTGTTGCAATATTCAAGGCCTGGCGTTGCTTGAAGGATTTCTATTGCGTTGATGATGGGTTGAGATGACAGTTCAATCTTTCTCGATTGACTCTGATGTGGAATTGTGACTGTGGGAACATTTTATCCAAGGAATATTCCACTCAAATTGGTGGCTCCTGAGAATTTAGTCTCCGGCCTTGGGATTTTGTTATAACAGTTGACAACCCAAAATTCAAATATGCTTCAAATCACGTCGGATCTGGAAAATAACCACACTCTGGAAGGAACCTATCCACAATGGCAATAAGGTTAAATCCACTGAGCTTGGGGCACCTGTGGTTGTTTTCAAAGAATAAAACCTGATACCGGTGAACAAGTCTAGTGCCGATATTCGACCATCATTGCATTTAAGAAGAGATGTAAAAATAAAAGAATCGTTGTGTTATTTGGTTGGGCGCGTGGTATGCAAATATTTCTCAATGTTTACATTGCAAATTTACATTCGATTCACAATAAAATCCATTGCGCGGTAAAGCTCACTGTTTTGCTTTTATATTTTAATCCACAACGTAAGATTTTAGTTTTGAAGAGAGGACTCACAGGAGCGATAGCCGTTATCTCGTTTTCTCCCCAAACAGTTCCTGTAGTTGTTACCTATTTAATCAAGGAGTAACGCTTTTGCGAAAATTGACTAAAATGATAAGTTCAAAAACTTTTTGTTCAGATTCTTTGTGGAATATTAATTTCAAGAGTGAGAAACTTTTAATGGTCGAACGCTTGCGGGCTGTATTTTTGAACCCATTTGTCGGAACACGTCACCTTTGCTTCAAACGCGTGACAGGCATCATGGTTTTTTCAGTGGAGTAGCAGTTCACGCAAGCTGGTAATTTTGTCAGTCCATTTTAGAATGTCAAATATCACGAATTTTACACTGTTTTCCGAAACCTCAAGAGTATGTTTTGCAATATTAAAAGCCCTAAAATATTAAAACTGTGCAGCCGAAACGGTTTAATACACCATTGTTTTGTCGCGCGCTGACTGATCAAGATACGTTCAAAGGTCAATGTTGGGATGCGGCCACACAGCAAACAACCGAAATGTGTTTCACGGAATATTAAACTGGCACAGATACCGGTAGTTGTTTTTCAAACATTACGTTAAAGAATTGGCAAGTACATGTACATGTAAATCAACGGACGTGTTGCGCTTCACGTTTAAGTTTGGTTTCCAAGAAGGTATTTAGAGTCATATACGAAAGCATGAAATCAGTCATTTTTGTTGTTGTTGAGATGTTGAAGTTGAAAATAGAAACTATAGGAGCAAAAATTGGAGAAACATGTGCACACAAAGATTACGATCTGCGAGATCGAAGGTCCATACGCTTATACTTAATCCACTCATTTATGAAAACATTGCGTGCCAATATACCATTCTAGATTGATGTCCTATTGATGTCCGATGGACATATACAAAACATGGACCCCAGGTCCATGGACCACCCCTGTGGACCACCCCTCATTTTGTGATGTTAAAAGCAGGAAAATGTTTAATAGTGAGAGAGAAGTGATCCTCGCACTTATCTGCACAATTTCGTCAATTGTCTCTCATAGACATCTGAAAAATTCAGGTGGAATCCATGACCCTTGCGATGTGAGGACGGTTCGGCGCACTGGTCAATTTGTTGGGATCCTTTGTTCCGGTGAAGGACTTGATGAATTAAATGATATGAATGTATATTTGAAGTGCGGGTTATCGATGAATCTCTTTGGAGCCACCAATTTGAAATAGATGTTATAAAGGTGTCTATAAGAGACAATTGATTAAATCAGTAGCCCATAACTATAAGCGAACAACAGCCCTGTATTCTTGTTAAGAATGAGAGCAGGAGCCCGAGCCCGAGCCCAAGCTCAAGGCCAAATCTCAAGAAACTAACTGGATGTCATAACCGGGTGTTTTTGTTTTTTTTTGTGGAAAAGGGTAGTCTGTATAGATCGTAGTCTATGAAGATGTTAAATGCCGTGACAGTAGTCATGGGCTCCAGCTTAAATTGTCCAGATAAGTGCGAGTATCGCTTCTCTCCTTCGTCTGAAGTATTCTCTACGGGTAACTTTAAAAAATAAGGGGTGGTCCACATGGGTGGTCCATGGACTGGGTCCATGAAGGGGTCCATGGACCGGGTCCACAAGGGTGGTCCACAGACTTGGAGTCCATGTTTTGTATACGTCCCTGTCCGATTGATGTCCGATTTTATAGGACTTTTGAAACCTCAATTTGGAAATTCTTGAGTCAGACACAAGCAGCTATCGGAATGGGAAAATGCTGATAGCGACATCGGAAAACAAAATTACTGATATTAATTTGGAGCTCCCTAAATATTCATGACAAAATTGGGACCAAAGAAAAAGTCTGGATAATCAAGAAATCTGGATAATCGAGGTCCAGATAATCGACATTCAACTGTGTTCTTGT
The DNA here is from genome assembly GCA_949126865.1 of Montipora capitata. NCBI lineage: Eukaryota > Metazoa > Cnidaria > Anthozoa > Scleractinia > Acroporidae > Montipora > Montipora capitata. Next base: position 19,948,871 of record OX421457.1, on the reverse strand, counting down.
AATAATATACATGCACAAATTTCAGCATGTTGATTGGCTGAGAGCACGTCGATTAATCCCAAATAAAGGGCAGAAAAGTGAAATTACAGTACTGCAGATAGTTGAAATTAGTGGAAATTAGACGTGCAATTAAGGAGGCTTCCTACAATAAATTTAGCCTATACCATTAGACTTTAGATGGCCACAGTTCTTATATGCAAGCACCTACAGCTTTGAAACTTTAACCACGTACTAGGGGAAGTTTGAAGTTTGTAAAAATGTAGTTGATATGGCGTTCTAGGTGACCATGGCATTGAAACAGTGACGTCATGGTTTTTGATTAGCAGCAATTTTACGCTTTATTCGATCTAAACTTTTGAAATGATACGCAGGGTACTAATCCTGAGGTGTTTGTCTAACGTTTGACGAAGTTTGAAGAAAATCGTAAAAGCCGATTTTAAGTTATTCGAGAGAGAAGTTTTTACGCCTAAAATACTCAATTTGTCGTCACTCTTACAATAACTTTCAAACAAAGCACTGTTTTTAATATATAGAAGAATCGCTTGTCATGTAAGTCTTTAAGAGGTATCAAGTTAGCTCTCCGTGAAATTTCATGATATACCGGGGTAAACTGCTTTTGATGTCCGTTGACAAAATTCAACGGAAAGCATTATAATTTGCGGAATTTCGTCAAACTTCGTTCCCAGAACGTCTGGCGGTCTAGCTGAAAAACTGGTCGATGAATTTTTTTTAAAATCCTGTATTTCCAAATAACTTGCCAAGCGCCGACACTGAGAATTGAAGCTTTTTAAGACACTGAAAAGAAAATCCAAAGTTCGGTATATTCTTTGAATCTCTGCTCACGTTTCTACCCTCTCTTTGTTTACACCACTCGAGCTGGCTCTTCCACATTCCAGCATGCAAAACTGGTTCCACTTATGAGTCCCAAGTATCACTTTGGTTAGGCTCGCGTGGTAATGCGGCGTGTTGGAAGAAAAAAATAGTTTTCCGAGGGGAAAGCAAGAAGAGAAAGGTTGAGGCTTTCAAACGCAACAATTTCCAGGCTAAACAAGTGAAAAGTGATAAGCAATAACTTTATTATAAATGACATACAGCGTAGGTCATTTGAAGAAGGAGTCCATAGGCCTTGTTAGGTTAAGGGAAAGCAAAGGGCTGTTGAACTATAGTAGTAAAGTAATGAAAAGACATCATAGAACGCCAAAAAAAAAAAAATTTGCTTTAGCAGTTAAGTATTATCATCGTCGCTTCTATTGCACTTCCCAGAAACAAAGCCATGCTCGCACGAATAAGCGAGGTCCACAGGTACATAGTACAAAACTTTCCACGAGCTTTGATGAAAATGTTTTTTTGAAATTATGTTGCAAAAAACGAACACAAGCCATGACAAGAACCTTAGTTTGGGTAGTTAAATACAGGAATTAAACAGTCTTCACAGTATGTGACACAATGCGTCACAAAACACACCAACTTCAAATAGATACAGGCCTTGCCTCTTGCCCTTGTTTCAGTCCTTTGTATTTAAACAACAAATCAATATGACAGACTGCATGGACAATGCACGAATTACACTGTAGGCTTGAAAATTTGTTATTTTTAATTGAACTCTGTTACATTTGCTTTAAGTTTGACCACTTTAATTAATGGACTGCTGGTAGAAGTGCAATCACAACAAATGTTGTTTACACAGCTACTGTGCTGTATAATGCATTGCTAACCACAGTATGCCTTTCTACGTACATGTATGTAAGTGAGGGTTGTATTTTATTGCTTACACTCTTGTTATCTTGTGGTTTTGCAGTCCAAGGACAAAATGATGCGAGGAACAAGGAGAGGCTGTTTGCGACTGAAGGTAGTTTTAATAGAAACGTCTAATGTTTTTGGAATCTGCCTGTAATTTTCCTGGTGTTAATTTTTTCACATTTTTCTAACTTCTTTGCAGCACCACCATGAGTTTTAACTCAAAACTCAAAGCCTGCCAGTTTTTACCTGTGTAGCAGACATACAATTTAACCTGTTTTGCAAATCCTGATTACATTGGTTTAAACCTGGCAGGCTTTTTACCGGGTTCCAGTGTTTTGGTTTTTAACATAAGTTGCCAGTTGTAGTGGTAATCTGGAAGAAGAGCCCCCCCCCCCAAAAAAAAAAAAAAAAAACCAAACAATTGTAGCCTGTTGGTAGGTTGTTGGCTGAAAATGGCTTAACTATTTACTGATTTATCACCCTCAACAACTGAACAAGAGAAAAGCTAAGTCATTTAACACAACTGTCTTATGTACTTTTCTTGCCTTTGGGATCGCAAATGACCGGGTCGGGGAGGACTCTGTTGTAAATCACTTATCCAGTGAAATTGATCTCCTCAATAAAGATTATTATTATTATTATTATTATTTATGGCTGCCATATTGTAATTTAATTGTTACATACCACTTTACATGTATCTATTAAGGCCAGTCCCCCTCTATTCTTGTGTCAAGATATTGGGAGTGTTTTTTCATGGGGTTGTTATTTTTTTGGTTTCTGTTTATTTCTACAATGTAACATGTGTATTGGCTATGAATTTTTGCACACTTGGCGGCTCCTAAAGGACAGGTTTTGTTTGTTTATAATTATCTTCACTCATGGAAGCACTCTTCAAATTTCAGCAGCAGCAGCTTTACCTCTTGTCGCATGTTACATTACCACCTGAAAGTATTGACCCCTCGGGACGAGGCAATACCTCGTCTTTGTCGCAGGTAGTGGTAGCGTGCCACCAAGGTATGCAATTTTTTTTCCCTCGGTAAAAGCAAGGTGCAATTTGCCGCGGGAAATTTGCTTGAGAGAAAAGACAAGGCTTGCGGCAGGAAAGAACAATGATCTGCTGCACTTGTGAAATAAGCGGAAGACTCAGTTTTAGATCTCGCGGTGTGAAGAATCGATTCTTAAAGCAAGAAATTGTAATCAATATATCAATATGAGAAAGTGTGCAATTTCCGTAAGGACTCAAATTTTATTGTCTTTACATAATGTAAAACCAAAGCCTTCTTTACTGTAAAGGTACAAAGATACTGTTAGTTAACTACAGTGTAAGCGACAACTGTGTTATCCAAGCAACGAAACACTCGTTGTTTTCCAAGCTGTAATACTGTACATGTACATGTATGTGTGTGTGAGAAATTTGTTTGGTTTCGAAAAAGGTTCGATTGTGTCTGTTTTCGTCCAAGGCTGACCTTAGTTTATTTGAACTCATTTGAAAGTTCTTCATTAGTTACAACGTGTGCGAGCGCTGCTTTATTTTGCTTTTTGAAAGCGAAACAAAGTCGCCTTTACTTCACTTTTCAACGCTGTAGTTTTAAAAAGAATATGGCTATGGATCTTGATCATGACTAATACATGTAAATATTCATGACAAAATTGGGACCACAGAAAAAGTCCGGATAATCGAGAAATCCGGATAATCGAGGTCCGGATAATCGAGGTTCGACTGTATTCTGCTTGTAGCTTTTAAGTTCAGTTGTAATCTAGTTGAGTGGAGAGTTAAGTGTTTTTTTCGTTTACTCTGTTTCGTGTCCTTCATAATACAGTACCGCTCAGAATTAACCTAACATGGAACGCGTTCGCGAACGCGATCAGAACGAAACTTGAATGAGAAATGAAGCAGCAACAGAATGGATATGGAACGGGGGCAGAACGGATATGGAACAAACAAGTTCTCTTTAACCTGTTCTCTAGAACACGTTCTCATCTGCAGGAACGCGTTCTAGAGAACGTCCCCGCTTAGCGGGATTTACGTGTACTTTGTGAAGTCCACATTTGTTAGCATTAGGCGCGTGTCGCTTGACTGCTGGCCCGGTTAAAAAAGGGATTGGTGTCCAAGGCCGCTAAATTAAGCGCTTGATTTTAAGACTACAATTGGGAAACTGTAATAATCTGAAAACGGAGATGGAAAGTACATTTCATGTGCATTTAGCTGGTAAAGAGAAAGCTTCAAAATATCTTTCTGTTTTCAATTAAAAACAAAACAAAAAAACCCGCACTTCAAATCAGCGAGAAAAACAGCTGCAGTGAACGGGATTGAGATGTTAGTGTAAATATTTTCTTTTTCTCAATATGGCCAAAGAGGCTTGAAAATTTACGTACACATTAGTTGGATAATACCGTTCATCCACAGACAATGAGTACTTTTAGAGTTGTAGAACCAGAACTAGCTTTACGCGACTAGTTTTTGCACTAAATTTTTAACCATCACGCCAAAAATAAATTTATCGTTTGATCTGTGGTTCGGTTCGTTCGGTTTGAATCGTTTGTAAAACACTGGGTTTCCTTCACTTTAATCGTTCCTTTAAGATATTTCTTTTGTACATAACCGAAAATAGACGTTAAAATTCCACTAGCCGTGAAATGCGTGCAAACAAAACAACTGGCTCGTTCTGCTTCACTAAACACGTGACAATTTTTACTCAATACGTGACTAAATCTCTCACGCAAAGTACAAACTTTAAACTTTCGAAACCTTTAAAACGCTTTAAACCTTTCTTTTTTTCCATTCTTTCAAACGATAGCTGCCGCGAACCAAATGAACGATAGAACGGTTAAAGCGATACAAACGATAGAAACGAAATTAAAAGTGCGATGTTTCGGATCAAAATGTAACACGTAACACGTCCAACGAAAAATTTTCGGATTCCACCAACTTTGTCTTTGTGCTGTGCGCTAACCACAGGCTCCCCAAGCTGAAAATACGAGCCATTCTGACGCCGTTTAGTGAAGTTATCCGGTTTCCGGATGACTTCACGAAACGGCGTCGGAATGGCTCGAAACTCGGCACAAGAGACAAGTTCGTCACACATTTGAAGTAGGAAAACTTTATTTCAAAGGAGATAGTTATTTACACAATTTTTTTGCGATCGGTGATTTTCCCATACAATTCTCTATAATTATACACAAGCTGTCACATACACCACGTATTTTCAGCTTGGGGAGCCTGTGAATCAACACAAGGAAAGTATCAAAATAAACAGCAGACATAATAGACAAGCTTTTGTTTTCGGTATTATTCCAGATAAATACTTTGTAACA
>OX421457.1:19931316-19938816 GCA_949126865.1 Montipora capitata | reverse complement strand
CGCTTTCAGGAGTAACTCTGTTGCCTGGCAGCTGGCCGTCTCTCGTAATGAATTTGAAGAAGCCACGCTGATGTGCACCAATGATCAAAATGTTAACCAGAGCATGAAAACAATTTTTGCAGTTGGGATCAAATAATTCTCTACTAGTTCAGGGGTTTGGTATCCTGGGTTGTTTCCTTGGAATGTTTTTCTTTTTGTAATTTGTTACTGTTAAACAACTTGGAAAGTAATACTGCAGTAGTACACCGGAAGAATAATATTTACATTAGTCTTACTTTGAACAACGTGATATGTTGAATGTGTTTTGTAAATTCTCCGTGACCAGCAACCCGATATTTCAGTCAATTTAAAGTGAATCTGCAATAGTAACGTTTTGGACAGTGATTAGCGACACTATCTAGCTTGAGTAGTTTTATACCTTTCAAAAGGGCATTGCAAGAGCGGGTCACCCAGACCCTGGGCATGTAAGCTTACATTTTTGTATGTACGTGTATTGTCAAAAACCCTCAAGCTGCAGGATATCGAGATAATAGATGTATGTTCTGTGTGCTGAGCTGCAAAAAAACTGAAATGAATAAAACTTAAAAATATGATGACGGCAAAGTCCATGCAAGAGGGACAAGCGTCCACAAAATCGACTTGTCGAAACTTCGAAATCGAATGAACAGTCAACAAGAAGTCTTCAAAATAATCATTGCAATCAAAATATGTCACAAAAAAGGTTTCAAATGTGGTCGGAAGATTCTGGCAATGGATATTCTCTTCGCATGTAAAAGGAAAATAAAGGCAACCAAGGTCCATGACTAGCGGCTATGATCCTCTGTGATGTTCGCAATTTTGTTCAGTTCCTGTTCTTCAGTGGGATTTCAACATTATAATCTGGCTCATCGAAACACAAAGTCAACGGAAACCCTTTACAACTCTACCGCGGAATTTTAATTACCGAGAGTTTACCTTGGTTGACTTTCCCTCTGCAACTTTGGAGCCTAGCTGTAAAGTTCCCTCGACAGAAAATCAGCCTACCCTGGGAATACCTAGGGAAAGTCGTGACAGGGTGACGCGGTATTCCCTTGGCAGAAAATCGGCCTACTGCGGGAATACAGAGGTAATACCGAGGGAAAGTCGCGACAGGGTGACACGGTATTCCCTTGACAGGAAATCGGCCTACCGCGGGAATACCGAGGGAAAGTCGTGACAGGGTGACGCGGCGGTGACGTGGCAATGACGCGGTACAGGGGTCAATACTGTACTTCCAGGCGGTATTGTACATAAGACATTACTGGAACGTATCGCCAAAGTCATTAATTAACCCTTTGTTACTCAAACTGGCCTTAATTAACCAGCCACACTTAATATTTTACTCTGTCTAATGCCGTCTTGACTCGTCAATGGGCAACCCCTGGGAGTCAATGGGTCAAGGAAATCCCCAAAGTACTAGTGAAGCATGTTGCAGTGTGATGTCAGTTCAGTTCATCACCTACCAAAATTAATGCTATAATTATAGCGGTATTCAATTCATCTCAGTTTGTGAACTTGTATTGTAGCAAATTTTCAGAAAATTTATGACTGTAGGAGGCTTTTACCATTTGGCCAAAACCAAATCCACCCGTGCTACAGCATGGCCCTTTGCTTGTTTGATTCTGCTGAGCTTGACCAATGTGCAATACCAACAAAGAGTATTTCTTGAAATATCCGGTGGGGTATGAATTTTCAACATTATCTACTAGCAAATTCTTTGTTTCAGAGAAAAGGGCCATTAACTTGTTGAATTCTCAAGAAATGACTTCTTCAGGTCTATTGTATTAATTACAATATAATTATTATACTGTAATTATTATTGACCAATTCAAAGTTAATTGTACATGCTTGCTATAATTTTAGGGAGCAAACATTGGAATTGATGATGAAGATGACAGTACTTTTACAATCAGCTGTGACCAGAAGACATTTCACTTTCAAGGTACATGTACATCCTTCAACCCGGGGGGTTTCTTGTTTATTCCCTTGCTACGCAAAACAATCACAGTGTGAGCACTTGAAAATTAATTGACACAAGGGATTAATTCATCAACCTGTAGGAGGGGTACTAGACGTTTCAGTGGTCACTTCCAGACAAATGGTCATGAAACTTGGTCTTACATGCATAAGTTTGTGACAAATGTGATGACAACTGAAGGTTATCTTTCTTCATTTAACATAATTATATACAATATTTCCTTGAAGAAGGTACATGTACATGTACCAAACATTTCCATTCAAGCTGAGCATTGATAATCCAGAAGATTTAAGCTTACCCTTAAGGGGGTGCAGGGATGGCACAGTGGTGAGAGCACTTGCCTCCCACTAATGTGGCCCAGTTTTGTTTCCCAGACTTAGTGTCATAAACTATGTGGGTTGAGTTTGTTGGTTCTCTACTCTGCAGCGAGAGGTTTTCCCCGGGTACTTATATGTCCAGATTTGACCCTAATTAGATGCACAAGGATTTCAGTAAGCATCATGAAGTGTCCCCTTGCTCTTCTTGCCTACTTCAACATCACTCGTGTCTCAGAATACAGACAATTTACGTCATTAAGTGTCCTCCAAATGCTGCTCTTTAAGTAAAGATTAACTGCTGCATTTACCCAAAGCTAAAAATAACCCTAACCTTTACCTTTACGTTATTGTTGAAATAGGTAGCAAATGCTAAGACTAAAGGGACACTTTGTGTTGGATGTCAAAATTGGGTGTGCATCTAATTAGGGTCAAACCTGGACATAAGTGGGTACTCCGGTTTTCCCCTCTGCTCAAAAACATTTCATTTACTACATTGTGTAAAGCTGTAACATTTGACTTGATTTGTGTATATTTTGTTGATTTCAGTTTACAGTGTCCCCATTAGTGCTCCAGCTTTAGAATGACTAAGACACTTTATATTACACTGTAAAGAAAGTTCCTTTCCTTTCCTTTCCTTTAAGTTTGTCATTTATTTTGTAAGGCAAGTAATTACATTGTGCGAGCATTGGCCAGTGAGCAAAGAAAAATTTAAACTGCTGTTAATAATTTAGACATACAGTACAGCCTGAAAGTATTGACCCCTTTACCGCGTCATTGCCGAGTCACCCTGTCGCGACTTTCCCTCGGTAATCCCGCAGTAGGCCGATTTTCTGCCGAGGGAAATTTAGGGTGACAATCTTCGACAAATTAATGAAAAATTGAGACCACCCCTCCCCCCAAAATCAGAGATGGGCAAATGGCACATTTTGGCCTTCACGCAGCTTCATTCTTGATTTGGGGGGAAGGGGGCATTTCTGTTCCATTTTATTCTGTCGAAGATTGTAGGCTCTAAAGTTGCCGCGGGAAAGTCAACCGAGGTAAACCCTTGATAAATATATAGCTTTAGCCAAGCCTAAAAGCGGAGCTCCCTGGTCATTTATTTGTACTGCCTGTAGGGTTTGTGAAAATAAAAGGTTTCAAATTGTCCGCGTTTTGATGTTTCCGGTTGCTGCTTTAATAATTAAATCATTTTCTTTGCTTTCATTGCCTAACTAGTGAATTTCACTGTAAGTTTTATGCTAAAAGCCGATATTGCATGAATCACGAAGCCATGAGTGCGACATCAGTTTTTCCAGTGAAATTCACCAGTTTGGCAATAATTTCTTGAACCGCATGAGTTTGAAAAGAAAACAAGCACACCCTCAGCGAGCGAATGGAAAAGGAAAAAAAGCCATTTCAGAGTGAACTCTCAATAGCCAGTGAATAGGAATCACGCTAAAATTAGAAGCCATAAAACAACTTTGTCATTTCAAGGTCAAAGAAGAGTTTTACTGATGTTAGTATAGGTAATCGCATGGGGCCAAGTAAAATTAAGGATTAATATCACGCGTGTTTTCAGAAGTTGCTGAAATTGCCTGAGTCGCGCAGCGACGAGGGCAATTTCAGCAACTTCTGAAAACGCAAGTGATATTAATCCTTAATTTTACGAGGACCCATTGCGATTACTTGTTAATAACATAGAGGGCAAAATTTTCTTAACACTGTTGGGGCACCTCGAAAAACAGACAGCTAAGCAGAGTTAAAACACTCGTTCGCTCGGAAGCAAAACAACTAACAAACAGACAAGCAAGTCAACTTGTTCTTTGCGTCCAAAACGAGTATAGATGATTGTTATTTACGTCCACTCGAGAGGAAAATACGAGTTTCATTCCTGAACAACAGTAACAACGATTAAACCAAATGTTAAGCTTCAATTTATTTTATTCACCTGTGCTGTAGAGGTTTTTACCACTTGCAAATACGCATCCGTAAACATAGCAAACGGTTTGTCCAAAGAAATCCACCAAATTTGAGCTACTTGTTCCTCCTGTCAATGGCAAATTGTTCTGTGACCTTTTTTGTTGAGCTGCAAGATGTCGTGGTAAACTGAAAGCCCTTTACGAAAGGAATCATTTTGTTTTTCAACCACACAATCCTGCTACGCCGGGCGCCATGTAAGTCGATCCAAGTTTTAAGCTTTTCATAAAAAAAATCTTTTGCCCTTCTTCTTGTCACTCGAAAATTCAAATTCCAGATCCATGATCTCTTAAAGCTAGTTCTAAATCTTTATGCCTTTTTGACGAATGCAGCGCGAATTAAAAGACAAACTTCGACGAACTCAAAGTTGTTTTGCTCAAACAGAAGAAACCAACTGAATGTGGAAGAGGTACGTTCAGCCAATCAGGAGCGAGAATTTTTGGCGCTCGACCAATCGTGAGCGAGTAATTTTGCCCTCTTCTCAAGCAAAATTAAGAAAAAATGCCCTCTTCATTGACCAATCAGTATTCAGTAATTTTGCCCTCTATGTTATTATAATTTGTTCCACTGTATCTCTGAAAACAAGATCATTCACATTTTGATGTATTTCATTGAAACACACCAAGGTTGGCTTGGTACAAGAATCGGCAAAATACGGCAATGCAACTTTGAGGCACAACGAAAAAAAGGTGGGCAAACGGATTAAAAAAGCACTTGTTCGCTCGCATTTTAGAGCAAAACAAACAATCAAATCAACTTTTTCTTTATGTCCAAAGGAGTACAGATACTTGTTATTTAATTCCAGTTGACAATAAAAATTCGATTTTCATTCCTGAACAAAGGAAGAACCGATAAAACCACCTTTTAAAAATGTGCATCCGCTTCAAATAACACATCCGTAAAAATAACAAACGGTTTAGTGCCCAAGGAAAGAATTCGTGGAGTAACTTCTTCTGCTAAGTGTGAGCTATTACTGGTATTCTGTTTTGTCGTTATTATTCTCTTTCACTCTCCTTTTGTTTCTGTTCTAGACACACATGTAGGTCCTCCAGGCATCATGTAGCCTTATCAGAGCTTCTAAAGATATGCCAAAAATTGCAATACAGAGAAAAAGGCAGCTCTAAGCAAATTAAAAATAAACACTCAGCTTTAAGTTTACATCCCGCCGATGCTTGACTTGAATAACTGCGTAGCCACCAGTGTGGACCACAGATATCATGATATGTCAAACTGGATTGAAACCAGCGAAAAGTGCAGAAAGAAAACATCTTCCAAACCGTTTTTCACGTGTACATGAAAAGCGTTGACTTTGTAAGAACTTTCGTTGATGTAGTATGGCCTTGTAGCTGTTTTTAGCAGCTCAGTGCACGGAACATACATTTATTATCTCGATATCCTGCAAACAGGAGAGGGTTTTGACAATATATACAAAACTGAAAGCTTACTTGTTCAGGGCGAGCGGCTCTTGCAATGTCTGGTTGAGAGGTATAAAACTACTCAAGCCAGACAGTGTCTCTGTGCTAATCACTGTTCAAAATGTAACTGTAACAGTTGCAGATTCACTTTAAATTGACTGAAATGTTGTGTTGCTGGTCATGGACGATTTTCAACATACTCCTTGAAAACCTTGAGTGACCAACTGTTTGTCAGGGCTCGAGACTAGCCTAGTGGCTAGTATCAGGTCTGATTTCACTAGCCAAATCTAAATTTGCACTAGCCAGTCTCGTCATGTGCAGTTTCATTCATTTCTACAAATATCACGAAAAAAGTCCAAGTCCGCAAACACAACTCGCGCCTTTAGTAAATATTCTCATATCCATCCTCGCAACAGTGGCGCAAATATGCTGGAGTGTACGGCTTCCCATATTTTTCTCACGAAGGCAAAGGTTTCGTGGCCTTGAGGCCAATTTTCACAGAACCGTCGCCAAAACTTTGCAACTCACAAATGCACTGGAGTATGGAAAATGCGGAATAAACTAAATTAAGAAATATACCGTATATAAAACTAAACTGCTCGTTTAGAAGTCTGTGGAAAGGCTGTTCCTTTGATTAGAGCTATTTACGATTGAAATTTTAACCTGAAAGCGCCATTCTACACATGAAGCACAAACGCACCGGAATGCGGGTAAATAATATCTTAATTTAGATACAAAGGAACTTCGAAAGGACAGACTTGCCCTCATGTAAGATTTTCTTTTTAATGGTTTCAAACAGCGATTCATGCGCTTTATGCTTGAATGGTGTTCAGAGTCAATTAATATTCGGCGGCCACAGTGCTCGCAAGCAAGTTTTCTCTCTTTTGGTGTGAGATTTACCATTCCTAGTAAACGAGATGACGCTCCTTATATCTGTCCTTGTTTTTTTTTCATTTGAAATAAATTTTATTTGGATTCAATTTCTAAACAAGTACATGAACCCTTTCCATATACACGTATCAACGTCGAAAACACATTGCGTTGGCTTGACCGCAAACACTGTCACTTTTTGCGTTTGTGTTTGTGATCCTGTTTTCCATATGCGTGATTGCTTTACGCAACTTCATCTCGTGACATCGTAAGAAAAGGGCGCAAAAATGAAAGAGGAATTAGTTTTTGCGTCATGTTCAACTTCTTCTTATGTTGGAGTTGTTGCGAAGAAGAAGGCAGAGAGGAAGTATCAAGAGAAGTCACCGATTCTGGGTCTGATACATTTTCGAGGAGCAGCAACGGCTGCAGCATAGCCCGTATCAAGTTATACTGTAGGAACTGGCTCTTCGTGATCGAGAACTTTACTAACAGGTATACTTGGCGGGGTATTCCCCTACGATATTCATTGACGATGAAATGACATATGAAACAAACCATATACATGTATGGAACTGCAGTTATGAACGCAATTTGGGCAACGGGGTTTGAACCGGTGACATCGCGATACCGGTGCGACGCTATAACCAACTGAGCTATGAAGCCACTGAGGTTGGGAGCTGGTCATTTGCGGGTATCGCGAAGTCACGGGTTCAAATCCCGTTCAAGTCCTGAATTTTTCAGGCTTCTCTACACAATTGCCAAAATTGCGTTCATAACTGCGAGGATCATAGCTTTACTTGATTTCATATCCACAGTTCCTTACATGATTTGTTTCATATGTCATTTCATCGTTGATTCACTCCTCACGGGAATATCGGAACCCGCAAATGACAAGCTCCCAACGTCACTGGCTTCATAGCTCAGTTGGTTAGAGCGTTGCACCGGT
>OX421457.1:19921316-19926316 GCA_949126865.1 Montipora capitata | reverse complement strand
GTAACTTGTGAATGCCACAATAAATTTCACACGAAAAACCGATGTCGCATGAATCACGAAGCGATGAGTGCGATAATGATCTGTTTTTCAAGTGAAATTTACTGTCGAATTCACCAGTAGTTAGGCAATGAATTTTTCTTGAATCGCCTGAGGTTTAAAAGAAAACAAGTAAATGCTCACCAAGCGAACAGAAAAGGAAGAAATACATTTCAGAGGCAACTGTCAAAAGCCAGCGAATGGGAATCATGCTAAAATTAGAACTCACAGACGTACCAGCTCGTCATGTGACAGATCGCCTTTCTCAGTTCAAGGTAAAAAAAAAAAGAGTTTTATTGATGCACTTTATTCCACTAAATATCTCTGAGAACAGGATCATTTACATTTTGATGTATTTCATTTGAGACTCACCAGCTTGGCTCGCAACCAGAATCGGCATGAAAGGACTAACTTCAAACAAGATCTCCAACAAATTACCTGACTGTATGTGCTCTAAACAAACTTCTGAGACACAAGCTAGTGGTATTTCTCCACACTTTTACGAGAACTCATTGTGATTAGTATTACGTGTTTATAATACATGTATAAGGGCAAAATTGTCTTGTTACTGTCGAGACATATCGAAAAACAGTTAGGCAAACAGAGTAAAAAAGCTTTTGTTGGCTCGCATTGTAAAGCCAAACAAACAAATCAATTATTTCTTTATATCCAAAAATAGTACAGATGATTGTTATTTAATTGCAGTTGAGAATAAAAATTTTAGTTTCATTCCTGAACAAAGGAAAAAACAATTTTAAAAACAACTTTTTAAAAATAATTTATGCATCCACTTGAAATAACTCATCCCTAACTGAATAACAAACGGTTTAGTGTTCAAGAAAGGAATTTGTGGAGTAACTTTTTCTGCCAAGTTTGAGCTATTTAAGCTTACTGGTATACTGTTTTGTCGTTCTCGTTCTCTTTCTCTCTTATTTCGTTTCTGCTCTTCTGTCATAGGCCGTCCAGGCATCGTGGAACCGTACCAGATTCAAAATTAAAAATCTTGTTAAGATATAATATAATAATATAATTGTAAAAATTGTCTTCATAACTGCGAAGATCATAACCTCACTTGATTTCATATCCGCAGTTAATATATGATTCATTTCATATACCATTTCATCATTGATTCATTCCTCACGGGACCATTAGAACCCACAAATGACCAGCTCCCAACGTCAGTGGCTTCATAGCTCAGTTGGTTAGAGCGTTGCACCGGAATCGAGAGGTCACAGGTTCAAACCCCATTGAAGTCCTGAATTTTTCAGGCTTCTCTACGCAATTGTAAAAATTGCGTTCATAACTGCGAAGATCGTAGCTTCACTTGATTTCATATCCACAGTTCATATATAATTCATTTCAAATACCATTTCATCATTGATTCATTCCTCACGGGACCATTAGAACCCACAAATGACCAACTCCCAACATCAGTGGCTTCATAGCTCAGTTGGTTAGACCGTCGCACCGGAATTGCGAGGTCACGGATTTTAACCCCGTTGAAGTCCTGAATTTTTCAGGCTTCTCTACGCTATTGAAAAAATTGCGTTCATAACTGCGAAGATCATAGCTTCACTTGATTTCATATCCGCAGTTCATATATGATTCATTTCATATACGATTTCATCATTGGTTTTTAAATTGAAAGTATTCCATACCTCTTTATCATGATTGTATTGATAATCTGATATATTTTCATTATTTAATATGCTGTAAAAATCTTTTTTTGTTGGCAATTCAGTTTCATTAAACTTTTCAAATGAATCCATATAATCATAAGAATAAATTCGTTTTTGTTTCATAAGCTGAAAATTGTATTTGAATGCTTCTTTTGTGTATCTAAATGCTTCATCAGGTAAACTATTTGACAATTTTTCTAAGCTTGAACTCATAAATTAAAAACTGTCAATAAATGTTAAATGATTACTAAGCATAAAAGCCATGTATTATCCCATGTTATTTGGTATTGCTTTAATATTCATTTGACATTGTTCTCCTTTCTGATTTTTGTATGTATATTTTTTAGCTATTTTACCAATATTTTGCATTATAAAGTGACTATCATAACCTCTAAGATTATGAAATATAACTGGTATTTTATCAGTGAGTCTAAAATTCAGATTACAATCTTGATGAGCTGAACCTCTGTATTTTTGAGTCACATGACAATGATCTCTTACTCGAATGTCTTTATAAGTATATTTCTTGTTACAAATATGGCATGCTTCAGCTTTTTTGAATTTATTTTCATCTTCTTTTGTCATTTTTAATGGTTTGTTAAATTTGGTTTTTATGATACATGTATTTCTACAATATTTAACTTCTTTAAGCATATTTTCCATCAATTTGTATGCAGCATTCTCGCCTCTATATGTTTTACATGTAACTTGTTTGGTGTATTTATCATCATAACAACACCCAACTTTATAACCATAACCACATGCTGTGTGTTTTTGATACGCCTCAGTATATGATTTATCATCGTTTGGTTTACAGCCTTGTACTTTTGCTACGATTGCTTCAAAATCTGCAGGGTGCTCGTAGTTATTTATGAAAATTATTGAACTTTACTTTTGAAAAATTTTCAGGCATTTTAATTGCTTGTATGTGATTGATTGAAATACAAATTTCTTTATGATATAAGAAAATTTATTCAGAGCTGAAGCATTGTAAACAATAAATACAAAAATGTTCTTTTTCATTGTGTTTTGTTTGATGAAACATAAATCTCTCAAAATTTTTGATTAACACATAATGTGCTTTTGTTTCTTCAGTAATTAATAATAAATCCGTATGATTTTCATATTTTTCTTTTGAAATATATACTAGATATGTTTGTTTATTTTCATAACCAAATACATTGATTGAAATACCATTTTGTTTTTCAATTTTATTTACTTGATTAAGTTTTACTGGAAAATCAATTTTATCATAATTTAATTGGTGTACAAATTCTCTGTCAGCTTTTTTTATTCTATGAGCATTTTTTTGTGGATTTAAATATCTAATAAATTATGACACAATCTAAAGCATTGATCATCGTTATTTTGTAAACTGATCAATCCTTTTTTTGGATTTTGTAGTTCTTTTAATAATTTAATATAAGATAAGCCTTTCATTGGATTATATTTAACTACATTGATAAAATGATTATCAACTGTTTGTATTACCCAAGCTGAACCTTCAGAAATCCATTGGTCTATTTTGTTTAAAATTTGTTGTTTTGATAATTTTAAAGCTAGTTCAATTTGAGTTTTGTTTATTACTGTCTGTGCTATGCTGTTAAAATAAGCTGTTTTGATTGTTTTTTCTTCACGACCCGTTTGTTTTTCAAATGTGATTTTTAATGTTTCAACAAATTTTAGTCCTTTCATTGAGGTCAGAATGCTATCAATATGTGTTTCAACAGCCTTTCTTGTGTTTTGTAATTGAATTAATGGATCTTTATTGTTTTTGATGCTTATTTCATATGATGTTGTGTAGCCTTTTCAAGCTTTATTAGTTTGCTGTATTTTTGTTCTTTGCAATGGTATTGGCTTTTCTTTTTTTTCTGTTGTTATTTTACCATTGTATTCAATTGAATGAATTGTTATTCCATTAATTTTTTTAAATCTTAAGCAAACTGTGGAGATGATTTCATTATATTTTTAACTTTTGTGAGATTAATTTGATCTTGTGAGCCAATCACTCTGTTGTTAGAATTAAATTGAATATATTGATAAAATTGATCATTTTTGTCAACAATATATTTTTCTCTTTTTACTTCAAACCATTTTAAAAAGTCATTATCTTCATATCCATTGTCAACTGGACTGCATATCTATAATCTTTTTGAAAGTACTCTGGTAAATACGATATGTACAATGAAGCATCAACTATCATTTTAAGCAGCTGAAGAGGTTGTTGTTCAATTGTCCTTTTT
This sequence comes from Montipora capitata, assembly GCA_949126865.1. Classification (NCBI taxonomy): domain Eukaryota; kingdom Metazoa; phylum Cnidaria; class Anthozoa; order Scleractinia; family Acroporidae; genus Montipora; species Montipora capitata. The sequence goes on along the minus strand of OX421457.1, from coordinate 19,922,358 downwards.
GTTCTTGGAGCTGGAATTGGTTTATAATCGTCTCTAAATGCTAATGGAGGCTCTATTATGTTTTCTTCATTATAATTACGAATCATTTCTTTTTCACTACGACATGGTGTAGGTATTGGTTTTATAGTTTTTTGAGTTTGTTGTAAAATCAAATTTATTAGTTGTGATTTTGAAAGTTTTTCTAATTCTCCTTTGTTCATTATATTAAAGTTAGAAAATAAATTTTCATCATTTTATAATAATAGTAATTTATATCTCTTTAAGCCAAGACAAAAAATTAAAAATTAAAAGAAAGCGATTAAAATTTATTTCAACTCTTAATTCACAAAAAATTATTCATGTCTTTTTCATTGTTTTTATGAATTTTTGTTTATGTTTCGGCTAGTTGTTATATAGTCCTAAAAAATGTCGTAATTTTCTTAAAGATAATGATTCCATTTATTTTTTGAAGAAGATACGTTTTATTACAAATAGAACAATGGCGTTGCTTTTTAGCCATATATTTTGCTTTTGATTCCTTTATAGCTTTTTTTCCATCTTCATCATTAAAATATTTTGTATTACCATGTATCTTTTTCTCTTTTTCATTTTCAATTTCAAATGCATTTAATTTTTTATATCAGGATCATTTTCTAATCCAAAATTAATTCTTTTACAAAATTTTCCTTTTATAATTTATTATATTACTTATATGTTTAAATCAGTTTTTTAATTAATACTACTTCATTTGAAAAAGTATCATGACTATATTTCTCATTGTTTTTGTTTATCCTTTTTATTGATAATCTTAATAAAATATCTATTATGATCAAACTCAATATATGACATTTTTTGATCATTTTTAAACATTTTATCAATTATAATATCAAACCTTTATCAAGGCTTTCTTTATTATTTGAATAACTGTCATTTTTATCTTCTGATTCATTTTCTGTTTCATGTAATTATTTTTCTGATTCATTTTGTTTTATATTCTAAATTATCATGTTCTCTTAAAAAACGACTACAAATATTAAGTTTTATCTCATATTTAAATTTATTT
>OX421457.1:19896316-19916316 GCA_949126865.1 Montipora capitata | reverse complement strand
GATATTAATCAATACAAAAAAACGCGGATCAATGATTGATTGCTTCACAAATGAAAAAACAGATGATACAAACGATCAAAGATTATCGTTATCAAACTCTTAATCAAGAATTTCAAAGCATTAAGACGGAATCAACCAGAAGTTCGAGTAAGAAGTGGACAAAAGCCTAGTACCAAGATTATAAACATTGTATTGCAAACTTCTGTACAACTGTTTTAAATATCTTCTCAAAAAAATATAATTTCTAGCAACATCAAACATCAAAAACAACTTGAACTTCGTAAGAAACACTTGAAAAGTACTGGTGAAATGAAATTGATGATGAAATTTTACCTGTGTTTGCACAATTTCTCTGAACGTTGAAATTTAATTTTTCTCGTTCCCATGGGAAATTGTTTTTGGTGTTATTTCAGGGAAATATTTATATCTTTAGCTTTCAGGAAATATAAAAAGGACTGTAAAATACTTAAAAATATTCTGGTACCAGATTTTTGTCCACTAAAAACTGAAATTGCTCGTTTTTCTATCAGATTTTGTCTTAAATTGTTTAAACCAATAATCAAAGCTCAAAAGGAGGTAAAAGACACTATTGACGAAAAACAAGACCAATAAATTGAACAACTACAAAAAAACCAACAAGCTTTAACTTCAGGTTTGGAAGATATTGCAATGTTACATTATGCACCAGATGAACTATACAAATCAACCAAATTACCAATTGGATAGGAACCAAAAATGATGTCAGAAACTTTTCAATCTGATCTTCATAAGGGTTTTTGTACTCAAGAAAGACAAAGGCTCAAAAAATTTAATCTCTATCCACCAAGCCAAATTCTTAAGGAATCAATTGAAAACGAAATTGATATTAGTGATTATGACAAACAAATAGGTGAAAAATTGATTGAACTTGGACGTCAAAAAGGACCATAATGATATTGAATTATTACAAAAATACAAGATTTTACCAGAGGGGAAAAAAACCATTGGTGAATGTGTGGGTAAATACAAGCAACCAAAAAGAAATGCTTATAAAATCAACAATAATTCATACGGTGGTTTAATGATCAATATGCCAAAATTGATGAATGAAATGGTTGTAGAAGCACGAAAGGGTGGTCAAATCGTTTATGAATATGAAGCTGACAAGAGTCTAATTGATTTATTAACAAAACGGTTTAATCCCAAAAGAGCATATTCATGAAAAGCAAAACAAATATTTAACAATCTAAATTTATTAGCAAATATGCCACATCATCGTTTGTCTGGAAAAAGTTTTATTGCTGTTGATTCAATAGATATGAGCTATTCTTGGTATAATGTATCAAGTGAATACAAAAATAAGACGTTTCAATTTAGTAAAGATGCAGGATTAACATGGAAAAAAGTAAAATGGTAAAGTAAATGGTAATTGTGACCCTTCACGCAAAAAGGGGGCTTATCCAAATTTCACGCTATGGCTATTTCACAGTCCTGACCGTGAAATTGTAAAAAATTATTGGAATGTGAGTGAAATTTCCCTTTCACGCTGTGAAAAAGGTCACAGTCACCGTGAAAATATTTCACGCCGTGAAAACAGGCCGTAAAATCTGAGAAATATTTCACGCCATGAAACAAAGTGAACTTCTTGCGTAAACATCAATCTGTTACCCTGAACATCATGCCATCATTGTCACGCCGCCTGCAAAGGTTTTACTGCAAGCGTTATTAAAAGTCTTTAGGAATCGGCTATCTGTCAGCGAATCGCCAACTCAGGATTGGGTCCATTCTTTTGTTTACTTTTCTGTTTTGTATTGTGGTTTCGGGAAAACAAAAGAAAATGAAATAACAGAAGAAAAAAATCGTAGATACTAAAACTTTGAACAGTAGACTATCCAAATTGATGCACAATAAGATCAGCGTTTCTTATTTCGTTTCTCTGCTAAAAAGCATGCAACTTCAGTTTGCCGGAATAGGTCATCGAACATCATAACATCGAATATTTGTAAAAGAATGTCCATGGTAGTTGGATCTTTAAAGATCAGAAATTCAAAAGAATGAGCTCAGTAAAACCATAACAGAAATCAACACATCACGCGCTGTCTATAGTAAAAAATAGATAATCAGTTTATAGGATCAGTAAAAAAATACATTCCCTCCCAGACATAACTCATAAGAAACAAACACGTTTGGCACCATGGAGTCTGGCTGTTGGCGTAGCCAAAAAATCATTCTCTTCGCGAATAGTTTTCATTCGCTTGCACAAAAGATTTAAAATTGATTGGAATAAAAACTCACAAGCTCTTTTGGAAAAGATTAGGTTATGGTGAAATTGCGACATTTTTAAAAATTAAATTTTTGTTTACTTTTAAAATGTTGTACTACTAATATATGTATATGCTTCTGGTAAGTTAGCCTCAAATAATTCGTTTGAAAAATTGCACAGCACGGCAAGAGAAATGCACTAAAAGCGGTAAGTCACCGATAATTACAAACATCAATACTCCGACAATTTCTGTAAACATTTCCATGAAAAAAACAATCCGTCCAAATAGCTTGATCTATTTCAGTCATGTCAACAAACTAGGTTAAATGTATGAAAAAGTCACCAGCAAAAAAATAACCGATTTTCAATTCTTTTGTCGCTTTCAGGGGGTAGAATTTACTACGAGGTCATCAGAAATTTCTTTACAATGTGACATTTTCCAGGCGTGAATATTCAGGAATGACAATTCTTCTTCTTCTTGGGGTTGATCAGCTTTCACAGATTTCTCGTACCTAACCTTGAAATTAAATTATGCAGCAGGATTTTTTTCACTTTGTTGATACATCAAATGTATTTTGAATTGTGTCTCGTCCACAAGTTCTCTGGACAGCCAGATATTTATCTGTCCTAGTTTCAAGTGCATAAAATTGATCCAAAATATAAAAATTCTGCTTACAATTGACTGGGATACGTTAAATAACAGCCGACGTGGAACCTTTCAACATACCTCAAATCACTGCGAAAGACATTCTAGAATATATTAATAAATTACCAACAAATAAATCTACCGGCCATGATGGCTTAAGCGCAAGAGTTTTGAAATTGATTGCACCAGCTTTAAAAACCCCCTTGGTGAAAATGATGAACATCTCAATTGACAGCAGTGTTTTTCCAAGTGTGTGGAAAACTGCGCTAGTTGCACCGTTGCATAAAGATGGACCTCGAGATGATGTCAATAATTATCGACCCATTGCAGTCCTACGAGTGCTTTCCAAGATTCTTGAAAGACACGTAACGAAGTCACTCACAAACTATTTAAATGAAAACAATCTCATCTTTACGTATCAATCTGCATTCCGAGAAAACCACTCTACAGAAACAGCCCTTATACAGTTAACAGATAATCTGCTTTTTAACATGGATAATGAAAAGGTAACTGGGATGATCTCAATCGACTTCAAAAAGGCTTTTGACCTCGTAAATCACGAAATTTTACTGCAGAAACTTCAGATGTACGGCCTTAGTGATTCAGCAGTGAAATGGTTTCACTCCTACTTGTCAGACAGACAACAATGTGTGAAAGTGAACGGATGTACACCTTCTCTGTTACCAATCAACCAAGGTATTCCACAGGGAACCATCGTTGGCCCCATGCTTTTTCTTCTCTTCATAAATGATGCCCCACTTTACGTCCAAAATTCAAATATGAATATCTACGCCGATGATGCAACATTAATATCAAGTTCAAGATGGGATAACATCACACCAATGAATGACAATATTCAAAATGACTTAGAAAGTATCCAACAGTGGGCATTAATGAACAAAATGATCATCAACGAGAAGAAAACGAAATCAATGCTTATTAAAGGCAAGAGACTGAGAAAACGCATGGAAAAGCAACATCTAGCACAAAACAGCAGTGTAGATCAACTGTCTATAATTCTCAACAATTCACCAATTGAGAATGTCCATTCACATAAAATCCTGGGAATCGAGGTTGATGAAGATCTTGACTTCACAAATCATTGTGAAATCCTTGCTAGAAAGATTTCAAAACGAATTGGCCTGCTGAAACATATTAGCCCATATCTGAGGAGAAACCAAAGAGAAATTTACTATAAAGCAGTGATTAAGCCCGTTATTCTTTATGGTGCTGATATATGGACATCAACATCAAAAGGAAATATAAATAGCATCTTTAAGTTACAGAAAAGAGCAGCAAGAATCATCTTGGATGCTGAACCCCGCTCTCGTTCTGTTTCACTGTTTAACTTATTAAACTGGATACCATTTTATCATGAATCTTATGCAATTAGATGTTCTTTACTCCTTAAGAGAATCTTTGGAATGACGCCGGTCTACCTGAAGCAAATGCTAAAGTTAAACTCTGACACCCACAATAGAAGTACCCGCTTTAGTAACTTAAATTTTAATTGTCCACGTTATAAAAATGAAACTGAAGGTGGGCGAACATTTACTGTACGATCAATTAAAGAATGGAATAACCTGGATAAAGACTTAAAAGAACTAAAGAGTGCTAAAGCCTTGAAAAAGAAAGTTATAAACAATTTACTTAGCAAACAAAATAGTAATATGAATTTTCTATAATTTGGATAATGAAATTGTTGTATGTTTTTATTATTAAGATTATGATGTACATATGTACTTTTCTAATATGTTTTTAACTTATATATATATCACCTTTGTTATTACCTTCATTTGTGTTAACCTTGTGTATTGACTAGATTACTTTATAGAGGGCCACAGGGTCATCAGTTATACTTAAACTGTTACGTGCTACCCTCTCAAAATAAAGTCATTACCATTACCATTACCATTACCATAACTGAACCGAGTGTATTTGGGCGAAGCCTTGTCTGAGGCAACACAATTAATGTAAGAAAAAAATTCGTCTATAGTTTTCAAAGATTGTTTCTCTGAATGTTCGCTATGACCAGCCTGAATGTCGTCTCTTGCAGAGGACAAATATTGAATGTTTTCAACACTGGCCCCAGGACGAAAAAATTCATACAAAGCCTTCATCGTTTTCAAATTAGGAAATCCTGTGTAAAAGGTAACAAGGGAAGCAAAACAACTGCCACTCGAGTTCCCTGAATTTTTTTCTCCAGGTCTGGGATTTTCTCCTTGAACAGGAAAACCTGTGAGTCGATGCGAGTAAATGAAGGCATCCTTTCTAGAGATTTTCCCCAGCCATCGCTTGGGTATTTCACGCTGGGTGATGACGAAGGAGTGCAGCTCATAATATTCATAATCCTCTTTTTTTATTTTGGTATAAATTTTCGTCCAGTTCAGGATCTATCACCATTTGATTGCGTCCACTTTTCACGTATTCCTCCACTCCACAAAGTGCATTCAAAAAAAAATTATAACTGATAAACCTCGAAAAACAACTGTTAAACTATTATTTGAAAGCAAAGCCTTGTGCTTACCATGTAGGGAAACTCCACTACATCGCATCGTGCAACCAAAACCGCAACTCTTCATTCTTCAGCGAAGAAGGATTTAGCCCAGCTAACAAGGCTCCAGGAATGTCATCTTCGGGAAGAATAACTGAGTCATTCACTGCACTACTTAAGCACGCCATTTTAGGAGGATTTAGCTCTGGTAAGACCGGAATATCGTATAACATAAATCTGTTGACAGCCGCTACTAAAAGTTTCCAGACTGAAATACGGCCTAGCAAACCTCGCTTTTATGTATCAGAACCTAAGTCGTTCCGTGTGTCCACCATTTTTGAACAAGGTGTATACTGTGAACTATTCCACCGTTTTTGGGAAAGTTTTTGTGTTAAACTCGAGTCTCTTTTAAAAAGCATATGGATCATCGAAATGTTGACAGCAAGGGCAGAAAGATTCTGAAAAAGCACCGTGTCATTAGGGCCTCGGCAACCGTAATGTTAACACTCTCAGGAGTTTAGAAAGCTCACCCCCTCCGAAAAGGTCGAGTTATTCGATCGGCTCAAGATTTTCCTGCATACTTCTGCCGATGTTTTGCATGGATATACGAAAGCTCTAGTTATTCGAACGGCTGAAGATTTTCGTTTGTACTTCTGCCGATTTTTTGCATGGGTATAGGAAAGCTCGAGTTATTCGAACGGCTCAAGATTTTCGTTTGTACTTTTGCTGATGTTTTGCATGGATATACGAAAGCTCAAGTTATTCAAACGGCTCAAAATTATCGTTGGTACAACTTACTGCCGATTTTTTGCACAGATATACGAGCCGTGCTCACAGATGGCGAGTATTTTTAAACGGATACCCCGAGTGTTTGAACGACCGACTTTTATTTTTGCACGGGAAGTTGAGTCGTGTAAACGACATGTCAGGTCGTTCTCACAGCTTACGTAGACCTTTGAACGACTACCCGTGAAAAACGACTTACTGTAAGGAACCTTTTCGCGTGAGAGGTCACATATTGAGGATTCCATATTTCAGTCAATGGTACATGAAATTTGGTGATGATATTGAAATTGATATTTCCATAAGGTCGCAATAGTAGCAAGAATGATAAATACTGTAGGAAATAGACAACTTTTTTGAAAGACATGTTTCGGCATGCTTTTGCCATCATCAGTTTAATGAGTTCCTAAGTGTGAACAGTTATAAAGTCTACGGGTAGATGAAAAAATTATTACAACATGACGTAATACAAAAGCGGGTACTAATTATAGCGTGACACCAAACATCAAGGTGTAGACTAAAACGTGAGAAAAGTGTTGTAATGCTGCAATTGTTTCAGGTTTGATCTTATTTATATAAAAAGCTTCTCTGAGTTTTAAATCAATTGAGTTGCTGGCAGAATCCAGAATACTAACGCACAAAGGGGAGTATTATTTTGTTCTTACATACAAGGGATGTGTTGAAATGCTTAAAAATATGCGAGTTTTTATGGCTTTCCGTGTGTTCCTTTATCCTGGTAGAAAAGTGGCGACTAGTTTCACCAATATAACGGGAATTACAACCCGCACAAGAAAATTGGTACACTACCATGGATTTTAGAGCAATAGGAGTACGATCTTAAACACTAAACATGTTTTTAAAACTAATTTGATACAGTGTAGTTAGTTCTATTGGAGCTTATAATTATAATTTAGCTAAGTATTTAAGTTCTCTAATTGCTCCACTTTTACTTAGTAAGTATTCGGTAAAAGATTCATTCTCTTTTGTTGAAGAGCTCAGGAGTTTCGATTTTAACAACAAGATTCTCATTTCCTTCGATGTTGAAAGTTTATTTCCAAATTGTTCTTATTCACTACAGCCGAGACTCATTTTCTTTTTAATGGCAAATTTCATGATCAAGTTGATGGGGTAGCGATGGGCTCTCCACTAGCACCCATCCTAGCTAATCTTTTTCTTGGTTTCCACGAACAAACGTGGCTAAATAATTGCAACCATTCGAATCACCCTCTACTCTATAGGTGTTATGTTGACGACACCTTCTGTGTCTTTCACAACGAACAGGATGCTATATGTCATTTTTTGATTACATCAATTCACGGCACACCAACATCAAATTCACTTTTGAGAAGGAGAATGATGGTAAACTCTCCTTTCTTGACATACTTGTTGACAACTCTTCCCATGATTGTGTTTTTTCAGTTTTTCTTAAAAAAACTTACACTGGTCTCTTAACTAATTTATTTAGTTTTACTCCATCAGGCTATAAAATTGGCCTTATCCGAACTCTTATCGACCGAATCTTTAAAATGAACAACACTTCCTCCGGCCTTCAAAATGATCTTAATAAACTCTCTGACACTTTGAAACGTAATTCACTTTCCTCGCACATTATTGACGGAACTTTCAAGCGGTATCTTGACGGGTCTTTTTCTCAAAAAAGCCGGAACACTAATGATGACAATGATACACGTTATTTTAAACTCCCTTTTGTCGGCCATTATTCCAAAATAGTGAAACTTAAAATCCGACAACTTACTAAGCGGTTTTGCAAATCTGACCCAACTATCAAATTAGTTTTCACTTCATTTAAAATTAAAGACATGTTTAGTGTTAAAGATCGTATTCCTGTTGCTCTAAAATCCATGTTACAGTACTGTGCAAAAGTAATGAGAGCGAATTTGGACGAATTGCGTCTATTGTTCTTGCGAATTTTCGACGATATGTCGGCGAAATTTTGCGAGGTATTTCGCGTCGCTCAATGCGATATTTAAGAAAATGCGGCGAAATGATGCGAATTCTTTCAAAATTTCGAAGTAACGAACTTTTCTTGCTTTTGAAATTATGAAGGAATGAACTTTCGTTTCTTCGAATTTTCGAAGCAGTGAACTGTCGTTTAAAATACACTGTACATTATAATTGCAGTAACATACATAACTCAGAACCTAACACGCTTTGTTGATTTATTTACACCACGACTGAAGAGCGTTTCAAAAATGAGCCAGAGAGATTTAACCCGCACTCTGCTTCAGTAGAGTAACTGCCCGTTTGTTTTTAGACAAGACAAACCTTCAAGGACTGAATTGTAATGACAACAAGCGGGATTGTGAAACTCCATGATCTGGATTACGCATGCATATTTCTGGTTGACATCTAACTCCGATTGAAGGTCAAGCTTGCAATGTTTTGATCCTCTTCATAGACAAAAAGCGCTTTGACTTGCATACCAGTAGTTTGAAAATGTGAATGATTTCAGAAAAACATAGAATCGGTTCAACAATTCACCAACGTCAAAAAATTATGACAAATGTCTATTATTTGCCGCGGGCTGTAAAACTAGTGTCGTCACGGGTTGCGTGACAACACTATATTAAGAACGGCTGCGTAGGAGACTACTGTAAAACTAAGTAAATGTAAGAAACAAATCTTGATTCATCATCTGGTTTATTTAAGGTTTACATTGCATTCCAAAAACAAAGAAAACGAATCTGAAATCTACCTAGATTACAAGCAAAAATACACAGACAGTTGCTAACGAATTACCATGATATCATCACGATACCATGATGCCTCGCTGTCTCAAATAGAATTGTTTACGCAAAGGGTTGATCGAAGGAAGCGAAAGTCTTCTTCACTGTACAATGTACTTACCTCAGCCTCGAAAATTCGCTGCACTCTTCAAAACTTCGAAACACGCTTCCAGCATTCTTTGAAATTTCGAAACATTTCCTTCGAAATTTCGCGAATCTTCTCGAATTGTCGTTCGAATTTTCGCTGGAACATTCGCATACAATTTCGAAATTTGGAAAGTGTCAAGACAATAGCGCTTTCGAAAATTCGTCGAAAGTTCGGTAATATTTCGTTCCGTAGACTTTATAACTGTTCACAGTTAGGAACTCATTAAAGTGATGATGGCATAGGCATGCCGAAACATGTCTCACAAAAAAGTTGTCTGTTTCCTAGAGTATTAAAATTGATGTGAAAAATCCAATTAATATGGGAAATAAAAAAATTATTAATTTACAAGATCCTCTGCATCATAAATATGTTGTAAATAAATTTTATGTTGATAGCTCGATGGTGTTAAAAGCTGATAAAACTGAGCTAAATAATTATATTTTAAAAAGCGGTTTGACAGGCAATCTTCACATGAAAAACCATAATATTAATATTGTAAAAGAAACAACATCGGGTCATCAAGCTATCAATTTCACTCAATTAAACAATGATTTGAGTAACTTTTTACATGAAACAGGCGGTACAATGAAAGGACATATTGATCTAAACGGAAACAGTATCTGTGGTGTCAAAAATACAGTAAAGAAAATGTCTGCTGTTAATCGTGAATATGTAAACAATGAACTCAATAAAAAATTGGATAAAAACAAAGACATTAATATGGGTGTGAATAAAATTGTTAGTTATAGAAATCCGAATGATTTAAATGAACTTGTCAATAAATCATATGTCTATCAAAAAGTTTCACAGGCTTCTGGAAGTGTTGATTTGTCTGATTATTTCAAAATAGACTCATCTGGAAATGTCAACCTCAATAACCAGAAAATAATCAATGTAAAAAAAGCGTCTCATAGTTCTGCAGTAGTCAATTTAGAACAATTAAATGAAGGTATTACAAAATACCATTGCAAAATAGCAAATCATCAAGCAATTATATAAAGGGCGATGGTTCAACCACTATGACAAATTATTTTAATACAGGTAATCATAAAATCATCAATTTGAAAAAAGGAACAAAGCCAACTGATGCTGTCACTCTTGAACAATTAGGTGAAAGTCATATTTCATCTTACGAAAACGGAAAAAACGTATTTGAATATATTATGAAAACACAAACTGAATTAACTACTTATTTTGGTATATATGGTGCCAGCTTACTTGTTTATAATTTTACACCACATGTAATTAATAAAGCAGCATACAAATTAACCATTGCAAGAAAAACTGATGAATCCGTTTTTAAAGGAAGATGGGATTTAAATTTATTCAAACTAATTCAAGACAATTACTGTATAGTGATCATAAAACTGCATGCATTGAAATTTATATTCAAAATAAATACGACCATTAATTCAATAGTACAATATTAACATTTCAAACAACCAATATAAATATAGATTATCAAGCTTACACAAAAATAAATAACCAGTTTCAATATATTAGATGTATTGTGAATTTATCACCTGATGGATCTAGTAATAATATTCAAAGATGTTTATATATTACCTTTCAAGCTTCTTACGTCAATAAGTCACCAAATAGATTACCAATTTACGTACTTATTTATGGTCTCAAGAATGCAAAAAATGATAAAGATATTAGTATTTATGATTGGGAAAAAGCTTACGAAATATCGTGTGATGAACAATTTACCATGTATATGCCAATCAATATGAATGGCTTTGATATTTTAAAAACATCACATTCTTTACACGGTTATCGTATCACCAATTTATCAGACAAAACTTTTGTCATAAATGGGAGTAAAAGAGTTTTACTTCCTAATGGCTCCATAATCAAACAAATTCAAATTTCATATAATTCTTTCAAATTAAATTATGAAAAACTAAACATTCAAATTTATTATGGGTTTCGATTTGCATTAAGGATGGTGCCTACTATTGTTATTACGCATACGTTCCGCGCATCTCGAGATACTCGGATTTCCTATCGGTGACGCTTAGTAATACAGGGATATTTTTGCGCGGTTTAAGACTATCCGGAGAAAGTAGATCTTAGTAAGTACTCTTGGTATCCAAAAAGAAAATTGGGGGTAACCATGCATTTTTGAGAGGTAATTAAACTTCAATTTGACAAAGAATGACATACATTGCTTTGTATTTTATAGCTTTTAACAAATATTATTCATGAATTATCTTTTAAAAATGTGTGGTTACCCCCAATTTTCTTTTTGGATTTCAATAACACTTGTTAAGATCTACATTTTCGGCATAATCACACACCGGGGCAAAAATATCTTTAAGTGGTAGGCACCGTGCTTAAACGATTTTTTCGTATCAGATCAGAATACACACATACAAACGTTTAATATGAATTTAGCATTACAAAATGGCCATTTTAAAGTCAAACTAATCAACAACAATGTGCCGAACGAAGAGCTTGATATATTGATTCAATATATTCAGTAAAATAATTAAAATAATATTATAATGACAGACAAACGTAAAAACATTTTGATTGGAATCATATCTCATCAGATTTACCGGAAAACAAAATCCAAGAACTAAAAAAGATGTTTGCACATTACCATAAAAATTTTTTGATATTTAAACAGGCTTTTAAACATAATAAAAGAATGGATTTATCATGTAAAATGAATCCAGTCGTTCTAGGATCTATTTCTGGAGCTGGATTACTTTTAGGTACTTATGCAGAAACCAAAAATTATAATCCAAAAATTGAGTTATGTCGTTTTGCTTACACAACATATGCTAAAATATTAACTCATTTACGATCATATCTCCGAGGAATTCCATTTGAAGAAAAAAAACTGTTAAATGAAATAAATCTTATCGACGGTATAATTATACATTTAGTTCCAACAGCAAATGAAAAATTAAAATCAAATATGATAAAAAAATTCAAAGTTCAATCAACAAACAAAGCTGATCCCAATATTTATTACAATTATGCAAGGTCTTTTTGGATTTACCTTACTTGTTATCAATAACAGTATAAAATAGCTGTATATAAGCGTGATTCTCTAAAACAGTTTTTTTTATTAGAACAAAATGCTATAAAATGTTCCAGAACCCCCATCTCCTATACTACTAATCCACAGGAAAATTTAAAGTGAGGCACTTACCCCATTACTGTAATTTATGGTAGCAGGAGATTCAAGATTTGCTTCACAAAGTGATATAGGTTTTTCGAGTGAAATTTACTTTGGAATTCACCAGTTTGGCAATGAATTTTTCTTGAACCGCGTGAGTTTTAAAAGAAAACAAGCCCACCCTCAGCCAGCGAATAGGAATCATGCTAAAATTAGAAACCATAAAATGACTTTGTCATTTCAAGGTCAAAAAAAGAGTTATACTGAATATGCACTTTATTCCACTTTATCTCTGAAAACGATATCATTCCATTTTTTTTTTCAACTTGTGTTTTAAGGTTAGTTCCAACTTCACGGGTGTCCTTCAGGAAAAAAATTGTACAAGTGCTAGTTTCAATAACATCCTAACAAACTAGACATCAGAAGAAAGCTTAATACATGTAAAAATAGTTTTTGATAAGAATTATGGTTTAAGCGAGTTTTCCTTTTAGTAAGTGTCAGGAGCCAGTAAGACACGAAACCACCGAGAGTTCTTCAATTGAATTTATTGGGTATCGGATGCCGCAGCATGAGCAAAATGACTGCACATTGTTATTAAACTATAATAAATTATTCTTATCGTAAACTACCTTCATTAAGCTTTCTTTTGATGTATACATTTGTAGTTTGTTATGACGATTTTATTGAAAGTAGCCTGCGTACAATTTTTTTCGGGAAGTGGGAAGTAACCTTAATAATGTAGTACAGGTTGTAGTGGGGCATGTCACAGTGTTCCAATATTCAAAGCAGCAGGTACTTTACTGAATTATTTTAAATAATAATTATTTTTCCTTTGTTTAGGCTTTGTACACTAAGATGAATGGTGATGTTGAGGCTCAAGGTTCACAGGTGAATGTTGGCATGGAATAATCTGGTGTAGGTTCCAGGCATTTGATGGTGTTGAACTTGAAAATTCATCAAACCTTTACAATAACTGCAAATAAATAATTTATTAGTGTTTTTCATGATCAAGTCGTTGTGGGCCAATGCTGTCATGTTGCTTCCTGGAAATTAAAGCTAGAGGCCACTCAGCGTAACCCTTTCACCCCCGTGGGGTTCCCCATCTATAAGTGGCACTCTTGGGAGTGAAAGGGTTAAGAATTAAGATAAAAGGATATAGATAAGTAAAATAGAGAATTTATTTACAAAGATATTTAGAATGATGATAAAAATTTTAAAAATCAGAATAGCTTTTTAACTTTAAAATTATCCACTGTATAAATTGGGGCAGTGCTGTTAATCAGTGTAGTTTTCATGGAGTTAAAAGAGGTTGTTGGATTTAAGTTAAGAGCACTGGGGTCTTTTATGGTGGAATAAAAGAATGTTCTCCTCATTGCTTCGTTTCTTGGTTTCGGTAAACGGTATGATGTTGTAGCTCTTGTGGGATAATTGTGCTCAAAACGAAGGGGGTCTAAGCTTGCAGTAAGGTATTCTGGTGCTCTTCCGTCAATTTTTGTCTTTAAAAGACCGAGTTTGTTGATCTTAAACATTTGATCAATTGGCAGCCACTTAAGCTTTTGAAAATTATCAAAAGATCGTGCATCCCAAGGACTGTCCAGAATTAAACAGTTCGTCTAGATTGGTTTGGCTACAGTTGCTCCAAACAGTACAGCAATATGTAAAGAGTGGTTTGATACTTGCATTGTAGAGAAGCAGTGGATATTTGGTGGGGAGATATCTCTGAGCTCTTCCTAAAATTGCAATTCTTTGAAGCAGTTTCCGGCGCAGTATGTCAATATGTTCGTTCCAAGTGAGATGACTATCGATGTATACTCGTAAGACACCTTCTGACTCAACCTTAGAGAGTTGCATGCCGTCAACTGAAAGGTCGAGAGTTTGTTTTGGGGAATTTGCAATTTTCTGTCTGGTCAAGATTATGCTGTATTTTGTCTTTGCTGGATGCATTTTCATTTTATTTTCTTTTGCCCACTTCGATACTGGGTCAATGTCAGGTCTAATTTTCTCCTCAACGTCAGCTAAGGTAGGCGCAGATGCATAAAGGGTCGAGTCATCGGCATAAATGCCAATGTTGTTCTTCAGTACTAAAGGAAGAAGAGCAGAAAAAGGGCAGGACCAAGAATACTTCCCTGCGGTACACTGGATTGAATACTGAGCTGTTCAGAGAGTTTACCGTCGACACAAACCTTCTGATACCTTCAGCTGAGGTAACTTTCGAACCATTTGAGGGAGTTGCTGTTCAAGCCATAAATCTGAAGTTTCTTCAGTAGCAGTTTATGGTCTACAACGTTGAAAGCTTTGCATAAATCGATCGTAACAACACCTGTAAAAGTCCTTTATCCATTGCCTCCAGCCATTCATCTGTAATTTTTACAGGGATGGTTTCGCAGGAGTGGTTAGCTCTAAAACCTGGTTGACATTTGTACAATAAATTGTGAGTAGTAAGAAAAGAATTGAAGTGATTGCAAACATGTTTCTCGAGAATCTTTGAAATGACGGGGAGGACCGATATAGGTCTGTAATTGTCAACATCGTTTTTACTCTCCTGTTTGTAAATCGGAGTGACACGAGCCAGGTTGAGCTGAGCTGGGCAGATACTGTTAATTATGCTGCAGTTTATTACTTTTGCTAGACTTGGAGCAATTGCAGGAAGGATTAATTTTAGCAACAAGGGGCTGATTCCATCAAGCCCGGTTGCAACATTTGACGGGAGTGATTTGATGATCTCTAAAATTTCGCGATCTGAATTGTGGGTATGCTGAATTCTGCAGATTTGCCAGCTTTGTTACGTCTTAAGAAATCCACCAAACTAGTTAGATCGGGTTCAGT
Organism: Montipora capitata; assembly: GCA_949126865.1. Taxonomy (NCBI): domain Eukaryota; kingdom Metazoa; phylum Cnidaria; class Anthozoa; order Scleractinia; family Acroporidae; genus Montipora; species Montipora capitata. The sequence continues at coordinate 19,901,297 of OX421457.1, read as the reverse complement.
ATTGATGGTCTTATCAATGATGTTATCAGCAATAGAGATGAAATGCTCGTTGAATACGTTGGATATTTCTTCTGGGGTAGTATAGCTGGTTCCGTCTTTGGTTACAGAGTTTATTCAACTCAACTGTCTTACATTAGTAGGGAAAATGCTCTTTAAGGTCTTCCATGGGACTCTGGAGTTCAATTTGCTGTTGTCTATTTCATTAATAACGGCTTCTTTTTTGGCTTATTCAATAAGTCAAACTACTTTGTTTCTAGCAGCATTAAAAGACACTTTTTGGATTCGTCCTTTTTCAAGCTCTTTCTTGAGCCAATCGCGGTCTTTGATAGCTGTGAGAATTTGATCTGAAAGCCATGATGGTTTCTTCATAGATTTAACTCTGACTTATTTAAGTGGAGCGTGCCGATCTACCACATCGAGTACAAGGGCTTCCCAAGTTGATAACATTTCATCTGGGTCATTGTCAAAGGTGTCAAGGACGGTCCAAGGTACTTCGTTTAAATCTTTAATGAGGCTATCAGCATTCAATTGCTTTAAAGGGCGGTATGTGACAGTAAAGTGCGCTTTCTTGGTGGATTTCAAATCTACATTTTGTTTGCGAACCAAAATAGTAGGGTTGTGATCGCTGAGTCCAAATGATGGTGATTTTATACTTAAGACGTGCTCATCAAACACGTACCAGGTACCTCTTTTTGTGTAACATTTGTAATGATCATGGCTTTTTACGAAGGATTGGCACTGGAGCCATTACCCTAATTTGAAGCTCATAATTTTCCTGTGGTACTTGTACAATGAGGTACAGTAAGATTGATCACGATGTTGCATGTACATTTTCAACTTATTTGGTTTTACATTGTCAATAAGCTTTAATATACTGTAGGTCACAATTCAATTTCTCAATCAGCTTAGTTACCGACTGTATCACTTATATCCCAGAGCTTAAGATGACCAAGGATTCAGCTCAGCATCAGAGTGATGTTAACAGGTCTAGGAGCAATTTTCCAGACCCAGAAACCAGATATACAATCATTCAATGCAAATGGCAGTAAATATGCAAATATGCAATATGCACTCATGCATGTGGAGGAACTACAGTCATGTACATGTAAGGTACTACACTGAGAATACATGTAAGTTGCATAATTCGTCACTGATGGAGGTCAAACAGGAGGCTGGGACAGCACTACAAAGAACAAGCACTTCAAAGAAAAATTCTCAAGATTACGGTAGTTATGGTACATGTAGCTTAAAATGTCCCATCCTTTTGCCTCAAAACAAATGGTTTCATCCTCACGGATCCTCACAGATCCTTCACTCAATTTAAATACGTGGGCATTGGCATTGTTAAAGTACCAGGCTTGCCTCTTTTGGACATCTTTCAGCCTCTCTTTTGTGACTTGTGTTCAGGGTTCTTGGTGACAAGAGAGTACCAGTTGTGGGCAGTAGTGTACTTGTCCTCCTGTTCATTTAGCCGACTTAACAGCTGCCTCAACTTTACCTTTGTCTTACCGCTGTACAGTACCGCGCAAAAGTAAGTTACCAGTCTCGTCTCGTTTCTCGCGAGACGAGACTCTCATCTCACAAGAATCACTGATGCGGCAAGATTGGCATAAATTTTGATAAAAGTCTGATGGCCACACGAATGTTTGCAAGTTTAAAGGACAAAACCGCGCTCTTGTCGAGTGTGAAACACGAATCAAAATTACAATACTGTTAAAACCGTAAAAGAATTAAATCATGCCAATTGAGTAACGCTTAGTTTTTTTTTACTGCAGTGGCATTGTGAACAGATCTCTGTGAAATTCTAGAGAATGATCAGACGCCGAAATCACCGTATGAAATAAGGCGAATTCAGATATTTTGTGTTTTTCCATTCTAATGATAAAAAATGCAAGACAAAAATTCCGGCATACAAAGATGGAGAATAGTTCTACTGAATATAACCAACACCTAAAACTTATTAATTTTACAAGGTATTAAATATTTCCAGCGTTTCCTACTTTAACTTGAGACTTGAAAAAAAATTAAACTGCAAGTTCTGAAATAATTCATACTGCCCATTTCATCCAGCCCTTTTTTCCCTTTGCAAGGATTCGTCAATTGCGACGACACATGTGCGACATTGCGTTATCGGACGTATCTTACTTGAAATGCCAACAGATAGATTAGTCCGTTCAGTAAGCAAAATACAGCGATTAATTATGACTTCTTTTTAGTTTGGAGGATTTATTGCGTGTGATTGTTTTGTGTTTCTTCCGCCCATGAGATAGATACCTGGTAGTTTGTTGCAGCATTTTACAAGACAGTCACTAGACTGAATTGCATAAGAATTTAATACATAGTAATTGATATGAAATATTTACATGTAAAAATTATTATTATAGCTATTTCTAACTAAATACTAAATATTAAAATCTAAATAATGTTCATTGCTGGAAAGAAAGTGTTCTTAAAACGATTTGTACGAATCTTAAAATTCTTAAAAGGGCGCGGCTTCCTAAAATTATACGTAGATTGAAATTCTTCTCCGGAGAAAGTGATGGAATTTGTGGTCTATACATGTATCTAGCTGAATGTAGGTGAAGAGTTTCTCACACAGCCCAAAGCGTCTTTCTTCAAGCATGCATAGATTGAAATGAGATACATGTAGGTTTTTGCATTATGAACTTTTGGTGTGATGACAGATGAGGCGTGCCTCTGCACACTCTCAGATGTCGTGGCATACGTAGATATGCAGGGAGGCTATGACGAAAGACAGGCGTGCAGTACGCTAATACCAGTCTTACACATCTGCCATAGAAATTAAGAATATCATTTGATGGAACACTAGCTCGTTTAAGTAAGATCAGAAAATAGAGTCTCTTACTAGCTATCTTAATCCTGTCAGAAATGTGGTCATTCCACAGCAAGTTATTTGAGATGTCTAGGCCTAAAATCTTAACTTCGGTGACATAATCTAGAGTTTTGTCATTAATCGATATGGGAACAGAAGACTGTTTCATCTCCACGTTCTCTTCAGGTGTAGCCCAATAAACTTAAAAAGACAAATATTTTTATGGCAGTGCGATGGATTTAAGCCTATGCATTAAAGAAAATCGATTGATTAACAGTTTTTACATGCTGCAGCTCAAGGTTATCGAAAAATTTCTCTTTGACATCAACTTGGAATCAAAGTGTAGATTTCGTGGTTTGAATGTTGACATACATTTGGAATGCAAGAGTTTCACAATAATACACTGCCGCCAATCACATTTTCGATTACCATTTGAGATTTGGGTGCTCCGTTTTGGAGTGCGAGCTTAACCTCCTTGGAAAAGTTTACGTCCATGTAGACACAGTTTTTCGAACTGTCTTGCGAAATGAAAGTCTCGTCTCGTCTGGTGAGGCGAGACTCTGGTCTTGCCAGCGGGTAGTAACTTCTTTTAATTTGAGCGGTACTGTAAGGGAAAGTGACCAGATATTCAGTGTCCCATTCCTTTGTCAGCTTTTGGAATTCTGCAGCGATGAATTGGGGGCCATTGTCATATAAAATTATTGCAAAATTGGCTTTGAGCTTTCTGACCTCTGTTCCAGACTCATTATTGTGTAGTCAGCTGTCCAGTTCCCAATGATCAATATGATGATCCACTGTCACCAAGTAGTCTTGCTGATTCTGGGTAGCGAGGTCTACAGCAATTTTCTCCCAAGGACTCCTTGGAATGTCATGACTCATACATGTAAGACTCAAACAATCTGCAGGGTTCACAGGTTGCAATCCAGTGCCTGAGTTCGGAATTCAAACCAGGCCAATGGATTCTCTCTCTCGCTCTCCTTAAGCAACCTTCTACACCAGCTTGTGACGCCTTTATGTCTTTCTTTATTTCAGCCCTCAGTCCTTGAAGTACAACAAGGTGCCCCCTTAAAAGCTAGGCAATCATAAATGCTAAGTTCATTTCTCATGTTATAGTAAGGCGTCAGCTCAGGGGAAACCTCGATTTTCAGGCCATCCTTTTAGTATGGTTGTAGGGTTCTATCATTTCATTCGCCAAATGGATGTTTCGTATCCTCTCTTGGGTAGTATAGGATAGTCTCAAACGTGGTCATCATGTCTGCCAGGTGCTAGGTATGACCAGGGGTGTATTGTATCTCTATATCATACAGTAAGTGAGGCTTCTGAGGAGCATGCCTTGTAGACGCTTTGGTGCCCTAATCAAGCAGTTTCTTCGCAATACACTGTAGATTCTAAGGGTTTGTGGTCTGTCTTGATGACAACATGGCAGCCATAGATTAACTGATTCCATATCTCTAGTGTGAAAACAATAGCCAACATTTCTTTCTCAATCGTTGCACAGCTAGTCTCAGGATCTGTCAAGGCCCTACAAGCGTAAGCAAGGTAGGGCCGACCTTCTTGCATGAGGAGAGCACCAAAGCCAAGGCTACTGGCATCGCACTGAATGACAAGTTCCTTGTTTGGATGGTAGTAAGCAAGAACTGGAGCTTGAGTGACTAGCTGCTTTATCTCACTGATAGCCTTGCCTTCAACATCTCCCTAGTACCACTCAACTCCCATCTGGATAAGTCTCCTGATTTGAGAAAGTCTTGGCAAGAACTTAGCGAGGTAATTAACAGTGCCATTCAGTCTCTCTATGCCCTCCTTGGCCTGAGGTGTTTCTTGTTCAAGAATGGCATCCACATTTTGGGATCAGGTTGCAGGCCTTGTGCAGTCAGCAGATGGCCCATAAATTCTACCTGTTGCACTCTCAACACCACTTTGTCCTTGTTGATCTTGATGGACCTCAGTGCTCCAATAGCGATGAGAGATTCTTATCATGTTCTTATGTAGCTGCATCGAGGCAGGGCTCGAAAAATACTTCAATTCCACCTTGCCTGTTGGGCAAGTAAGTCAAATTTTCCTTGTCCGGGGCACTTACAGTGTACCCGCTTGCCCAAGTTTTCAAAGTCATTAATAATTCATGACCCAAAAATGGAAGTCATACTACAG
>OX421457.1:19876316-19893816 GCA_949126865.1 Montipora capitata | reverse complement strand
CAACGACGGGTCCCATCCTTCAACCCAAATCATGGAAAACAGGGCTTCATTACTCCATCATCAGTCTAAAAGTGGATCAGGTCAAATTAAGGCATATCCAGCGTCAGATCAGATCCTGCAACGAACACAACAAATAATGTGACATGCTTGGAGCAAGAAAACCATTTTCCTCCTCAACTAAATTTTTACAATTGCACCGACGTTCAAGTTTTCAACAATTTTGGTCCTTCAAATTAAGTTCCTTTTGTAGGAGACTCCTTTAGAGAGTGTTTTTCGTTTGTAACTCCACCAAATATTGACATTCCTTCCTTTGCTGGACTCTTTTTCGATCCCATTCAGCGAGTTTGCGAAGCTGTTGTCAGCGTTGTCAATCATGTATTTTGACATTTTTGGCAATCATTCTATTTTTGCATGTTGCCATTTTGTGCCAAATAAATTCAACATAAAAGAGTTGTGATGTTGGGGTTTTTAATAAAACAATAACTATATTCTACTCGGGCTTGCTGGATATGAAATGATCATAACCAACTCGGCGCTAGGCGCCTCGTTGGTTATATATATCATTTCATATCCAGCGCGCCCTCGTAGAATAATTGTTAAATATATATATATAGATATATGTACATGTATTTAACTAGCTGCAAACAGTACTGTTTCGGGCTTCTGGGCCTCATCAGTGCAGTGCTGATGTCTGGGATGGAGGTTAAGCTTATAAAGCCGCCCCAAATGTCCCACACATGTGGTACATCTAAGCCATGCCAGAGTGCTCAAACTAGCGAGCTAGTGAGCATCCGCAATTGCTAGCGGCAATGACTCATCCCAGTAGAGTGCTCAATTTGGACAGTGCTGTTTCGGCCTTGTATATATATATACATAAAGGTGGAGGTAGAGTCAACCTTGGCGTAAAGTGCTCAATGCTGTGGTAGCTGCGCTAAGTATACATAAGGTGAAGGATTAAAGAGGATGCATTGATTCTCTGTGACTCTGAGTTTCGCGCCTAGGCGCACTCAGGCGCGAAACTCAGAGTCACAGAGAATTGATGCATCCTCTTTGATCCTTCAACTTATGTATATATATAATTATATAAATATAGATATTAAATTAACTTAGTTTCAGCCTTCACAAGTTATTCACATCGCTTTTTGCGACAGTTCTGTTTCGTATAGTCACAAAGTGACCACACTCCTCAGGCAACTTAAGCGAATTGCCCGAAACTAAGTTAATTTAATAGTTATTGCTCCCCTCAGAAAAATACTCATAATTTACATATAATTATATATCTAATTATATATATATAGAGAGAGAGAGAGGATATTACATGGCCACGCGGGGATACGAATTTAATCTTCGAGGGCTGAAAGTATCTCTCACGAGTGAGCAAAGCGAACGAGTGAGAGATACTTTCAGCACGAGAAAATAAAATTTGTATCCTCAAGCTGTCATGTAATGTTCTGTTTATTATGTATATATTGATGAAATGTCCAGATTTAAAACAACTTGTTTTTTCCATTTCCAAAATGATGAAAAAGTGGTCACCAACCGCTAAAACACACATGTTGTGTAACATGAAACAAGATATGAAAGTTATGAAAAGCAAATCATGATAATGTAAAATTTTGCAATAAAAATGTTAATGTAGTAGAGAGGTATTATACTGAAGCTCAAAAGTATCTTACAATGAAGATGAAGCCCACATTTTATTTGCTAATCGTGTTCATTACCATGACGACACCTATATCCTCACATGTGAAAGATAAAAATGATATGTTCACTGCGCGCGGTGAAGATATGATTTTTTAGTAAAAGGAGAAATCCTGGTATTTCATCAGTATCTGTATAATAAATATATTGATATTGATAGTTGTCAATAAGAAAGAAAATTGATAAACAGGCAAATGAAAGGTTTTTCAAGAATGAATTAAAAATGAAACATTTAAATTAAATCTTCCTCATGTACAGAGAAAGGTGTTAATATTTTAAATGGTTTTAAATTAATTAATTAAATTAATTTTATTAATGATTAACAAAGTTCAATTATTGACAATATAATTTTAAAAATGACAGTTTGTTCTTATGTTAACAATTTTATTTCTTAGCAAGTTCTTTCCATTTTCAGAGGTATGCCATTTTGAAGGAAACATCAAATGTAAGTTGGATAAGTTTTCATTGTCTCTGTTTTTATCTTTACATTATTTTGTTCACAATGTTTTATTATTTTTTACAGTGAGTCGCATGCTATTTAACTTTAGTTTTTGACGTATATTGGCTTTAATGCAGATATTGTGTGGCATTTTGACCTGAACCCAAGCTTACTTTGGAAGAGGATTATCTGAAGATTATCACAGACTTTTTTATAATAATTTTCACAACTTGCAGCACAAAGAATTTCAATTATAATAGGTTTTCTCCATTCCTAGATAGCCTCATGAATAGACTTCATCATGTTGCAACTGCCTACATGTAATAAATTATTGTGACAATTATTTCTTGGAAAGTCTTTTCATATGCCCAGTCTAATATTACATCATGGCCTCCATTGTTGTTCTCAATCTTATGGAGGGTCCTCTGATATTGTGATGATGAGAATTATGCAACCAGTTTTGGATTGTGGTTGCTCTGAAATTACAGTGTATCTTAAAGTGGTACTATGATCAAAACATAATTTTCTTTTTTTTCTTCAGATTTTGTGGTTGCTCTGAAATTACAGTGTATCTTAAAGTGGTACTATGATCAAAAATTTTTTTTTTTCTTCAGATTTTGAGAGCCTGTTCGCTTAACACCTAACTGGCAAAATTTTGAGCTTTGAGTTTTATCCAAAGGCTGTTTATTTTGAGTGTAAGTTTTGGATTTCACAGTCCGCCATTACTCACGTTCAAAGCTGACCGATTAGACCTCAGAGGGTTGGATCTAGAGAAAATGACGTCATTTACTCACTAGCTTAAAATTTCAGCATGTACTGTAAATGCAATTTATTATATATGCAAAACACAGGTTTAAAAGGTCTGAAAGCCTGAAACTCCCGTGCTGCATATTAATTCAGCCGCGTGCACACGCATTGCATTCTTAAACTAGTGAGTCTTTGACGTCATTTTCTCCTCGACCCAGTTCTCTCAAGATTTTAAAGTTAGTAATGGCGGACCAATAAATAAGAAAATTCCAGTTAAAATGTGTCTTTTTAAAATCAGAACTTAAAACTTGGATCAGTTAGTGTTTAGTTAACATAGTTTTGAAATCCAAAGAAAAAATAGAAATGTTTTTCTGGTCGTAGTACCACTTTAACTGTTCTTATAATTTTGATTCTTTGATTACTGAAATTCTTTAAAGCACTGGTACATAAACAGGATCTTTGTGATACAAGATTAGCAGTTGGCCACTGCTAAAACCTTTGATCCCTGTTTTGAAAGCGCCAGAAATAGCAAAACCTATAAAATTGCTTTGTTTGTTATAGTGAAAAAAAATGTGTCTGCCGAGTTAGTGTAATGAATTTGATCATTTAAAACAGCACAAAGAAGAAAGCATGCTAAAGTTTATGGGCAATATGGGGCAATCCTCAGGCAAAAATTCACCCCGCTACAAGCAGTTACAAAAATGTTGACACCTCTTCTTCCTAAAACCCCTCTTCCTGTTCATAAGGAAAGTCCCAACGCCCCTCCCTCGACTCTCCCCTTTTTCAATGTTAATAGCTTTTAGTTTGAATGCCAAGATGGAAACAACTTTGCTTTGGGGGGATGGTGCATTGGGGACGCATTGACATGGATGACATGCATTGTATGGTTATTAACAGTGAGTGTCTCAACTCTTTTTGCAATTGCTTGTAGGGCTTCTATGGTTTAAGATAGCATTTTTTTTTTGTCCTAAAAATAATTTGGCCACAAGTTGGGACTGTGCGACCTTTTCACAATTGCAGCCTAACATGCGTGAATACAGTAATAACTTTATTTTGCCTTGGAATAAAAGGCAGAAGACAAAAAAATTCTCTTTGTCCCAAGGGATGCAAAATATCATCATTTTAAGGAGGTTAAATGCTTTTTAACAGAGTTGTAGAGCTCATTTTTCCGTTTCGCAGGAAGTAGGAGTATTTTGTGTGGATCTCTGAGTGGTTTTTCTCCTCCACCATCCCCCTCTACTTTCCACTGTTTATCATTGTGGCAGGTGCCTATCTTCTCTGCTGCGTGGGGGACTCATGGCTTGGTTGTCTGGTGTTGCCAGCCATTGGTGGGTACCTGAGACACCATGGAGCTTCCACTAACCTCCACTTGGTGACGCAGTTGTTAACTTTTTGTTGTTGTGCACTTATGTCATCAGGGCTCTCTGAGTGATTGTGTTAGTGAGTGTAAGATTTGTAGGCCTGCAGTACGTGCATGAATTAGGAAACTAATGTACGGTTTTCTTGAATTATAGCAATTAAAAAAAATAATGTTTGTTTGCGGCGAACTTGTTGCCTTTTTCCTTTCTTAATTTTCTTAATGAAAGAGAATGAAAACTGTTTTAGTACGTTATTGTCAAATTAACAGACGTTTTTAAATTCTTAAATGTCTTAAATCAAAATCACTCTTTTCCTGTCTACGGAGATCGCCGCCCAAGCTGACATTCCACAGACATTCTGCAGGTGAAATAAACAAGAAAAAAATCACCAGTCGACCATAATATTTTTACTCGCAAAGACCAGGTCAACTTCTCTGCCTGCATTGAAAAACATTCAACATAAATTTCCAAGCAACGGAAAGAAAAACAGTAGAAAACCATTTTAATTTCATTGCGATCTATCAGCAAAAAAATGTACATTTCATCAGGTTGTTTGTGTTGAAATTCCCATGGTGCAAAGCTAAAAAACTTTGCCCAGTAAGAGAAGAGATGAGCTCGTCTGAATTAAACAAACAACATTAAAAGATCGCAACTTATGTTTCACATTAGGTTGAAATATTTTAGTCATCTAGTGTAAGTGTACGTTTGGCAACACTACTTTAAATTTTCTGATTGGTAAACATGTAGATTACATCGGCTAGTCTGTGTCTGTTGATTTCACTGATAGCCTCTTTCTTCTCGAATTGTAATTTATTCACGCACTTTTTCGCTCCACTTTTCTTTTAAAAAATTATATCTGTATGAAAAATAGAGAAGCAGAAGCCACCTGTGTGTTAGGTGAGAGGGAAAACAAAGCTGAAAAGCCTTTAACATTCCGCACTGAAAAATAACTGGGTGAAACACGAAAATAAACAGGTCTGTTGGAAGCGTGCCTGAAATGAGCCCCAAAATTAGCAAGAATTTGTGACGCTAACGAATAATAAAGCAACTTATATTTCTAAAACGATGGAATTACCTAGTCATAAATAACCTCATCTACGAGAGTGAATTTTTGCTTCAGTTGCTGAAACAATGGTCAACCTCAAGGGTTAGATGATTGTGATCTTTGTGTTGAATTCGCACATTTCTTGTCGAACTTTATAACACTTGAAAGAAAAAAATTATAAATAAAACAAACTAACGAAACACTTATCTGCTGTCTTGCCATCATTTTGCCAAAGATGTATCCAGTTGCTTGGGGATTTACTTGTTATCTTTAAGAAAGTTACGACATTTTTTAATTTCGAAGACATATTTCGATGTTACAAACATCATAGTCAGTTACAGAATATTTGAAAACCTGTTAGGACTATATAACAACTAGGCGAAACATGCATAATTAAATATGATTAAGTGACAAGAAGTACATATGTGAGTGAGTTACAGAGTGTTAGAAAGAATGTAGAGCCTAAAGCGTAAGTCTCAGGTTGACGTGATGAACTTGTTGGTTTAAATTAGGCGTTTCCCAATTTATATGCATAGCCTCCTTGAGTTTAAGTTGAAATTTAGTAGGATTTCGAAACAATCCGCAGAGCAAGATTGACAACAACGTTCTGAGCTTATTAAATGTTTGAAGATGTGTGAGGACTTGTCTGAAGAGAGATGTTCACGGACGCGTGTGGAAAAATGACGACCAGTTTCGCCGATATAGCAAGCATTACAGCAAGCACAAGTACATGTAAATTTATAAATCACACGTGAATGAAGTTCTCTGGGGACAGAATCCTTCACTGAAAAAAGATTTCTTAATTTAAACGTGGTAAACACTGTTTGATGTCAAGATCATGACAATAACGATTTACAAGGCGACGTATTTTGCTTTGAGCTATAGTAGAAAAACGGCCTAAATAAGGTAACCTATAAAAGTATTGTTTACCCTGGGAAGTGTTATTTTGAATGGAGCCATTTCAGTCGAGGGCTGTGTTCAAGTATCGATAGACGCATTTATGGATGAGATGAACGGGGAAAACATTCTTGCGCAAAATGAAAACTTAGTTAACAATGTCCTTGTGGAAGCCCAACCAAGTATTGTTGATCTTAAAAACCCTGTCAATTCATGTCCTGGTAAGACCGATTTGTATGACAGAGGTGCGAAACTGAGGTAAAGGTCTTCTTACGGAAGGTACTAGTGACAACGGAACCACGGTGGGTATTGTCGATTAAGACATCCAAAAAGGGCAAAACATGATCAACTTCTTTCTCCATCGTGAAGCGTATGTTGGGATGTTGTTGTTATTTTCAGTGAACTTTAGTATTACAAAGCTGTCAGACGCTCAGAGGGCACGCTTAAACTTGTGGTGAAAAGAAGTTTTGAGGGAACTTGAAAATTATCAACATGTCAGCCCAGAAGCCAATGTTTCTCGCTTCTCTTTTATTTATTATTATTCTTCAGACTGGAATGCTGTAGTTCAATACCACACAATTCAGTGCCTTCTGATTTTCTGTAACACGTACCACAGGCAACCCAATGTATGCTTCACGGAAGCATCTCTTTTATGTATTTATGTATTTATTTATTTATTTATTTATTTATTTATTTATGTAAGGCAGGTTAACAAATCTTTACCTTGCCCTTTTTTCGTAAGAATCATAAAACCTTGGAGCAACTTACCTAACCATGTATTTGAAGGACGAATTCGTGCAAAAGGCTTTAAAAGCCGCCTGAAAGCCCTTGTGAATATCTATTAATTGTTTAAAAGAATGCAAATCCTAAGGGCGCACAAGCACGCTTAACTATTTTTAACTGTTTATTAATATTTTGTAAGCAGAACTTTTATAAGTAGAAATTTCTTTTTACGTAGTCTTGCGTGAAAAATTTGATCGTGCACGAGACCATTATAGGGATAACTTCAAGGTCTTCCTATTTCAAATTATTTTTACTGTTAGTTTTTTTATGGCCATTCCTAAACAACGAAACAGCGAAACGAAGCACCAAAACACCATGTATGACAAAGACAAAATATCGTTGTAGGCCTAATTAGGCCTAAAGCGACTTTATTACTCCTATTTCATTGAGATTAAGATTAGGATTCAGATTAAGACTGAGATTAGGAGCAATAAATTTTTAGGCGTAGAATGATGTTTAATCTCAAATCCAACCTTTGTCGGTTAGTATTCAATGTATGGTGGGGTCATACATGGTTTTTTGGTGCTTCCTTTCACTGTTTCGTTGTTTATTAATGTCCTTTTTTTACTGTTAATTTGAAAAAAAGTAATAATAATGATAATTATTATTATTATTATTGTTGCTCAGTTCGCATTTTTGATCGTTAAAAATATAATTTTTGGTCTTGAGGTTTCACTCTTAAACTTGCTGTGAAAAAGAAGTTGAACTTCATGTCAGCCTCGAAGCCAATGTTTCTTGATTCCCATTTATTTACTTTAATTTTTCTGGGTTTAATGTTTTACGAGTTACTACGTCTTCTCAGGGGGCTATTTACAGAAGACATCTACCATGGCACTATAATGATTTACGATACCAAAACAATATCGTGTACTATTAGAGCTAAATATTACGTCCTGGAAAACAAAAATACAGCTCAGTTGACAGTTATCGAATAAAGCGCTGTGTCAAGTTACTGCACTACCAAATATACGCAATACGTACCTATTTTTTTAAATTGGCATTCATTTCCTTTGGAAACACGGAAATCAGATTGTTACACATGTATTTAATTGTTATGCACGCTTTGCTGGCCTATTTGCTTCTCAACACAGACTCTTTGACTTGCTGGCTATTGGTCATGAAAAAAAAGAAAGAAAAGTGTTGCAAAATTTATTTAACTTTGCAGACCCTTGAAATAGCATTTTATACCTGCTAAATTTATTTATTCATGAACGTTTTATCTTCATAAGACAGGTACCTGCTTGCTTAAGATTCACAAGTGCTATAGTTTAAGCCTAGATCTGACTTACATGCATTACTGGTATACTGTAGTTAATTTGCACAGTTAAGGATTTGTTTTGGAAATATTAAAGCCACAACAGTTGAACAGTAATGTGCCTTTATTATTTCTGTTGAGACTGTTTGATTTGGTTTTTGAGATAGACCTCATTTTTTTAATCTAAATGTGAAATTACAAAACAGTTTGGAATTCAATCAATTTACATGTGGAATTCTTGCAGGCAAAGACAATCTTAAAATGTAATTATATTTGTGGTCTTGTAGTGGAAGCTTAACTCTACATGTATGTTGTAGATTTCTGCAGTTGAACTGAAGCTTTCAAATTTCTTATAATGATGACAAAAATGTTTTAGTTTTGATGCTTGTTTGTGTCACTTATTTATAAAAAATGATAAAGAACCAATGTTGTTGTGCTAATTTTTTTCTTAATGTCAGGGTAGTTAATGATGTTTTAGTTATAGGAAAAGCTTACCTTACCACGTTTGTCGCCAGCAAAATTTTAAAATGTGTAAAAGACGCTGTAATGTCTGAGTACTTAGCGGTTACATAATTCTTTGACAACTCTTAAAAGGCAAGCATAATTTTGTTTTGTTTAGGCTCTAACATGTCTACAATGTTTCTTTTAACAGAAAATGCTTGAATCAATGAACTCATGTCTGAGGCAGATGCACACAGTTAAGGTACAAAAAATGATTTGTTTTCATCCTGCATACAAAAAAAGTCATGTAGCTGGCGATTTTGTCCAAGCAATTTACAGCAAACCCTAACCTTTAACCGTTACCCTTATGTTATTGTTGGAAAATGTTACCAAAGGCTTAGACGGAAAGGGGCACTCCATGTTGGATGTTAAAATTGGGTGTGCATCTAATGAAGTGCACTTCTGGACGTAGATGCTTTTTGGAAGGGGATTCACAGTTAAGAAGGCTCAGTCCAGTTTGAACACTTTTCAACAAGCTGTACCAGGTTTTTCAATATGAATTTTATTAGGAGGCAAAGTCTGAGGAGTAGGTGGGAAATGGGCAATGCGCTCCAAAGTCACGCTTTGCAAGGGCTAGAGGCAAGAGCTTGAAGGGGGATCCGGGGGCATCCTCCCCTGGGAAAATTTTGAAATTTGGGCCTCTAAGAATGCATTTCCTGCATTCTGGAGCACGAATTAGGGTATTAATATCTGGCTTTTTTATTCAGAGAGATACATGTACATGAATACTCTATTTTTTTTTTCATTCAAATTGGGTTGACATTAAGACATATTTTGGGTTTTGAATATGCGCTAAAATAGCTTGGGATAGCTCCTTTTCATTCTATAAAGCTCCGTGCAATGTGTTTCATCTGTCCTGACTGAAAAGACCTTTCGTATATTAATGTCGTATATTAACACCCTTCAAATGTAGAACATACGTATGTAACTGCGCCGGTTGGCTGCACTTTTTTGAGCTCTCACGTATCCATTTATTTTCCTTACTAGTCAGTTGCTTTAGCAGCTTTTTATTTGTAGATTAACTTCTCGTAAGTATTACAGCCGGCTATGTTTGTTTATCGAGATTCGGTCTTTTGGCAATTCGAAATTCGTGGAAACCTCTGAGCTGTCATGGTTCAGTTCGTCGGCCATCTTTGCCTTCGCATGTTTGGAATATGCTGAAGTGTTTCGAACTGCTGGCACCTCGGAGAGGACAACACGGATAGGAAAATCATCGCTTAAACCGGATTAATACAATTGTTTCTTCGGAGAGAGGACCTTTGCATCGTATAAATCGCCCTTCAAAGTCGTCCTTATTGAATATTCAAGACCGCCATATTAGTATTCAAGGTAACAAGCGTAACAAGCCTTCGCCTAAATCATAAAAAAAAAACGGAAGTGCTCTGGATTGGTGCAAATAAAGATAGTGAGGACAAATTTTGCCGTGACAAAAATTTTAGGTGGATAAGAGATAAAGTTAAAACGCTAGGTGTTTGGCTTTCTACTGATCCTACGACAACAATGAAAGCCAACTATGAGGAAAAATTAGCAGACCTCTGGGTAACCCTGAACTGTTGGAAAAATTACTGTGTTAAAAAGTCTGATCATCTGTAAACTTACTTACTTACTTTCACCTTTACCAACAAACCATTGCGCCATCGACGAAATTAACAGTCTGTTGATCAACTTTCTATGGGATGGCAAAGGAGACAAAATTAAGCTCGATGTAATGATCAGTGATTACGAACATGGCGGAAAGGAACCTTATTTCAGTGTCTAATCTTCTAGCGCTGTAGAGCACTAATCGGGGACACTGTAAATTGAAATTAACAAGTTAACGCAAATGAAATCAAATGTTGGTTTTTGAGGAGAGGGGAAAACCGGAGCACCCAGAGAAAAACCTCTCAGTGCAGAGTAGAGAACCAACAAACTTAACCCACATATAATGCCGAGTCTGGGAATCGAACCCGGGCCATATTGGTGGGAGGCGAGTGCTCTCACCACTGCGCCATCCCTGCACCAAAACTAAAGACTAAGGATGACCAACGTTAGACTCTTCACCAAGGCACTAAAAGCAAGCTGAGTAAAGAAGTACCTTGATTCAGAAAACCTTGCTAAATGGAAATTATTTGTGGATTCGCAACTTCAGATTTTCTTTGGTGATTTGTTCTTTAAAGCTAATCTGCATAAAAAAGATTTAGAGCCTTTTTTCAGGCTATCGGACCCTTTCTTGCAAGAGATAATACAGGTATGGTCGGAAAACAGCTATGTGGGTAGCATTTCTTCCAACAAGCACCTTCTTTCACAGAGCCTTTGGCTTAACTCTCTCATTCGTGTCGGGAATAAACCAATATACTACAAAACTTGGTACTTTCAGGGAATACTCAAAGTTAGTGATCTAATGGAAATGGAATCAGGTTTTTATCTTTTACAAAATTTAAACGGCATTACAATATCAAGCCAAGTTTTCTCTCTTTCTATGGCCTAATATCAGCGATTAAGCTATTGCACAAAACTGTCCAAGAACATTTCCTTCCTGATAATGATGATAAAAGCAGTGGCGTTTTTTTGCAAAACTTTCTGAAGGCAAATAAACCAAGTAGATTTATTTATAAAACGCTTGTAGAAAGAAAAAAGAAGAATCCCGTAAACATCCAGAAGAAGTGGTGCGCTGACTGCTCGATTGAAGAGAACGACTCGATTGATTGGGCAGCAGTTTACCAGTCACCTTTTCAGTGTACTAAAATAACCAAACTACGCATTTTTCAATTTAAGCTGTTGCACAGGAGATTGGCGACCAGTGACTTTCTTCAGCGAATCAACTTGACAAACACTAATCTGTGTAGCTTTTGTCAATGCGAAGTTGAGACACTGGTTCACCTTTTCTGGAGCCGCACCATATTATCCCGTTTTTGGCGGAGTTTAAGGAATGGTTACTGAAGTTTGAAACTCCGCAATGCTCACCCGAATTAACGCCATCCTTGGTAATAGGTTTGAAGTCTCACCTATTTAATCATAGACATCATCCGTTTTTGTTTTTTAATGCAAGAATGTACATCTGGACTTGCAAGACACGCTTCCTTCTTCCGAGGATAGAAGACTTCCCCCTTTTCCTCTCACATTATAACCTCTAAATGAAGGCAGCGTGTACACAAACGCGGTTTCACATCGACACGGTTTCATGACTTCGAAACCGCTTCAAAATCGATGCGGTTAGGAAGTGTTTACGCGGAACCGTTTTCGCCAGAAAATCCAAGTCGTGATGGTATAAGCGAACGCTGCACTACGTGCTAAATTCATTATAGTAGCCGTATTCAAATCGATGCGGCTTCGCTGTTTACACGACAGATGAAACCGCATCGTTTTGAAAACGCTCCACTTTTGGCACCGGTTTCAAATTGACACGGTTTCGAAATCGATGCGGTTACAAATGAAACCGCGTTCGTGTAAACGCTGGCTTATTGCTTGGTGCGGGCTGGGGCCGTGGGTGTGGTATCTGTAAATCGTATGAGTGTGTGGATGTGTGCGTACGAGTGTGTCAAATGTGCGTGTGAGTTTTTAAGTATATTATAACGTGTTTTTTTCTTGATTTATGTATATACTTTTGTAAATTGATGTATGTATTAAATTCAAAAAATAAAAAAAATAAAAGAAATTAAAAAAAAACAAGCGTGTCGAGGGAGTCTTCGGATCCTTCTCCTATTCCTGGTCACTCTGGACCTTTTAACAGGTCGCCTTGTGAACTTCAATTTTGCTGTCTCAATGCAAGAACTCTTAGAAACAAATCTGCAGCATTTGTTGATTGACCGAAACCTGGTTAACCCGCAACGATACTACTGCACGCGCTGAATTATCCGTTCCTGGCTACAAGCTACTCCACTCTCCAAGATGTAACTGGAGAGGAGGCGTTGTAGCACTGTTTTTCAGAGACTGCTTGGATGTCACACGGATGAACAGTTCTGAGGAATCGTCTTTTGAGTTCGCTGAATGGTTGGATTCTACTCCGACTGCGCGTTTGAGAGTTATCATCGTATATAGGCCGCCCTACTCTCACACTCATCCTGTCATCATATCTACCTTTATAACTGCGTTTGCAAACTTCCTGGAATCCGTTGTTCTCCTTAATGAGCAGACTTCAATATACATGTCAACATGTCCAATGACGACGATGCTATCAAATTTAAAGACTTGCTTGAGTCCATGAGTCTGGCAGTGAGTCAGCATGTAACGGAGTCTACTCACGAGCATGGCAACACATTGGACTTAATTATCACTCGTTCCTCGGATGACATTATAGCTGCTCCCCCGCACGTCGGTACGCTGTTCTCTGATCATGCTGTGGTAATCTGCCACCTCACGGCTGAACGTCCTAAATCCACTGCTAAACAAGTTGTTTACCAGAAAGTAAAGTCCATCGATATGGACTGTTTCATTGACAACATCGGTACATCCTCATTATGTCAAAATCCACCTGAAGACTTGGACGCATTGGTCAACTGCTACGATAGCATACTGTCGTCTGTGCTTAATCGGAATGTACCGCTAGAGTCTCGCTCCATCACTATCAGATCTCGCTCTCCTTGGTTTAATGATGACATCACGAATGCCAAACGTGAAAAGAGGAAATTGCCGAACAGCGTTGGAGGTCCTCCAGGCAAATACCTGACCTCTACTTGTTTAAATCTAAAAGGAACCGCATGATGGTCTTAATTAACAATGCCCGTCGAGAGTACTACATGAACCTCGTTGCAGAAAATTGCCACGATCAAGCGAAGTTATTTAGAGTTAGTAGGACCCTTCTTAACCTTTAAGCTGACAATTTGCTACCACCTCACGACAATGCATCTGCACTGGCACATGCAATGGGTGAATATTTTGTTCATAAAATCTCAACCATCAAGAGTAAACTCAACACCCATTGCCCCTCTCAACACCCTCATGCCTTCTCCTGTGGCTACCAAACGTTATTCAGGCACCATCCTTTCTCAGTTTGACTGTTTTCTCCAATGACGGCATAAAAGATCTCATTGCTTTTTCTAATAAAAACTGTTGTCCGCTAGACCCCATACCGTCTTCACTTCTGCCCGCTTGTGTTGACACCTTGTTGCCAATAATCACAAAGATGGTCAACCTTTCATTGCAATCAGGAGTCTTCGCCAAGAGTTGTAAAAACGCACTAGTTCGCCCATTGTTAAAGAAGCCTGACTTGGATCATAAGATTTTGAAGAACTTTCGCCCGATTAGCAACCTGCAATTTGTATCGAAACTTACTGAGAATGCAGTAGCCAACAAATCACTGTTCAAATGATTATTAACGGTCTCTTTCCATCATTACAGTCAGGTTATCGTAAATATCATTCCACTGAAACTGCACTTTTGAAGGTAAAATATTATTTGCTTCCCAATATGAACAGTGGACATGTGACAATCCTTGTTTTGCTTGACCTCAGTGCGGCATTTGACACCATTGACCACGATCTACTTCTGCAGAAGCTTCAATCGGTGATTGGCATACAAGGAACAGCCCTTTCTTAATTTCAATCGTATTTAGGCAAAAGATCACAACAAATTTCAATCAACGGAACCCTTTCACGAAAATTCTACCTGCAGTGCGGAATTCCGCAGGGATCATGCTTAGGTCCACTACTGTTTATAATCTATTCGAGTAAGCTGTTCCACCTACCTACAGCTCACGCGTGCGCGGAGGATACTCAGCTCTACTTATCTTTCAGCCCTGCCATACATACATACATACATACATACATACATAGTTTATTTGAGCAGGTTACAAAATAGGCAAGACTAAAGTCCTGATGTGGACCTGCACTAACTACTTCTAAGCTAAAATGTATTAATTACTTACTGAGATAATATGAGAATTTCTTGCATGATTGGCCTCTGCAGTAGTATTACATGTAAAACTGAAAATCTAAAAATATTTAAAGTCCACTGACCTAAAAGAAATGCTACAGGAAGCTTTCTCAAAACTTAGGGTTTTTAGAAAGTTCTTATTTTCCCTAATTAACCTCTTAAAATAACTTAGACTAGTAGAGTTTTTAAAGGAATTAGGGAGGAGGTTCCAACACAGGGCAGCTCTGTGCTTAAAAGATGATCTGCCGATCTCAGTCCGTGTCCTGGGAACCTCAATATTTGCAGTCTTTCTAAAATTATATTTAGTCTCAGGTTTAACTATCAAGTATCTCAGAGGATAAATGGTGGTTCCATTGTAAATATTAAAACTAATAACTAATAGTCTCTTGATATAAAACGAAATTATTGGGTTCCAGAGAGCTGTACTTGTGACATCGGAACTGTGGGTTTCTCTGGGTAAGCCATGGATAATTTTAGTTGCTCTCAGATGAATGCGGTCGATATCATCCAACAAAGATTGAGAACACGAGCCCCACACGACAATACCGTACAAAACACTTGGTAAAATTGTCCTATAATGAATGGTTTGCAGGACTGTCTTTGGCAAGAACTTAATCCGTTTCAAAACAGCGACTGTCTTGCTGAAGGAGTCACAAACATTCTTAGTATGTTCTTGCCATGAAAGCCTGTTGTCGATGGTTAATCCAAGGCATTTACTTGAAGCTTTATATTCAATGGTACTATCACCATATCGTAGGCGTGGCAAAGGGCCAGTAAAGGTCTGGTTGGAGATAATCATGGCTTCTGATTTAGAATCGTGGGCTACAAGTCTGTTTGATAAACACCAGGTGTAAACCTGATCCAATATAGATTGTAGCGTATGAATGATATCATCAATGTTCTCACCGACAGTGTAGATAGTTGTATCATCAGCAAATAAATACAGTTCGCCACTCGTTATTGATTCAGCAAGATCGTTAACAAAAATTGAGAATAACTTGGGTCCCAGTATTGACCCTTGGGGTACCCCAAACCTGACTATTGTGGACACTGACTTGTTTCCTGAAATTTGAACGAACTGTTGACATGTAGTCAGCAAGCCAGGAAAGCAAATTGCCTGAGATACCAATGGCTTTTAGCTTTTCTAGTAAAATTGTATGGTTCACAGTGTCAAATGCTTTCCGGAAGTCTATGAAGAGAACACCGACTTTAAGACCATTATCCAGGGCACTTCTCCATGTTTCTGTTAGGTGAAGTAACAGGCTTTCTGTAGAGTAGTTCTTTCGAAATCCCCACTGCCTGGGACTTAACAAGCCATGTGTTTCCAGGTGGTTGTTTAAAGTGCCCCTCTGATCAAAAAACCACTTCTTTTTTTCCTTCAGATTTTAAAAGTGTGTTTGCTTAACACCTGAGTGGCAAAATTTTGAGCTTTGAATTTTATCCAAAGGCCGTTTACTTTGAGTGTAAGTTTTGGATTTCACGGTCCGCCATTGCTGACGTTGAAAACTGACCGATTGGACCTCAGACGGTTGGATCCAGGGAAAAGTGACGTCAGAGGCTCACTAGCTTAAAATTTCAGCGTGTGAACGCAGCATATATATGCAAAGCGTGAGTTTAAAAGTCTGAAAGGCCAAAACCCCCGTGCTGCATATTAATTCTGCGGCACACACACGTATTGCATTCTTAAACTAGTGAGCCTTTGACGTCATTTTCTCCTCGATCCAGCTCTCTCAAGAACATAATGCTAGTAATGGCGGACCATTAAATAGGAAAATTACAGTTAAAATAAAGAGGTGTCTTTTTGAAATCAAAGCTTAAAACGTGGGTCACTTAGTGTTTTGTTAACATAGTTTTGAAATCCAAAGGAAAATGTGAATTGATTTTTTGGTCACAGGGGCACTTTAAGGTGTCACAAACAACATCTTCTAAGATCTTTCCTGGGATACTGAGAAGGGATATGGGTCTGTAGTTGTTGACATCAGTTGGCGAACCTTTCTTAAAAATGGGATTAACACGTGACAATTTCCAGGTTGATGGAAAAGATGAGTCATACTCATTCACAGTCTTATTAAAGATCGGTAAGAGACTGTGAGTAGCAGAGTCACCAATCAGGGACCAGTCCCTCGGCGATACGTTGTCGGGACAGGTAACCTTCTTGGGGTTAGCAGCTTTCTTAATCTTATCCTTTATTAGATCCCAGCGAAAATCAACGTTCTCTTTGGTTGGAGTAATTCTGTTGATGAAGTTGTTTAGAGTTGATGAGTCCAGGGGATCAGGTTGCTTAGTTAAGTTTTCGCTAATATTGATAAAATAGTCATTGAAATACTCAGCTTTAGTTAGATTGTGGGTTATTATCTCGTCATTAGGACCGGAAATTGGACTTACGTTCTTGGCTTTGTGCTTTCTCAAGGCTTCATTAGTCAGGCTCCAAAATTCTCAAGGGTTGGAGGCTTCTTCCAATGGTGTAAGCAGCTTCGGCTTTCCTTATTAGTTTCTTTTACTTCATATCTTTTCTCTTTATACAACTTCCATTTTGCTGGGTCACCAGATGATTTTGCCTCTTTCAAGAGTTTATATCTCTTATTTATTTCTTTTCTGACTGAGGTGTTGATCCAAGGAAGAGATTTGTCTCTAATCTTGACATCTCTTGAGGGAAGGTGGGGGTGTAGAATTTCATCATACAGGCATTGCCAAAAACCTGCACTGTCATCTATTTCATCAAATATCTCCAATACATGCCAGGGAGCTTGATCAAAGTCACGCTTAAGCTGCTTAACATCCACTGACTTGTAATTTTTTGCACTAATAATTTTAGGTTTAGCATTGCTTCGGACTACTTTGAAAACGGCGAATATCAAGTGGTGATCGGAAATACCCAGGTCAAAGGAGCCAGAGATTTTGGTTTTTGAGGGTTGGCTTGTGAT
>OX421457.1:19861316-19868816 GCA_949126865.1 Montipora capitata | reverse complement strand
TAGGAGTAAATCATCAAGTGTCTCGGATGTTGAAGTCAATGAATTTGAATCATCAAAAGCAACCTCCCAATCGAGTCGCGAATTGTCAACTGGTAGGCCTGTGCCAACACAGTTGAATGTTGATAACTCGGGCACACGCTCACAAGGTGTCTATAAAGTGTCTCCAACTCGAAATGGCAGTGTCGTACCATTCACATCATATTCAAGTAGTGATGAAGATGAAGCAGAGTTCTTTGATGCTGATGAGTACCAGGATTCAGGTTCTATTCCATCAAGGTCAGTCTGAGTCACATCCAAGTTCTGGTCCGATAATTGGAACTTCGATTACTCATTATGTGGAATTTTGTTTTGTACCATTTGGAAGATATTCAGTTATGTAGTATTTTCAGTAAATTGTTGGAAAAAAAGTAATGTTAAACTGGAAAAAAAATTGAGACCTGAACTGCACAGAGACCCATGGTGGTGCAGTAGCACTGCACACTGTTCTAACAGCTCAGCTATGGAACCATCTAGGAGCTAGCTAATTCTGAGTTTGTTCTATATTATGAGCTTTAAATGCATGGACGACAATATATAAAAAGGGTTGTAGTTAGGGTTATACACTAAGTTGGAGCAGCATGCAGTGTATTAGTACGCTTTTGAGAAGATTTGTTTTCAATGGTGACTTGAGGATCCTGCACCACGTGGATAATTTCAGTCATAGGGTTACAGCAGGAGAATTGTCACTTGAACCTTATTTTAGTGTCCAATTTCCAAGTCTCCCATGGCTCAGTGGTAGAGCATAGGGCTAGCGCAGTGGTGAGAGCACTCGCCTTCCACCAATGTGGCTGGCATTTATGACATGTAGATGATAGATTGGGCTGCGGGTAAACTAGGAGGTTTCATTAGGCAACAGGTGCACCAAGTAAAATTTCAGCGTCCAAGTCTATTACATGTGCCTAGAACTGAAAAGTGGGCCATACTCAAAGCTGTATTCATAGTCCAATCGTAAGTTCACTGATTTCTTGTACAGTCAAACTCTTCTTTTATTCACAGCTCACCTCCAAAGAGTAACCCTCTATCGGCGTGTAAGAAATGGTTGGATGCTGGTTAGTGATTTATTACTATTAAACAAGCAGTTGTCTTTCAGCCTTAGTTGCATGTCAATCAATATGCAAATCATCATTGGACCTCTTTGTGAAAGTCTTGACTTTCTAAGTTCTCTGCACCACTTGCTGTTTTTTTTCCAGCTTTCTTTCATTTTTTTTGCATAATTTAATATTGAAACGTGTGGTAATATTTATATCTGTTATAACTTTGTGTGGAATTGCAGATCATGCAGGAGCGTCAAGCCACTGATCTTGCAAATTTTTCAATGTCGCGCGCAATGAGCTCCGCGATGCGAATCATGTCTCACGCGAGAGTGGTAACTTACTTTAAACTAGTGGTGTTAAATAGTTGCTAAATTGATTCACAGATGAGTTTGAAATTGAAGATGAGGATACTACAGGCGGAGATCGTAAGTTACATTTTATTAGGTCATCGTACATTCAAATTACCACGATCTGTTGCAGCAGTTGATAATTATTATGCTTTCTTTTGCGTTAGTTGATGATATCAATAAACACAGCAGTCTCATAACCCATTTATTGTCACAAGTGCGACTTGGAATGGACTTGACAAAGGTAAGTCAATTTTTGATAAAACCTGGCTTGGTTATAAATAATCATGGTAAGATACAAAGTAAAATTTTGATATGGTTCTTATATTTTGATCAGTGTAGTAAATTGACTGTAAGTTGTGCGACAAGAAACAATTTGACTTAAAAACAAACAAATAAGTTCAAGTTCACAACTGAGATGAAGTGGAGTTGGTATCTATTCTTTGGAATTCCTAATTATTGCTTTTTTGTCTCCACACGTTCTCTGTAATTTTGTGCCTTTGAAATTACAGGAAATGTACTGCAGGAACTTTGTTTAATAAAATAATTTCTACAATAGCTATTCTCTCCAACTTTATTCCGCCGCACCTTTGAGTGCATATCTTCTTTTTCGAAGAATTGCACATCATGAATACTTATCATCGCTTTGAACTTCCACACAAACCTTTGAATTTCTCTGCATCTTGCCCTGATTTCCCATAATGCACTCAAGAGCGTGAACTCGTCTATTCAGTTTGAAGTTAACAAAGGCGTTAAGTCGTGGTGCAAAATTATGTCAGTGGTCTCAAGTTGCAAGTTACGTATGCTCTGTTGGTTGAACAAGCGCAAAAGAATGGATAGACTTTCTCAAAGTCCTTTAATTTTTTTTCCCGCTAAGTGACGGCTGGTCGCTCGTTCGGTAGCTTTGCGACCTCACTTCAATTTTGCTTTGATGTCTTAATCGAAGGGTTTCGAGAGGGCGACTTGGAGCAAGTCTAAAGAATGGACTAAAGAGGAATCCTTGTTTGCATTTATTTCCTCATTAGCACAAGACTATCTTTTTGTAATCAGTCGGCCAAGAGTAAAGTACTGAATATTGAAAGTGCATTACGTAATGAGCTATCTCTAAAATTTATACTTGATAAACCAGATAATCGCTGTGCACTGATGCTTTGAAACTTCGAAATTTGACATTTGATATGAAAAGAAAACTATTATCTTCATCAGAAGGACTCCGTGCTTGGACTCATTTTGATAGTTTCTATCACCGCAAAAAGACCTTGTCCACTCAAAAATTCTCTGTACATGTATAACACAAATTCTTTGGTTCGCTTCGGTTGTAATTTGATCTGCGACTTCGCAAGAAAGAGGAGTGGGTTTAATACAGGGTTGACGCCACAGACTGCTTTGCTTTGCTAGAGTACTTTGAAAACAGGGTTGCAAAGTAACTTGTGACGTCAACCCGGTACTCAAAACAGCACAATATATTTGGGACGATTAAAGTGGAAAAGTGTGTTGAGGTGATAGGGACTTGAAGTGATTTATCGGTAACCGATCATCTTCAGTTATAAGTGTTCGTTACAGTGCGAATTTGAATTTATGTCAATGTTAGAATTAACTTTCGTTAACACATTGCCGTTAGAATTTTAAATTTCCAACATTACAACAATACTAAGTGCAAACAATCAAATAATGCGCATGCAAACAGTGTATCAAAAGAAAAACAACTAAAGTGCTTAATTGCAGGAAATTACAACAACATTACCAAAACTTGCAGAAAACTAACATTGAAAACATCAATGAAGCTAAAAATATATCTAGAGTTAGCTCTGCACGTTTTAGCTGCCTATTTAGACTGGGATTTTCCCAACGGATATGAGCTGCCTCTTTGAGAAATAACTGGAAACGAGTAGGTGCCGTATCTAAAATGGAGAGGCAGTTCTCGGAACAGAGTCTTCGACATTCCTCAGAGAGTTGCAAATGTTAGAAAATGTGAGAAGTCCTGTCCCCTTTCAGATGCTCACGAATGCGGAGCTAACTCTTTGTTTTTAGGTACATTGGGTACCAAATTTATTAAAAATAATGCCGGCCTCAGAACCACACGATGGTACGTACCTTTTGAGTGTTTTGCATTTTCTGTAGGTTGTTCTACCAACTTTTATCCTCGAAAGACGTTCCTTGTTAGAAATGTACGCTGATTTCTTCGCACATCCCGATCTTTTTGTTGAGTAAGTTTTAAGTTTAATTTGTATGGTTTTAATTGCAATAGTACACTTGGGCTTTCATTGCAACAGTGCTTCCGTGACTGACTGAAGGGTGTTGATTTCAGTAGCCTCTCCTTTTCCCTCCCTCCATTCCTTGTCATTGCTCTGACAACAGGCAAGCTACAGCAAGAAAAAGAATGACGGGTAAAGAAACTTTCAAACGAGTCCTATAACATGAGGATATACTTTGGCACGCACTCTAGTGAGAAAGAGAAATGATCCTCGCACTTTGTGGACAATTTAAGCAATTGTGTCATATGGACTCTCATGACTCAAGTAAATGACATTTGTATCTGCTCTGTTTGCAGTGTTGTGAATTATTCGAATCCAAAGGATCGTATGGTAGCAGTTGTTAGATGGTATCTCTCAGCATTCCATGCCGGACGGAAGGTTCGTTTGTTTATTAAATGCAGGGTTGGTTCCTTAAAGGTCGCACTTGACAGCAATCACTTTTACAGTAGGGAGGTTACCATGGTCTGACGACAAAGGACTAGAATACAAGCTGTATGAACGATGATATTAACAATTTTTCAGTAATACAGGCTGTAGGGAAGGGCAAAAGTAAGTGCAAGTTAGAAAAAAATTCAGCACAAGCTACATTGCCAATCCGCAGGATACCGCTAACATTTGTGTTGCCGCTTGCATTGATTTGATTGATACATTTTGGCCAAATCAGATCTGTATCCTTATTTTGTCAATTGTGGTATATAGATTTAGCCAAGCCTAAAAGCGGAGCTCCCTGGTTATTTATTCTTACTGTTTGTAGGGTTAGTGAAAATAAAAGGTTTCGAATTGTCCGCGTTTTGATGTTTCCGGTTGCTGCTTTAATAATTAAATCATTTCCTATAACTGGTGAATTCCACGATACATTTTACGCTAAAAACCGATATTGCACGAATCACGAAGCCATGAGTACGATATCAGTTTTTCGAGTGAAATTTACTTTGGAATTCACCAGTTTGGCAATGCATTTTTCTTGAACCGCATGCGTTTTAAAAGAAGACAAGCACACCCGCAGCGAGCAAATGGAAAAGGAAAAAAGTTTTCAGAGTCAACTGTCAATAGTAAGCGAAAAGGAATCACGCTAAAATTAGAAGCCGATTAAACCACTTTTTTAAAATAACAAACGGTTTAGTGCCAAAGGAAAGAATTTGTGGAGTAACTTCTTCCTCCAAGTATGGGCTACTATTGGTATTCTGTTTTGTCGTTGTCGTTCTCTTTGGTTCTCCTTTCATTTCTCTTCTAGTCACAGGTCCTTCAGGCATCATGCAACCTTATCAGAGCTTCTAAAGAAATACCAAAACTTGCAATAATAGGCAAATTAAAAATAAACACTCAACTTTGAGTTTATATCCCTCCGATGCTTGATTTGAATAACTGCGTAGTCGCCAGTGTGGACCACAGATATCATATGTCAAACTGGATTGAAACCAGCGAAAAATGCAGAAAGAAAACATCTTCCAAACCGTTTTCCACCTGAACACGAAAAGCGTTGACTGTGTAAGAACTATAGTTGACGTAGTATGGCCGTGTAGCCGCGTCAAGCCACAGAAGCGCACAAAGCCTCGCTTATGTTAAAGTGAGTTAACCTGGGTTGAGCCTGCAATCCAATCGAAAACCAGTACCTGGTCAGCGGTCAACGTGTAAAAAAAAAACCAGCTCACCTCGGGGATCCCCATTGACGAGTAAAATCGTCTGGCGTTAAGACCTGGCCAAACGCTCGCAACATTTCAACGCAACATCTTGCAACATTGTTGGGCACGACATGTTGCTTACGTTTGGCCACCCTGTTGCGATATGTTGCGTGCGTCTGGCCAGTCCATTCAACACATGTCGCAACATCATGCAACATTGTTGCAAGATGTTGCGTTGAAATGTTGCGAGCGTTTGGCCAGGCCTTTAGACAGAGTAAAATACTAAGTCTGGCCGGTTTCGGCCAGTTTAAACGTCAAAGGGTTAACCCTGAGCCCACGATATAGTCACGTGATACTGGTCAGCCGATACCTTGTTTTGAGAGGTGTCAATTGATCAAACATGGATGTTCAATATCAATATCTTTAGAAGCTCTGATAAGGTTACATCACGGCTCGAGATTAACGGTAGCCAACTAGCCACAGGTTAGTGAAATTTCAGTTTAGCGTAGTAGATTTTGAGCTTCCAGTAGCCAATAACTATTGTGAAGCAGTGGACTTCCGGATGAAAACAAAAATGAAAATTATTTCGTATGAATGGGGCAGAAGGAGAGAATAGAAAGTAACAAAAACAGAAACTGAGCGGATTTTATGACATTTACTGCCTTAAAAATGATAAGTTGACAAAAAAAACTGAAGAGGCAAACGCGGATTACAGTTTCCCTGCCCCCGGTTACAAACGAAATGTGAAATCATGCGGAACTTCTCGGCTGCTGTCAAAGCCTAGTTTCCATATGCGCGTAACTCCGTTGCAAACACCTTCCGATAACTTGATCGCAAACAGTTTGCGTAAATGGAAACACCTTTTACGTTCATCTCCGTCCAATGGACGATCAATCGTCGATGATCGCAAACAAGACGCAAGAGATAGAAAATTCTCTATTGCTACGTGTTGTTCGCGACGAGTAGCAACGCAAAAGCGAGGAAACAACAATATGGAAACACAATCGTAAACTGTTTCTGATTATTTGCGATCAATCGACGATAATTTTTATGCATGTGATATCTTTTGACGAATAATAATGAAAATGGCGTCCGAGTACGATTGTGGCAATGAGGATACTCCTCAAAACAGTGTGAGTTTAATGAATATCATATTAAAGAAATACCGCACGCCAAATGTGCCTTTAGTAAAGTTCTCGATCTCGAAGAGCCAGTTCCTGCACTATAATTTGATACTGGCTATGCTGCAGCCATTGCTTCTCCTCGAAAATGTATCGGACCCAAAGTCTCTTGACAATTCCTCTCTGCCTTCTTCTTCGCAACAACTCCAACATAATAAGAAGTTGAACACAATGTAAAAACCTAATTCTGCTTTTAATTCTGTGCCCTTTTCTTACGATGTCACGAGATCTGGTTGCGTAAAGCAATCACGCATATGGAAAACAGAATCGCAAACACAATCGCAAAGTGACAATGTTTGCGATCGAGCCATCGCAAACTGTTTGCGACTTTGTTACCTGTACATATGGAAACAGATCAGGTACTTGTTTAGAAGTTGAATCCGAACATAATTTATTTCAAATAAAAAAAAAAAGAAAGATAATATGGAGCGACTTATCTTGTTTACTAAGAATGGTGAATCTCACATTGAAAGAGGGAAAACTTGCTTGCGAAAACAGTGATTGATTCCGAAAAACCATTCCAGAACAAAACGCAAGGATTGCTGTTGAATCTATTAAAAAGAAATCTTACATTAGCCAATTCTGTCCTTCCGAATTTCCTTTTTATCCAATTTAAGATATTACTTTCCCTCATTCCGCTGCTTTTCTGCTTCATGGGTAGAATGGCGCTTTCACGTTGAAATTTCAATCGCAAATGGCTCGATTTATAATCAAAGGAACAACAGTCTTTCCACAGACCTCCAAACAAGCAATTTAGTTTTATGTACGGTTTATTTCTTAAGTTACTTTATTCCGCGTTTTTCATACTCCAGTGCATTTGTGAGTTGCAAAGATATGGCAACAGTTCCGTGAAAATTGGCCTTAAAGGCCGCGAAAACTTTGCCTTTGTGAGAAAAATACAGGAAACCGTACACTCCAGCTTATTTGCGCCGCTGTTGTGTCTGCGGTTGTGGTTGTGTTTGCAAAGGTGGAATTTTTTTTCGTGATAGCTTTCATTCTCGTCACCAGAGCCTCGGATCGAC
>OX421457.1:19831316-19856316 GCA_949126865.1 Montipora capitata | reverse complement strand
AAACTCTGTGAT
Organism: Montipora capitata; assembly: GCA_949126865.1. Classification (NCBI taxonomy): domain Eukaryota; kingdom Metazoa; phylum Cnidaria; class Anthozoa; order Scleractinia; family Acroporidae; genus Montipora; species Montipora capitata. Next base: position 19,856,304 of record OX421457.1, on the reverse strand, counting down.
CCCTTCAATGTTTGTTAAATGCATAAAAAATTTGCCATTTTGATTTCAGTCTTGTATATAATACCAAGTTAGTAAAATATTAGAAACAAAGCTCACTTGATATCCAACAGCGAAAAAAAAATGAAATCGTTGTTGAAGACCACTACTTGTCGCTTTACTAAAGATTCCGGATACTTATTTTCCACCGCTTGTCTTGTTCATCCAATTGACGTTCCATTCTTGAGCTCCATGAGGGTATATTTTGTTTAAAGATCCTCTAAAACGCCATTCGCGTTACAATGACTTTCGATGCCATTGAAGGTTAACAAGAATTAGTGCAAATTTCCAATTGTTACCGGAAGACTGTGAATAGTTGAGTACAAATATATACAAATAGCCAGACAACAGAGATCACAGATCCACGTAAGTTGTTCGATTCATTCTCTGTCTTTGTTGAACCCATAAGTTACCAGAGAATTTTCCATTTGGTTTCAGTGTTGTACACAACACAAAGAAACAGAGAAATATTACCCATTTTCCGACTGGGATTGCCATCCTGGCAACCCAGTAAAAAGGCGTGAGTCTAAGAGGGTGTTTTGTGTTTACAAGAGAAACTTCTTATCAGCGCGAATTCCACACCAGGCCGCAGTTGTGTCAAGGCTGTACAACTCTATCCATTAGATAGGTCACTCAGGCTATCCAGAATGTAAAATATAATTCACGTTAAACGTTGTCAAAGGTTTTCGGACACAACCTTATTTTGATGTGCCTTGAGTGTTCATATTAATGGTTACATGTACAGGGGGAAATATTGAAATCATTGCACAAACTGAAACTGTTAGCTAGTAACATATCCACCGCATAAAGTTATCCGGCCTTTGAACAACTGTGGCCAGGATAACCTCTTAATTTCGTAACACATTTACGTGGTGACTGAAAGCTTTCATATGTTTACATATACAATGTAGAAAGGAGTAAATTTAAAGGCAAACATTACACATGCGTAACCCGTTCCAGTCCATCAGGAGCCCCACTTCATACGAAAAAAGTGGTCGTTCCTCGTTTACTTGGTACTATTGCTAGATTTCCAACCAGAATGAAATTCTCTCCCCGGTGCAGCAACCGGTGTGAACTTAAACCGGTAAGATGCGCACCGGTATGACTTTTTCTAGTGGTAGGATGGAAACAAATACGGATTCTCTAGAGGGAACCAGGGAATTCTTGTGTGTAATGTAAACACCCATTGAAGGAACTTGATACCTACGACGGAGACGGTGACTGCGAGGAGAAATCCACCAAAACAGTAGCATCTCATAAGCAAAACACTGGCGCTGTTCGTTTTAGGTACATGTGAGCAAACAATGGCAAATTTGGACTTTTTTTTCTCTTATTTTGAAAACCGTTTCCACCAATTGCGTTAGCGCGTAGATAGGGTAACTTGTAAAGGTTGATAACTTTGGAGCAATCGCGAAGAAGTCCGAAAAACGCAACTTTAAGGGCCCACTGACGTATTTTTTGGGGTGCGTTGCTAAGGATGTAATGGTTAAGTAATTTGAGAGAATTTGGCATTATTTTGGTCAGTTTCCAACTTTTGTAAGCCAATGACCCTAAATATGACGTCATAATACCACGCCCATGGTCACGTGACCAATAAAAGAAAACTCTAAATTTGTCTCCGTGCTACGCAATTTCGGTATTTAATCGATGGTTTGATAATTTGTATTCGTTTTTGCATTCAGCCAAGCATGGTTTTATTTTTATTTTGAAAAATGTTCTTTTTAAAGACATAAACGATACTGAAATACCCATAACTTTTTCAAAAAAGATGATTTTAAAAAATCAATGCTTAGCTATATTCTGTATTTGGGGGTGAAACTTGCCATGTAAAAAAAATTAATTCAATTTAAAACCGCCGGAAATTTAGCTTTTTTCTAAAACCGGAAGTCAGTTCGTTTAGGCATGCGCAGTTGATCTGAGAACGAGAGCGAGGAAGGGCGAGGAAAAACGTTCGATGGAAACAGTTTGTGCGGTGACTTTTGCTTGTGAGTGGGTTTTCTTGTCAGCTCATGATATGATGACGTCAGTTACCGGAAGTAACATTTCACTTCCTTAGCAACGCGCGAAAAATCCTTCTGTGGGCCCTTAAGATTCACACCATGTCTTCGTCGACAAGGACCTCGTCGATGTTGAGTTCCTTCTTACAAAACTAGTCATGGGTTGTCTTGTTTGTTTCTCTTGAAACGCCTTTAAGAGAGCAAAAAACTGGAAGTCCCTTCGATAGTGGTTGGGAAGCAGTTCCTTGGAAAAGAATAGACAGTTGTTTTTGTGTGCATTTAGTGGCTTTTTAACGGGAACTCGGCCAGACCAGAAAAGTGACGGAGGATAAAGAATACGCTATCTGTAGTCTGTCTTCCTTCTTTTTCGAAACGTCAACAATCTGGATAATAACTTACTTGAAAATAATGACTTGTCTGCACTTGGTCGGAAAAATAACAGAAATTTTGTCCTTTTCAGAAATGTCAAAAGGATGGTCCGGTACCTTGGGCGTCTGAAGATGACGTTACTTTTATTGCTGAACAAGTATCACATCATCCACCAAGTATGTACAAATTGTTAAGTACAGTTTTTCTTGGGCACACTATCTGTTGAGTATAGAGGCTGCTTCGTGCCAAGGCTTAAATATCTGTAACCTTGCTCTGAATGTATTTAATCCTTACCCCCTAACTCTGTACTTAAGTTAAAAATTGGGAAGAAAACTGTTCCCGTCGGGTAACAAGCCACACCGATTTGCATTACATTGACAATTTATGGATCCCCGCTGCTCTGGTTTCTGGGTACATAAAAGTACATAAAATCAGCTGGCTTACACCTACACCTCGCCTTTGCGCACCAGGTGGCACATAGGTCCTCCACAATCCGTCGCCACGTCTCCCTATCGGCCACTGCAACCCGGTCGTCATCCCAAGACGACATCCAGCTTTCCTTCTCTCCTTCTGCAATGCTTCCTCCATGTTCTTTTTGTTGTTCCAAAAGCAGTTTGTGCAAACACTCGTGGCTAACCTCCATTTGACAGATTACTACCCGCGAACTCGCTATGTCTGTCATTTTGAGCTTCCGCTAACCGTCTTCCCCTCCCCCATCCTTTGCCGAATCTCCCAGCCCTCAATTGAGACACTCAACTTCTGTTGTCACGTGAGCCTACGTCCAGATGATTGTATTTCCGATGATTGACATGAATTATTTTGTTTCCTTTCGTAGTTTCCGCATTTTATGCCGAAAGCTTCACTAAAAAGATTTCTTTCAATGCTCATATTTGGACCAAGTCAAAGTTCCTAGGGCTCTCTGTTGGAGTAGAGAACATTGGCCAAGGTAAAGGAATATGTCCTCAGTCTTCATCTTTCCGAAATCTTTACTTTTTTCTTCCTAAAAGTGTAAATTAGTAAAAGTCAAGAACCTATGTTTTTTAAACAGTGGCACTGAATGCTTCGAGCTTTTAGGGCCACGTATAGATCGTATTCATCGTATTCATAAATGACGGCCAACAAATTATTGCTTTGTCCTTATGCTAATTTGACCAACCAGCCTCATTTGCATGGGCAAGTATACAAAAGAAATGTTGCTTTAGAGCGAGGTTTATTGGTCTCATTTTGCACGAAGAACAATTGGAATAAAAATTAATATTCAAAATCTCAAAGGAAGGATTTAAACCACTGGCTTTTTTATAGGTAATACACTTGTTGAAGTTGAATTTTAAAACCACCAAAGACAAGATCCATTCGGTGTTCAGAGGGGGATCTCATCCCCACAATCGTGGACAAAATCTTTAGATTACCAATTAGCGCTTTCAGTTGTAAGCAAACAATTTGACGCCCCTCCCTCGTCTTAATGTTGTTTTCTGGGCTCGCGAACAGTTTCCAGGAATTCAACACTTTCCATGTCAACGTTGGATAGATGGAGGGGGGAGGAGAAGTAACTGCTGTGCAATTCACAAGGGAGAAATAGTGAGCAAGTGCTTTTTGTCGGTTTTTGTACAGTTTTCTTAACGAGTTTAGTCCACGATTGCATAATCATATATGCCCGATTATGGGTAATTTGTATCGGTTTGTGTCAGCATATAAGGAACTTTATGCAAAGGACTACATCCACTCGATCGAGTATTCGCATTATTGTGGTGATTTTCTACGATTGTGACTTGTTCCACATGTAAAATGCATAGAAACCATGTCCAGAAATTAGTGACACGGATGGCGTTCTTGCAGTATTATGCTGACTTCCTTGTAACTTAAATTTGGACACTTCGGCGATGTTTAGTGGAGGACACCAAAATATAAAGCCCACTCGCAGGGCCTTTTTCGCCTTTTTTATTAAAGCCATTGTTTTCCGATATTCTCGTTCTTGTCGACGTCGTGGTTGAGCAAGTTAGAGGACCCTGGTGACGAGGTTGCCACATATCACCTCAATTCGCGGAGCCAATTGCACAGAGCCACCATGTCAATCCAAATCGTGCCGTAGACTTGGGTGTTAAAATAAACGGACTCCCCGAAACGGAACGAGCAACGGCTGCGTGTTATTAAGCAGTCAAGAACTATGTCCCCTTCATTTAGCGGTCAAAAAGACTAATGCCAGGCGATTTTACACGTCAACTGGGGGCATTTGACGTGTCAGTGGGTTAAGATGTTAAAAACTATACCTCCTCCATTAACCCATCTTAAATAAAGGATATCTCCCTCAATTTTATTCAACGATCATTTTTATGTTGCAGGTTGTGTGTCTGTATTACCGTATGACGAGGATTATGTTTTGACATTCCCAAATGGTTACGGCAGGTAATCACTCAATTCTTCTTAAGGGATATTACAGGAAATCATAAATCCGGTGTTACATCATGCAATGTCGGTTCACAGAACTTTGCTTTTATGAGACAATTTGCAACTGGCAAAATCGATATTACAAAGAAAAAACTTTTTTGCAATTTCTTGAGACGAGCATCATCTGGCGAGACAAGTTGCACGGATGTGGAACTCGATTGTCTGCACCAACTTCCTGATTTGTCTCCCAACAGTTTTGTTCTTTGCAAATGTGCGAAACTGGTGATTTTCCTCTTTGAAATTTCACTGTTGCAGATCTATTTTGACAGTTCCTTGGGTAGAAATTGGTGGTAAAACAAACATCACTTGTGCAAAGACTGGATATCAAGCAACTATACAGTTCCATTGTCGGGTGAGAAAACGATTTTTTGTCCCAAAACGTTAGCATTAAGGTGCATCTTTATTTTCTACTTTTTGTTTATTTTCAGCCCTTTTACGGTGGGAAGAAGCATCGGATTTCCTGCGAGATAGTGTGAGTGTTTTTACAGTTGACTCGCTTTCTTTCCTAACTGCAGAGTGAAAGCAGTGCAAGCGCGTAACCAGGCGTCGTCAAATTTGTTACCCCATCTAATCACGGAGGAGTTGAACATTGAAATAAACCATGCAATCTTATTATATACTCAACAGAATATCGCGTTTCTGATTGGTCAATGACGAATGCATAGATTGGTTATAGAGTGCTCTACAGAAATAATGCTTCTTGTTAAGTGTATAATAAATGAAAAACCGTATGAACTTGCCTGTGCATTTCGTGATTTATGGTCACTCGTCATGTTTTGAATGTTCTCAAAATTGCACGAGCCATTCCAAAATATCGCTCGTGCTAATAAATAAATCACGAAATGCACAAGCAAGTTCATACGAGTTCCTATACCAATTTAATGCTGCCGACGTTAACGCCCGCGGAAAAGCATGTGGAAGCAAATCACAATTGGTTTGGGGCCAGTTTCTGATTGGTAAACAAAATTGTGCGAAACGTTTTGGCCAATGACAGTGATCGTAATGCAATGTGCAACTGAACCAAAGCAATGGACATTCGAAGAAAAGCTGCTCAGAACTTTGTGGCGTCAATTCTTAATTCTTCTAAACCTGGTTCTTGAAATACGGCTGTTTTTTACTTGGTGTTCACGTGTAGGTCCCCAGACGACAGAAAGTCATTTTTAACCGTCGTAGGAGAGTGGAACGGGCAGATGTTTGCCAAATTCGCAGACAAAGAGGTAAATATCTCTTTCTGCATTCATTGCGGGATTTTGTGCCAATTATTGTGAGTTACACAGCAGGTTACGTAAAACAAATTGATCTGACCCCTCAAATGTGCAGTAAGTTTCAAAGGCCTGGTTTGTATTTTTGTAATACTTTTACCTAAAACAAAACCAGAAAAAATATTGTGTGCGCACGCACTTTAAGAACTTGATTACCTATCATTTTCTTTTGATGCAAAACAATTTCGAGCGTTTAGAAATAAACGGGTCTTTCTGCAGGTACCGGAAAGCATTGTGGTTTTGGTCCCTTGGGATTAATCTTTATTTGGAGTTGTTTTGTTTTCTGTGTTCTGTTGTACGTAATTTCTTCTCCGGTACTTGCAGAATCTGCCAGATAAACGGTGACACTGACATGTGGAGTAAATACCATCAAACCGCCATAACGCTGGATTACTGAATTCAATCAGTAAGGTATATAATTTTCCATCCTTTTAGGAACCTGAGCTTTTTATTGACACACTCACAATGCCTGCTGTAATGAAGACAGTGAAAAAGATTTCCAAACAAGAAGAAAATGAGTCACGACGGTGAGTTAAATCGTAGGTTAAGGGTCGGTTCTCTAGAATAAAAGAAATTTAGCGTGGATGGGTGGGTTGGTTTGTTCTAGCGGTAATGTGAACACTTTGCTACCCCTCCCTCTCAGGGATTTTTTGGGGGCCATGTTGCGCCTCGGTTTATATCTCTAGGGACAGGGAAAAAGGAAGATCTGGATTCGAGTTAAAACCTTCTCCTTCAAAGCCTTTCAAAATCGAAATTGAAAGAAAATTCCCCACACTCGTGGTTTCCTTGGAAATTCAAAAGTAATTCCCCCTTGTTGTCATTTTCTTCCAATTTGCAGACTGTGGGAAAATGTCACAGAAAGCTTAAAAGAGGACGACGTCGAATCTGCAACGGCATTTAAACACAAGGTACTTAAATGACAAATTTTGCTTAAATCTTTTATTAAGTTATTCCTATACTTGGATTTGACGATCAGTAGGCTGTACCTATATGAAGGTGGCAAGTTACTTCATAGCGTAACGTTTCAGGGTTTTCGAGGACGTGGATGTTCTCTCCTGTCTCCTGCAATAAGAGTTTCTGCGTTCTGTGTTTGATGCATTAAAGTTAATATTTAAAGTTACTGTTAGGCGTGAAGTAATGTCCATAAACGTATGTACACCATATACTACATACACATACTGTTGTACATATATCTAGCTGATCTTATAAACACTGGTTCGTCACTGGGTCGCCATCTTTTCAAAAATCCATCTCTGGTACATATTTGTTTTTATTGCTTTCTACTGTAGACTCAAATGAATTCCACCTAAACGCGACTAAAACCCCCTGTTGCATTCCACGTTTGATATGTGTGCACTCCACTTAATTATTAATGGTAATAGGAATGCGTGGAGTCCAATTCGATCTGTAATCATACTAGTGATTAACAAATTCGGACGACCGAGTAGCGGGAGTTCGATTTGTTTAATCACGAGTATGATGGCGGACCGAATTGGACGACACGAAGTCCTGTTACCAATCAATCATAATCAGAATTTCCGAGAAAACAAATGCATTCCTTTTTCACTGTCTAATGTTACAAATTTGTCCATTTTGGAAAATCCCCAGTTTGGTAGGGTAAGTGGTTGTTGCTATGGTTATTGTAATAAATTTTGTGATTGGTGTATTAAGCTGAGTACACTTAATATGATTGGCTGATGTAACTGTCCGACTACAGCCAACTGTCCTATTACAGTGTCCGATTACAACCTTACACAATAGTTAGTGAAAAATAAAGCAGTTAATGCACCAATCGAATTTGAGAAAATTGTAATGGTTATGGTTACCCTAGCAATGGGGGCTGCAGGGAACGTTACATGATCATTGACGTGAGTGTGGAAGGGCGGAAAGAACAAAAAAAGAAAAAAGAAGTGGCAAATTAAAGGTTTTTTAACCGCGCGGCATGAACGTAATTCTTGAATTATGTGACTCGTGTGACTACTTTGCTAGCGTCTTACTCATGTAAAAAACCAATTAAATTTAATCGTGATTTTTAAGAAAGAAAGCTGTAAGCTGTTAATAGTGTTATTGTCGTATGGTTCATAACCATACATATCCGAAGAAAGGTCCAGATTAAGACCATTCGGAGATTTCACAACGGCTACGACTGATGGTGCAATTGAGTTTTCACAACGGCTATAAGTGATGCTGCAATCAATAAGATCGTGTGCAGTCGCTGTGAGTTGTTGTGCTTCAGATTGATCGGGTGATTTTGTGTCTATAGTCATCAGTGAATCAACAAGGACTGTTTTGGAATGTGCACTACATTGCGACTATAGTGGTAAGAAAACAGATAGATTTTTAAAGCGCGGTTATAAGTTCTAAAAGATCTTCTTGTCTCTTTAGTTAGAGGAACGTCAGCGAGCGGAAGCCAGAGAGAGAAAGGAGAAGGGAGTTACCTGGGAAACCAAGGTGAGTTCAGGCTGTTCTAACAGCAGACCGCCGGGTTGGCTTAATAGCCCTTTTCACGGTTAGTTTTTCTCATTTGTATTACAATATAATATAGCATGTAAGTGAGGCAATTTCGGGCTATTTTGTAGTTTTAACCCGAAATTGCCTCGCATCTGCGTTAGATTACATTGTAATGCAAATGATAAAAACTAACCGTGAAAAGGGCGATTGGCTGAGTATTTACCGAAACGGAAAATACCCTAATACTCTTTGTTTGTCCCCCAAATTTTGAATAAGCATTGTTTTTGTTTTCTCTTGGGATCATTGTAAGTCCCAAGAGAAACAGGAAACATTTGGGGGGAGAAACAAAGAGTATTATGGTATTTTCCGACTCGGTCAACTGGAATACCGTGCAGATTACCTTGCTGACGAGGAAGTACTTCCTTTGTAAACGGTTAGACTTTCAAGTTTTCTCAGATAAGGGTTAAAAGTCACCGTGTTACACTCTAAGTTCATGTGGGGCGTAACAGAACCCTCCGGTACAATTTGCGACGAGAGAGGGCACGGACTTCCCGCTGTTGTGGTTTGATCTGCGGGGTCACAAAGATTGTGACTAGAATTGTGTTGACCCTGTCTGCAAAGCGAAGCGAACGTAAATCAGGGATTTAATAATATGTGATTTGAACTTAAGTACCCTTCCGCTGTTATGCAATCTTCGTATTGTCGGCGGTTCAGTTTTCGTTGTACTTATCAGACCTTACAAGGCCAGTTAGGGTAAGAGCTACTGTGCAGTACCCATCCAACTCTCCTCACTGTTTTTCCTTCTTCTTTTTTTTTTCTTTTTTTTTGGGGGGGGGGGGAGGGGGGAAGGGGGGCTGGGAAGGGATGTTTTTTAATCCTTAAAAATAGTTGAATGGACGCACGAAAATATTATAAGGACAGCCAGTGTCATCCAAAGTGTCGAGTATTGCCAAAAGTAAGGACGATCCGAGATAACAGCAGTGTCAGTTATCTTCTGAGTCAAATGGTGTACAGCTTGATTGAGTGGCTTACAGGGTGAAACTTTTGCTTATTTGTTCTTGTTTCTTTAGTTGTTCCATGAAGTTGGGGAGAACTGGGTTTACGACAAACCACTGGTAAAGAGGAACGCCAGTCAGAACCCAAGAAAGAACAAATGAGTCCCTTATGTTAATTTCTTGTGTAAAATTTAAGCTGATATTCACGATTCTCGCTAAGCAAGCTTCCTTGAAATAGTTTATTTCTTTTAACAGTGATTAGAGAAAAAGTTATATTAGGGGAAGAAATACTTATTTTACTGAAGGTAAATACGTCTAGCAACTACAGCAGGAACTTTTCTCCGAACTCTGTGAATCTCTAGGCTGGTTTAACCCTAAAGAAAATTAGCAAATGAATGTATAAGGCCAAAGCTCGTGGTTTACTTGAAGCCTTTCGACTCAGTCAAAGAACCGTGGCACATGTAAACAAACTCTCATCGTACACGGCTAACAATTTGTTGTCAAGTTCTACATTTTACTCCTGACAAAAATACACTTTCTAGGTCTAAAAATATACCTCGTCTGAGAAAACAGACTCGTGCAAAGGGGAGAATTTTACGGGAAAAAGTTACAGATACGGCTACAGATACTCAATTTCATGTTCGCCGTGAGTTACCACGTATGGCAAGCTTTTGGTTTTCAAGTCCGTGACTTGTCTTCACGGACGGCAGGACATTTGCAGCAGATGTAAACGAAACCATTTTGTTCCAGTCAACGGACGTGGCTAAAAAAAACATGTTTCTTTAGCTCCCTATTGTTAGGTTCACAAACGCACGCCACACCTGGTATCCGTGGGAACTTCATTACTTTTATTCCAAAATTTGTTTTATTGTGAGTTTTTTCCCAACATTCATTGCGATGATTATACGATATGCGCTCCAACACTTAACCTCGTGGCAAGCTTTTTTGTGCTCCAACACTTAAATTTGTTGCAAGCTTTTTGCACAAATCAAAAAATTGTTACATTTTATTTATTATCGTTTACGGTGCTAGTGAGTTTTAAGAGTAAATTGAAACAATAGTTTTAGTTGACTTCCTCTAAGGAGGGTTTCGCGTTGACGTGGTTCTTTTTTTTTTTCCAAGGTGTAAACAACCATGAGAAAATAGAATTTAGCTTAAATAGAAACTCTAGTCTTTCAGAAAAGTAAGCGCAGAGTTATTTACGATTCGACAAAATACGAATAAGAATAAGTATATGAGGTGCAAAATGAATCAGACTTATCGGGTTTAAAACGCCCTTGTGAGGGCCTTTTCGCTATTCACTATTTATTACTAGCCAGTAAGTTGTTGAAGAACGCAGCTTTCCAGATTGCGTATAGTGCATAGAATGGTTGTCTTCTGAGTGTCGTAAAAAGAACGGGGTCAATTGTGTGTCGCAGTGGTGATTGTCAAGCTATGATTCGCTTAAAAAATTTGCTGTATTTGTTTGCGCTTGCGACTTTATGGCAAGTTAATGTAATTTCTTTAAATTTGGTAGGTTAATTCTTCGCAGTGGCCTGTTGGGACAATAAAAGTGATAAATAGTGCGTTTTGGTTTTACGACAGTGAAATGAAAATCCGCTCCAATTATTCACCGTTGCTTAGTTTTGTACTTACATTGTTTTCAATTGCACAAAATGTCACGTTTTAATAAAAAGCAATGGTAACTTCCATGTGTTTTTTCTTGCTTGGCTGCTGCTACATGATTTTGCGTTGCTTTGAGTTAATTTTTTCATTTCTTCCGCATTGTCCGCTATAATTGGTGAAATAATTGGTCACTTTGGTTTTGAACTTGCGACATATATTTGAGACCCACTTTTGTTTGCGCTAAAGAAGGCAAGAAGAATTATAGTCGGCAAGTAGAATTTTAGATACAGTTTGAAATAATTTATACTCGGAACGTCAACATACGGAAAACGGCATTCGATATGTACGTAAAACGGTTTTAGTAGTGTCTAACTTCGCACGGGTAATCCTTCATTGTTTTTCACAGACATTAAAGTGAGTTCTTTCCCTGGCAAATTGGGAACATATTGCTCTCACGGATTTTATCTTCAGAGCAGAGAGTCTGAATTTAAACAGTACCTTTATTTGATCGTGCCAATGAAAAACTAAACACATTAATACATGAAAGCTAAGATTACTCTTTTGAAATATTAAAGGATTTTTTTAAAATTAATATCATTTATCTAGTTTAATTGTATCCACTTTGCGAGTAATTTAGACTTAATTTTCTCTGGCTGCTATAGCAAAGAATATCAGGAAAACGTTTTCCGTAATGAACGAATCTTATATTAAACGGCGTTTTTGTAAGAGTAACGGATACACGAATTAAAATGGGGATATTTTCGTTTAGTCTGTGATGTAGTTTTTCATTTTAAGCATTCACTGTCATACCTTATTAATATCACCACCCTCCCCCCCCCCCCCCCCCTCCCCATTACAGTCGTTGGAATATTTTAAAGTTCTTTGCTATTGTAAAACTTTGTACTTGTCTGTTTCTTTATGATCACTACTCGTAATAACTTTTCTGACCAACTCTATAGCCCCTTTTCTTGAACAAATATTAGAAAATTCTGCCCAACAATTATCAGTTGGTACTTTTGGAACGATCTACCTCTTTCTATCCGTTCTGAGAATTTGATCATTTTTGTAATCATTAGGGTATGGTGTTACTTCTACTATTTTTTTTGCCCTTTCCTCTCTCTGTACCGAATTGTCAAACTCTTCTGATTTCTCCTCAGTTATTATTTATTTGTTTTTGTTTTCAGGTATTTTTGTAACTACAATAAGTGACAAAAGTAGTTGAGACACTGAACTGGGAAGACCACAATTAGGAAAAAGCACCTTAACGATACATTTTCTACTTGCACTAGCTCCCCCGCCTCCCCCCTTCGATGTTCAATGTTGGTATCGCAGAAGGAAGTGTTAGCGATAAGAAAACAACATTTTTAAGGTGGGGGGAAGGAGGGGATTAGATGGGAAGATTTTGGGGGAAGGATTTGTCCGAGACTCCTTAAAAGGGGAAAATGTCTCAACCCTTTGACACTTATTGTAGTCTGCTTACCATACGACCAGTCCATCTTGCGTATTACTATAAATTAATCCAGGCTATTTTCCCGTGCTCTCTCTGGCTTGTTTTGTCGTTTTTCGTCACCATTATTATTCACATGGTAAGGAGGCAGTGTGGCCCATTGGTTAGGGCACTTGCCTTGATATCCGGCTTGAGATGCCGGGTTCATGGCCCGTTCTGACCACTCGTTGAATTTGATCCTTGTAGTGCCTCGTTCACCTTCTCAGCTGCACTTGTAAATAGCCAACTGGTTTGCCTCCGGCCATTTGGGGTTCTTAACAATTGTTGCTGTTCTGTTCTGTCGTTTCGTTGACTTTGTTTCATTGGCCCTGAAAAGCCCCAATGGGGAGTGGTCAATAGGCCAGTTTCGTATTCTAACGGTTGGACTGGATCTAGCATTAAATGGAGGCTAATGCGGGCAAATTAATTTGCATTTGAAAAGATTTGCCCGCATTAGCCTCCATTTCATGCTAGATCCAGTCCAACCGTGAGAATTCGAAAATGTATGTGAATTTGTATGAATAATTTATTGGTATTATTCTATGGGGCGCCAAATGTATTTTTATTATTTAGAGTGGTTATTTGTATATAACCAAAACAAGTACGGTTATATGTAAATAACCACATTGCAGTTTGGTTTTTTCTAAATAACCAAAAGGAGACATTGGTTATTTAACAAGTAACCAAGAAATGAGTGTGGTTATTTGCTAAATAACCAAAACTGATAATTGGTTATTTGCTAAATAGCCAAAACTGAAAATTGGTTATTTGCTAAATAACCAAAACTGAAAATTGGTTATTTGCTAAATAACCGAAATCGAAATTTGGTTATTTTTTAGAGATAACCAAAACTTGATTTTTTTTTCCAGTGACTGCAAATTGCAAATTGGTTATTTAGCGCAAAATTGGTTATTTACCTAATTTGGTGTGGACGTAACCACGTGGCTCGTTTTCCCGCTCATTCCCTACAGTGCATTGCATGCTTCGATTTCTCTCCATGCAACATGGCTTCCAACGATGACACGGTAGCAAGAATCTCTGCTGCAGTTTGCAGTGCACTTAGAAATTCTAATTCTCAGCAACAGGTACGTGTCAAGGCAAGTAGTTGATGGTGTCTTGTTTTCTGAAACAAATGTTGAAGTGCCTTATCAGCGATTGATGGCTGCCAAATACTAACAGTCGATTGCGGGACGGCGTGCAAATTCACGAACTCAATGTTTTGTCCCACTGGGCTTTTTTATGTCATCGTTGGAAGCCATGTTGCATGGAGAGAAATCGAAGCATGCAATGCACTGTAGGGAATGAGCGGGAAAACGGGCCACATGGTTACGTCCATACCAAATTAGGTAAATAACCAATTTTGTGCTAAATAACCAATTTGCAATTTGCAGTCACTGGGAAAAAAATCAAGTTTTGGTTATCTCTAAAAAATTTAGCAAATAACCATTTTTTCGATTTTGGTTATTTATGAATAACCAATTTGTAATTTTGGTTTTGATGATAAAAATTACGGGCAGAAACATACTTATTAAAGACAACGTTTCGGTGTCCTCATGACACCACCATCAGGTCAAATATAATATTTTACAGATAACTCGAATATTAATGTTCAAGATTAAGTTCAAAGTCCCTAGAGGCTAGGTGAAAAGTTTTGCCTTTATCGAGTCACTTTGGATATTCAGACACGGTTTGTGCTCGCGAATAAGGAACATTTCATAAACAAGACAATCAAATTTGCATGAGCATTTCTTAAGAATGCGAAACATGTCAGATGTTATTGTTCTTGATTGATGTTGACTTTTGCTGTGATTGAATATTGAACCAGATCTTTTATGCTCATCGATCCGTTGGTAGAGATGTCGACGCGTGTAACCAACATAGCTGGCATCACACCAGCCACATTCAAATTTGTAAACTACTGATTGTTCGTTGATCAACGCGGGCTTGATTTCTTTATGTTTGAGATCTTCTCCAACTTTTCGAGAAATGAAGACTGGGCATAAGTCGATGTTTAACAGCTTACCAAGATCTTTCAACTGCTTGCGCACAGAGTCAGCTGATTTTTGTTCTTTGAACGGTAGAACAATTCGTACTGATTGCGGGTCAGGTGTAGATTTGCGTGGAGGTGCTGGTGTTTGTTTATATTTATGATGAGGTTCTGATCATTAGAGGCACTCATTTCAGTTCTACACATATTATTGTGCTCAAATACTGATCAGTGTCATGGTAACAACAGAAATAATTAAATATCAGTAGTGTGTACTAAGAGAGTAAATCCAGATATATCTACAGCTGTTCACAGTGTTCACAATTTATGATGATGTTCTGATTATCATCAGAGTTCATTTCAGATCCACACAGTATTGTGCTCAGATATAAGCAAAGACAAACTGATCAGTGTTATTTTAACAACAGAAATAATTAAATATCATTGAATCAGTCTTGTGTTTAAGAGAATAAATCACAATCAGTAGTTTACAGTATCTACAATTTATGTTGATGTTCTAATCTTCAGAGTTCATTTCAGTTCAACATGTCGTGAGGAGTGTGCTCAGATATAAGTGAACAGAACACATTATGTTGATGTTCTAATCATTGTCGGAGTCCGTTTCAGTTGTACATATAGCAGTGTGTTCAGATATAGCACACCGCGCACCGGTGGCTCAGTTGGTTGAGCATCGGGCTGTCATGCGGGAGGTCGTGAGTTCGACTCCAGCCGGACCAACACTCAGGGTCTTAAAATAACTGAGGAGAATGTGCTGCCTTTGTAATTACATCTGCAAACGGTTAGACTTTCAAGTCTTCTCGGATAAGGACTGTAAACCGGAGGTCCCGTCTCATAACCCTTGTTGGAAATTAAATAGTATGGGACGTTAAAGAACCCACTCACTGTTCGATAAGAGTAGGGGACGTAGTCCCCGGTGTTGTGGTCTAACCTAAGCTGGACGGGGGCATCTTTCACTTCCATAAAAAAAATAATAATAATTGTAAACTGCGTAACAAGCAGTCTGGCTAAAAGTCCCCCACAAAAGTATTGTAAAATTAGTCCTGAAAAGCCCCGAGGGGGAGAGACTAATAGCAAATCATTGTCATTGTCATATAAGCGAAAAGATTTGAGAAGAAAAGTGTTCATCCCATATGCCGAATGATTTCAACAAGTCTGCTTCTGATGCAACAAATTCCACTCCCTCCATAACCTTTGCAGCCAGATCCTTATCTACAGAAATGTCAAATAGCATTGAACCCTCTGATGTCGCTTGGGACTCATGGTCAGAAATTGCACTCTTGATTAACCTTTTAAGGATAGCACGGTTACTGTTAGGTAGAAATCTGACCTTGTTTCTAATAGCTTGGGGGAGATCCTCTTCAGTTCTTTTGAATTTGCCATCGCATATGCAGCAACAGCTCTTTTGTTGAACACTGGAGAATCCAAAGTAATCAAGGAGGAGTTTCCTTTGACAAGTGTCTTCTGATCTGCAATATGATTTCATTGATTCTTCTACATGTTTTTTATTATTTCCAATGTCAGAGTTATTGTAATAAAGGGTAGCACATGATGAAAGACCTGTACGGCCAGCACGACCAATTTCTTGCATGTAAGCTTCAAGGCTACTTGGTGGAGTTATATAAATGATGTTGGTTACATAAGGAGCATCAACCCCCATGCCAAGAGCTGATGTTGCAAATAGCACCCTCACCCTCGATTGTTCTTTCTTTATTTCTGATATTATGTCTTTCTTCATGCGACTCGTCTGGAAACTGTGCAAACAGTCTTGCACTGGGTTCTGATGTTTCTCCAACGCACTGTTTGTCTTTCAATACTCTTTCAAATAAGCCATAAGCATATCCGCAGTATTTCAGTTTTAAATAAATGATTGTCATTGGGTAGTTTTCTCTTTGAATTGCCAGTTCATTGGCAATGAGTACAAGGATTTTGTCGTAGCTCTCATTCCCATGGTGATTACTCATACGCAGTTTCTTGTCCAGGTATATGTTCACTCGGTTAGGGTTTCGTGCTACAATTTTGCAGTCATTTTTCAATCGCAGACTTTGTTTTAAGTCTCTCAATAAATGAGGCGGTGCTGTTGCTGTCAGAGCCATGGTAGGCACACTGGGAAAGAATGCCTTCAACACTGACAGGTCTTTGAAGTCTTTTCTAAAATCTTCACCCCTGAAAAGGAAAAGGAAACCCTGAGCTGCAGATCTTAAAGTTCAAACACAAGTGCAATGATACGTTTTCAAAACATTTTTGTTTAAGCATGCTTATGTAGTAGTATCTTGCTATTATGGTTGACAGGTTCAGTTGTGGTTCAGTTGTAAGAGCATGGTATGGAGAAGAACTATGATGTTCCAATAAGCAGAGTAAATATACATGAAGAAGTCAACTATATAGTTCATAGAGAAAAATCTGTCATGGTTTTCAAACACATAGAGAATAGAGCAAATTTTCTGCCGAAATTGTAGTCGCAGTGTAAATATATGTCGTTGCCGTAACTGTGATTTAGATTTCTCAGATACCGGTACAAGCTAAGTCTGTAACAAACATGACATGAATAAACAAGGAATGAATATTTTACGAACTTACCATAATTCAACACAGTGAGCTTCATCAACAATGCAGGCAACAACATTGTCCTGGAAGACTTTGCTTGCCATTAGCTCTCGACCTTCCTTACTTAAAAGAATGGGGTAAAACTAAAATAATTAGTTAATAGACCGGTGAAAGTTTTCTTACGATAGACCCTGGTAACAGGAGAAAGAGGTTGACTGTTGTCAATCAGAACATCCAAAAAGGGGATTTTTTTATCCATCTCTTTTTCCATGGTGAAACGTATGTTGGGATGTCTTTCGTTGACGTAGTCGAAAAACAAAGTAGCGTCATGCTCAGTGTCAAATAGACAAAAAGTATCGTCAACATACCGTCGATAAAGTAAAATACTGGAGGCCTTGTAGTTTTCCAACCAGATCCTTTCATGGTGACCCATGAAAAGATTAGCCAAAACCGGGGCAAGGGGAGAGCCCATTGCCACCTCATCAATTTGATCAAAAAACGAACCCTTAAACAGGAAATGTGTTTGAGCAGTGGCAAAATTAAAAAGATTTCTGAGTTCAGTTTTAGTTAGCTGGAGATCAGGGTTGCCCTTGGAGATGTAGTCAACCGCCAGGTTGACACACTCCTCCAAGGGTATGTTTGTAAACAAACTTTCGACATCAAAGGAAACCATGAACTTTCCCAATAAAGGCAATTCATGATTTCACGAATATTGAAGGACTTAAAAAAGATACAAAACATCGTGATTTTAAAACCGGACAAGGGAAATGGTGTTGTGGTCCTCGACAGGATTGCATATGACAATGGTATTCTCAAGATCATCAATGACACTTCCAAATTTAGACCCCACCTTGTTAAGAGAAGGTAGGCTACAACGTTACCTCAGGAAGCTTCTAAAGAATGGCCATTTGGATCGCTGTATTTATGGCAAAATCTATCCATCTGGCTCTCAACCTGCTCGAATCTACGGCCTCCCCAAGATGCATAAGGCCCGTAAGCCGAACTCAACACCCCCGTTCCGTCCTATAGTTTCTTCAATTGGAACATACAACTATGAGCTGGCTAAGTATTTATGCATTCTTTTGGAACCTCATATCCCATCTGAATATTGTGCTTTAGACACTTTTACTTTTGTTCGTGAAATCAATGAATTTTCTTCCTTCAAGATCCGTAGCATGTTTAGTGTGAAGGACCCTGTGCCTGTTGAACTTCGTTCAAATGTTGTCTACAAGTTTACCTGTGCAAGCTGTAATTCTTGCTATGTCGGCGAAACTACCCGACACCTCTCGACACGCATTCGCGAACACTTAAACAGGGACAGGCCCTCACATATCTTTCAACACCTTCAGCAATTCGAGGCATGCCGTAACTCCTACTCTGCTGAATGTTTTGAAGTTATAGACCAAGCGACCACAAAATTCCAGGTCAAGATAAAAGAAGCGTTACATATTTCCTGGGAGCAACCTTCTTTAAACAAGCAATTATATCATGTTAATTTAACTCTCTCGTTCTAATCACCATGTTCCATTGTACACTCTTTTTTGTTACCTTTGGCTATTTTGTTAGATTCCCAATTTATTTCACGTTGTTATTTATCTTTGTTTAGCATATTATAAATTCAAATGTAACTTCAAATTAATTCTACTTTCAGCTGAAGATGGTCGTTGCACGACCGAAACATGTCTTGTAAGTTTAATTTCAAATGTGTCGTCACTTTTATAAAAATTTACATGTGCAGTATATGCGCACCACGCATATCATCCGGCAATCGGTTTTGTGTGCCTCGGCTTTTGTTCGCTACAGTTTCTGCATGTCAGTTCAAATTTAAAGATTCCACCATTCAGATTTTGTCTCTTCGTGACCTGTAACTTGCATTTTCGTTGGCATTTTTCTCATTCTTACGTCTCGAAAACCTCTTCCAAAAAGTTCAGTACTAGTAAACACAAACTCCCAGTCGACAACTTGCATCGTGTTGGTCGTTGCCTGATTAAAGTCGTGTCTACATCTTAAAATATTTTTCAGTTGACTTGTACATGTGTGCGACAACGCGTTGAGTTGATTTTCCTGTCCAAGTGGAACCGGTAAGACCGCTAAACGCTGATTTATACTTTCGGAACAATCAATAACTTCTTCTGAGGAAGCTATATCGATCGGATTTTCCTCAGGGAAAAATTCGGTCAGCGTGCCTTGCGTGGAATTTCTGGAAAAGTCATTGTACCCACCCACTGACAATTCGAATTTCCGTTTGGCCATTGCTTCAACAGTGCAAACGAAGCTGATAGCGCCCTCAAACTACTCCTCGGCATAGTGTTAAATTAATTCTCAAAAAGACATGATGCCACAAAAGAGATAATAAACAAAGGATCATAGATAAATTAGTCTTTTAATCTTTTCAGAAAGTTAAACTTTTCATATTTCCCGCCATTTAGTGTCCTCCGAGAACACCGCTGACAATTCACTGGCAGAATCAGGCTTGTGGTTAAGAAAGACCCCCCTTAAACTCCGTGTAAAATACAGTACGCTGGCGATGCAAGTTCCCACCAAAAACGCGAGATTGGCTTACGTGAATAGTAAGTCTTCCTGTTTAAGCACTTTCTTTCGAATTCGTGTGTGTTTTATGTGTTTTTCCAATTGCTATCACAATATCTGTTCATAATTACGAACCTCTTAAAAAAATCAAGTCCTCCAATGACAACGTTCAGTATAATAACGGACAAACTAAAAGATTGTGCACTCCCTTGTACATTTGTTTTGGTTTGGGAAGGAAACAAAAAGCATCTTTTATGGTATTGTACTTATCGGAACGCCAGAACATTTGCGCAAGCGCTGACGAAAGGTTTAAATAAGTGAGGAAAAGGGATAGTAACTTTACCTCTGACATTGCGCCAAAGCATCGTACCATGACGATTAAAGCCCGAGATTTCGACCCAGGCGTCGCTTTTACCAGAGCTTGCGAAGCGGTTGTTGCTTCGCTACTTTCAGATACCTATCTCTACCCACCGGTAGGCAGTGAGGGAGAGAAATGTAGACTATATGATACAGATCCCTTTTGTACTCACAGCTCAGCTCCGCCCTTGTCTATTTAAGGTAAGATTTCGATCACTTTAATATTCTTTGAAAAAGTGATTGTCTGTTTCGTATGGTACTCGTTGGAGTTGCGGATTACAAACCCTACGCACGCGCGTTGCTAAAGGTAACATACTTACATAAAATCTTTATTTCAGAGTAGCTACAAGAGATAATATCTTTGAGACATTTAAATCTAAAATATGATGATGCAGAAAAAGAAAAGCGGCTATACAAAATGCAAACTCAGTGGTACGAATAAAATCAGGTAGCGCATTTAATTCCACCACTTGGCTGATAAATATGAAAAATAATTAAGACCATAACTGGCTGTTTTAGGTTTACTGAGAGACAGAATACAATTTCTGCAAAGATCATAAGAAGACCGGTGTGAAAAAGCATCAAAAAGCACAGTTTTATACAGTAATATGAGGAACTTTTGAATGCCCTTATTGCATAGAGATGTCTTTAAAGAGAAGACCATCGTAATAGGACAAGGAATCTGTAAGTATACTTTAGATGTAAGTGTTCTCTTATTTCGCGCTTTTACTTTATCCGTATTACGACTCTTATGTCTCCAGAGACCTTCGTTTTCTTCGTTTTCTTCGTTTTCTCGAGAAAGCTCTTTGCTTTGGTCTGACAAATTTTGACATCGATTTATAACGTAAGCTGTCAACTTTCAATTAACTTCACGTTCACCTGCTAAATGACAACAAACCAACTGCCGCGTGTTTTGTCATCAAGTAATCAACAGAAATTCAAAGCTGTTTTCTTCACTATTCCAGTCATAGCTATCGGCAGCACTGATCATCCACTTGAACAAGCGGTAGAAAGATTGTTACTGTTCTCTTCTTTCGTGAGCTTATCTCTTCTGAAATTATCCATTTTTTTAGGGAACCAACAGCAGGATTGCTATTGCTATTTTCTTTGTTCGCGGCTTCATATCTTTCTTTGGTAACTTGCCAATTCTTCCGGTTTTTATTCAAGGCTCTTGGTTTCTCAAGCAACACCTTGTTGCAATCCAAATAAAGCCTTCGGTCCTCATCGTAGGTTTTGTGTTTTTCTAATCGCGGTAAAACGTTCAAATTCTTTTTGGGAGGTTTAAAATTAACTTGAGGTACATTCATGGAATCTTTTCCTGGTTTCTCCGTTGTCTTTAAATAAAATTTTGTTTTTCCTTTAATGCTAAGATCTTTCAATTTGCTTGCGGTCAGCAGTGACAGTGTTCGTCTTTCTAAAATGCTCTGCTTGATGATAGAAGATACATTCAGGCTAGAATTCGTGTCAGAGGCCACCCTTTCCTTCTCTAAGTCCTCTAATTGGGCAGATATTCGTTTACCTTGTAACATCATAGAGACTTCGTTTAGTGCCCGGGTCTTCACTCCACGGCTATCCTTGTTCAAATGAAATAAAAATCCTCTTGGGCATGCAAGGGTTAAAGCTCTCTGAAGCTCCAAGTTTTGTACAAAACTCGCAGTGCTCCTCGTATTCTTTGCCACTTTTTTGCCTCGACTATGAAGCCTGCTACAGGTTCGCCGGGCAGGGTTGTTCTTCATGTTTAGCATTGGGTTCATGTTCCAAATACAAACTAAGGGTTTACTCCTGCCGCTGTGGGATCTAAATAAGAAAACTCTCGGTTCGTGGTGACTTCACGCCTTCATTAAAGAAACAATATTGCTGTTGAAACAAAACACAAAGACGAGAGCGAATCGAGAAGAAAAAAGAACAGATGTTACAACCTTTTGACACAATATTAACAGTCTTAAACAAATATTGTTGTTTTGTGATTGGTAGAAAGTGAAGTGAATTGATGAAAGTAGAAATTGCAAAATGAAATGATTACAATGCGGAATTTTTCTTGGTGTAAAAGACGCCGGAATAATAAAGACAAAGTAGACAAAGAACTAGAGTACTTGTGATAATCAATACGGCGGAAGTTTAAAATAGACTACTCACACGAATTTTCCTATCTCAAAGATATCTGGTAAAACGACGCTTTAAGGACAGCCAACTCTTTATTATTGTACACACTTACTAGGAGCCAGCAGGAGCCCATCTGGAGCGTGCAACTTCCATACAGCGTCTGTGAAACGGCGTTTTCACAAGTAGGTTTATTTTTAGACTAGCCCTTCCCGCGAATTAGGTCAAAAAACAAAGGCAGTTCCGGTTCGGTGACCCTATGACGTCAGCTTCATTTCTTGTAATTGGTCATCGGGCTCCTGTGGGAGTCTCATTAGAGGGAAATTCAATCTAAAAATAACCTTACTTGTGAAAATGCCGTTGCACGAAAATAGGAAAGTTGCACGCTCCGGGTGATGGGCTCCTGGAGCCAGTCACAGTCATGCATGACGACAG
Organism: Montipora capitata; assembly: GCA_949126865.1. NCBI lineage: Eukaryota > Metazoa > Cnidaria > Anthozoa > Scleractinia > Acroporidae > Montipora > Montipora capitata. The sequence continues at coordinate 19,833,685 of OX421457.1, read as the reverse complement.
CCTATGCACATCCTTGAGTCGGCTGCCACGAAGTAGAAAGTGTAATTCCCTTCAGGAGCCCGTTCACATTCGATTTCGCAGTAAGAAAAGTCTGCAATGTATAAAGAAACCTATACGGGTTTTTGAGGCAAAACATTTTAAAGCTTGCTTATGAGCTCGAAATAAACAAGAGTTATGCATTTACGTTCGTTCGTGGGTTGAAATCCCATCTAAGGCTCGGATTTTTCCGAAAACCAGTTGATGATGATGCTTAATATCTTTCATGTATTTCAAATAAATATGACACCGCTAATTAAAAATAGAAAATGAAAGAAGGCAACCAATTCACTGTTTACAAGCATAGGTATGCAAACCTAAATCGAGGCCACCGAAGACGATCCTTGCGGGTTAAAATGTTATCATAAAAAGAAACTTACTAACCTACCGCAAAAGAAAGATTTAAACTCGCCGTTTAAAAGACTAGCAAGGTTCTGATTTTATACAGAATAGTTATACAGAATGACTATTACGAAGAATTGCCACAAAAACAATAAGCTATTTACGTTTTCCAAGTGCGGAGTTTTGAGTGCTGATTACTTAGTTGAATTAACGGTGAAATAGCTCTAACCCCTAACTCATGCTTTACATATGATACAAAAGATACAAATCAAGTGAAGCTATGATCCTCGCAGTTATGAACGCAAGTTTTGCAATTGCGTAAAGAAGCCTGAAAAATTCAGGACTTTAACGGGGTTTGAGCCCGTGCCCTTGCGATACCGGTGCGACGCTCTAACCAACTGAGCTATGAAGCCACTGACGTTGGGAGCTGGTCATTTGTGGGTTCTGACATTCGGAAGTTAGTGCAGACAAGTTCTAACAGAAAAAGGAATTTTATGAACATTTATTTTAGTCCCAAAAAGCAAGAGAGGATAAGGGCGGCAACACATCCTCGTGCAGCGTCATAGTTTTTGTCAAACGATGGCGTCGCGCCATCGTTTCGTGCCCAATCAGGTGTCTTCCCTAAAATAGCCGCGAACAAGACTCCTTCATTCAAGAGTAAGATTTACCATCGCGCAGAATTGCGCGACATATCCGGGATCTTATGTATCGCTAAATTTGAAACCTCATGCGTGAAAAGGCGCAAAAGAATAAAGAAAATGGCTTAGGTACACTCGGGCTTTTAAAAAAGAAATATTGAACTCCCATTCTAGACATTTTTCTAAGCTGTTGATCGTGGATAAGTTCTATCAAATTGCGCTCGAAAATGCAGAAGTTTAACCCGGTGTTCGTATGAAAATGTTGACTCATTAATATTCACATCGATATTTTTCTCGAGAAAAGACCTAAGCGATTCAGGTACACTCGGGCTTTGGAGATGGCGGCAAGAGTGGGTCAATAAAGATACGCTTATCGCACGCGATCTCCTAAGTATCGAAACCCGGTTCAAATACAAAACGTTCTTCTACTTCTACCGAAATGCTTTCCGCCCAAGAAATGCAGCGTGTTGGTCGGGAGCTGTTTTGGAATGATTTCCGTACAGGTCCCTACTTCATTATGCATGCAGAATAAATTAATTATTCATTCGCGCTATTGTTTTCTAGAACAATGCGTATACCCAAGGGAATCGAATATATACATGGCTAATTTGTACTTACGGGATGATCAAAAGTGGATCTCATTCTCTCTCTCTCGCTCCCTCCCTCTCTTTTTTCACCCTCTCTCTTTTCTTTGCCCTTTTTGCCCACAACGTGTCTCTTTCTTTTCTTCCCAGCTTTCCTCTTTCGATTCCTTTGTCCTGTCTGTCTATTCCAGATCCCGCTCGGCTTTTTCTTTCCACCAATAAATGCACTGATTTTGCTTCTTTTGAAACAACGTCACCCCTTAATAATGCTAACCGTAACCCTTTAGGCTTAAGGTTGAACCCAGTAAAATTCTTTTGGAGGTTAATCGAGTATATCTGTGAATGTCTGAATTGCTTGTTTTTTTCATCCCCCGTGCTGCACACTTAAAAGAACACTGCACGGAAGAGTATACCTCCTTGTGATTGGGGCATCATATATGGGAAATTTTTTATGCACGATTTATTGCAATATAAAATCTTTGAGTCGACCTTAACCCCTCTTTTTCATCAAACTGTGAATTTTGATACTTAAATATGGCCGCCTCTCAAGAATCAACTATTAACTTATGGAAACTATCTCGACTTTTAGCCGATCACGAGCGGTGCATAGAATGGTGCAAAGAGCACAATCTACTCTCGTCGTCAATAAAATGCCCTAAACCTGAGTGCGGAAACGCACTCAAATGGCAAAGACGAACTGCATCGGGGAATGGATTTGTTTGGCGATGCTCTAGAAAAAACTGCAATGGACAAGTTTCAATCCGCCAGA
>OX421457.1:19823816-19826316 GCA_949126865.1 Montipora capitata | reverse complement strand
ATTGAGAAGCTCAGGCGCACGAAGCGCGCCAGCGGAGCACCTTGGGTAAGATTTTTTGGGAAATCTGTCCATGCGAGGAATTTTGATATCACGTCAGCGTACGCTCGTCCGTACAGAATGTCGGTGCAGGTGGAGAGGCAGCACAGGTTCTGACGACGGGAGTGTTCGGGCAATTTTTCTTGGTGGGAAATCGCGTGGCAATGTTGCATTTGGCAACCCGCGTTTTTCTGGAGGGAAATCATATTAGTGACGAGCAACGGGATAGAGAGCAGGCTAGGCTTGGATAAATTCTGCTCGTAAAATAGGTTATTCTGCCTGCCGGCAGTGCTCGTAAAAATCGCATATTCTGCTAGAAATTCTTCTCGTACACCCTTATTCTGCTGGAATTCTGCTCGGTATCCGAAAAAAATTTCGGCCCTTCGGGCCGCATTTATTTTCGCAAATATAAAAAGGAGCCTCGGCCTAACCCCTAAGAACAAGTATGCGTAGCAGTGTAATTCATCTCACTTTAGGTCAAATAATCAAATCAAACACAAGACATTTTCCATTTGTTTTTTATTTAGTTTTAAATTTTTCTTGCAACTGTTATGCATACCATTAGCGCCGCTGATTTTGCATTAGTCTGCTCAAATTCTGCTCGAAAATCCCTTATTCTGCCGGCAGAATGCTCGCCTCAAAAATCGCTTTTAAAACGTTCAGCTTTCAGGTAATGTTTTCCTTCTTAAGTTGATTCCTCAGAAAAAAAAGTTGTCGAACGATTTTTTGAAACGTTCCCTGAATATTCTCTATTAATCCCTGTTTTGAGAACTACAATAAAAAAGATAAGTCACTGTGCTTGCTTAGGAGCTCGAGATATAAAGCCGCGGTTACACGAGCGATTTTGCGGTCGCGCCGGTGATGCGATTTTTTCAAATTTTGTCTCGTCGCCAGCGCGCGATAAAATCGCAAGTGTAGCCACCCCTGAACTGACGACGTGACTTATTCAATTTCTTGCGATTTTTTTCTGCGATTTTTTCAGCTGTCGCGTCGCCAGTTCAAAGGTGGCTACACTTGCGATTTCAATCGCGCGCTGGTGACGCGAAAATTTGAAAAAATCGCTCGTGTAGCCGCGGCTTAATGGGCCAATTTTACCCCGTTGGTGCCTGTACTGATACTAAACGAGCGCGTTATTTCATCGGCTTAGGGTACATTTTGCGGTTGCTAAAGAAGGGATTTTTCAAACACTCATATAGTTAATGAAAACATCACTCAATTTAAAACGACGTCGACTCAAAACGTTTCTCGAGTCGTTGTTTTCAAGATCAGAGTTAAGGTCCCTTGGTAAGGGGCTCTGTGGACGTTTTTAGCGATATAGTTTTTTCCTTCCGATAATTTTATCTTAATTTCTCGGATTTAAAGGGGATAATTGGTACACCAAAATTATGCAATAAAAAATTTAAGTCACCGTGCTCGTTTAAGAGTAAAACACCATCGTACCTGTCTGTTCGTAGAGCGGAACAACAAAATTCGCATGTTCTCGGAATGCGCGGGCCTATTCGCAAAGAGCTTTATGAGTCATTCACAACTTCTCTCACGTGTTTTGAGCTGTTTCAGCGATCAATTTATAAATATTGACGTACCATATGCGCAGTACAGGATGTGCAGTGCAATACTGAGGGATCACATTAATGCGTGCCTCGCTGCCTCACATATGCTGTAAAACTCGCTATATTAAAAAAAAAAACCAAGAAGGCCTGAAAACGTTTGCAATTCCGTGTCGACAGAGATACTGGCATATTTCAATAATCACATTTATAGGCTTTTTGTATGAAATGGATGTCCAGTCGTAAGCTGCTTTGTTTGACTGAGGGATTGCAGTCGAGTAAGCGAATTTACCACTCTTCAGCTTGACTTTTTAATTAGTAAGATTTTTGCTGTTGTTCTAAACTGAAGAGAGAGGGTGTAAAGATTATCAGTCAAACGGCAAAGTGTTGTGAAAGAGATTACTGTGCATGTAATATCAGTTTTAGTTGCTAATTAAAATTTGTACTTATTGTTTCCAAGGCTTGTTTGTTTACTGCTGTCAGCTCAGAGTACACTAGTACACTAATGACAATTAATTTTGTTCTTATGCACAAGCATAATTATTTCCGTACACACTATTTTGCTTTCTGGGGTTAGAAACGGGAGATCCGCTTTTAGGCTTGGCTAAATCTATATATTATTCCTGAGGCATGTTACTGGAATGAATCAACGCTAAACAGCCTGGAAATGATCTCTATAAGAAAGCAAACAATTTCTTTGATAAAACCTTTGCCTCCAGAAGGGGCTACGAATAAGCGGATCCCTTCATGGTAGAGAGGGGCAATTAGAAGAGAACTTCTTGAAAAGTACAAGTCCTGCTTTGTTTGGAAATGTTTTAAAAGCTTTCCTTGCGACAGAAGCAGTATTTCTGTACTCTTATGGGCAGAAAGCGTCCGAAACAAGGATCGAGTTCATCATCAGATGAAGAATTGGCCGC
>OX421457.1:19801316-19816316 GCA_949126865.1 Montipora capitata | reverse complement strand
AATGGTTGAAAAGTCTTCCTTTGGAAACGCGCATGTCTTCTTCTCTTGGCAATTTTAAGTTTTTCATTTTCCGACTCGTAACTATTTGTTTCGTATAAATTACCGTTAGATGTAAATATTTCACAATCCCTTGAGACTGAATTTTAGTGCCTTAAATTATCTTCTTTTCGCGAAAAAATTGTTGCCTAACATCTGCCTGTGTTCTTGGTGATGCACCTGCTAAAGATGCAAAACATAATTTTTGTGCTGTCCAAGTTTGCTGCTCTGCATGAGAAACTGTTTAGTTTCCGGCTCACGCAGAGCAGAAAACTTGGACAGCACAAAAATTATGTTTTGCATCTTTAGCAGGTGCATCACCAAGAAAACAGGCAGATGTTAGGTAACAATGTTTTCCGCTTCTCTGCCCTGTCTAAAATTGAGCGTGCCCAGGCGCTTGCGTGGAAGTGTACGAAAACAAGGGGTTAGTGAGGGCAGCTTGCTTTCTAAACCTCCCTAGCCTACATATTCCGCTAATAAATGGTCGGTAACCCCTACTTTTTTACAACATGAATCACTTGTTTATATAGGCCCGCGTGGCATAAGAGACGATTTTACAAAAACTTTTTTTCTATAGGGGCTAAAATCAGTCAACACGCCTTTTTTTCTAATGCGACCCCTCATTTGCGCTTTTTTTCAAAAATTTCAAAATCGGAAAAAAAACATCACTGACACCCTGTGTTTTTCCAAATTTCGAAAAACAAAGGAGCCCGCCGCCAAAGGTGACTGAAGACAAATGTTTGCCGCTAAAATTTCGCCTGTGTGATTGACATTTGCATTTTAACTTAATCCAAATGCGACCGTAAATTTTATTTATCATTTTTATTTCAGGTCTTGCAACTTGATTTGAGCCGTACCCTTTCTACGGTCATTTTCAAGTTAGAGTTCGTGAATAAAATTTCCGCATATATACAATTTCTGAAACAATGGAATGAAGGTGAAAGCAAAGTATTTACATACGAACAGCAAAAATAACAGAATGCGAAAATATAGTGTAAATAAGAGGTGAAAAGAATGAAAACTATTGGAAGTGCGGATAGAATCACTTTGTTTGTTTAATTTTGGCTTAAGGTCCCGAATAAAAAACATTTCACAAATCAAACAATCGAACTTGTTCGAGCACTTCCTCAAGACCCTTAAGTTCTTTGCGATTTCACATGGGATTCCATGTTGGTCTCTCACATGATTGCCGATTACCGATCGTTTTTGCTCCTCGACACGTTGATATAAGTGTCGGCTTGTAAAGCCGACATAATCTGCATCACACAGATCACACTGAAAGCACTCGTCTATAAAATGATGTTTTTTCCCTTTCTCTAGGCAAAAATGAAAATTATTCCATGTTGGGGCGATTGTTCATCGCACAAAATGCCGTTGAACACCTTACCTTGTTGCAATTACACGATGTAATATTCCCACTTTCTATTTCAGCTAATTTGTAATCCGGTTTGCCCTAGCTAGGGCTGTTGAACGGTTGCTTAATTAAAATATTCAATTGATCGCAAAATTTTATAGACGAGTGCTTGCTTGCAGTTTCTCGAATGCTCGGATTGCCATTAAAATTTCCTCGATTTGCTCGAAAGCTCGCAAATCGCTTTGTGGGTATTTGTTATGCAGAGTAACCGCGTTTTTGCATAGTTTTCAACTCCTTTGTATTTCAAGTTCAATTGACACGATACACGATGTAACATATATGTTATATTCTTTATGAAGATTGAAACAACTGCATGCTTGAGTATAGTTGAGAATATGAGTCCAGGTTTTTTAATCCGTCTTAGCTCCTGGAAATTCCGGGACCTGTCCCTCATTTCTTTTTAGCCGACAAGCAGGCTCTTCTGTTGAAAAGGGCGATTTCATTTCCCGCTCATCAATGTGCTGTAGCTAAATGTTAGACTTGCCCGATGTGAAGGAATCCGGAATCCAGTAAATGTGAGGCTTTGGAATCCGGAATCCATTGTGTGGAATCCAGGATCCATTTCGGTGGAACCAGTGAGTACACGACTCGGGATCCGGGATCCACTATTCGGGATCCGGAATCCACGGGCTGGGATCTGGAATACGAGGGCCACCTGGACTTCTTTACATATGGCGAGTTAGACTAAGTGTTATGTTCCACGACTTAGGAGACACTAATAAAGGCGATTTCCTCTTGTCAGAACTAGCTGGCCAGACGCGTCAGTTTGCAAAGAGAATGCAACAATTTGAAGGAACACTTGCATGATAATCCATCGCATTCTTCTGGAGGAGTATATATCATCCTCCACGGTACACTTCGCAGTCTTTCCATTCTATAAAGCAACACAATATTTCGCAGTTATAGTACTCAATGCTACAAACAAAGCAGAAAATTTCGCCGTTTATGTTATTTCATTAACGGCGAATTATTGGGACACTAATATAATAGTAAAGCAGAAAATTTCGCAGTTTATGTAATTTCATTAAATGCAAAGTATTGGGAAACTGATATAATAACAAAGCAGAAAATGTCGCCGTTTATGTAGTAATTATGTCATTAACAGCGAAGTACTGGGACATATAAAAAACATGCTTTCCATTTACCAAAAACTACAAAGCAGCTTAAAAGCTCCAAGACTTCAAACGTGGCATGATAGCTCATAGTCAGCTACTACTGGTAAGTGACAGTAGAGAGATTAAACATCGTGTTTACGTGAAACGGCAATCGTGAAATTGTGGGCTGCTGCTTGTCATGAAAGCATGAAAATTATGTCATTTTAACTCGTCTCTCTCATTTGAAAAGTTACTTGATACCTGCAGCTAACACGCAATAAATGAACTCATATCGAACGAGTTTCTTCCATTTTTGGCAGAACGCAAGTTTTAGTCCAACGTTTAACGTAAACGTGATGCTCAATTAATCTATTTAATAAGTGCTGTGCACTGCGGTGGCCAATCACTTCTTGGCGCATTCTAATGAAAACGACATGAGAAAGTAAGAGTCGTTTCCTGCAAGCGCAAAATTTGGCGAAATGCTCGCTGCTCTCCACTTGCAATTTTTTTAAGTGCTCGCTTCTCACAGGACAAATCTGAACTAGCTGCTCGTGCTCGCAAAATAAAACGCACCATTCGATACCCCTCCAGCTGAGGGCTAGTCATTCTCATCTTTGACCCTCTTGTCTGCTTTAATCTGCCATTGATATGGTATTCATACAGTTATAAGTTTCAAAACTTGCTCAAGCTCTCTTTGTCGCACCTGCTGGGAATTACAAAAAAGACACGTGATGGGAAATTTGATATTTTGTCTTTTATGCATTCTGGCTCTTTGTTTTCTCCATTTGTTAATGGCTTGTTTGAAAAGAATAAACAAAAATACTTAAGTAAATTCGTTCCTGTCTTATCAGTAGCAGCTACATGGCTAATTTGTATCCTCCTTTTGACCATGGATATTTCCAAAATTATTCCAGCTCCTCGCGATTTTGTGTCGTTAGCAATTATCAAAGAATTAAGGGTGATAATCTAGAAATAAGATCAAAACATTTACTACAAAAAGTCACCCATTATCAATCAAGGAATTCGAAACCAAAAAGTATTCCAAAAGAGCAATATTTACTTATTGTCAATTTCTATTCTGCTGCCGTTATAAAACGTAATTGTTTGTTGCTACAAATTTCCATTAAATCGCGCTCCATGGAACCAAATTCGATCTTTGCTTTTGTACAATCAGTAGTGTTTTTTTTTTTTTAGCCCAGAGCAAAACTTATCATATGAAGAGTGGAGAAATGAGGGCAAGTTTTACAGGTGGGAAACTGCTTATGTATCTCCTTTGTATCCAAGAGTACACTTTCAAACACTTGGATGCAGCGGAGAAAAATGCTTTGCGTGACGGTGCTCAAGGACAAGGCTCTGAAGCTTTCGACGGTCAACCAGATACCAGCTTTCCAAAACGGTCACTTTCGAGAGCAGCTGGATTTCAGTGTCAAACTAATATCGCCGAACGGTCAAGCTTGAAACTTGCAGCTTTCAATGTACAGATATTCGGCGCAAAGAAAATGGCAACTGCGGGTGTACCAGATATTCTTGTGAAGGTACGTACGTATCAATAATGATTCCTGTTACCACGGTCATTTCTGTGCCGTTGTATGAACAATTCTTTAGTCAATATGACTTGTACGTACGAAAAGAACCGATAAACCACAATTTTCTTTTTCTTCAAGTTAACGCAGTTTTCAATTTTTGGGCTAAAAGCCAAGTTCATCCAGAGAAAGTTCCATTAACCGGAAAGACAACGGAAAGAGGAGCCGGAAACGTTTGAACAAAATTGAATGATGGGTTTGTACACAAACTGCAAAACGAGCTTCCCTTAATTATACAAACAATATTTTACAAAATATGAACCATACATTGAAACCGTTGTGTTGCAAAGCGGTGTGAAATAACAAGAACACTCGGGCACGGGTATATTCCCTTTTCTTCTTTCTTTGACTTAACACAAATCAAACGATTCTCGAAACGAGAACTCGAGATTTGGAGCTAGAGAGGACCTTTTTACAATAAAACTACTACTGACATTAATTTTCACAAAACTAGAGGACTGCCGTTTAGAATGAGCAAGGAAACTTCTAGCACAAGGTCGGCCATGAAGATCTTTCAGTCTGGCGGTATTGTTGGCGCTAAAGGAAAAATTAACCAGCGGCTGTGAAATTTCACAGCGCCCCTCGGCAGCATTCTCCTCGCGGCTTATGCCTCTTCCGCCAACAATACCGCCAGCTGCGCAGGCTAGAACTTACTGTTCTTCGTTTGTTTCAAGGCCAAGGATGTCATTCCGAAAAAATTACATGGAACTAGACGCTATCATGACAAATTAAAAAGGTTTCCATGGCCTGTATCAAGGGTATTTATCCTAGGTCATAAATCCATGCTTCTTTTCGCCTTATGTTATGCAGATAATTCTTCGTTACGACGTTATCCTCATTCAAGAGATCCGCGACGCATCTCAGACAGAAATTATGAAATTGTTAGGCTTAGTTAACAAGTAAGTGACAAAGTAAGCAATTGGAGAGACCGCATTCATGACCTAAGTGAAGAGCTGGGTAGATCGAGTGGGGTGATATTGTGACTTGACTGGCAACTTTTTCATCCAAAGATGTCACCTTTCAATTCAGATCTGTGAGGATTCCCAGCAATGCATGCCGGCTTGCTGTGTTTTCATCCTCAGTTTACATAATATAAGGGAGTTTTAAAGTAAGTACAACAACGTTAGGGACCTCAGTTAATATCCGGCGACGTCGACGAAAACGTCACCTCAAAATATAACTCTGCATCATCGCAAGCCTTTCGCGGTTTTTCCACGTTGTTCACGTCGTACTATGTGGACGAAATATCTTAAAAATAAAACGGTACGAGCGGTTTCAGAGTAAAGATTTACATTTGTGAGCTCGTCTCGGCATCAAACATCAAATTTGGTGATTTCACGTCGTTGTTGTGAAGAGTACCGCAAAAATATGCGCTAAAATGCGTGGCACACGTGCAACACAATTATTTAATCATATTGGTAAGTCTAAGAAACGACCAAAGCTACGGCAACGACAACACCAAAAGGCAGTAATACTATCGTGATGCACGTGCGGCACGCATTGTTATACATTTCTCTGCCGTACTCGTCAAAATGACAACTTGAAATGACCAAATTTAAGGTTTTGACGACAGTGAACAAACTATAGTGAATCTTCCTTTCTCTCTCTTTACTTCAAATCCGTACGTACCAATCCGGTTATAGAGTGTTTTCACTCACGTGATCAATAACCTTGTTTTTCCACCGAAACAAAAGAAAACGTTTGCATAACAATAGAGCTCAATTCCCGGAGGATTAATTGAGGGCACCAACATGGCCGCCGTTCCTTTGTTTAGGGACACCAACATGGCCCATATGACGTCATGTGAAAACACTCTATAGGATACTTCATCCAGATTGCACAACATAAACAAGATGGAATCACCGTGAGATACTTAGGACAGCTCAAACTGAAAGCCTGGCCAAACGCACGCAACATCTTGCAACATTGTTGGACACAACATGTTGCATACGTTTGGCCACCCTGTTGCAATATGTTGCAACATATTGGATGATGTTGGATCAAACTTGAAAACGGTCAAATTTTTCGTGCAACACTTTGGATGTTGCCTCATGTTGAAGTCGTTTGGCCAGGCCTTAGTATACTAGTTTGAAGTGACGTTTTCGTTGCCGTAGCCGTCGTGCTTTCTTAAACTCCCTATATAGTTGTCCTTAACGGCAACTCTCAACGCCGGCAAAGTCCAAAAATATAACTTAGCGCTGTCGGAAGCCGATTTCGCCGTTATTCCGTTTTGCTCACGTTGTACAATACGGGCGAACGATGCTGTAAATGGATGGGTACGAACGGTTTTAAAATAAAAATAGACATCGGTAGTTCATTGTTATATGCACAGGCAGCCCAAGCTCGATATACGATTTATAGACTTTGTATGGGAAAACATACTTCGAGCTTGTATAGATGCTTAAATAAGCTTTAAATGTAGAAATGAAGTTCGCTTACCTCTACATACGGTTGTCCTCGTCTTTTCTGTGCAATCGGAGGGCAAATTTGTGTCCGTTTTTGTTGTCATTTCCCCTCATAAAGAGAAGAAAGGCTGGTGACTCGCGGCGATCTCGTCCCACAAATTGCTCTCGCATCACGAACCAATGGTCCGAATCGCCATAAAAACACCACAGCCTTAAGCCCAGGTAAATTTCCTGTCATACCAACTCCACTCCGGGACTACACAACAATCTTTGGCGGACAAATTCCAAATAATGTTCGACTTTCTATAATCTTCCATCCGTTCAGCTAGATGTGTGGCTACGGCCGTTATAGCTTGATGGCGATCGAATAAACATTCTGCACTCTCATTGGCCAATTTGAAACGTTGGCCAATAACATTGGCCAATTACATTTTTGTTTTGTGACATTGTCGTTGCCGTAACCGTCGTATTTGCTTAATTAAACTCCCTATATTCTGGGGTACTGCGGACTTGACATATCTCCCCTTTTCCAATGTGTAATCTCCGTCTGGGTAATTACACGATTATAAGACAAATGTGAAATGGTATGACCGTTTTCTTGCCTTTTCCGAAAAGACTAGAAAATGTAAGGATGTTTGGCTATTGTTCGCATATGAGGGGACCAGATTCAACTTTACTTTGAAACCATGGGTGGTAGTTATCTGGAAGCCGGACGGTACAGCTGAATAGAAATTTGTATAAAAAGTCCTAACATTTTCCCGTTGTTTAAATTCCCTTTGTACACTACATTTTTAGGGCATCGACGAGAGGTTATTATCACCTTTCCATCAGCCCAAGACTCGGACGATCATCCAGTAAAGAGCAATATGCGTTTATGTACAGGTTTGTATCTGAAAAAAATAACAGGTGAACAGAAAACACGAGGGATGTTTTCTCCATAGATGTTGGTGACTGTTTTCTGTTTTCGATTTGCTAGCCGTTCAGTTGAGTTTTTACCGTTGTTAAGGGTCAATAAATGAGGTATTGTCTTCGAAACCTAAGATATAAATACCTTCATAAATACATATAAATTATACGCGTAGTGAACGAAGAAATATAGAACGTGTTAATTGCTAATATGTGTGAGAGGTATTGATTACGAACGAAGGGGAATTCCCATGCATTCAAATTCTATACAAGATTATTTCTTGACTTAGCGAAACAATTCTTCGGAAAGCCGACACCATCAACCGTCTGGTATTTAGAGCGGCTCCATATGCCAATTGCTATGGGGGAGGAGGAAGGTGATACAAGAGACATTTTAACTATAAAGTTTGTACAAGATTTCAGTAACATTGCTGTCACTAGCAAGGCATTTACAACTGATATATCTACCAGATAGTACCCTCGCTTGACTTTAAGTTTAATGCGTTTTTTTTTCTGAGTGCTTTAAATATTGCCCCCTGCTTTATTGAACTCGTGAGTGCCTCGCATTTTGCCGCGCCATAAATCAAACTAGAAAACTACGTGTGCCGTATCTTACCCTCAAAATCGGTTAGTATGAGGTATACATTTTACTTCATCCTCAGGAAAGATATTTTGTCCGTCAAAAATTTCTACGTTTATGATGACGGCCAGGAAAGCCTCGGAAAAGATACCTTTGAGAGAGAGCCGTATATTGTCCACTTCACGTCAACATTTACTTGTAAGTAAAAATCTCTCCGTGGATTTTAAATGACTGCCTGTTTCAGTTATAAGCCCCATCAAGTAACAAAATCAGGTAAGGTTGTCATGCCCCTGTACTATACTTATTTTTAATGAAGAAAAGAAATGATCCTCGCACTTAGCTTATTCGGGAAATTTAAACAATTGTCTCTTACAGACACCTGAAAAATTCGGGTGGCTTCATTCATTAGTCACCCTTCACATGAACGAATGAGCCCCGGCGAAAAACTGACCTGCTCCCAACTCTGTGGCTTCATGACTCAGTTGCTAGATCATTGCACCTGTATCGCAGATGTCATAGGTTCGAATCCCGTTGAAACCGCCTGAATTTTAGGTGTCTATAAGAGAAAATTGATTAAATTGTCCGAATAAGTGCGACGATCACTTCTATCCTTCTTCTGTTACCCGCACGTCAAATATACATTTCTTTTATAATTATTCCTATTGTACCGCCCTTTCCCACATTAAGGAAGTGTAAGAAACGACGACCGCCACGGCAACGATAACGCCACTAATCATAAAAATTACAATTTCCTCGATTCTGATTGGTTTAAAAACTCCTATTTTCCACTAATTCACTTGCAAAGTTGTTATCGGACAGTTCAGTGAGCCAATCACATTCAAAGTTTATTATTTAAATCAACCAATCACAACCTTGGTTTCAATCATCATAGAAACAGTGTGCGGACTCCAAAATTGGGGCTTTCTTTCTTTCTTTCAGAGCGACTTTAAGGTGATTTCTTAGTAATAGAAGTTGTCGTAAGATTTTCTTTAAACTTTTTTCGATTGTTCCCTACATTATGGAGACTCGAAATGTGCAATTAAAAATTGCAACTTCATTTATCAAGGACAAGTTTGTTCCATCGGTTTACGCTAAGTTTTGCAGGAACAGGAAGCACAGCTTTGAAGTAATTCTTGAAATAACAAAACATATGTATTGTATTGTTCAAAAGGAATAATTTAACGTTAATAAATTATGGCACAGGCACACGTCTTGAAAAGGCACTGACTACAAATATTCCTCGGGTGCTTGATCTCTAGGAGACAATTTTGTGTAACGAGTGATGGCTACGGATACTTTTTCCCTGTAACTTTTTTTGCTGACGTAAATTTGTTAAAACAGTTTACTGCACAAAGAGGAGGAGTAAGAGAATAAAATTATTCCAAAAAAAGATAGGTCACCAACCTCGTTTAGGAGAAAACAGAAAGCAAACCAAGATCGACCCCTCGACAACACGTCTCCCCGATGGCGCGGTTTCACTTTCACTCTCGGACTTTAAAACTTTTGTTTTAAAAGTTCATGTTTACTGCTGTTCATGTTTACTGCTGTGCTCTGAAAACGGCAACTCTTCCAGTTTCTAGCACGAAAGGTCACCATTTTGAAATGCTTTCGGCCACGTTCGATATATCAATATATTCACACATGGCTACGAGTCTTTACGGTTAAATTTAAACATCGTTTTGTTTAGAAATATCTGTCGAGACTTGTAAGACAAAGAAAACAGAACTGAGACGTGAAATTTGACCGTAAAGCCTCTTAGTCACGCCTGAATACGAATGTGGCCTACGCTTTGTAATGGGCAGAACGGGATGCGCAGTGCAATACTAGGGAATCACCTTAAGCAATTTACACCTCCTTTATCAGCCCTTCTTATTTTCTCGGAAATTGTAATTTTTATGATTAATTGGTAATAGGACTGAGTGGAGTCCAATTCGTTCTGTAATCATACTCAGTCCTATATTACCATTACAAATCAATTATAGCACAATTGTTAAGAAAATATAGTAACCCATCAATGCGAGAAATCTTTGTTTTATAGCCGTGACGTCATCGACCGTCCGTATGTGCGTCTATACGACCTTACGTACGCACGTCCACTCCTCCATGTATGCCAATGTGACCAGTATCATGCTAGTTTACAGCATACATCTTTGATATTGGACATCCATGTTTTGATCAATTGACACGTGTCAAGACAAGGTATCCGCTGATCAGTATCACGTGACCATATAGCGGGCCCAAGCTTAGAGCTCACCGAGGTCAACTGCTTTTTTGAAGTTGACCGCTGATCAGGTGCTGGTTTCCGATCGGACGGCAGGCTCAACCCAGGTTAACTCACCTAAACAAAAGCAAGGCCATCGTTTTTCGCGCGCTTTCTGTAGCTCGACGCGGCTACACGGCCGTACTACATCAACTTTAGTTCTTACACAGTCAACGCTTTTCGTGTTCAGGTGGAAAACGGTTTGGAAGATGTTTTCTTTCTGCATTTTTCGCTGGTTTTAATCCAGTTTGACATATCATGCTATCTGTGGTCCACACTGGTGGCTACGCAAGTATATATTCAAATCAAGCATCGGAGGTATATAAACTTAAAACTGAGTGTTTATTTTTAATTTGCTTAGAGCTGCTTTTTTCTCTGTATTGCAATTTTTGGCATATCTTCAGAAGGTGCATGTGATAAGGTTACATGATGCCTTGAGGAGCTATGTCTAGAACAGAAACGAAAGGAGAGCGAAAGAGAACGACAACGACAAAACAGAATTCCAGTAATAGCTCATACTTAGTGGAAGAAGTTACTCCACAAATTCTTTCCTTGGGCACTAAATCGGTTCTTCCTTTGTCGAAGAATGAAAATCGAATTTTTATTGTCAACTGGAATTAAATAACAATTATCTGTACATAAAGAAAAAGTTGATTTATTTGTTTGTTTTGCTCTAAAATGTGAGCGAAAAGGTGCTTTTTTAATCCGTTTGCCCAACTGGTTTTCGTTGTGCCTCGACAGTGACAAGAAAATTTTAACATCTCTGCTCGTTTTGCAATGGAAAAAAAAAATCAAAGTTAACAAGTTTGGAAGGAGGTAAATTACCGTGCAGGAGTCGCTTTAGATCAAGATTTCAAATGCTCCTTAAAACACGGAAGAGCGTGTGCGCATCTAATGCCCTAGACGCAGAAATACTTTTTCCTCGAAGTTGCACTTCGCTTTTATATATTTTTTCTCTTAGTTGCTGAATCACGTATCTCTTTCGTTCTAATCTATCTTAGCTTCTCAACAATGATGTGCCTTTCAATTGGAGTTTTTTTCATCGCATAAAGTCCTTTCTGTGGTCTTTCTGGTATCTTGCTCATCATTATCCAAGTTGCAAAGAAAGTCACTTTTCAGATATACCGTAAGCCCGGGCCTTGGGTTGATCTGTAGTAGAGCTGTACTGTTTACATGGATTAGTCCTTTCAGAGGGTTTGGTTTTCACGCTAGGTGACGACCACTCGAACAATTGTAACGGCTGTAATCGAGAAATATCCATTCCGTCGATATATTTTGAGGACTGAAGAAACGGCAATTCTGAGGCACACTGGGATTGACGTTCAACACCACATGCCCGCCTTCGTCTTTTTGATAAAGTATACCAAATTCGATATATGGAAACTCACTGGTTTATAACTCTTCAAGACTCCAAGGCAGATTCATAAATATTTCCGCTCTCACGAAAAACCTGACAACTTCAAGAGCACGTGAACAAAACATGCTGGTATGCCGCCAAAAACTTTGTCAACTTCATGACATAACATAACCGCCAACGTTTCATTGGTCAAAAGTGACACATAACCGGACAAACCGTTAACGTTTGAAAAGTGAAACTTTGCGCCAAATTCGTCACACTTCAAGGATGGATGCAAATGGTAGAAGGGGAAAATCTCACTAGCTTGTGTTTTCAGAAGTTTGTTTAAAGCACGTAAACGTTATTTAAGTGTTGGAGCGAATCTTGTTAGAAGTTCGTCCTTTCTTGGTTGCATTGCCGTATTTTGCCGATTCTTGTTCCAAGCCAACCTGGCGTGTTTCAATGAAATACATCAAAATGAGAATGGTCTCTTTTTCAGAGAAAAAGTGGAATAAAGTACATCAGTAAAACTCTTTTTAGACCTTTAACTGAAATTTTCATTTTATTTTATGGCTTCTAATTTTAGCGTGATCCTTATTCGCTGGCTATTGACAGTTGGCTCTGAAATGGCTTTTTTCCTTTTCCATCCGCTCGCTGAGGGTGTTCTTGTTGGAATTCACTAATTAGGCAATGAATTTTTCTATACAAGAAAGCAAAGAAAATGATGTAATTATTAAAGCAGCAACCGGAAACATCAAAACACGGACAATTCGAAACCTTTTATTTTCACTAACCCTACAGGCAGTAAGAACAAAGGAAGCTCCGCTTTTATGCATCAGTCAATTCCAGCAGTGCCCATCCCCCCCCTTCCCCCAGGCTAACCCCCGGGCATTAGCATTTTTGTTTAAAAATGGGAAAATTCCCCGAGGTGGGGACACATAAGCTGTGTAAATGCCCCGGGGTGAGGACGAAGAAAGAGGGCAAATGCCCTGCCCCCGGGATCGTCGCCTTCCAATAGGCGCCTGTATTCGCAGGCTACTTTGTCTGTAAAGAATCAAGACATCTTAAATGATCTTTCATCGCATTTTACGCTCGCAAGATCTGTCTTGAAGATCGCATCATTTGAATTCGCAACCCTTCAGTGTTTCATATAACTCCGCTTTCATGAATTTAAAAATTGTTAGGCTAGTTTTGAATGCGAAATGCGAAGTAGTTGTGTTTACGCAGTCTTCACGTCAGTGATTGTTTTGTGATATTAGTTCACCTTGTCGCTTTTGTATATTCATATGCTTACAAAGTATAAATGAAGAAATACCTAAAATTGAGAAACAGTCTTTAACGAAGGCCTCGTCTTTTCCGATAAACTCTTCCATGTTAATTCGAAAACACGTGTGTCAAATGCCCGGGGGTCGCGATAAAATTGCGAATACCCCCCCCCCCCCCCCACCCGGGACTGACAACTTCAGCAAATGTCCCGAGGTTGCCCGGGGGGAGGGATGGGCACCGCTGGAATTGATTGATGCATTAGGCTTGGCTAATTAACAATTATTGGACGACGTTGAGAAAAATATCGTGATTTGTCAGTGGCGAGCAGATCGGCGAGACACTGACAAATCACGATATTTTGCGATAACCGAGATCAATAATTGTTTTACCATTCGATCACCGAGTTTATTTTTTGTTTTTGTTTCCGAGAAGCCGTAAGCGCCCGCTGCCTTCCAGAGTCGAGTAATGGCACCAATCAATTGGTTTCCTTTTCAGCATAATTATTTTTGTGGACTTCAAATTGTACTTACAGTCAAACGTTCAATAACACTAGGCATCAACAGAGCTGAAGAATTTCACAGTTTTCAAAGCATATCCCGACAAGTGAAGCTTTGGTGTAAAGCTCGCCATTCTTTTTTCTGGCATTCAGCATAAAATCTCTTCAGTACATATGCATTCGCCAACTTGTCCTTCGCGTCGATGACACGAGTGACTCTTCGTCTACCTTTCTTTCCTTGATATACTCTCGAAATACGTTGAGTGCAACTTTTGTTCCTTTCTTAATATTCTCACTGTTCTTTCGATCAACTAAAGATGTCGAATTATTCTCTGACAGCTCGGGGAACCGATCTGCCATTTTCTCACACGAGCGTGATGTCAACTGCGCATGACCAGAATATTATTTGTAACAAAACACTTATTTGTAGGCAGTTATTTGCAGGTCACGTGGTGGGTTCTCGGCCAATGAAAAGAAAGGACAAAATACGCCGAATGATAAATCTATTTATTTTTTTCTGAAGCATCTTTGCGGGCCGGAATCCTAAATCCTTGAATCTGATTGGCTAATCGCGCGCTCGTGGCCGGTCCAGCTTTTTACGATACGGACCACGGTCCGAAATCTATTCCGTACTTAAACTGTCGCGGCTAATTGAAAATTTTTTCACCACGGCGCGACACCTCTTAAAATGCAAATTTTCGCTTACTAACCGTTGCAAAGAGAAGGCAAAGAAAAGGCCTGGTTATTCCTCAAAAAGGCGAGTATTCACATGATTTTGCTTACAACACTTTGCTGGTTTGCTGTTTTCCGAGTTGTTGGTTTTCTTGAACTGTTGACAGTTGAACCTAAAACAACTTACACTGCAGACCAGTTTTTTAAAATCGTTTTTTCGGTTGACATCCGTAATTTTCTTTGGAGTTCCATTTCTAATCTCGTTTGATATTGCTTCATTTAAGAATATACGTATTCCTAGCTAAAATATGCAACAAACACGTCGCGACGCTGTGGTTTTTCGCGTTGTTGTTTTTCGTGAACTGTTGACATGCTGTTTAACTAAAACGACTAACTGCAGAGAGCTTAAATAATAAGATATGAGGGCAGAGACAGATGTTTGAGTATTTTCACTAAAATGTTTTGCTACTGTTTTAAGAACTTTTGTTTTATTTTCAACAAGACAAAGAATTTTAATACGTAGAACATTATTCTCCTGTTTGTACGAATTTTTCAAACATCATTGTTTAGTTTGTTTAGCTCGTTTTTCTGTGCTTTCTATGAAATATAACAGTTTTTTTTATATTTATTGCACCAAGAGATATTTGAAGTTCTGTTTTCTCGTTAATCTATCATTTTTCTCTGAGCTTTGCGAACGGAGCGCTTATTTCATTTATAAGTTAATTTCAACTGTGACAGTGCGACGTAGAGCGCGTAGAAAGACTTTTTGCAAACCAGTTTGCCTGGGTTCATTTTCAGAAAACAAATAGCAGAAAAAATAAATACGTTATTCACTGGCTTAGGTCGGTCCGTATAGAGAAAAAACTGTGCCCTCAGCCTTGAGTACGTCCCTCGGCCTGCGGCCTCGGGCCGTACTCAAAATCTCGAGCACAGTTTTTCCCTATACGGACCT
>OX421457.1:19776316-19788816 GCA_949126865.1 Montipora capitata | reverse complement strand
TCTTCTTTCCCCAATCACTAGCCTTGCGTAGCTGGAGGGTATCGTTGACGAGAGAGGCAAATGCTGCGCTGAGAATGGGGAGGGGACAGTGACAGCGCCCACCCTGCAGGTAGACTACGAGCAGTCTCTTTTGCTCTAGAATCGTTGAAACGAACGCCTGCACATATCGCGGGCGCTGGTTACAGTGAAAACGCTTGCGGTATTTGTGACCCGCAGTCTCTAGCCACATACTAAGGAGTAGCCCCGGTGTGTGCTGATAACGTAGACTTTTGATTTCTGAACAAGCTTTTATCACAGAAAATTCTCCACAAAGTACAGTCGAACCTCGATTATCTGGACCAGAGAAAAAAGTCCAGATAATCGAATAGTCCCATTTTTTAAAATATTAATGATTTGTGATCGTGAAAACTCAAAGTCGCAAAAAGCCCAACAATTCTTTCAAAAGACTGTTGAGACAGCGCATTATCAGGAGTGCTCAACGACCAAATTTTTAAAAAAGATTTATTTCTCTCCCAAACAACAAACTGATAACTGTCAAGCGATACTTCCTTAATAATTAACTTTCGTGGGGAAAAAAATAGCCGCTCCTCAGCGCCAGCAAGCTTAAGTCCATAGCATCCCGTTTGCCAGCAAGCAACTTTATTGAGGACTATAATCCCAGCCAGGAGAGAACTTCCATGATTGACTTTTGTCAGTTATACAAGATGTAGAGGATTTTCCAGCCATCCAGCAAATTTACAAATGATAATGGCTCATTCCCAGAAAAATGTTATTCTGGCACATCTTAATTGAGTACAAGAAGTAAAACCTGAGTTAAACTTACCTTTTTAAATACTTCTCTTTTCCAACAAATGTTTACTCGACGCATAAGCGTAATGATACTGAGTAAAGTATATTGTCCAAGTTCAAGTTCAAGTTCATTTTTTCACACTTATTCAACTACAATATTGTAAAACTGTTACATTTTACACGGCTCTTTTAGTGCATGACTTTTTGCCATGGTACATCTAAGATTTTATGAACGTTTACCATATTCACGCTTTAAAGCACTTTTTATAAACAACATGGCGAACAATTTCAAACAGTCAGCTCAATAGGTAGAAGTCACAAACACATCCCAAAAGCCAATCAATGAGGATGTTTTATAAGTTCTTAACAGACGTCAACAACATATCGACGATGTTCAATTTGCAAGATCTTAGCACAAGCCACAAACACATCAACCGATCTTTTTAAAGATCTACAGAAGTCACAAACACATCGACCATGTTTTGCAAGATCTACAGAAATCAAAACCACATCTCCGATGTTTTGCAACGTCTATGTTTTGCAAGATCTTAAAGTGCCCCTGTGACCAAAAAATCAATTCATATTTTTCTTTGGATTTTAAAACTATGTTAACAAAACACTAAGTGACCCACGTTTTAAGCCTTGATTTCAAAAAGACACCTCTTTATTTTAACTGTAATTTTCCTATTTAATGGTCCGCCATTACTAACATTATGTTCTTGAGAGAGCTGGATCGAGGAGAAAATGACGTCAAAGGCTCACTAGTTTAAGAATGCAATACGTGTGTACGTGTTAGATATAGAAATCCGCCAGAGGACTGGACACTGTATGCGACGTCATGTGACGTCAGAGAGAGAACCATGTGCTTTTGAAAAAGAAAAGTTATGAAGCTAAACAGTTAAGTCAAAACTGTGGAAATACACGTGGAATAATTCAACATTGTGTGGATTTCTTGTGTAACATTTTGGGGGCCTGTCCGGGAGGAATTGTGGAAGAAACTGGATGGTTGTATTAACTGTTTGGATGGTCGATTGATCACTGTGTACGAGGACTTGAGTGTATCGCCGCCATTACACCTCGATTTTGTGTTTCGATGGACAACGTTTTGTCGAGCAGGATGCAACGGGTTGTAGTTTAAGGGAACATGTGGTGTGGACGGCTGGTCATAAGATAGTGGGACGCGGATTCGAGAACAGGGAAGGTAGGAACACTGTTTTATTGGATTTTATGTATGCTGGTTTGTGATCGTGTTGTCTATAAGTAAATGCGAAATGGCGGAAGAGAAACTGATTCTCCTGGATCGCAAAATTTTGTCGTTGGACTTGAGTAGGTTATGTGAATTTGCTCTTCATGCTAAAGTTGAAAAGTCGGCAGTAGAGGGCAAGAGGAAATTAAGTGTTATTCGGGCCATCAGACGAAAAATTGAGGATTCAGTTGAGGATTTGTCCGACGATGATCAAATTGAGTATGTCGATGGGTTAATCGCACATTTGGGCCCACCGCCACTCGAGGAAATGGAAGATAATTACGGCCAAGAAGAATTAGAAAACATAGGCGACCTAAAGAAACTCAAGGAAGAACTGGGTACATTAGAGTATAAGCAGCAACAAGTCGTGGAAAAATTGGCAAAAATGCAGAAAGAAGAGCTTACTGACTCAGTGAAGGACGAAGGCACGATTAAGTTTCCTGTTAAAGGGGTTGAGCAAAGCATATTCCGCAGGGATTTTAAAATACAAGGAGTGGTGGGCGACCCTGGCCAGAAGGATAAGCTGGGTTATCAAGCTCTAATATCCCAAATAGAATCAGGGCTTGCCAAGGGATACTCGGATAAGGAAGTAGTTAGTGCTGTAGTCCGTGCTATACAGCCAGGCCTGCAACTAAGAAGCTATCTAGAAAACATGACTGACCTAACCCTGCCCAGGCTGCGTAAGATTCTTCGCTTCCATTTTCATGAGAAAAATGCCACAGAACTTTACCAGCTTCTAACAAACATTGCCCAGCTGCCCAATGATGATCCGCAGTCATTTTTGATGAGAGCACTCATGATTAGACAGAAGATAATTAGTGCTTCAAAAGAGTCTGATAGTGGGGTTAAGTATGATCCTTCCTCAGTGCAAAGTTTGTTCCTGCATGCCTTGGAAACTGGTCTCGCTGATGAAACCATCCGTACAAAAATAAGACCTCTCATTCAAAACCCAAAAGTCGCAGACGAAGACCTCATTGGAGCAATGAGCCTAGCCATATCAGCAGAAGCCGAGCGAAGTAATAAGTTCAGTCTTACCAACAGGGGAAAGTCTGCAAAGGTGTTCACCGTTGAAAGTGCAGTAGAACCAAACACAAGGAAAGAATTGCAGAAGGACTCACAAGTCCTAGCTACATTGAAGGCTGTACAAGCAGAGCTGGCCACAGTGAAATCGGAAGTTAAGACCCTCCGGGAAGTAGCAGGTAACCAGAAAGGAGACACTATGATACCTAGTCATCATGGTGGGGGTGGAGTGAAAGCTGGAACAAGACGACCAGGTTGCCAAGAGTGTAGAAGGAAGGGGGAAGGCGACCGATGTCCACATTGCTACCTCTGTGGTGGCTTGAACCATATTTCACGCTACTGTCAGACCAGGCTCAGAAGTTATCCGGGAAACGCAGCCAGGCTACCCCCGCGGGACAGGGAGTAGCCTTGCCAGAGAAAGAGAAGTCTCACCAGTGTAGTTGTTGCCTGAAGCCCGATTGCCACACACAGTTACTACAGTGTTCAAGGTGCCAGTCTGTTTGGTATTGTTCGGTGCGTTGCCAGAAGGCTCATTGGCCAAAGCATAAAGTGTTATGCAAAGCAATCAAGGAACTCTCTGAGAGAGAATCGTTTAAAGAAAAGGGGTTAGGGGATGCCCAAGACAGAGGTGTGTATGCTAGTCACATTACTCCCAGGCAACAGGAAGGCATAGTTAAGCTGGTGGGAAGAAAGTGTTTGGTAGATTGCTACCTGGATGACATGGCTACAAAAGCTTTATGGGACACAGGAGCCCAAGTGTCAATTGTTTCAGTAGATTTCCTGAAGAACCAACTACCAACAGTCAAAATAAGGGATATTGAACACTTACTTGGTACAGATGGGTCCATAAGTTTGCAAGCAGCAAATGGGACGAATATTCCTTACTGTGGATGGGTAGAGATTGGTGTAAGGTTAACAAATGAAAATGAGACAGAAACTAGGGTTCCGTTCTTGGTGACAATGGAGA
This sequence comes from Montipora capitata, assembly GCA_949126865.1. Classification (NCBI taxonomy): domain Eukaryota; kingdom Metazoa; phylum Cnidaria; class Anthozoa; order Scleractinia; family Acroporidae; genus Montipora; species Montipora capitata. Next base: position 19,784,794 of record OX421457.1, on the reverse strand, counting down.
ACATTGAGCAGCCCATCATTGGTTTTAATGTTATAGAATTAATGGTCAAGAATACTGAAGGCAAAGAAGATGATGCATTACTGGGAAGAATGTTAAGAAGCTTTAAAACGAGTAAAAGTGGTGACATACAAGCGTTGATAAGCCTAATACGTACCACCAATTCTGATGAACTTTGTCTAGTTAAATCTACAAAGAAGCCACACACTGTCCCTGCAGGGGAGACTGTTCACTTACCTTGTCGTGCTAATACTGGACCAATCTACCGTAAGACCCCTGTCATTTTTGAACCAGATGAGCTGACAACCTGGCCTGCAGGATTGGCAGTCCACGAATCCCTTACCATTGTGAAGGAGGGTGATGCAACCATCTTATCAGTCGCAGTGACCAACAACACAAACCACGATATCACCCTGCCTGGAAGAGTTGTCCTGGGGCGCCTCCAGCTTGTCCGGTCAGTTACTCCTATTGAAGTCAGGTTTAAGGACCCTGAGACACCGACCCCATGCGAGGGACCGCCCTGTGAAAAAGATACACCGGCTGAACGGATTGAGAGTGACTTGCCATGGTTACCTGAGGTTGATTTAAGTGGACTGACGGTAAAACAAAAGGAGCAGGCAAGACAGTTGTTGGTTGAGGAAGCGGATGCATTTGCAACGAACGATGATGTCGGCTGCATTCCCGAATTAGAGATGGATATTAGATTGACTAGTGACCAGCCAGTGCAGAAGAATTACATTTCCATACCCCGTCCACTCTACCCAGAAGTTAAAGGTTATGTTGAAGACTTGCTGAACCGAGGTTTCATCCGGAAGTCCAAATCGCCATTCTCAAGTAGTGTTATCTGTGTTCGCAAGAAAGATGGCGGAATGAGGTTATGTATAGACTACAGAGAATTAAATAAGAAAACAGTGCCAGACCGGCATCCTATTCCTCGGATCCAGGAAGCGTTAGACAGTCTAGGAGGCAAGTCATGGTTTAGTGTTTTGGATCAGGGAAAAGCCTATCATCAGGGGTTCATCGGCGAGAAAAGTCAACCGTTAACTGCGTTTATTACACCTTGGGGATTATACGAATGGGTGCGGATACCATTCGGACTCATGAATGCGCCCGCAAACTTTCAAAGATTTATGGAGAACTGTCTTGGCGAGCTGCGTGACGAGATGTGTATCCCCTACTTAGATGATGTAATTGTATTATCAGAAACATTTTCGGAACATATTGAACATCTGCGTAAAGTTCTTCGTCGGTTGAGGAGTTATGGTGTGAAGCTTAAGCCTGGAAAGTGTGCATTTTTCAAACGGGAAGTGTCTTTCCTTGGAAGAATTATCTCTCAAGACGGGTACCGGATAGATCCCAAAGCTACAAATGCAGTGATTGCAATGAAGAATTTAAAACCGCGGACCGTTGGAGAAGTAAGAAGACTCATGGGTCTACTTGGGGTGTACCGCCGTCATATCAAAAACTTTGCACAAATAGCAAAACCCGTTTACGATCTCCTCAATCATGACCTGCTGGGGAAAAAGAATGCTACCTCAACCAGACAGAGCCCAGGGTTGCGCAGTGGACAGTTACCATCTTCGTCACCAGTGAAGTGGGAACCCAGGCACCAGTCTGCGTTGGCTACCCTAATAGGTAAAATAACTTCACCTCCTCTACTGGCATACCCAGATTATAATGCGCCATTCATTGTACACACCGATGCATCACAGGATGGCTTGGGAGCGGTCTTGTATCAGAAGCAGAACGGCTCTACCCGAGTAATTGCATATGCCTCTAGGACTCTGACCCCGGCTGAACGCAACTACCACATGCACTCTGGCAAATTGGAATTCTTAGCATTGAAATGGGCAGTGACAGAACAGTTCAGGGACTACCTCTATTGCGCCCCTAACTTTGTAGTATACACCGACAACAATCCCTTGACTTATGTGTTGACATCTGCTAAGTTAAATGCTACAGGATTGCGGTGGGTGGGAGAGCTTGCAGACTTTAACTTTGAAATACGGTATCGACCAGGCAGGTTGAATGCTGATGCTGATAGCCTTTCCCGATTGCCCCGTGACTTCCACACCTACATGGACAGTTGTACTGAGAAGTTAACTCCGGAAAGCTTGCATGCATCAATCTCTGCAGTCCAGACATTGTCAAATGGGGACTCAATTTGGCTGACAGCTCTGACTGATGAAGAAGAGGAACTCCATCTTGTCGACGCCCCGTCATTAGCATCTTGCAATCAAGTAAGAGTGGTGGATTTAGTGAAAGCACAGAAAGAAGACCCTCACATTGGACGCGTCCTTGAATTACTCAAAGCAAATCACAAACCGACAGTGAAGGAAAAGTACCAAGAATCACCTTTGGTTCGTAAGTTCCTGAACGAGTGGCACAAGTTTCATGTACACAGGAAGAGTGGGTTACTTTATCGTAACCAGCAGGTTGTTCTCCCATTGAAATTTCGTCGCACAGTTTACCGTGAACTCCATGAAGAAATGGGCCACCTTGGTGTTGAGAGAGTGCTAGCTCTGGCTCGAGAGAGATTTTATTGGCCACACATGAGGATAGATGTAGAGAACTTTATCCATCACGTATGCCGATGTCTAAAACAGAGACGTCCAAATCTACCAACAAGAGAACCATTACAGCCAATTACAACAACGGCTCCTCTTCAAATGGTTTCCATCGACTTTGTGCACCTAGAGCGGAGCTCCGGAGGCTATGAATATATCCTGGTGGCGGTAGATCACTTTACCAAGTATGCGCAAGCGTACCCAACGAGGAATAAGACCGCTATTACTGCTGCAGACAAGATCTTCAATGATTTCATCCCACGCTTTGGGTTTCCTGAGAAAATCCATCATGACATGGGGGGCGAGTTTGAAAACCGTTTGTTCAAGAGGCTTGAGGAACTCTCTGGAGTAATGCACTCGAGGACTACTCCATACCATCCACAGGGCAATGGTTTGGTTGAGAGAATGAACCGTACGTTACTCAGTATGTTGCGAACCCTACCTGAAACTCACAAATCCAGCTGGAAAGACCATGTAAATAAACTCGTTCATGCATACAACTGCACTGTCCATGAGTCAACAGGTTATGCTCCACTTTTTCTTTTATTTGGTCGCAATCCTCGCCTGCCAATTGATGTAATGTTTGATCTCGAGGAGGAAACGGGAGCCAAATCACATGCTGAGTATGTTACCAAGTGGAAGACTGCCATGCAAGAAGCTTACTCACTCGCGTCAAAATCTGCCATGAAAAGTGCCATGAGAGGGAAAAATAATTATGACAAACGAGTAAGATCATCAGCGCTGCAAGTAGGAGATCGTGTCTTGGTACGCAACCTCACTCCTCGTGGTGGACCAGGAAAGCTCCGTGCGTTCTGGGAAGACCAAATTCATCTGGTCGTTGCAAGAAAGGGGGAGGGGAGCCCAGTATACGACGTAAGACCAGAATCAAGTCAGGGACCTAGCCGTACTCTACATCGAAATCTCTTACTCCCTTGTGACTGGTTGCCAGGGAAACCCTGGGAGGACCTCCCTCCTGTAAAAAAGACCAAAACACCGGCACCTTACTTTTGTGATGACACCCAACCACTGGTACACGAAGGGGACGGAAGTGACAGCGAAGACGATCTTCCAGAAATTTCATGCGGTAAGCGCCCACTGAGACGTGATAGAAATGACCAAACACAGATACAGGTAGAGTCTACAAGGAAAGACGAACCACAACCAGATATCACCTATGTTCCTGCTGGTGAGGTGTCAAGTGAAACGGGAACAGAAGCCAACATTGCTGGTACCTCTAACGAAGCACCGTTGATGGAGAACCCTCAAGCAGATGGTGGAGAGATGGTGGAGCAAGAGGATACTGGCAACCTAGGCCGGCCTCAGCGTCTGAGACTGAGCCCAAAGCGCCTTACTTATGACACTCCTGGGGAACCAACTTACGTGCAGCAGGTTCGTGCCAGTCCATTTGCAGAAATACAGCAGTGCGGGATACCTACACCGCCAACACCCTACATACCTGAACTGCCAGTGAACCAGTACTGTGTGCTACCACCAGCCTTGAACTACATAGTTCCACCGGTACCACCCATGATGTCCTGGAATGCGAACATGATAGTGCCTCATATGATGCCCCAGCCAGTAGTACCACAGCTGCCCCAATGGAGAGTGCCATACCAGTCATTCCAGTGCAGATAAACAGTTTTTCTTTTTTTGCCTATTACACGAGAATTTTCCTAAGTGTATTTAAACATTCGTTATGTGAATGCTGTGAAAACTGTCTTAAGATAGTCGTTGTACTACAGAATCGTGAACACCAGTATGGAGAGATGAACTAAGAGATTAAGTGGTCTGTAGGGAGCTGGGCCTGATCACCCCACTCCAGGATTTAAGAAGTAAGGAATATTCTGAATCAAAAGCTACTACTCTTGTAAAGAATTATTCTGTATTGCAAGTCAAATGTCATGGATGACATTCTTTTTTAAGTTAGGGGGGAGTGTTAGATATAGAAATCCGCCAGAGGACTGGACACTGTATGCGACGTCATGTGACGTCAGAGAGAGAACCATGTGCTTTTGAAAAAGAAAAGTTATGAAGCTAAACAGTTAAGTCAAAACTGTGGAAATACACGTGGAATAATTCAACATTGTGTGGATTTCTTGTGTAACATACGCCGCAGAATTAATATGCAGCACGGGGGTTTTGGGCTTTCAGACTTTCAAACTCACGCTTTGCATATATAATAAGCTGCGTTCACGTTGAAATGTTAAGCTAGTGAGCCTCTGACGTCACTTTTCCCTGGATCCGACCCTCTGAGGTCCAATCGGTCAGTTTTGAACGTGAGTAATGGCGGACCATGAAATCCAAAACTTACACTCAAAGTAAACGGCCTTTGGATAAAAATCAAAGCTCAAAAGTTTGCCAGTCAGGTGTTAAGCAAACACACTTTCAAAGTCTGAAGGAAAAAAGGAAGCGGTTTTTTTTATCACAGGGGCACTTTAACCGAAGCCACAAACACATCACCTGATCTTTTGCAAGTTCTACAGAAGTCAAAAACACATCACCGATGTTTTGCAAGGTCTATAAAAAGTCACAAACACATCGACGTTCTTTTGCAAGATTTTAACAAAAGTCACAAACACATCACCTGATCTTTTGCAAGTTCTACAGAAGTCAGAAACACATCACCGATGTTTTGCAAGGTCTATAAAAAGTCACAAACACATCGACGTTCTTTTGCAAGATTTTAACAAAAGTCAAAAACACATCACCCGATGTTTTACAAGTTCTACAGAAGCCACAAACACATCATCGATGGTTTGCAAGATCTATAGAAATCAGAAACACATCGACGTTGTTTTGCAAGATCTTAACAGAAGTCACAAACACATCACCGATGTTTTGCAAGATCTTAACAGCAGTCACAAACACATCACCCGATGTTTTACAAGATCGGCATTGAAAAAATAATGACATATTGTGCAAAACCTTCTACAAACATATTTCTCAAAACTTTTAAATGCGTTTCTGTGGCCATGAAACTCAAAAATGAAGAAAAAAAAAGAAAACATTTGGGCTTGACTCGAGGTTGGCTCGTGGCTCGTGGTTGACCCGGGCTCGCGTTTGGCTAGGGAAATGATATAACTCTACAAGATCTACAGAAGTCACAAACACATCACCGATGTTGTGCAACATCTACAGAAGTCACAAACACATCGACCACATTTTCCAAGATCTACAGATATCAAAACCACTTCTCCGATGTTTTGCAAAGTCTATAGAAGTCACAAACACATCGACGTTGTTTTGCAAGATCTTAACAGAAGTCACAAACACATCACCCGATGTTTTGCAAGTTCTACAGAAGCCAAAAACACATCACCGATGTTTTGCAAGATCTTAACAGAAGTCACAAACACATCACTCGATGTTTTGCAAAATCTACAGAAGTCAAAAACACATCAACCATGTTTTGCAAGATCTTAACGGAAGTCACAAACATATCACCTGATCTTTTGCAAGTTCTACAGAAGTCAGAAACACATCACCGATGTTTTGCAAGGTCTATAAAAAGTCACAAAAACATCGACGTTCTTTTGCAAGATTTTAACAAAAGTCACAAACACATCACCCGATGTTTTACAAGTTCTACAGAACCCAAAAACACGTCATCGATGTTTTGCAAGATCTATAGAAATCACAAACACATCACCGATGTTTTGCAAGTTCCAGCAAAGTGACAAACACATCACCGATGTTTTGCAAGGTTTATAAAAGTCACAAACACATCGACGTCGTTTTGCAAGATCTTAACAGCAGTCACAAACACATCACCCGATGTTTTACAAGATCTACAGAAGTCACAAACACATCACCCGATGTTTTTCAAGATCTACAGAAGTGACAAACACATCACCCGATGTTTTTCAAGTTGTACAGAAGTCACAAACACATCACCGATGTTTTGCAAGATCTTAACGGAAGTCACAAACACATCACCTGATGTTTTGCAAGATTTACAATAGTTACAGACACATCGACGATATTTTGCAAAATTCAACAGAAGTCACAAACACATCATTGATGTTTTGTAAGGTGTAAAGGAGTCACAAACACATCGATGATGTTTCTCAAGATCTTCTGCAAGATCTACAGAAGTCACAGACACATTACCGATGTTTTCCAAGGTCTATAAAAGTCACAAACACATCGATGTTGTTTTGCAAGATCTAAACAGGAGTCATAAACACATCACACAATGTTTTCCAAGTTCTACAGAAGTTACAAACACATTGACGATGTTTTCCAAGATCTTAACAGAAGTCACAAACACATCATCGATAATCTGCAAGGTCTATAAAGTCACAAACATGTCGACGATGTTTTGCTTGATCTTAACGGAAATCACAAACACATCACCTGATGTTTTTCAAGTTTTACAGAAGTCACAAACACATCACCGATGTTTTGCAAGGTCTATAAAAGTTACAAACACATCACCCGATGTTTTGCAAGTTCTACAGAAGTCACAAACACATCAACGATGTTCTGCAAGATCTTAATGGAAGTCACAAACACATCACCTGATGTTTTGCAAGATCTACAATACTTACAAAGACATCGAAAATGTTTTGCAAGATCTACAATAGTTACAAACACATCATCGATGTTTTGCAAGATCTACGGAAGTCACATGTACATCATCCGATGTTTTGCAAGATGTTAACGGAAGTCACAAACACATCACCTGATGTTTTGCAAGATTTACAATAGTTACAAACACATCGACGATATTTTGCAAAATCTTAACAGAAGTCACAAACACATCATTGATGTTTTGTAAGTTCTACAGAAGTCAAAAACACATCACCGATGTTTTGCAAGGTCTTCTGCAAGATCCACAGAAGTCACAGACACATTACTGATGTTTTCCAAGGTCTATAAAAGTCACAAACACATCGATGTTGTTTTGCAAGATCTTAACAGAAGTCACAAACACATCACATAATGTTTTCCAAGTTCTACAAAAGTTACAAACACATCGACGATGTTTATAATAAAGTAGCTGCTATTCCCAAAGTGATGAAATTACCTGGTGATAAATAACCTGGTCTTGGAGAGTAAATTTTTGACTTTGCAGAAACAATGGTCAACCTCAAGAGTTCGGCTATTGTGATCTTTGTGTTGAATTCGCACATTTCTTGTCAAACTTTATAACACTTGAAAGAAAAAGAAAACTAACAAAAACAAAAAACCGGTATCTTGCCATCATTTGACACAGATGCTTCAGTGTTTCGTGAGTAAACATGCCGTGGTAACTAGATCACGGCGCCCGCTGAATTCGATGTCACTTTCGATTTTGCGATTTACTCGGTGCAGCCAAAAGTAAAATAACAAAATTCAACTTAGCAAAAATCTCTCAAAATGTTTTTCGCTGATTGTAACTTTTTTTATTCGTGGTTCAAAATTAATGTTGTTTTCATGTCGCAAATTTTGTTACTGATGGCAAAATATTTTATTCTCGATCGACCGTCCTGAAAACTTCTGCTCTTCCTAAAACCTGTGTATCAATATTTATTTTCTTTTGCATCAATATTTGTTTTGCATAAAGCAAGCTAACAAAATCTGTAACGGGCGTTATATTTAAATTGCGAATTGTCCATTACAGTTTAACCTTGATAATGGGGTCATGTCTGACTCCGAAACGTCGGATATTGTTGTTAGTTTTTATTCTTAATACAATTTCTAAATCGATCTTACTCAAAACAATATACTTACTGTTAGACCTACATATTACGCAAAGACAACTTGGATCTCCTGGAAGACAAAACGCAGCTCAGTTGACAAAATGGAATAAAGCGCTGTGTTACTTCAGTACTGTGCACACGTAAGCAATGCGTGTTTATTTTTTCTAAAGATGACAGGAATTTCGTCTTTCTGACAAATGATTGATAGGCCGGTAGCCAGGTTTTTAACT
>OX421457.1:19768816-19771316 GCA_949126865.1 Montipora capitata | reverse complement strand
CGCTCTTGTTGAGTGCATCTTGGTAGGTTTCTTTCGCTTTATCAAATGATTCTTTGTCGGAAGAAATTTCTGAGAGGCGCTTGTTTATGGATTCCGGTATGTTCTTTAGGATGGATGGGGGGTGATTGGATTTCTTGTGAACGTAGAGTGGGATGTTTCCTTCTTTTGTGTAGGGATAGTGCTTTCCAGAATGGAGGTCAAGGGTGACGTCTAAGAAATTTACTTTAGTGATGTTTGCTTCGACTGTGATCTTTAAGTCGTTTTCACGGAAAATTTGGCAGAAGCCCTTCTTGATTTCTTTCGATCCGTTGAGGGTTTGAGTTAAAAGCTGCCAAACCGTCGTCTCTATACAGGCCGATGCTGTTGCCATACTTTTTGGTAAGACAGGACAATAAATAACAACCCACTAGTTCGCATGTTTCAGCGCCATCCAAAGATCCCATTGTTATGTCGAATCGGCTGGCAGAGGATTTTTTCTCCCAGGGGCAATCATTGGAAAACAGTAGAGATTGCTTGGAGAGGAAAATGATTTCTCTCTCGTCGGCACTGATGGGTCTGTAGTTATTGGCGAAGTCGAGTGCTTTGGCAAGGAGTTTTTCCGTGATAGAGGGGTAGAAGTCACATACATCAAAGCATATGAATGAGAGGTTTTCTTTGTGCTGTAGGGCGTTGAACCAGTTCAGTACGCTGGTCGTATTTTTCCACTGATTGATTTGTGTCTTTTGGATTATGGTGGTGTTGATCTCGTCTAAGATGCGCTTACTAATTATACCAATCTCGGATTTGGAGGGGTTGATAAGGCGGCATGTTGGATGGTCGTGAAATTCAGGTTTGTGATCTTTCAAGGTTATGAAAGCTTCTTTCTCTGCAAGTTTTTCGATACGGTTGTCTAATCCAAGTTTTTTAGCTACTCTGGCGGATTGGGAGTTTAGTTGATCTATAACTTTGGGCCATGACTTTTTGTATGTTTTCGCTACATTCTCGGTAATCAGCTTCTCATAGGTTGCAGTGTTCATTGAATAATAATTTGTAGTCTTGTCAGCAGGAATAAGTAGATTATTTGGTTTCTTGATTTTTGTTTCGATGTCGGTGTATAATGTTCTCTGGAAATTGCATTTGGAGGCGTTGTCATCAAATTCAATGTTATTCGATCGATCGATTTGTTCAGCACTTACTCGTCTTTACGAATTTGGCTGGCCGTGAATGCGTCTCGTAGCGATCTGCGATCCACTTGTTGAAATCGTTCCTGTCGTACATAGTCTTTTGTAGTTGTTCGGCTTCGATGCCAGTAGTCTCTGATAATTTAGCCCAAAAATTCACATTTTTGCCTCCTCGTCGGATTGTACGGGCTGGTTCACAGTAGACCAGCTGTTTCTGCAAAGCGTTGTTCGGCATGCGGGTCACGTGAGCAACGTATTTGAGATGAAATTTATCGGCGAAGTCACCGATGGGAGTAGCTCCGCAGATTTTTCTCAGCTTCTCATTCGTGATTTTGTATCCCCAGTCCCATTGCTCTTTCAGCTCAGGATTTTCAGCTTCGCGTTTCAACCGCACAGCTTTCTGTTTTTTAGTTTCTCGGGGTGGTGCTTTTTTGCGCTGGAAACCGCCTTTGACCATTTTTCGAAGATATTGGTGCCAAATTGATTCTAACTTAGCGTGCTCAGCAGAGCTGAGGACGTCAGTTTGCGCAGCGTAGAGGAGGCGTGCGCGGACGGTTGATTCTAAAATTTTTACTCGTATCCAGAGGTTGATTTCACGATCGCAGAGGATGTGTTTTATCTCAGTCCATTTTGACCATGCAGAGGAAATTTGCTCAGCGAGAAGTGGATTTTTCGCGGTGTTGTTCAGCCAGTAGCCTAGGTAGCGGAATTTGCGCACGTTCTCGACTGCGAAGCCATTTAGCGTGATGATTGACTCTTAAGCGAGTTCTTCTTCGTCAGCGTTGAAAATCATCGTCTGGGTCTTATCTTCAGCGATTTTCAGGCCGAAGCGGGTGAAAACGGAGTTCATCGCGTCGACGCTGAGCTGAAAGGACGACGCTGAGCGACAAAATAAGACTATATCATCAGCGTATAAAATTAGCTTAACTTTTCGCTTACCAGATGGAGGAGCTATGGCGCGCTGGTTGCGGTCGGTGCTGCGCATGTTTATTCGATACTCGATTTCAATTCCACAGTCATCGGTGATCTTTTCAATCTCGTGGAGTGCTACGCGGAGGACCGTGTCCATAAAGATGTTGAAGATGCAGGGGGACTCTTGTGCACCTTGGCGTACCCCGACTTTGATGTCGAAAGCATCAGTTTTTTTGGTACCAGAGATGTATCCCGTCGTATTTTCGTAGTTTTTCTCGAGACTATCGATTAGCTTATTGGCACCAGTGCGGAGACGAAGGATTTTGTACAGTAACGGACGAGAGATGTGATCAAAAGCAGCTCGTAAATCGATGAAACAGGCGTTGAAGTAGCCTAACGTCGTCTTTATCAGTCTTTTTGCGACGAAG
>OX421457.1:19761316-19763816 GCA_949126865.1 Montipora capitata | reverse complement strand
CGGAACGCTCTCTCCTGAAGAAAGGACCAGCATTTTGTCCTGTGCCTAGGGATGTCAATTGTCAAAAGGTGACTGATGACATAGATCAATTTGAAGGGAGAATCCGCCTTGCCGTTTTCTTCCACGGCAGAAATGCTGAAGACAACCCCCGTGTGGTGGACGACCGATTTCCAGCGATTCCATCAGCTTCCCAATGGATGCCTGCAAAATCCAGTTTCCCGGAGGTACAAGTGTTCCTCAACAATGTGAAGAACGACATCCTTAAGCCTGCTAATTTAAGAACTACCAAGGACAATCTTACGAGAGAAGAAAGGTTAGCTTTAAGGTCTCTTAAATCTAGTGAAAATATTATTAGAATTCAAGATAAAGGTTCTAGGTTCGTTGTCCTCAGTCAACAAGAATACCAAAATAAGATACTAGGGCAGCTTAATAATGATTTGCATTATGACAGCATAAATTCCGACCCAACACTTGACCATTTAGAAGTGGTTAAGGAATGGAGTCGTAAGTGGTTTTCTGAGGGGCAGATTAGCCAGGAGATTGCTACGTGGGTTGTAAATTTGGAACCAAAACCGGGAGTGGCATTTGCATGGGAATGTCAAAACACACAAACGTGACAATACACTTCGACTTATTACAACCTGTTGCGGTACAGCAATTGAACGGCTTTCTGCTTTCACAGAATTCTACCTCAAACCTCTTTCACAGAGTCTTCCATCCTTTGTGAAGGATTCCACGGATTTTATCAACAAATTAGAAGATTTGAATGCAAAAGGCCCATTCCCTGAGGGGTCCCTCTTTGTGTCTTGGGATGTAGTGTCAATGTTTCCAAACATTGACAACAATCTAGGTATTTCAGCAGTTAGAAAGGCACTTAATTCCAGATCTGATAACATTCCTTCCACTGATTACTTAGTTGAAGCCGTTGAAATTTGTCTCAGGGTAAATAATTGCCAGTTTGCTGGTCAGAGCTTTGTTCAAAAACACGGCACGGCCATGGGACCGAAAAACGCCTGCAGTTACGCAGATCTAGCGATGGGCATCATCGACGAGAAAGCCAAATTTGAGGGTAGCTTGAGACCTATGCTTTGGTGGAGATACAGGGACGATATTTTAGACCTCTGGACTCAGGGTTACCTAAATTATTGGAATTCACTGATTATATCAATGATTTGTACCCTACTATTAAATTTGAATTGGTTTACTCCGAAAGTCATTTGAATGTCCTTGATCGCACGTTGCATTTTTGTAACGGGTTTATTAGCACTGATGTTTATGCTAAACCCACCGATAGCCACCTCTATCTACCTTTTTCGAGTTCACATCCCTCACATTGCAAAAGAGCAGTCCCCTTTGGGGTAGCTTTAAGAATCAAACGCAATTGTTCTACCAACGACTTTCTACAAAATAGGTGTAAGGAATATAAAGGATATTTGAAATCTCAAAATTATCCGGCGGAGCTTGTCGATAAACAGTTCGACAAAGCTCTCAGTATATCAAGATCTGAACTTTTGAGCAAAAAGGTCAAACCAGATAAGAAAGTTTTTCCACTGGTGCTTGACTACAATCCAATTTTGCCAGATATCCGAAAAGTTATTAAAAATCACTTTTATCTATTGCAATCTTCACCAGAAGTCAAAGAAATTTTTCCGTCCAAGTCAATTTGGGGCTTGCTCAAAATGCAATAAGAAATGCGATCTTTGTAAAAATTATTTAATTCAAGCTTCAAAATTTCAAAGTTCAGCTACTGGTCGTCATTATTCCATTCAACAAAAACTTTCTTGTTCATCGCAAAATGTTATTTATTTGGCCACTTGTGCAAAATGCAACCTGCAATATGTGGCCTCCACCTCGACTGAATTTAAAGTAAGATTCCGTAACCACAAGTCGAACATGAACAAAAGTACTTGTGAATTGGCTGTCCACTATAATAACTCTGAACATGAAATTTCACAAATCAATTTCATCATTATCGAACAAATTAGGTCTTTTGAAAATTCTTTACATCTTGAACAATTGTTACTCACTAGGGAGGCCTATTGGACTGCGCAATTATTTACCCTTAATCCTCATGGTCTTAATAAAAGGCGGGAATCTAGATCGAAACACCGCATTAATTACTACAATTGAGTAGTTGTGAGTTGACATTTTCCCAATATGATGCATTTTTATCGATATGTCACCTATACTTCATTATTTGTTTTTGATTGTTAAATCTATGTCACCTTGGAGCTTAGACCTTTGTTATAGTTCTTTATTTGTCTTTGATTGTCAAATCCATGTCACCTTGTAGCTTTGACCTTTGTTTTGTTTCGTTTCCTTAATTTCAATATTTCTGCTCTGTATATATAAGCTGCTGTTTTTGTGATTTGCACTCATTGTAAATAGTTTTTTAGTTTTTAACTTTTAACCTGAAGAAGGCCGAACGGCCGAAACGTCGTATTAAACTTCGTCCAGAACAGTCAAGAGTTTGTCTCTTCGTCGCTTTTCCTTACACACA
>OX421457.1:19756316-19758816 GCA_949126865.1 Montipora capitata | reverse complement strand
TGCCTTTTGTTTTCTCATGAGAAAGGTAAGACACGAAGCATGTGTATTTCACGCTGAGGGAACAATGCGTTTTTCTTTTAACAAAAATAATATTCAAAAATTGACGAAAAAAATCCCACAAGCTATTTGAGGGAAATGGAACAGTATTTCATTGATTCAACCGGGAGCTCTTTAATCCTTCATTACGGGAACTGTATATTTTACGGGTAGCCATCACAAAGAGGTGTGGTCTGTAAACCCGCCAACAAAACAACCTACGAACCAACCAAAATGTATGACTCATTTAAGTCATTTAAGCCTTTGAATGATTCACCATGTACACGGGGTTCATGCCAGCAACGCCGAAATCAAGAAGAATTAAAAGCAAAACAATGAGTAAAGTGCTACTCATGCTTCCTCGCTATTGCATCAGGAGGCTGACAATAACTCGTGGCTTTGTAGAGATGACAAGAAATCGCAAACAATAAGTGTTTTGGGGTAGACTTTCATATACTGGACTAAAATGGCGGAGGACAAAAGAATTATTGTTATTCCGATTAGGCCTTGCTAATTGGCTATTATTATGTTCACGTTCCTCTTTTGTTTCATGGACATTAATTATTTCGGATATTCCCAACAAACACTATCCAATGATAAATTCGTTAGACACCTTTCAAAACTGAAAGATCAAGCCATAAGTAATGAAATATAGGAGGTTTTCAACCAACCTCTAGAGACACCGATAAAAAAATAGAGAAAAGTACGACTTCTGGTGGACGAACAAAAGAAGCTAATGAGAGATCTTTTGTTTTCGTCCACCAACATGGCGGCGATGACGTCATGTGAAAACCTCCTACAACATAACTTTCTCCAAAAGTAATTTACCTTCTATTTTTTGTTTTTGTTTTTTGGCTTTTGAGTTGAGATATGTGGCGAAACTGCTCTGTTCTTCAAGGTAATTCGGAAAAGAGCTGACTAGTAATCACCATCTTCATAACCCGAGCAGTTCTTTCAGTTAGGAAAAAATAACACTGAGTTGTTACGTTGTTAAGATACTCCCTTTCTCATATACCTTATTCTTTTCAATTATTAAAAAAAAACGAGAAGAAAAGGTATGGTGGATGCTAGAAAGAGGTAAACTAGTGAAATTCAAGCAAAGCCTTCAAAAGGTTTGACAGTAGCTATTGTTCTTTCCTTTTGTAAAAATGGCCCCCTATTGTTTTTTTCTGTCAACACCTTTCTGATGAGGAAACAAAAGGCATATATATATATCATATATACTTTGAAATTGCAACGTTTTTGAAAACGGGTGTATATATATATATAGAGAGAGAGGGCTGTGAGAATTAAAACATGGCTACACGGTAATTGCCCTACAGGCCTGTTTCGTAAGGCTTGAAGCCTCACTCTTCAGGAGTTTTATTCACGCTGCTGCCCACTTATTTTTATATCACAAACACTACTTAAATTTACATACATGTTGGTGTTAGGGTGCTAAGCTAATTGTTCTGTTGTAGCGCCTTCGCTCGGTGCCTGCACGATGATACTAACTCGTTTCTTTTGTTCAATGTACATCGCTCCGGTTCACAGATAATGACAAATTTCTCGCTCAAGCATAAATTACAACGTTCAGTTGAACTGCTATACGGTTTAGCGAGGCAAACAATTTGCCATGTAATTTCATGCTCTATGTTGTTATCTTTTAGCGACCATACGTGCTTGCTGAGTTCAGTTGAATTTCTATAGCTCTTATGTCCGAAAGATTTATGATTTCTGTAACGTGTCTTAAAGTCATCTGCCGTCAGGCCTACGTATGTTTCAAATTTGTCATTGTCCTTTCTTCTAATCTTTGCCTGATAAACTACACCAGAAGTCAGACATTGGCCGTTTAAGGGGCACTCGCCCTTTTTACGGCAATTACAGAGCTTGGTTTTAGCGCTCTCCAGGGAGGGGCTATAGGCCGCCAATAGTCGCTTGTTGTGGCTGTCGATTAGTTGCTTTATATTGCTCATACAGCTATAACTGATTTTAATAGTATTCCGGTTGAAAATCTTGTTCAGGGTGTGGCCCCGAGGAAAACACCTGTCCACGAGTGCTAAGAATTTCTTACCGATGTTGGTGCTAACACTCTTACTAAATGGGGGGTTGAACCAGAGGATGTTGCGTTCTCGGGTTCTCCTGTGGCCGGTCCTGGGGGGGTCAAATTTCAGCCGACGAACAATACATTTCTAAATGATCTTAGGAACGACGTGAACCGGATGAAGAGCGACACCAAATTATTTGTCCCCGCCGATAAAACATCAAACTTCTACAAAATGGAGCAGAAGCAGTACACCGATTTACTGGAAAAGAACATAACAAAGTCTTACAAGAGATCTACAGACGCCACCGCACGTAAAATCCAAAGAGAAGACAAAAAAATAACTACGAAATTAGGAATCAACGACCGCGTGGATATTACAGCGAAGAGAGAAGCGTTCAATCACCCTAAAAGATCCCAAGCCGAACTTTGCAAATAAAC
>OX421457.1:19728816-19741316 GCA_949126865.1 Montipora capitata | reverse complement strand
TACATGTAATTGACAGTCCCTTCAAAGGCCATCTTTTAGCTTTCGATAAATGGAAACTTAACGGAAGATTTCTTTTTTTCGATAGTGGAATGAGGCTGTACGACAGTTGAAAGTTAATGTTCCTATCAAACGAAGAAGATGGCGGATGAGGATGTTTCAAGATGTTTTTGTAGCTTCGGAAGCTGTGGATTGGCTTCACGGCTTTCTTAAAGAAAACCCCAACTTTTGCGCTGATGTAACCCGACAACAGGCCGTTCAGCTGTGCACTAAGTTTCTCAAAAATGGAATTATAGCGGACGCAATTCACGGAGACCAATATGATGGAACGTTCGAAGACAACGGTCATCTTTATCGATTTACGGACAAAACTCGGTATTCGCCCTACAAGACTTTGCGGTCTCCTAGAAAAGAGAAGCCTTTGACGCCGAAAATTGACAATAGAGCGGGACTGGCTCAAACAAGTTACACTATTTATGAAGATGAAACAGCCAATGAATTGAAAGTGGAAAATGAGGCACCATCGCGTTTAATATCAGCACCTTTCCTCGGAACCCGGGTCTATAATTTGAGATCGAGATCGCTTTCAACCACCAGATCTCCTCTCGTCAATAAATTAAATGTTTTAAGCGCTGCAGAAATCGATTCGCAAGGTCCTAATAAAAGTACAGGCAGTGTCAAACGAAGGAGAAGTAGTCGACGAGGAGATAGCTTGGAGGAAGTCATCATGAACCCTGCGGCTTTTGTGTCCCACAGTCGGCGCTCTCTTACAGAAAATGAAATCAGACAAGTTTGGTGGAGTATTGCCACTGCTCGGTGAGTAAGATAATTAGCAATTATTGAATGAGGCTGAGTAGGATATGAAGAATTCTGCAGATCAAGGAGGGTGTTATCCACCGAGGCCGAACCTACGAAAACCGAATTCAATAATTCAAAATTGCTTTATTGTTTATTCAAAGTAATAAAGTTCTCGTAAAACTACCGCTAACTCCACTGCATTTGTAGGATTTCTGATGTTATTCTCCTGGAGGTAAGACTCAAAAATTAAGCGATGTTGTTTTTTGGTATTCTCACTGCCTTTATCATTAAGTAACTGGGTAATATTTTCATCGCTCAAACTTGTATTAAAACCTACTCGCAGCCATTTCGCTCTGTCTTTCTGCTCAACAAAAATAACACAACCTCGTCCCCAGGTTTTGTTGGTCAACAGTTCAATAATCTTCAGTGGCCTGCACTTTTTTACAAATTTGGTCAACAGCAGCTGGTTATGGCAAATTTTGCGTGTGGTCTTAACCAATCAGAAACATGGAAATATTTTGAAAGAATAATAAGTTGTCTTATCACCTTGCTCAGCCTGTGGTTGAGTATTAGACAATTGAGACTACAGGGTGCGGTCATGGGTTTGATGCTTCCACTCAGTACAAAATTCAAGCATTGAAACCCATACATTGAATGTACATGTATGTATCTCTGGGAGGCGTGGTGGCCTCATGGTTAGTGCGCTCAACTTCGGATTGAGTGGTCCTGGTTCGGGTCCTGGCTGGGGACATTGTGTTGTGTTCTTCAGGGTTTGAGCCAGGCTGTGCCATTGAGCCAATCCCGCACTGATATTGAAATTGTCCCTTAAAAAAACGGCCAAGGGGACATTTTTGTCCCCTTCAAAATCTGGGGAAAACTCAGAAGTAAGCACACAAGAAGAGATACAATTTTAGTGCAAAAATTACAAGCTGAAACACAGACTGTGGGAGGAATTTAATCGTGCGTTTTAAGTTAATTTTAAAGTCACTTTTCGGTCACTTTATTGATGTTCAACCAAGCGTGATCACGCATCTGGGAATTAAAATGTCATGGCGAAAACGTATTCGCACAATAGATAGCTTTTTCTCCTCAAATCGAAGCCAGATTGATCAGAGAAACAAAAATACAGAAGAAGAACACTGCATTAATGAGGAAGAAACAGATGGGGCTCAAATGAAACCACAATCTTTCCAGAAAACTTGGTTGCGAGATCACATGTTGTTGGGCTATGAAAAGGAGGCGATGTAATCTGCAATTTTTGTTGGAAATCTAAGAAAACAAACCCCCTGGCATCGGGATAAGGGTGTACAAATTTTAGAACCTCAACTCTTCTAATACACAACGACTGTAAAGAAATCGTGGATGCTGTTAATTAGGAAACTATGGGGACACACTCAGCAACAATGGTCAATCGCAAGCCATTGACACCATTTTCTTAACTTTTTTGTTTGTATTAATTTTTTTAAATTTCAACTAATGGGTAATAAAATATGTTTTTGTTGTCGTGCCTGTTTCTTTGTTTGCATGAACATAAGAAAATGGAAAAAAATTGGCTGTCCCCCTAAAAATGAAAATGTCCCCCACAATGTTAGCCAAGGGGACAAACTGTTCCCCAGTGATCAAATCCTAGCTCAAACCCTGGTTCTTGGGCAAGACACTTAACTCTGACGGTGCCTCTCTCTACCCAGGTGTATAAATGGGTACTGGTGAATTTAATGCAGGGGATAACCCTGCGATGGACTGGCATCCCATCCAGGGGGGAGTAGAAATACTCCTAGTCGCTTCCTGCTACAGAAACCAGAGATAAGCGCCGACGTGATGGGCCTTCTAGGCTCCACTTTAAGAAAGCTATTGGATTTTTCCCACATTGCGAAGCAAAACTAACAAAACCATGAATAAAAGATCTTCTGATCAATGAGTATACCTCATGTATTTCGAAACTATAACTTTGGCTATAAATTAGGCCAGGTATTCTCGAAGATTGGACGAGTAACTACGAGTAACCACAAATAAAGAAAGAACATAATATTGTTACTTTCTTTTTTTAAAGTGGTTACTCGCGCTTACTCGTGGTTAATCATCCAATCCCAGAGAATACCTGCAATTTTAGCTACAAGTTAATCTGTGTTTCAAATTAATATAAAAGGAAGCGTTTCGTACCACACAAACGACATAACCTTCTTAGACAATAAGGGACAAAAATAGTTGAGCTCTGAACTGGGAAGACAATAATTAGGGAAAAATTAATGATTAAATGAGACTTACTGGAAGCTGAAGTTTGATCGGGATTCTATCCGTCCATCTGTAGAGCAGAGATTACATGAGAATGCGTATGGGCAAAGCCGACCAATCTTAACCATCGAGAGTCCACATGAACCAAACATGCAGAGAAGAAAGGGATGGCTAAAACATCCTGGGAGGGCATGTAATCTCTGCTCTACAGATGGACGGATAGAATCCCGATCAAACTTCAACTTCCAGGTAAGTCTCGTTTAATCATTAATTCTATCCGTCATCTGTCGCAGAGATTCCATGAGCCTTGAAAGACGTGTGGACACGAGATACACCATATATATGAAGTAACTGCAACTTTATTCTAACATGCCCGTCAAGGTAAACATGAACTTAGAGATGGCAACAATGAGAAATAACCCTAACATAGCATAGTCGCACTGAAACTGTTACCACCAGATGTATCCAAAAACTAGCCTAAGGATAATAAAGTGTAGCATATGAAAACCAATCTCTGAAAAGCAGTAACCACTGTCCGTTACTAATCGTCTGCATCACGCAAAATAGCTTCCCCGAAACTCATACACTCAACAGCAACAGGCTTGTTGTAAAACTTGCTGAAGACATCAGCACTTCTCCAACTGGCAGCTTTCATAATAGATGATATGGGGATGTGTCAAACCTTGGCTTTACTGGAAGAAGCCATTCTGGTACTGTGAGCTTTGAACTTGGACACATCAATGCCTTCCAGGGCCATAACAGTTTTAATCCATTGTCCAATGGTGTCTATACTTACACTTTTATATGGGGAGATATAACTTATGAACAACCGGTCTGCATTCCCCCTAAGGGGAGCTGTACGTCGAAGGTATTCCTGAAGAGTAGTAACAATGCGCAAATGTGAGTCTGCAGGAAACTGTGGTAGAACTTAAGTACTGGTTGAGGTTGGCCAGGTGCAGAACTCTTAACAAGATGGTCGATGACAAATGTGTATGATGACTCAGGTTTCTGCATTGACGATAAGGTCAGAAAGTGAAAGGATTGCCACCTTTGACCTGTTGTGAGGGCTGGTATTCACAGGATGCCATTCCTTCAGAAAATTTAATACCACAGAAGTATCTCATGTAGTCTGATACCTAGGAAAAGCTGCTTTAATGAACCTTTGAATCAAAGGGTGTGAACCAATTGTCATGGTTCCGTCCAATAGGGTAATAATTGTTGACAGGGCACACCTTGCAGTGTTAAGCGCACTGTATCCAAGACCACAGTTGTAAAGTTCAGTAAGGAAGTCAAGTACTTTACTTACAGGTGGCTGAATGGGATCAACATATCCTCTTGCAAAGAGGTTCCTTTTCCTGAGAGAAATGTCATACTGCTTTTTTGTACCTGATCTCCATGAGCCAAGCATGATTTCTTGAGTTCGGTTCGAAATGCCTTGGTTTGCCAGGGATTTCCTGATAGCAGACATCCCATCAAGCACAGTTTCTTCCACAGGGGATGTTTCTTCTCTGGGTTGAACAGTAAATTGACAATGTTGGAAGCCTGAGGCAATAGCACTGGTTTGGCCAAAAGCAATCTGGCAAGTTTCGAGTACCAGGCCTGAGTCTCCCACTGAGGTACTATTAACACTTTCGCTAGATCTTCCTCTATCATCTGAAATACTTGGGGGATGACACTAAAGGGAGGAAACATATAGCTGAAATATTCACCCCAGTCCAGTGTAAAGGCATCTACAGCATAGACATTAGGGTCAGGTTCCCAGGAGACATAACATTTAACTTGGAAATTGAGTCTAGAACTAAACATATCGATGTCTGGATAGCCAAACATTTTCGCCAAGTTATCAAAGCATGTCTTGTCGAGCTGCCATTCTGAGGCATCATTAAAGATCCTTGAAGCCTTATCTGCTATTGTATTCTCTGACCCTGGGATGTGAGCTACTGTGAGCCACAGATCCCTTACTTTACACCACAACCAAATTTCCCTAGAGATGTCATTGCAAGGAGTGGAATGGGAACCGCCCATATTACGCAGATAAGATACTGCAGTTGTGTTGTCAGTGAAAACTTTAATATGGCTATGTCTGCAGTCATTGAAAAATGACTGAAGACCAAATTGAATGGCTAAAAGTTCTTTTGCATTAATATGCATGAGTTGCTCCTCTGGGGACCAACGACCTCCTGTATTTTCCTGGCTTGTGGTAGCGCCCCAACCCTGATTTGACGCGTCAGTGCACAAAATTATAGTAGCATTCCCATGACTTACTTTTCCTTTTAGAGATCTTTGCATGAGCTAGCCACCATTTGATGTCATTTTTTGCTTTATCATGAGAAAGAATCATGTTTTGATCAAAATCACCTCTAGCTATTTTCAGGGCAATGGTCTTCTCTATCTCAATCTGGCGGTAATATAACTGACCATATTCCACCCCTGGACAAAAAGAAGCCATAATACCGATCAAGCTTGCTACTAGGCGAATGCTCACTTTTTCCGATTCCAGGATCCTCTGGGAAAGCTGGTATAACTTGTCAAATTTCTCATCGGATAAAGACACTGTCATGGTCAGTGAGTTTAGCACAAACCCTAAATGTTCCAGAATTTGAGTTGGTTCAGTGACTGATTTTAAATCATGAGGCCAAAAACCAAGCCCCCTAAATGACTGCATAGTGGCACTGACATTCTCTTCACACAGGTTATAACTATCACCCTCTAAAAATGTGTCATCAATGTAGCCACTTGATATATGCCCTCTCTGTCTCAGATGAGAGAAGACTGGTTTCAGCACCTTAGTTAAAACCCTTGGTGAGCATCCTAAGCGTTGAGGTAGGCATGTAAACTTATAAAGTGTGCCTTTCCACATAAATTTCAAATATTTCTGATGACTAGCATGGACAGGGATGGAAAAATAAGCATCCCTGAGATCTATGGAAGCCATATAACAGCCGGGTTTCATTAGGCTTATATTACATGTTTGAATGGTGTCCATCTTGAAATGATGATATGCCACCCATTGGTTTAAATTTTTGAGATTCAAAATAATTCTGTATGAACCGTCTTTCTTTTCACGCAGAAAGACATTTGAAATGAACTCATCTGGTTCATGTGCACTCTTCACAATGACACCTTTTTCCAGGAATTTTGCAATTTGAAGGTCCATACCGATAGCCTGAATTTTAGACACATTTGTGGGCCTAGGAGCTCTGAATTGAGTGGGTAAGGCTGGGCCAAACTCAATTTTGTAGCCAGAGACGGCTGTTAAAATATTTCTATCCGATGTAATCTGGCACCAAGTATCCGTATGAGCACTGGTGCTACCTGCAGTAAAAACAAGTGCCGCACAGGAGTCACCTTTCAAACTTTCATTTGATAACTCACTTACACGACTTTCCGCAGGTGTTAAATGGACTTCATAGCACTTGGTTTCTTTGTCTGGATTTGGCTTGTTTTGTTGGATGGGTATGCGCTGTTTCGGCCCTGCTGGTGGATAAAAAAGGCCTTGCATAATTACTGCGCCCTCCATAGTGAATATATAATCTTGAATGTGGTCTCTTGTGGCCAGTAAGTTGTTTTGAGGCCTTATTGCTTTCAGTGACCACTTTGAGACCTCCTGTCAGATCATAACCAAACAGCTCACCACCGACTGTTTGTTTACTACTGCAGATTGCTTTGAAATCTTCATCCAAATCTGCCTTAAACATGTCTCTTCGACACATGTTTAGTTCGTGATTGGCAGCGGCAACCAACAGAACTGCATTTGAGGGAAGGTCCCACAAGGTTGTCTTATCAGGGAGCTCTGAATTCCCATCCGTAGCCTCGGCAATGATCCCAGCTAAACGTGCTAGGGGAATGAGACCTTAAATTAGGGTTTCTTGCATTTTTCGAAGCTTTGCATCTGTGTTGCGAGTATGCCGCTGCGCAATGTCCCAGATTTCTGGATTTACTTTAATTTGTTACTTACAGAAAACTGCAGTTTTCTGGGGGTTTTATCTTTTCTTTCCTTTTTGATGCTGCCTGTTCACTCAGGCCACCCTCATAAATACTTTTGAGCACAGCGACAACCTTGTCTGGCAATACAGGGTCAGTTTGTTCCTCTTCTGTCACCTCTTGGATGAGAGAATCCACTAGACCACCCTCAGCGGTTTTAGTCTCGTCAGACTGTGCCTTTTTTGCAATGGGTGACATTCGACTCTCACATTGGGAGTCATTTGTTTCAGAGGCAGATTCCTCGTCCCCTTCAAAAGCGACATCATAAGCCCTTTTTAGCTTGTTAACAACTGGTGGCATGGCGTTCATCGTGGATGTCAAGCTGTTGAGCTTAATGTTACATTTTCCACTTGCACTCCCCCTCTTCCCCCTTCAATGTTGGTAACGGAAAAGGAAAGTTGGTAATAAGAAAACAACATTGTTTGGTGGGGGGGGGGGGGGAGGGGGAGGGGTTTAGATGGAAAGACTTTGGGGGAGGGATTTGTCCGAGATTCCTTACAAGGGAAAGTGTCCCAACACTCCTAGTTGCTTCATGCCACAGAAACCAGAGATAAGCAGCTGCCATGGGCCTTCTAGGCTCATAGTAGACTTTTACCCTTGAATGTACTGGGGGTGCTGAAAAACTCCTTGGGTATTAAGTCACAGGGTACGGAGGAGGTGGGGGATGACTTAGGGGAATTTGACATTTTGTGGAAGCTAGCATCAAATTTGCCACCCTTGGGCACCTACAGACTGTCAATTTCCCCACCTCTGGCACCTTCTGAATGTTAAATTCCTGCCCTGGGTTACTGTATCACTCGCAGTACTATACTGTAGAAACCCTTGGTCAAAATCTGCTTACAATTTACTGGAGCACACAGCTGATGAAGGAATTCAAATAGTATTCTAAAACCACAATAAGTGACAAAAATAGTTGAGACACTGAACTAGGAAGACAACAATTAGGGAAAAATCACCTTAACGTTGCATTTTCCGCTTGCAGTAGTATTCCGAAACCAGTCTTATTTCATTGCAGTGAACCTATCAGAAAGAAAACATGGGGAACCTGAATGAAGGCTGGTGCACATCTTTCCTAATTTTTACTCCATTGTTGTTTTATGGGAAGAACAAATTGCTCACAAAGACTTTTTAGTCTGCTGTACAATTCCTTAAAACCTAGCACTTCCTGGGAAAAAACTGGTCCTTGTTGGCGAGAGTAAATTATATTGCAAATCTTTTCGCACCAATGTTCTCTTAAAGTTGCTGTTAAAATAAAGTAGAGAGATCACCAACTTCTAGGCCATCTTTTGCCTTTAAAGAAAAAACAGAGTTATATGTGGAGGGTGACAGTATTACACCTAAAATCAGGAAAACCAGAGAAGTCTGGGTGTTCAATAACAAGATGGTGGATAACTCATCTCCAGGTTCTCTGGGTCTTCCAAGATGGCAGGCATGTCTACTGTAATTTCCGACCCTGGAGCAATGCAAACGTCACTGCCAAAATCCCTACCTAGGGGAAGGCTCTCTGGATCATTTTCCTGTGGGTAGCTCGTCCCCCACCCCAACCCTGGGGCTTGACATAGATATGTGCGTCATTTAGGCCGCTTAGAACCCCCACACCTTTCATGGGAATACATGAGCCCAACAAAATGACCTGCTCCCAACTGAGTGGCTTCATACACATGTAGTT
Organism: Montipora capitata; assembly: GCA_949126865.1. Taxonomy (NCBI): domain Eukaryota; kingdom Metazoa; phylum Cnidaria; class Anthozoa; order Scleractinia; family Acroporidae; genus Montipora; species Montipora capitata. The sequence continues at coordinate 19,732,636 of OX421457.1, read as the reverse complement.
CAGGTGGTAGAGCATTGCACCAGCAATTAAGTGTTTGTGTTGTATGTCAGCCTATGAATCAGTGACTGCACATGGTTAAGTGTTCTTATGTGAGCACTTTTGCACAAATTGAGACTGATTTAGTGTTCAATTATTTTGGTTTCTTCGTATTAATGAATAACATTTCATACAATGTAAATCAAACACTCCAGTTCCCCCTGGTGTTTTCCTCACAATGGAGAACTTATTTGATAGCTAGGATTTGTAACCTCATGGCATCCCTTTAAAACAAACACTTCATTTCAATTTCAAATGACTGTTATATGTATCACTTGAAAAATGAATGAAGTCAAGATGTCTTCAAAACATCATGTTTTATGGCTAATCTTAATTTGTTACCAAATTCGTTTTCAAAATTTTTTTAAATGAAAGCAAGACCTGAAAATCTCAGGCTTAAATAGCATTTTTAAATTAAGGCTTTAGTTTCTTTACTGATCGGATTAGGAGTTGCTTGCTGAAGCATTTTACAAGAAAAATTAAAATCACGGCTAATCGACGTTTCGATGTATCAAACATCATTCTCAAGATTGAGGTCGTTTATGCTAATGTCAAAGTTGTTTTACTAATGTTGTTATGGACTATGTACAGAGTGATGCAGACAGGAACAATGACTCCACTCCTATGGTTATGTTTTCAATCCCTTTCATTAGCCAGAGTGCTGCAGACAGCACAAGGAGACAGCTACAAGACCTTAGTTCGAAAATCGGTGTCTCCATAAAACCTATCTTCACGAGCAAGAAAATAGGTGAAATCATCAAAACCCGTGAACCAAAACCGAAGATCATTAACGAACAATGCGTTGTTTATCACTTTAAATATGGTCTATGTGAAATGGACTATGTCGGTTTTACTAATCGACACCTTTCAACGCATCAACGAACACACCAACTCAAGATCTTCAATTGGCAAGCACATGAAACTACAACACAGAGTCCAACGACCAGCCATTGCAGAAAATTTCACCGTCCTAAAAAAGTGCCGGAGTAAACTGGACTGTTTGTTCTACGAAATGTTAATTATAAAAGAACTAAAACCGTCACTCAACGTACAGTCAGACTCGATCCGCGCGAAGTTATTCACTGATGCTTAACTAAAATATTTACACAACATCAAGCACTGTGGAATGCGCATATTAGATATTCAAAATCTTCTACTCTCTCTTAACAACTTTGACATTAGCATAAACGACCTCAATCTTGAGAATGATGTTTGATACATCGAAACGTCGATTAACCGTGATTTTAATTTTTCTTGTAAAAAGTTTCTTTACTGTTTTTATTTTGTTAGTTACATTTTTGACTGTGATTATTGCAAAGCTAATTTGATTTATATTTTTGAACCAGTGCTTCAAACAAATAATTGTTTTCGGTATATCGGTAATAGTCTTTCCATGAACCTTTGGAAGATTAAGATAATGGTGTTTTGATTAGTAAATACGGACTTACAATAATATAATGATTTTTAATGTACAGGTTAAAAAGGTTGATGGATTTGGATGATTCATTTTTGACATCTTTAAGACCTGAGGGTTATGATATCAGTTGTGTCCAGTCTGGTGCTCATGATCAGAGGATTCCCAAAGGTAGGAGGTTCACTCACTCAGATATTCAACATACAGTACACGACCCTTTTGAAGGGCTTCAAGTGAAAACTATCTTCAGGTGATTTATGGGTCACATTTTCAATTGGTGTTTTGCAAGCTAATGGCCAAACCGAGTTCAGTGAACTGTCAACAGGAGTAAAGTAAGGAGTCATAAGCAGTGGCGGCAAAGTGGGGGCGGGGGAAGGGGCATATATAAGTTCACGGAATGGCAACTGTAATGTATGCAGAATAGAGTGTTGCAGAATGACTCAAAATTGCTGACCAATGGAAGCACTACAGTATGGCTGGCACACAATAATTATTTGACATTTCTGGTTGTCTGTTTCGTTTTGTCTCTCTTTGTTTAAAACAGCTGTTGAAGTCCTACCACATTGGCTGATATCTGCCATGAAATGCCTCATTCACTGTAAGTCATCTTGTTGGTTATGACAGTCACTGTGTACTGGATGGTTTGACGTACATGCATAGTATCTTGTTAGCAAAGTTGTAAATTTCCCTTTTTTCAAATGAAAAAAGAAAGCCTTTTCTTGGGGGATTATTGCTGTGATTACAAACTTCAATAATTATTATCATGACAGTGCTTTAATGGAAGAACGGGAATGAGATTATTAGGCTCTGTAGGTTGAATGCAAACAAGCTTAGACATTGAGCATAAATTATTTTTAGAAAGGTTATAAAGTTCAGATTCTGAATTCATCAAATAACCAGGTCACATTTGATGACATCACCCTGCTAAGGACACTATATTCCAAGGCTGTGCTCTAAGGAAAATTTCAGGGAGGGGCCCCCAAGCATTTCAGCTGGGGTGCCGGGCCCTCTAAGTCGGTTGCCCGAATTAATTAATCCTTTAATTAATTATCTGGGATCAACAATGCAGCAAGATCTTCATTCGTCTCTCTCTCTCAACAAAACATTGCTGCTAGCTACTGCTCTGGTGATCGTCGAACTCGCTAGTCACTAAGTGCAAGAAAAACCCGCAATCCATCAAATTTTTCACGCCATACTGTCTTGAGAAAGACAAGAAAAGTGGCAATGCCGCTGATGCTTTTCAGGTTAAAAATTAAAAAAGTAAGATTGCGGCAAGTTTATGTAATTGATAAAGAATTTTGGGTCTAATACAGGTAGACCTTTTTACTAGACTAAGTTTTCAAAACATGAATCAATGCCGCTTGATTCTGTGAAACAAAAACGTACGATGGCGGCCAAAAAGCTATCATTTTTTTAAAACAAGTCATCTTGATCTGGACAAAAATCATCGCTACAGCACAGAACTTAATTATCTTTCCCCATATTATGAGTAAAATGTTAAGTTGAATGAGCTTTTTGTGGATTCTGTCGAAGTGTCAGTTTTTGGGTATTTATTTTTAGGACACGCAATGATTTGTCACGACACCAATAACATGATCTTTCCCTTTTTTCTTTCGTTATTTCATATACAGGGGGAAAACAACCATAACCTAAATATATTTTGGCCAAGCAGCCACAGCAGCGAAAAATCGTAAAAATATTTATTTTGGCAATGCATAAACTGCGATTCCCGGTTTACACAAAAATAAATTGCACCGCTTCGCCAGCCGTGCTTTACCCCAGTCAGAGCAGAAGTAACATTTTTTTTTTAAACAAGAACCAATAAATGCCAAACTTCAAGAGCCAAATTTAATGCTATTTTTTGAAAAGGAATCAAAATCTGTGCGGCCGCTGGACGTCAAGTGCAAAGTCACAGATTATGTTGTTATGTGTGAGTAGGGGGCTCCGTAATGGGGTCTCAGGGAGTAGCGTCCCTGCCTTCCCGAGCTAGTTTTACAACCACATTTCTCAAAATTGTGGTAGAGGCTTTAGTCTTGGGACCTGACTCTTGTCCAAAAACTGAGGTTGGGGGTAAGCAAGGCCATGCTCCCCGTAGAAACTACTCGCTCCAATAAATGATGATAGCAAGAAAACATGGGCACCAGCCAGCCCAAAGGCTTGGTGGGCCGCACTTGCCTTATTACGAAAATTTGTGGCCTAACTGAGCGAGATTCGGGCCGATTCGGGCCATAAAGCTGTTTTTAAGGCAAGAACTGAGAGAGACAAAGCAAGACAACCATTTTGTCGCGCTTGTGCGACTGAGCCAGACATTAGTCTGGTTTGATTATTGCCGATAGTGTGGCGTGAGTGAGCAAGAAAAAATGAAAACCC
>OX421457.1:19721316-19723816 GCA_949126865.1 Montipora capitata | reverse complement strand
TAATTAATAGTTCCATTATAAATTATAAACTAGAAAATCCCCTGCCACTTCCCCCACCCCCATAGACAGTACCACTGTTTTTTATTTGCATGACTTAAAGGTGACATTGTGGACTTGTTTTGATACTGGAAGCAGAATAACAAAATTAATGTGTATCATTCTACAAATTTAAATAATTCTTGAATCACATTTTTTAGTGGTTACAACCAAAGGCTTAACAGACTGAGTTTATCCTTATTCGAAAGATCCTATAATCTTTAGTTTCAATGCCAATAAGTAAGCGAATGATTCTCGACTGAGACCAACTACAGTAAACATGACCCTTGTCATGATTGCGTGAGACAATCATATAAGATAGAAACATGTTGCAGTATAAGGTAACTTGAATAAAAAGAATGTACCAGCTTTTAGCATAGAACAAAATGCGACTGAAGTCATTCCAAGCGTCCATTATAAGGTAGGCATGTTAGTAGCCAGGTTTCCACAGAGTGATCTGTGATCAGATAGCGAGGTGTTCGTTCCTAGTTTCTCATTGATTTTAAATCTTCATGCATTGTTTAAAATCTATTTCATAAAAGAGAAAAGTGTTTCCGACAATATTAATTAGAGCAAATAAATGCTGTTTTGATCTGGTTGATTAGTGTCCTAAATGAGAAGAAAAAGCTCTTCATCTGTGAAGAGATTCAGATAATTTATTTGGGTGAAATGCACAGTTTAACTGAAATGCGCACCAAAAGCGGTTACAAATATTTAATTATCGGTTAGCCAAAACTCAAACATTGCTCTGCCCTCTTAAAGGTTTTCCGTCCAGCAACAAGCAATTCCTATCGTTAAAAATATATATTTAATTAATATTATCCTCCGTTTTGGGCAAGCAGGATAATGCTGTCTTGAGGTAGCTAGATTCCTTCTCCTGAACGTGCTAAGCTATTTGAACTTACCATACCTCTCTGGATACGGGTGGGTATCACTCTAAATGTATCACTTGGAAAAAATATCCAGCCATATGCGTATTTTAGCTCAAAATTCAGCGGGGTAAAAAATAGTTTGCTCACCTTTTACCCACGGGGATGGACTACAGGTACAGACATACAGCAAATAATATAATACACTAGAACGACAGCCAGAGTTAGTTTCTGATTTGCATTTTTGAGAGGATAAATAGCTTTGAAAGGTGACCATTTAGGTGCTCCCAGATCTATTTCTACTTAAATCTTTTCTTATCGAATAACAAGTGCATGGGGATCACTTATGTATCGAATAACAAGTGAGCAGCGTGAGTTTCACCAATAATACAACCTGACAAATGTCTCATTACAGCAGCATAAATAAATAAACTGGGTTTTCAATTTTTCTCGCTCACTCACGCCACACTATCGGTGATAATCAAACCAGACTAATGGCTGGCTCAGTCGCACAAGCGCAACAAAATGGTTGTCTCGCTCAGTTCTTGCCTTAAAAACAGCTTTATGGCCCGATTCGGGCCCAAATCTTGCTTTTGAGAAGGACCGAGAGAGCAATGGTGAGAGCAATGTGTGGTGCAAAACTGATGGAGAAGAAGAGGACAGAGGACCTAATGGAGATGTTAGGATTGGAGAATGGCGAATGGAGTGAGATGGTACGGGCATGTGTTGAGGAGGGATGATGAGTTTGAAGTGAAGGGCAAGAGGAAGCGAGGACGACCAAAGAAGACGTGGAAGACGCAAGTGGAGAAGGAGAGCAAGAGTGTTGGATTGGAGAAAAAGGATGCCATGAATCGAGCCAGATAGAGAGTGGGAGTTAGAGAGATTGCTTCCAAAGTGGGGTTAATCCAGCCACCCCTGTTTCAGGGAAAAACCTGGATCAAAATTGGATTTGATGATGATGATGAGGACGAAATCATGTGGAACGGCCTTAGAACCGATTGTTTCGTAGTAACCAACATGTTGAAACTCTTAGCCTGCTTATTTGCTCAAAATACAACAAGCCAGAGTGCCTGGCCAGGCGACTGGGTAATTTTTCTCACTCGCGCGAAGCCAAATGTTGGTCGCCTCAGGCGACCGGGCGCCGTTAGAGCACAGCCTTGCATTTAAATAATATTATTACAGTATGGGTAAAAAAAAAAATTAAAAAATCGCTAAATTATCTCTGAAGCCATAAAGAGCTGGAGTTTTTGTTTGATATACTTTTAGATTAGAATCCAGTAAACTTTTCATGATAATCTTAATGAATCAAAACACAAAAAGGGAGTGAAACTTGGTTTTTTATGGCTTCCAAGCATTTATTCTTCATTTTTCCTTTCATTTTGCATAATATATGACATGTCATATCAATCAGTTATGAAGTTTTTGAAGCCATGGGCTAGCTGGCATTGCTACTTTAAGTACTAGCTCAGAGCCAGAGATGGCACAGTATTGTAAGGTCACTCGCCTCCTGCCAATGTGATCCGGGCTGGATTCCCAGACTCAGTGTACATATGAATTTTGTAAATAAAAAATTTTGTATTTATTAAGATTAATAA
>OX421457.1:19701316-19703816 GCA_949126865.1 Montipora capitata | reverse complement strand
ACAGGGATCCATACTCATTTTTTTATCGAAGTTGTCAGCCGGGCAAGTACGTCTTATGATATACTTGCCCGACAAATTTTGTAACTTGAGCATTCGCGATTTATTTTACACTCTCGTCAGAAATTGCGAATTTTGACTCTGGAGTATTTTGTTATTTGGACCGTGGGAACCCGATTTACAGTGGTCCATATTTGCTATGATTAAACATACATGGATGTAGCTTACAAAGTTACGATTCAACAACCCAAAGTTTCGATGCTCCTGTCTAGTGTCTTCCTTTAATACGCTACCCAGATTTTGTTTTTTTCCTGTTCGTAAGCAGCACGTTTTGCTCCACTTGTTTTCCTTCTGCCGGAGGTGACAAAACACCTTGTAACTAACGCCACATTATGAGCTCAGCTAAATGACTTGCTAACAACCATGCCATCGGTGGGAGACTCAGTGAGATACATCAAAATGAGCCTGCAATCGTTTCATGGAAAGTACCGTGTGGTCAAAGATTGCGCTCAAACGTTGAGGAAAGCTGCATGTTTATTCCTTATTTTCTGGAAGTTTCCATTAAAGGAAAAGCAATCAGAACGAAAGTACATTCTGTATTATAACATTCGATGGCATTCATAAAAAGACATTTATTAAAACTTCACTCGTCTAATGGACGACCTTTGGAGTTATTATACTTGTCTGGACGGGTTATTTTTCGTCTGAGATGACCGGATGGCTGCGAATGTGGATCCCTGTGATCTTTTAAGAACCAGTTTCAACACTTTTAAAAAAGTGTTGAAACTGGTTAGAGCCATCCTAAATTGGAATTAAAATTCTCCTTGCTGTCCTTGTTGTCATGGTCAAATGATTTGCATAACCTTTCCAGGCAGAAACTGAGACTCACTGGAGGAGAACTTATATAACCAGTTTCAACACTTCCAAGAGACTCTCTCTTTACAAAGATATTGGCACTACACACTGTATCATGTAACTGTTACAGCAAATTGTTACAGTATGGTACCATATGAAACACTGATTATTGCCAAACAAGATGCGTTCATTGTTTTGACGTAATACATGTAAGTTACCTTGGCAATGGGAAAGCCTAGCAAAAACACCCTATATCTTGGCTTTAGTTGCTCCTATCTCAAACCAAACTCATTGACCCCCATTTTTTATTGCTAGAAAGTGATCAGAAGGCCAAGATGGAACTGATCTCTGCAAAGTTTAACTAAGGTTTCCGTAAAATTGTTGCGCCATTTTTTCTGTAGGGTCAAACTATTTTAATTATTATATTAATTAAAAGGTAATACACATTGTACAAAAATGTAGACTGTCTCTTAAATGAATTATATGAATAAAGTTTTAGTTTTTTGGTATTTAGTATTCATTTGCCTTTTAGTCATGAGGCCTCAAACTCAGAACGACCTGATGTCACAGCAGATTTGGACCCCCAGTCCAGATCCGCTAGCGGATGTGGACCCCCCCTGAAAATAAGAGTTCTTTTGATTAGTATTATGTAATCTCATGGGCCAGAGGGCGATTAAGGATTAATTTCATGCGTATTTTCAAAGTTTTCACAAATTGTCCGAGTCGCAAAGTGACAAAGGCAAATTGGAAAACTTTGAAAACACAAGTGAAATAATTTAATCCTTAATTGCACGAGGGCACATTGCGATTACATTGTTTATCACATAAAGGGCCGCAAAGTTATTGTGCGAAGCCCGTTCAGTGCATATTTTTTTTTGAGTTGCAAAAAAGGCAAGCCTGTTAGAATAAATATTGAGAACAGTTCTTTTAAAGCACTGACCATTTAAAATATCAATTGAAAGCAAAAGAACTTTGAAAAACAATGCTTTCAAAGACAAGATTTCAATTTGCATATACTTTAGGAAATGCCGCAGCGCGTGCTTTAAAACTTTTTTACTGAAACTTAAGTCTAACTTCGCTTTTTCTCCTTGTTGAAAATTAATATAAGAACTCATCATGACTTGACAAGTTTGGTTATAAAAAAGGAAAAATCTTCTGAATTCTTGTAATCAAGTAAACTTCTAAGAACAGTCGTCTACCAACCAAGAGGTGTTTCTTAAAAAAGTGGCACCTCCTTTATAGACGTGCTGCCCATTCGAACTATCAAATGGAAGAAAAAGCAACGCTTTACGAAAAAGCCTCAATGCGTGCTTTCAACAACTTTAAGTGAAGCTTAAGTCTGACTTTGTTTTTTTTTGTGCCTTATTAAAATGATAACACAACAATTCTATGAATTCCAAGTGCGTTATTTAATCTTTGGTCAGAAAGGAGTTAAAATTTGCATCTACATTCTTTTATACGAAATGCTGCCGCGAATGCTTTTAAACAACAAATTAACTGAATGATCCAAGTCTTTTCCTCAAGTTTGTAATATAACCGTCCAAATTCGCGGATGGAATTCTACCTGGGGTCCAAATCTAGGGGGGTCCGAATTTGCTAGGACACCAACAGTGTTCGACACTACCGGTAACGTTTGCTGATTTCCTGG
>OX421457.1:19681316-19688816 GCA_949126865.1 Montipora capitata | reverse complement strand
AAAACCAGTGAAAAGTATCATTGTCATCATCAGATGGAAAAAAATTGGCTATTACTTGTTTCTCTTGGAACAATAATATTATCATATCAAACATGTACCATCACAAAATTTTGCATTTTGCACACTTTTAAAATACTGGTAGGAGTATTAAATAAATACAGAAAATTAATATCCATCTTGTAATGACTTGCAAGTTTCAAGCCTGTAAAAGTGTTTTTTGTTTTTCTTGACAGGCAATCACTTGCTTTGTGATCTTGGCTTACATACACAATGCATTTTCAAGGACTCCTATAGACTGTTTAGACCATATCAAGGACAAGTGGCCAAGAGATGGAGTACTGAGAGTTGTTATTTCAAGAGGATCTGCAATGAGCAGATTACCAGAAAATGATACCATAAGAACTAATATTACCAATAGCAGTCTTTCTGAACATTTTCATGTCAATGTAAGTCATTTAGTAGTGGATGTTAAATCTGAACAAGATAACTCGTCTTCTTTGGGAGATCAGCACAGACACTCATTGGAGAACAAACCAAAAAAGAATCATCTTTCTGCAACAGAATCAGTTATACCAAGTGCATTTGAACTCCTTGCACCCATAAAGATTGAAGGTAAGTTGTGAGGATTGTTGAAAGTACTGTTAGTAACTACGGGTACATAATTTTTTTCACTGAGGTTGTTGCCAGGGGTGAATAAACCATCTACCCTAAAGTACCTAAATTTGTAACTTCATGGGTGGGGGTAACATGTCCTTGGCAAACAAATTGTTTTTGTTTTAATAAATGTGTGTATTCAGGTGTTGTTTTATGCAAGGAATACCGATAATACAAACAAAATGCCCAAAATATGCATGAAAATGTACTTAGCACAAGGCTTTTTTTGCCTGTAGAATAATTATATAAACAATAGCCTCCATTTGGTGCAGAAAATATGCTCAGGTATTTTGTCCGTGGACATTACATGTATCTGTTCAAGAGTGTAGCTTGAGGAACACAGTACTGTAAACTTTAATGAACAGATAACATCTAAGGGCAAATAATTATTTGAGCACATTTGGTATTTTTTGGTACTGCTTTTAATATCGACCAACAGGTTGGTGATATTAATTTCAATTGCAAAAGTTTTGAGAAATTGGGGAATAATCTGTCATGTGACACATTTAGACCAATCATGTGCAATTGAAAATATTTGATGGATTATAATTAAATTGCATTATACACCTTTCTCTGCAAGCAAGTTATTTGCAGTAATGAGGATAGGGTTCAAAATGGTATTTTCATTTCTCACCTCTTACTTACCCTGTAATCATGGTATTAAGAGTGGTATATGGAAAACTGACTTTTCAAGGAAATTTAAGAAGGTTGAAAGGAAAATGTGGACCAGTCGATTGGCATTGATCCATTTCCCCTTCTTTCTGCTGTATGATGTTTTGCATACCAGCTGTAGTAATCTCTCAGTTGACAACAAAATTAATAAGTTCCACACTATACATGTACATCTATTTCCAATTATTGCAAGATCTTTTGTGCATTGCACTTGCTGATTCAGATAAATTTTCTGATTGAGAATGTTTTATTTAATAGTAAAATTTAAAATTACAGAACGTGAGTGTTAGAATCTGTTAGAAGCTCATGAAAATATGTGACCACATTTTACTTAGCAATTTTTAGAGAGAAATGTGCGCAATTCTTGCCCCCTGCTATACATTTCTTTGAAAAAGTGACAAGTTTGGGGTTCCATATTTTCATGAGTATCCAACTCTTATGAACCTTCATCTAATTATTTACTATTAAATTGGTCAAGATAAACAGCAGCAAGGCCTATTTTTTGGTTGAAAATTGGGAAAGTGTGACATTGGTAAAAGGTCTATTAAAAACATCACCTGCTTTTAAGATTGTTGATGTGTGCAGTAAATTTTTTGTTTCATTTCTAGGTAATATTTTTTTTAACTAGGTAACTTTTTTTTAACTATGTGTTTTTTTAAATCAACTGTCAAAAAAAGGATTTTCTCTTTTTGGCGGGTGTAGTTAAAAAACAGGGGCTTGGTTTTTCAGGGGGTCTAAAAAAGAACGAGACCCTCCTTTTCTCCGTTCTACTTGTGCTACCCCTCCCTCATAAATAAATTGTTATTTAAAAGATGATTTTTACAGCAAGGCCAAACATTTCTTGAAAGAAAAACAAGGAAGAAACGTGGCCTTTCAAGAAACGAAGATCGATCTGAGCCGAAACAATTAACAAACTGGGAACATCAGATGATAACTCAAAAGAAATAGGCTTACAGCAACGGCAAACATCAAGAAAGTAGCTCCAAAACGGGAAATGTTTCAAATCTTGTCCCAAGAACACAGAGTGTGTGAAAAAGTGGCTTCAAGAATTACACAGAAATCAGCCAGCAAGTTGGCAACACATGGGTTTAATAAAATGTGCTGATTCCATGCTTAGAAAGTGCCCACCAACCAATGGCAGCTCCAACATTTCTATCCTTTATAGAGATCGACTGAATGGAATTAACCCTAATTCCTAAAATGCGGGCAGTGTCCCTAACCTTACCTGAAAGATAATCATTCAAAATAAGTGCTCAGTAACCCAAATCACTAAGCTGAGCATTTGACTGAAATCACTAAAATTTGTTGGCCCTTAATAGCACCAGAGAGAAAAAGTTTAACCAGCTTTTGAAGAATTTACCTAGTTAAAAGAAAGAAACTTAAGCTTACTTCAAAAAATATTACCTAGTTGAAAATAAAAATTAATCACCTACTATTAGTTAAAAAAAACTAACTAGTTGAAAATAAAAACTAACTGAAAACAAAAATTAACTGCAACATTGACTGCAACATTGACAATGAGTGGGGAGATCTTTTCTGATCCTTGGCAACAACATCAACAGAAACCAAAAAAACAAATAATAATAATTTGCCTTTTCAGAAGATAAAACAGAGGAGTATGCTGTTGAGTATGCCTTGGAGTACGGATTTCTCAGACTTTCATCAGAGTCTAGGAAGAAACTTGGTATCCCAGTATTGCTTGTTGAACTGGGTAAGTTTTCACTATGCATTAATACATGTATAAATTATTGTGATTACTGTTGCAGGATTATTAAGAATTAGGTTTAGGGTTATTAAAGGTGCATGTGCGTGTGTGTTGGACAGGAGGGAAAAGGCAACTATGACCTCCACACCACAGCCCTCTTCCTGCTATCCAAAGTCTATCCTGGCCTCGGTTGTTCAAAAGGTGGATAACGCTTTCCACCAGATACATGTAAATCACTATCTAGTGGCTTAACACTAGCAAAATCAATTGTCATGAATTATCTAGTGGATAGTGATTTATCCAGTGGATAGCACTATCCACCCTTTGAACAACTGGGGCCAGGCCTCTTAAATATGGAAATAGCCATAATTAACACGACTAATAATTATTTATTTTAAGTAGGCATTTTACATGAAAGCGGAATTGACAGCGGGAGTTACGTATTGCGTGTGAGCAAATGTCGCAATGATATGATGATTTTTTAGTACATTTGCACAAAGTCTGACAAATTTTGCATACAGCTGTAATAGCAATCAGAATAAATATCAGTTGAAAACCTTTTGTTACCAAAAATCCCATTCAAAGAAATGTTTATCAAGGGAGCGACGAGATCACCTTCCACGCAAACCGTTTGTGTGACAGTCGCCGCGAATGCAGAATGTTGTCACACTTTCGATAAGGCACGCTAGAGGCTCAAAAGTCAGCTGCCTACATGTATAGTTAAGTTTCCAATCAGGTGGATATATTTTCGTTCGATAAACGTTTCATGTGACTTTATTAATATATACTTAGCTTTATTTGCTGACCGGCCAGGGAGACCTAGACCGGACTTAAGAGATTCTGTCTCGTGAAACACTGCAATTTTTAATTTTTTTTGTCCTGTTTTATAGAAAAAACTGGAAAAGCGTTAGTGTACGTTTTCCCGCGAGAGGTCACAAACTTCAACCCATGCAAGCAAATGAGTAAATCTTTACACAACACCATGAATCTGCAAAGGCAGAAAAATCTCACAAAAACCTTTTCCAGCCAAAAATTCTATTGAAACAAACAACATAATTTATTTGCTATTACGGTAGATGCAAAAAAACCCCTTCCTATTTCATTCTGTGTGTGCAAGCAAGCAACATACTTTGTAGAAAAACAATAAATTATTTTGCAACTAAATAAATTTCTCACCAAAGTTCAGGATCAAACCCTTTTCTGAAGAACTTTTTCCTTGAATAATGAAGCAGCTTTCTTTCAAATACCTCTTGACTAACAAAAATTGTTTTTTTTTACCTGAAGACTGTGCAGAGTTGCATGAGTACAAAATTAATAAATAAAATTAGCTAAAATTATAAATAGCAAGACAACAGAGATCTGACTATCCACTCAAGAAAAACCCATGTATATCCAACCAGAAAAAGTTAGCAGAGAATTTGTCACCACAGTCTTAGTAAAATGTTAGAAATACAGCTCAATTTGATATCCGACGGCAAAAGATGCAATTGTTGTCGAGATCCATTATTCATCACATTTAAGATTCCAGATATTCATTTTCACTGCTTGTGTTGCTTATCAAATTGACATTCCATTCTTGAGCTCCATAAGGGTATAATTATTTTGTTTAAAGATCCAATGAAAATTCTTTGCATTACATCGGCTTCACTGTCATTGCTTGTACTGTGTCCATCACATTTCTACTATCCTCTGAAACCTAACAAAGATACACGCAGAAGACTAGGCCAGAAAGACCATAATACTCAGCAGGAAAGTGACTTTTCCATTTGCAGACACGGAAAAAAAATGAAAAAACAGAGAAATTCTACTCAATTCTGACCGGATTTCCATGCATGGCAACCCAGTAAAAAAAGTCGAAGCTAAAGCAAGCTCAGACATTGTGCATGATATGTGCTGTTCCTTATAATTATGTACTTTTCAAGTGGGTGTTGTGGCACCTGCTTCTCATTATTGCTCTGTCCTGTCATGTACGTGGTAATTGACCACAGATATTTTTTTGTTAGACCCAGTAATTGAAAAGTGTTTTGGTGACAGTTTGAGTCGCTTCTTATTGGATGAGTTCCTTGGATATGATGATGTCCTGATGTCCAGTGTTAAGAGGCTTGCAGAGTATGAAGATAATAAAGGTAACTGCAGTGGTTGTGGTAAGCCCATGCTTTAAGCCTAGCCATGCCCCTGGATTCGTAATCCTCTCTATAAATAATGCAAGCTGCAAGCTTTGCACGGCCGGGCCCACCCACATCCCAGCAATTTGTTTCCAAGAAGAGTCATGGTATTACTGGTACCATGACCCATTACAATCATGAGGTCTTAATTGTCAAAATGCTGGGTGCACCAGCCTTTATTGGATTGGCTTTATAAGCAAGTACAGAGTAGGAATTAAAATAATGGAGTTTCAAAATTTTTGAGCATTGGGCTAATCATAGCCAAAATTAATGGCAGAGGAGCCCCAGGCCTAAAACATGACTAGTAGAAAGAATAATAATTATTTATTTTGAAGTAAAAAACGTCCGCTGGTTAAAAAAGGTTAAAAACATAAGCTTTTGACTATCAATAGAATACAAAAAATGTGTGAAAAAAGCTAAGAGATAAAATGTGACCCTATTTGGGAAAAGCAGGCTTAACGAAAATAGCGTTGAAGCGTTTTTTCGTTGTAATGCATTTTCAACGCATTGAAAATGCGTTGAAGAGCATTTCCATTGCGTTTTGAAACATTGACAATGTTTTTCAATGGAACCGAAATGCGTTGCAAATGATAATCCATTTCAAAATCATTTCAAAACATTGTCAATGCGTTGTCAAACACTGACAACGCATTTAATGAAACCGCCACGGGCCGTTTGGAATCATTCATAGCACCGCTGCTATTACAGTAGTTACTATGAAATCTTTACAACGAATTGTTAACCCGCATGAACTCTAGCACGTATGTATCGGTTTGAATTTGAGCAGAAACATCAAATACATGGAGTTTTCCTGTAATTTTGCAGAGAACGCAGCTAAGTGTAAAACTCAACTATCCTATGGCTGCTGTTACTCACCTTTTTGGCTTCAGTTCTTACGGTGTTGAATGAAATTATGGCGGTAAAAAGACTGTCTGCTACATGCGAATCTTGTTATACATATGCACGAGATCACTCGAACCCCCAACATGTTTAACTCCTCTAAATGTTTACCTTACAAGGAGTGCCATCTGACTTGACCCAATGACCAAATTGCTTTGTGTGTTCGCAAGACTTTTTTACACTCAAGGCGGTTTACATTCTCAATTATAAACTCTATTTTGACTGACCACTCTACTCCACTAAGTAAATAGTTCACCCTGTGAACAAAATAGATTTGACTTACAATAAAGAACACTTAATGTGTAACCAATACGAAAAATCGGGCCGATAAATTGATCCTGACTATTTCAGTTGGCAACTGCAACAAAATACTGCAACATTGCAAACAATATGATTTGAATGGCACATGGATAACAAAGGAATGTCAATGTTGCACACGAGTGATCACGAATTTGAACTGCTGATACAGAATAAATTTTGTTCTGTGGGCCTCCTAAAATTGCTTTTACACCAGTGCAGATTAAACCCTTTTGCGGTTAAGTTATCAAAATGGTCAGTTCGCCAATCATTATCATGATATCTCAAAATATCAAGCCCCTCAACACTTGATCACATCCAGATTATTGTGATATTATCATGATATATCAAAATATCAAGCCCCTCAACACTTGATGACATCCACTTTAGTATGCCATCTCACGGTGATATTTTGATATTATCATGATATTTTGAGATTTAAGAATCAACACCATAATAATCACAAATGTATGCTGCCTCGTTCTTTAATCATATCATACTCTGATAATGATATTTTGTATGAGGGGTCATATGCGCCAAAATCCTATTTCAAATTCTGTTTTGAAGATCCTGTATATTTTGTTGATTCAATAGAATAGAATTTAGGAAACCAGAACAGAAATTGAAGCAACAGAACAGAAATTGTAGTAACAGAACAGAAATTGAAGCAATAGAACAGAGATTGAAGCGACAGAAAAGAAATTAAAGCGACAGAACGGAATTTAGAACAGAACAGAATAGAAATTGAAGCGACAGAACGGAAGTTCAAAAATGTCAAAATTGACAATTTCGGCTCTTCTGATTAACGAACCAAGTGGAGCCTGGGTGGGAACCAGTTGCACATTATAATGTATGAAGATTATTCGTTTACATGGTTCCCACTCCAAGAAAAGATATTCCACTTTCAACATGGCTGCTCGGCGTGAAGGCGAAGATCTTCCTGCTAGGTGCCTTTCATTACTTGAAGATGTTAAAGATCTCATCGAGGCCCAAAAAGATGAAATCAATGGAACCCAAAGCGAACTCCAAGCTAGTTCATCATCATTGGCTCCACAAGTTCGGCAGAGAGACCAGAGAGTCATGCAGAATTTTCAGTCACTATTTGCA
>OX421457.1:19663816-19678816 GCA_949126865.1 Montipora capitata | reverse complement strand
TTTGCATGTTGCTTGTAAACAAAGCGCTATTGTGAACAAAGTGTGTTCAACTTGACAATATGTTTAGCTTTGTTTACTAACTATGTTACAGCGGGGTAAAACGTCCTTTGTTTTCAACGTTAACTTTTGTGCAGAATTTGTATCAAATGTTGGAAAAAGTTACCAACGTGTTGAGAAACATTTTCCATCCATTCTTAAACATTTTGTTGAACATTGTCAACGTTTTTACAATGGACTTAATAACATTACAAATGCGTTGAGAACCATTATCAACGCATTTAAAATGCATTCAAAAAGCATAACACTGTACAACGCTATTTTCGTTAAGCCTCGTTTTCCCAAATAGGGTCACAAATGTAGACGAGGTCTAATTACAGTAAAATGGAGTATTGCCTAGGCAACAGTTTTAGCTGTGTGCCAAGATTCTAGTGTTTTTCGAACACGGTAATTGCCTTTGTCAATAACGCAAGCATTATCAAAGTCAATGGAGTGATTATTTAGCCACGCATGGTTAGCAACATTTGAGCCCTTTGTCTAGTTTTTCAAGTTTCGTTGATGTTCCTTTTTACGGGTTTGGAAGCATCTTCCGGTTTCTCCTATGTAGCTCCAAGAACAGTCTTTAAATGGGATTTTATAAACAACATCACATTGCAGATTTGAAGGTTGTCGGCACTTCTAGTTGTTGAAGAGTTTTGAACGGTTTGTTGACGACTGGGATTTCATGGTCACAGAGTAATCAGTTGTAAGAGGTTCGGTTAGGCCACTGAGGTAAGGGAGGCATGCATACTTATCTGATGGTATGAGAATCTTGGCACACAACTAAAACCGTTGATGCGGATAATAACTCAAAACCGTGGCCTAGGCAATATTCCATTTTACTGTAATGAGACTTTGTCTACATTAACTCTTAGCTTTTTTCACACTTTTTTGTATTCTATTTAAAAAAAGAAAACATTTTCGCACTCCCTTTCGTACATATTTCAATCCGCGCGCTTACTTTTTTCATTCTTTAAAGGCTATAGACTGATAGCCGAAAGCTTATATTGTTTTTAACCTTTTTTAACCAGCGAACATTTTTTACTTCAAGATGTATTATCCTGGTTACATTTCTATTTTTACCAATAATTTACTTATTTTATTCTTACAGTGTACATATAAATGTTCTTCTGAAACAGTCTTTCATAAATTAAAATGTTATGTTGCCTTTACCATTCAGGTAAACTTCCAAATGTCAAATTAATATAATAATTATTATTATTTCATTAATTTGAAATTTGGAAGCTAGGTACACTGTAGGAATAAATGAAAGGGCTTGCCCTGCTCTTGTTTTTGAAGGGTTTTGAAGGCTACAAGCATGTTTCTGATCTCAAAGAAAATTAATTTTCAGCCATGCTACTCACCCTATTATTCAAGAATATTTTGGAAGTGTATACATATAACTTTTATATGCTTGTTACTGAAATTCAATACCATGTACATGTACGTTAAAGTCGAAGTCTTTATAATTTCCCGTGACAAAACCACTTACAGGTAGTTGATGTATATCATTCTGCATCATTATCTGGAAAGGTGGTTTCACCCATAGGAATTGAATCCCAACTTACCACTATTTTCCCAAAGAACAGGGTTGTCTTGAGCCTGTATCATTACAACTCACTCCAAATGTTCAATAAGGTTTCATTACTGTGAATCAACTGTGTTGACGTACAGTGTTCGTTTTATTGTGTAGTGTTTACCTGTTTACATTACCCTTGTGTTCTTGATTTTGCTTTCAGGGTATTTGCGTAACGTAGTTACAGGTGACCACTTTAGGTTTGTCAGCATGTGGATGGCTCGAACTTCATATCTAGTTGCCCTCATGCTGATGTTTATTTTTGTAAGTACTTACATGTAAAATTCCGTTGAGCAATAGTTAACATGGTTCAAGCAACTCTCCAAATGGACATTTCACTGAAATGCCTCTGTGGGTGCACCTTATAATTTTTATTTTATGCAGTAATTTCGAAGACAGATGACAAACAACTAACTTTTGTTTTGAAAATAATTGTAATCGGTTTCTGAAAAGCTAAAGGAGTTCAAAATTAATGTACTTTTGGATTTAAAGGTGCACTAGGATTTTTGAAGAGACGAATGGTCTGGCAGCATCTGTATTTCCGTGGGCATTTTTCACTGAAAGCAAGCCACTGCTTTAGATATGCTGAGGGAACCCTATAAAGGAACTGGAAAATACATGTTGCAAATTTTGGAACTTGCTCTGGCACTATTTATAGGATGTTTTAGAAACCTCCTCTAGATCACACATGAAAACGAGGCTACAGAATAAAACACACTGTAACTTCTTTTATTGTCACCAAAATAGCACGAGAGATGTAAATCGATGTTACCATTGATATCAACACGTACATAACCACTATTTGCCACATGACTGAATGAGAATGGAAGTGAGCTAAGTTTACAAAAATAGCTTTTGATCTTTTGACAATACTATTACCGATCCATACCAACATTAACATTCATGAAAAATACTAATTTACGTTCAAACTGCTCCACTTTTGCTGTTACTGGAGGGTCACATAAACTTTAACAGTGTCAAAACGAGACTTTTACTGGGTAATCCAGAGAGCTAAAGTCTACACATTTTTGAATTAGTTTTATCCTCATTGAAAGTGGCAATTTCCCTCCGATTGAGAACTAGATCATCATGATCATCATCCTCTTCTTCATTATGTTTTTCATCATCAGCATCGTCAAGCATAGTTTCACATTAACTGAATAGAGAGTAATGTGAAGTGCTAGATTTCTATCCCATATGAACCATGTGAGCGTTAGCCCTACTGATGGAAATGGGCCCACACAAGGACAGAGAAAAACTCTGACCAGGGTGGGAATTGAACCCACGACCTTCGGGTTAGATCTCCGCCGCTCTACCGACCGATCCATACCTTGTCGCTCGGTTGGTAGAGCGGTGGAGATCTAACCCGAAGGTCGTGGGTTCAATTCCCACCCTGGTCAGAGTTTTTCTCTGTCCTTGTGTGGGCCCATTTCCATCAGTAGGGCTAACGCTCACATGGTTCATATGGGATAGAAATCTAGCACTTCACATTACCCTCTATTCAGTTAACTCTGTTTAAAATATAAGTGCTACACGGCCAGCGTTTGTATGGGCGTAACCTTTCCTTGTACTTGTACATGTTCATTGCCGTGACCTTAACATCTTCAGTTCCCACGGCCTGCTCCCGTCTGGCCTTGTGGCTTGGTCGGTAGAGCGGCGGAGATCTAACCCGAAGGTCGTGGGTTCAATTCCCACCCTGGTCAGAGTTTTTCTCTGTCCTTGTGTGGGCCCATTTCCATCAGTAGGGCTAATGCTCACATGGTTCATATGGGATAGAAATCTAGCACTTTACATTACCCCTATTCAGTTAACTCTGTTTAAAATATAAGTGCTACACGGCCAGCGTTTGTATGGGCATAACCTTTCCTTATATTTTCACATTGCCCTCTATTATCTGAGCACCTAAAAAGATCTGTGCAGGTAAGTCCATTCTTTTTACACTGGGAGCGACTTGTGGAACACTGCTCTTGCGCACATGCACTTGACTAGATGTATGATGGCTTGTGGTGCTGGAGGGACCGATTTGTCTCCATTCAGTTCCCAACCATAATTCTCTGGGGTTGGCAGGGTGTGGTTTGCCACAACATCGATCATTATTCCAGACTAGAACCTGATGTTGGGCTCTTAAGATGGCTTTTCGTAGGGTTGCCTGGGTTGGGGGGAAGCCTTTCTAATTGAGCTTCTCACCATTTCACTTTCCTCACTGAAGACATCTCTGTTTTGGGTAGGTAGAGCTGGCACACCAACTTCTTAATTTGAGCCATTACGTCATCAGTGGGAATCATGGCTGTTCTCCCTAACTGAGAAAGACCATTGGTGATTCCGAATTGAATGTTTGAATTGCAGAATTTCGTCATCAGCTTTCCAGCATTTTGTTTTCCCTTTTCCAGATATACAGCCAGTGTTGTCTGCTCTACTTAATGCTTAAAAGGCTGGTAGAGCAGCCACTCTCTCTGGGCTTAAAGCTCGATAGATTTGAGGAAGCTGGATGTCTCGATGGTTCCTCCCTGTGCCTGTGATGAAAAAGGTGTCTCTGCATAGGCTTAATAATGTCTCAGAGCCAGGAGGCGGACATGTGTGTCGGCGGAGTGTATCCGAAGTTCAGTCGCACCTCTGGATGTGGCATCAACAGCATATAAAATAATCTTTGTGTCAGCCTCTTCATGGTTGCTTTGCAGGTATAAGAAAAATCTTCTCTTGTCCCCTTGCACTCTGACCTCCATGCTAGTCAACTACTCGTCTTCCGTTGTGAACCCCAACTTCAATAGTCCTCTATGCCAGATAGTCCGCCAGCTCCATTTTTGTCTTGGTATGTGAAAGGAGCTTTTTCATTGGAATTCGGGCTGTGTGTGTTGATGGGGTGAAGTGGTAATACACAGCATTCTGTTCCCCAACCCTTGCTGTTCGGGTGCATTCTTTCAGAGAAAATGGGATGTTGTATCTATCAAAAACCAACCAGAGTTCTTCATTCTCAGCAAACTTCTGGAAAATGCGATAAGTGAAGTGATATGCCAAATGTGAACAGTTCTTAACCCATTCAGGTTTGTCCAGGTAGTGAACCTCTGCCATGGCATCTACAATTACTGAGACTCTTGTTTGCACCTCTGTATGCTGACCATTCTTATTGACTCCAGTGTCGTTGTTTTCATGTACAATTCTACAGGTATATGTTGCGGGAACAGCAAAGCAGTTTTGCAAATGGTGACTTTGGTACCACAGAAACTCATAGGTACCTACAGCTTCTTTGATATCAATATCAGGTCGACTTTTGCATACAACCATCATTCTCACAAACAGATTTCTATCTTCGCTCAGCTCTACAGTATTGTTGTCAACTGTTACTTTGACTTTTTTCCCTGCAGTCTTCCAGGTTTGAACCTGGTGCTCCAGTAAAGTTCTTTTTTTTTTATAGCTCCTGTATGCATGAGAGGAGTTTCTTTTTCTGGGGAAAGGTCTCATCATCATGCTCTTACAACTGCTGTGTTTAGCTGCAAAGAGGAAAGTGTACTCAGAGAAGCTACTGACCACAATGAAAAGTTGTACCAAATTGAATCCATTTGATCAGGAAAGCAATGCATTATTCAACCCGGTAACGAAAGTCATGATGCCAGAAAATGTCAAGAAGGATCTCTGCGAGCAAAGTATTATCGGGAAAGACTATTCCAAAGATTTGTAGAAGAGCGGATAAAAGAACAAAAAGTCGACCTCTGGGACCTCATGAAGAAGCAAAAGTGGTTCAAACCAATCCACTTTCATCGTCCAATTGAGATGCTCAAGAGCATTGTCAGCTCCAACTGCACAGAATGCAGTGTCCTAGTTCTTGTTCAGGACCCAATTTCCACTGAGGAATTCTTCATAGATTTCAGGGTCAGGACACTGGCAAGACGTCCATTACTGCTGAGTACAGGGGGGTCATTCTTGCATAATTTAGGTGATCATATGCAAAGAAATACTTTCTGAACAATTTAAGCACAGTCAAATGCAGAAGCCAGTTTCCTGTTCTAACTGCTGATATATATAACATCATGTCCATAATTAACCGTATTGTCATGTACATGTACTGGCAAAACACTTGAAATTCTGGGATCTTGTCATGGCTTTCATCAATAATTGTCTTCATCCGGGTAATGACTTCTGAAGACTGGATGGTTTCAACCATTTCTGCATGCGCCTTCTGCACCTCACTCTTTACACTTTTGACACAATCTTTTGTGAGATCTTCAATAACTTTCTGGAAATGCTTTAGAAATTCTGGCTCTTGATAGAAAAAAGCATTCTGGTACATGGCAAACAGAGCTTGAAGTGTAACCATGTGAGCTGCTTGGCCTCTTTTGACATGATTACCATTGATTATTTGCTTCACAGTTGTAGGGCCACATAGGTCAGCCTCAATCCAGCAAAGACCAATGGCGTTGTCTTCGATAAATCCCCCATTTGTTGGGATTTGCACCATGACAATGTGCAGCTCACCAGGACAAAGAATCAAGAGCCAGTGGAAGCCTTGTTTTGATGCTGTTAAAGTTTATGTTACCCTCTCATAACAGCAAAAGTGGAGTAGTTTGAACTAAAAATCAGCATTTTTCATGTTGTTTAAGTTTTATGAAGCAGTCAAAATAATGTCGAAAGACCTTGAAAGGTCAAAAGCCGTTAACTAAGCTCACTTCCATGCTCGTTCAGTCATGTGACCAATCATTTGACAAATACTGGTTACGTATGTGTTTCATGATATTAAGGGTAACATTGATTTACATCTCTCCTGCCATTTGGTGACAATTATTTGTCCATAATAAACAAAGATGGAGTGTGTTTTATTCTGTAGCTTCGTTTTCATGCGTGGTGTAAGGGTGTTTCGAAAACATCCCCTATAAAGCCCCAGAGTAGGTTGCAAAGCTGGCACTTTCCTGTTCCTTAAGGTCCCTTAAACATATCTAAAGCAGTGGCTTGCTTTCAGCAAAAAATACCCATGGGACTTAAATTTCATACATATGTGCCCAGACTAAAAACTACCTTGTGAATTCTGTGTTTGAGTCTCCTGGCCACAGAGTCTTTTTTGTGATTTTTTTGAAAGGTGCAGTGTTTGCCAGCCTGAGACTGAACTACTATAATTTATCTTTTAGTTACTCTATTGTACTTGCCATTGATTATTTGAATGGTGCAGGTAGACGTACAAGTCAAAAAGACTATTATTACAAGCAGGAATCAGTCAAACATTTTCAATTAAGCAGCAAGAATGGTATACCGTCAGAAATGGTCATGGCATTTTCATTGTATGAGAGAAACTGCCTTTGCAATTAAATGCGCAAATTTTAGCCTGTCAAGTACTGTATTCATGGATAAGTACTATAAACTGTAGACCACATCTCACAACCCTTCTTCATAAACTCTGTTGGACACTAAAAAATCTACACTCCATTCAAAAGGAGCAGGCCTGAAATCACCAGCAAAAATTGCAGTGGTGTCTCAAAAAGGCTGGTGGTGTACGAGGCCATTTTGCTGAGTGTTGAAGGCATCATGCAGATGTAGATGTTGAACTATTAAGAAACTGTACTGTTTTGAAGGACTACCTCTGCAACACTGTACAGTATCACTAACAGCTATGTTATGGTACCCAGTGCAACAACAATAATGTGCCAAGTATTGTGTTGTTATACATAGATTACCATGGCAACATGAGACCTATAGTATCACAATAGCGAGTGCATCTTGTTAAGCAGTGAGTGTTGTTTCATGTGGAACCATAATAATGCAGTTACTCGTAACAGTGTCGTAGAGTCAATCCGTCCAATGATTCTCTTGAGAATTTGTTGAAACTGGTTTGAGCCATCTTAACCCATTGACTCCCAGGGGTTCCCCATTGACGAGTAAAATCATCTGGCATTAGACAGAGTGAAATACTAAGTATGGCCAGTTCAGGTCGGCTTGGGAGTCAAAGGGTTAAGCAAAATATTAATGATTTGTAACAAATTTTACTCTTCATAGCATTTAATAGGCCATTTCCGAGTTCATGTCTGCCTCCTCTTCAAAGCGAGTCCAAGTGCTAAGTTTTTGTGATGGTAATTATTTCTACTTTACATATGAATGAAAACTTATTTTCATAAGAAAAACTTCGCACCTAGACTCGCTTTGAAGAGGAGGCAGGCATGAACCCGGAAATGGACCTATTGAGTACATGTTTAATATATAATTGGTAACATTGTAATAAAATTATGTGATACATGTGGTTTCCCTATTTTTGTTTTTAGACCATTTCAATCTCCATGTTGTTGAGGTATTGTCATCACCAGATATTTGTCTTTATTGGTGAGTAATCTGAATAGCATTGATTTGAACTCATCATTATGGTAATGAAAGGAAAGAATTCTAGAATTCTAGTGATAACGCAGTCTGACTGACAAAACTTTTCAATTAAACTTACTGCAGCGTACAGTGCATGTAGCTCAGTGGGTGTGGTTTTTTGTTGACTAAGAGTGCGTTTTTTATCCACAATTCTGGAATGAGAGTGGCCAGAATGTAAAATGCGCGCGTTTTTCTGTTCCGCATTCCTATTCCGGAATGGACAGAACGCCATTCCATCCATTCTGCTCCCAGGCGCAGAATGAACAGAATGTTGCGAATGAAAATCCAAGATGGCGGACAGCGAGATTCACGCTGCGGATTCAAATACGTCTCTGCCGGAGGAAAAATCAGGTTACGCCTTTGGACACCAGGAAACATTGCTTCTAATTTCATTGTACCAAAAGTACGAGGTTTTTTTCAGTGATGTTTCGTACAACAACAACATTGTCTGCATAACCTGTGATTCGCGGGATGTGTTATTCGGAATATTCGGCAAATCCAAAACAGTCTTCCTATTTTCTTCCTGCTGCAATAGCAGCCTCTTTGTCGGCCGCCATATTTGTTATGCAATGTTTACTCGTTCAAGGACTGCGCATCTCGGCGGGCGTTTTTTTATGCAGACAATCTGAATTATTCCTAGCATTCCGTACCAATCATTCTTATTCCAGAATTGTGGATAAAAAAACGCGCCCTAAGATTTATCACATGATTTGTATTCAAATAATTTGATTTTCTAGAGAAAGATCGTGGCAGTTAAGGAGGGAAATTAAACGTTTCAAAGAAGCTTGGAAAACGTTAAGGGTTCAAATGGGACTCAACTCCTTGACTTTTCAATTGTGTTGCACTCTGCTCCACCATTTATGCATGAAGCAAATTGGGAGCTGCATGGTCAAATTGCATGCTCATGTTCTATGGTATGAGAGATGAAAGTATCATAGACAATACATCATATGTCATGAAGGATTTTTTTGAACTGTAGATGTGAAATGATATTTCAGAGAGACCATCATGACATTTAAGAAAACAACTTATCTGTTAGCAGTTGTGAAGAAGCCTGAAAATGAATATTCAAGATTTAAAGGGGCTGAGTCATGGCAGACTGAGTGCAGTTGATTTTGTGTAGTTTTGCCAGTAACTCACCCTTACTCACTATGCGACTTAACTTTAAGTCACAAATTACTTTTTAACAACAAATCAAAGCCTTGTGACAAAAAGACAGTGTCTTCCAAGTATTCATCATGCTTTTAATAGTTTTCACCCGTGGTTGGAGAGGTTGCACAGTCGGTTAGTGCATGGCCTTGGTGCATAAGGTCCTGAGTTCGATCCCCAGATCTTACATCCTTGTTTCGACTTCTTTCCTTTCAGTGTAGCCTAAGTAGCTTTAAATACCCTTAAAACGGAGCACTGATGGAAAGAGGGGGGTAAAATGAGCGCACTGTCGGCTTCCTGGGAGAGTACTCTCTAGAGAGTAAAGGAACTTCCGACGTTAAATAACGTGTACCTTTACCTTTACCGGAGGCAGGTACTGGTAGTCAGTTTGGTGTAGAGATATTTCGAACCTTCACATCAAAGAGTTACACTCTTGTGCATTTCATCTTTATTACTTTTAGTAAATTTGCTTCAAATGCTGGATCTAAATGTGACCATCGCATTTCCTGCAGCACCTCTCTTTACAGTGATTCTTTCTCTTGTGGGTAAGATATAGAGCATAAAGAACTATTAAATTTGATTGACCAGCTGTGGGTGGTTTCACTCAAAAGGTGGTTTTCCACTAAAAATAAAAGAAAAAACCCACCTGCCATCCTGGGTAGTTTTATTTGACATCCTCCGAACTAATAGCAGCCATTGAAGACAAGCACTTTCTTCTCCTCTTTTACCCACTTTTATATGGCAGAGGTGAAAGTGAAAACGAAAATTCCTCAAGAGATATTGTTGGCTTCACTCGTGTGATCAACAGCCACGTGTTTCAACGAAAACAAAAGAAAATGTGTGCATAATAATAGAGTTCATACCCCCAGAGGATTGGGTCAGGCCACAAACATGGCCGCCGTTTCTTTGTTTTGGGGGACAAGCATGGTGGTCGTGACGTTGTGTGAAAACCGAGAATTGGGTAAGAGATATATTGTTCAAAACCGTTTTCCAATGGAACATTTTACAGTTGTGTGCTTAGTTACCTGGCCTATGAATGAAAGTGAGGCTAGAGTTTATCTTGATTAGATAGAAACCTTGCTTTTTTTCTTATGTAAATTCCAATTAATTAACGTGAGAACAACATCATTAACATATGAAAAGCAGGGAGGTCTGGATCATAACTAGGTGAACTCCAGCCTCACTTTCAAGTAAAGGCCAGGTAAGTAAGCACATAACTGTAAAAAGGTTTATTGAGTGAATACCAAACCCTAGTGAAAGAAATGCTTCAAAATGATCATAAGTCATTTCATAAAATTAAAACTTCTGGATGACACCTAAAAGAGATAATTATGACCATCTCCTCTTGTGGGCCCACTTCCCAACGCTGAATTAAGCTGTGTAGCAGCCAAGTCACCGTTCCCCTCCCCTCTTGTACAATTTTCTTATCTTCCTCGCAAGATACAGCTCTGCATGTTGATAATTTTTAACTGCCAGTGCATGATTTTAATTTTGTTCAATTTTCGAGAGAGAAATATTTTAAAGTGTGTGGATATTAATTTTACTGCAACGTACTTCCCTTTTGTTACAGGAATGGAAGCCATTATGTCAGAATTTTTCAATGACACTACAACTAGCTTTTACATCATCTTGATTGTGTGGACAGCAGACCAGTATGATGCCATTTGTTGCCACACACAACAGAGTAAGAAGTTTTGGCTAAGGTGAGTCAGCTGGATTGATGACAAAACGTAAATACACAAATATTTGGTTTTATCAACGGAGTTGATAATGTAAATTGACCACAGTACAGGGATTCTAAAAGCTGACGATTCGAGCGTTAGCCCTTCGTCAGACTGAATCGAGGAATTGTGGGTTGTGTGTAGTTTTTATGGTAGAGAAGGAGCTACGCTATTGGTGATAACATGGCAACGTGAAAAACAGGAATACATTGGGGATTAAGGGTGCCGATTTGGAAGGTGAATTTTTCTTCCAGATTCTTGCGGCTTTTCGTCGTACCTAAATGTAGGGAAAGGCCGCAGATAGCCAAGTGTTGGTTGGTGTGGTTAGGGAGATTAAAATGACGAGCGACTGGCTTAGATGCATCTTCGTCATTCTTCTCAACATCGCGAAGGTGCCATTTGACAGGATAGCCATGTTTTTCGAAAAAATAGCACATCTCCTCTGATTTGCTGGAAAAGTCGAAGTCATCACTACATAGACGTCGAATTCTAAGAAACTGAGAATAAGGAATGGAGTTCTTGACATTTGATGTGTATGACGATGAATACAACAAATAACTGTGAGAATCTGTAGGTTTGTAGTGTACACTGGTGCAACACTGATAGAAACTTTGATATCTAGGAAAGCCAATGAAGTTTCCGAAATTTCCCTGGTATATTTAAGAGCCGGATGAAAGTAATTAACGGAGGTTATAAATTGATCGAGTTCTTCTCTGCTGGATGAAATAGCGCCGATACAGTCGTCAATGTAGCGGCCGTAGAGTTCAGGTTTGGGGCCGTTGTACTGATTGAAAATTGATGTTCCACATATTCTACAAATAGATTGGCATAGCTACCGGTAGGTCTCATTCGTGTGCCTATCGCTACATCGTTATTTTGTTTGTAATAGTTCGGCATGGCGGAGTAGCGTTTCCGAGCTTTGTTCTTTGACAGGCGTTGATCGAAAAAGTGTTTAAGTGCTTGAAGACCCTCGCTATTGGGAATAACTGTGTATAGAGATGTAATGTCCATGGTGAAAATAAGTTTGCTTTGGCCGGAGAAATTGAAATCGCGGAAAATTTGTAGTGCGTGTGTACTGTCTTTAACGTATGATAGCAAAGATTTGACGATAGGCGTCATAATTCTGTCTAAGTAGCTAAAAATGAATTCGGTAGGGCAACTGCAACTACAACTATTAAGGGTTGTTCGGTTTGTGAATTTTGGCAAGAAGCAAATGCACGAAGTTCTAGGGGTGGTGATGATGTGATTAGTTGCAGTGTCCGGTAATTCTTTGACAAGTTTTTGATTTGTGGAGGTGAGATCGTTCTCGACTTTGGCATAAAACAAGGTGTCAGAAAGTTGCCGCAAACTTCTTTTTGGTAAAGGACCGCCAAACAACTACGTCATTGCGTTTACTAAGATTTTTAAGCGCCGCCAACTCTTCCGAGGCAAGGTTGGAAAATTTAGTGTGGATGTCATGACGGCATTTTTTGGTGAAAAAAATAAAGAGGCAAATTGTCCCTCTGGGGGAGTCCATTTAGATCTGCGAATTTGGAGAGTTTCAAAAATATCTTTGTCCGAAGTGTCCGAATCATCCTCTTTGTCTTGGAAAAAGGCTTGCAAATGGCAAAGGAATATTTCAATATCTTGCTTAATAGAAAATTCATTGGTGCGTTTGGCAATAGGGACACAATTTAGGCCAGAGAACAGATTTCTCTGAGTCAGTAAGCGGACGATTTTCTGTAATTGTAACTACGGTATTATGGCTATGCAATGTAGTGTCGTTGGTAATCTGCGAACGCAAATGAACGCAATTTCTGCAATTGCGTAAAGAAGCCTGAAAAATTCAGGACGTCAACAGGGTTTGAACCCTGAAGTTTTTGGGTCTTGGTTTGGTGGAAATGGTAAAACAGTCTATAATTAAGTTCCCGGATTTTAGCGCGCATCCATAGTACCAAAACTACTGGACAGATTTTGGAAAGTTCGGAGCGGCACTGAAGAATTTGTTTGTCAAGTACATTTCGTTTTTGGCACATAGCTCTGATTGTGATCCTCATAATATTACGTGAAAAGAATTTTGAGCGCATCGAATTTGGTGAAGATATTGATTCGAGTGAGAAAATGTAGATGCATGAAAGTTTGAGCGAAAACCTTTTGGAATGACTTAAGAATTGAGGCAACGGCCGATGAAGTTGATGTGAATAATAACCTGTACGTTATGCAATAAATTATACATTGGCGAGACAGGTAGACGACTAGGTGACCGATTCTGCGAACACTCTCGCCTCGCGATGTTGAGAAGAATGACAAGGATGCATCTGAGCCAGTCGCTCGTCATTTTAATCTCCCTAACCAATCCAAACAACACATGGCTATCTGCGGCCTTTCCCTACATCTAGGTACGACGGAAAGCCGCAAGAATCTGGAACAAAAATTCATCTTCAAAATCGGCACACTTAATCCCCACGGTATTAACGAACGCTTTTCATTTAACTAATGTATCCAGTTTTTCACGTTGCCATGTTACCACCTATAGCGTAGCTCCTACTCTACTGATAAAAACTACACACAACCCATAATTCCTCGATTCGCTCTGACGAAACGTCAGCATTTAGAATTCCTGTACGGTGGTCAATTTACATTATCAACTCCGTTGATAACACCAAATTTTTGTGTACTACTTGCCCACCGACGCAGCACCTCAGTTTCTTTAGAAACTAACCCCTTTAGACAAAATGTAAATAGACATCTTAAGATTAACATGTGTGTGGAATTCTGTTAAAACAGTATGCAAGATGCCTTTGTCGTGTAGGGTAGTGGTACAGCATCCTTGTGTCTTTGTGATGTGGCATCTTAACTACACATAATGTCAGATTCAGGTCCTAGCAATATGGAAGGGAGACTTTACAAGGCTGAACATGGTTTTATGGCCGACGTTTCCTGAGTGTCCGGGTAAAACCTCTCGGAGCAGAGTGAAGAACCAACAAACTCACCCACATGTGATGCCTAGTCTGGGAATCGAACCTGGGACACTTTGGTGGGAGGCAAGCGCTCTCACGGCTATGGCCATCCCTGCACCCTTAAAAATCACCTTATAAAGAATGTGAAGTTGTCACTGGAAGGTCATAGGTTTGAAATCCAAATAGAAACACTCACATTTTTTCCAAGTGTGCTTTAGTCATCATCATCATCAGAAATTAATCATGAAGTGAAAATGTAAAGAATAAGCGAAACGGTCAATGTTATACCAGGTGAAAAGAGGTGTATAATTATATGGAGACTTACAGACAAATGAAGAAATCCATTGGCAAGTATTTCCACCAAAAGTTGAATCCGTTCTTTAACTGCAATGTATTTCAGACGCTCTACCACTGAGCTGTGGGAGACTCGTGGGAGATACATGTGCATGTAGGCCAATTCATCCTTTCATATTTTTACGAGGCTCAAAAAGTCACCATCTCCTTCAGCTTAAATTACATTTGTAAGCTGTTGTTTGGAGATTCTGTGTTTTGAGACAAGCTACCATTTTGTTTAAGAGTCATATTTAAATAACTATTAAAACTATTTATTAAACAGCGGTGTGGTTTCTTTTGGCAGGTTTTTTTATCTGTATCATTTTGCATTTTATGCTTACCATTATCGATTTAATGGGCAGTACAGTGGACTTGCATTAGTGACATCATGGCTATTTATTCAGGTTTGTAATCATTCTGTGTTCTCTGAATCTGCCATGGAATTTGTTTTGTTTTTTTGTTTTTTTTGAGAAATTCGTTTTCTTGGCTGGAAAGTCACAATCTGAATGTGGGCCAGGGAGCACGCATTTTTGTGTTTTGTTCGAAGGGGATTTAGATGTTCTGTATAAGAGTTCCCTTCTCAGCATAAAAAAAACTGCAGTGGATAGTTGCAAAAACTGTAGTGGCATGCAGAATGCAATTTTGATGAATGGTCAAAACAAGTTATTTCCCCCAGTTTACATCTTACAGCCACCATCCCTGTGCATGATTTACAAGTTATGGTAGACCCCTAATTCAGTATTTTCTCGGAGATCATCCTCAGTAGTTTGACTTTGCCCTTTGCACTGTTATTTTCAAGGAGTAGCTTTAACTCCAAAAAGGGAGTTTAAAAAAAAGGTACAAAACCACTCCATTTTTGGAGTAAAATTCACTCCGGTAATGCTTACTCCGTTTTTGGAGTAAAATGTAC
>OX421457.1:19636316-19658816 GCA_949126865.1 Montipora capitata | reverse complement strand
TTCATGAAGGGCTTCACTTTAGCTACACTCTCATATACATGGACACACTCCACTTTGCAAAGAATCAACCTGTTAAACCGTCAGTAAATAAGCGACAATCATCGAAGGACTTGTAAGCGGCGAGTCCCTGCTTGTCGTATTCAGTACATTCAGTGGAGTGGTACGTTAAATGGTTAAACTGAAATATCGTGCAAGCCGAATGGCGCCGAGGAGATGAAATTGTTCATGATCTTGATTCCATGGAAAATGGATTGGGGCAGAAGTGCAGTTCTCGAGCTTTTGATTGGAATAAATAAATTGTCTGCATCGTCGGTTTTGTCTTTCTACTGATAGCATCCATTGCCGGATTAGCATTAGTTGCGCTAGAGGCAATTACCTTGATTAAAGTAAAGCGTCATCGCTTCAACTGCAGCGGCGATTTCTATTAGCGAAGACTTCTAAACGCACTCACTGAAACTCAACGCTCCTGCAAATATTTTTTAAGTTCTGCGATATTCATTGTGTGGAAGTCCTTCTTTAATAGGCATCTGCTTAGACATGCTGACCCTGGAACTGTAGCAAACAGGACTGCTTGCTGTTGTTAGATGGACTGATTCAGCGTTTTCGAATTAAGGCTCACTGACAGAGGAGGCTCGATTTACACAAACTCAAATCACATTTATTCGGTTTTATTACTGACCTCGAAGTGCACAAATATATAACAATTTAAATACATGAAGGTATTCGTAATAACCAAATCTAAGGAATACATTTCGTTTCCGTCCGCCTAGGGATCGAAGATGTTCAAAACCTGACTCACCCCCGTAAATCCTGTCGAAGACGGAAGTAAGAGTGTAAAACTACTGCGTCCCACATCAAATGCTAATCATCGAAGTGACTTGTGTCTTTGTTGCATCATTTCCATGTCCAACGCAAAAAGAAACTAACATTTCACATCTGCTTGCCACACCATCTCACTATGTATTATATGTCCGATCTTCTCGAATGTCCGAACTTTCGAGGTTTGTTTACACGAAAAGTCACGTGACACTACACGTGAAAGCTAGCACTCAGGCCCGGGTTGCTCGAAGCATGGTTAGCGCTAACCAGCGATAAATACCATGGAAACCTATTGGTTTTTATACCTCTTAACCAACGGTTAGCGCTAACCGGGCTTCGAGCAACCGGCCCCAGAAGGTCAATTCGGCTTTAGCATGGCCGTGGATCGGCTTTGATTTCAGACGTCGAACGTTAGATATGCCGAACTTCATGATCATGCATAAACCATGTTTTACCTTCTACATGAAAATCGCTGACAAAATCAATTGGTTTTCTTGGTAATGGCTTTGGAACTGCTGTGGAGGGGCCAGTTAGGTTCAACTTCTGAATCAACAGGCGTACTTTTGTTAATTTGTGTCGGTCGAAGAAGTACGCAGTGTCTGAATCGGGCCTAAGGCATCAAATATTATCTGCTCGTGGTTCAGTTAACGCTTACCTTTTTGCTTGAGTTGTTGTAAGCATTTCCTTGCTTTGGATCAGCATTTAAAGAGTAAACAAACGAAAAACTCGTCAGCACAAATCGTGATCGTTGATTCAAACTTGAGTAAAACCGCCGAAAGACCCGCCGAAATCAGTAAAGAGCTGCACCGGTGACTGCTGACCAAAACGGCTCACTAGTTTCCAGTCTGTTCTCTACTGTGTTATCCAAGATCGCGGAGGATAACGACTTTAATTACCGGGTCGTCCAATTAAAAACGAGAAAACCAGCAAGATTCAGAGCGGCTCATCGTATTAACCCTCAGTAAAATGTGGAAAGATACCGGCCTTTATTAACAGGATTTTAATCCTGTAAAACTGTTGACTTGGAGGGGAGTATACTCTACTCTTAACCCTTTCAGCCCCGTGGGGTTCCCCATTGACGAGTAAAATCGTCTGGCGTTAGACAGAGTAAAATCTATAAGTGGCACTATTGGGAGTTAAAAGGTTAATGGGGACATAGTTTTTGAGTGAATCCAGCTGTTGTTAACCCTTTCAGCCCCGTGGGGTTCCCCATTGACGAGTAAAATCGTCTGGCGTTACACAGAGTAAAATCTATAAGTGGCACTATTGGGAGTTAAAGGGTTAATTAGTGGAGTACTAAATAAGAGGCGTACATTTTATTGCGTTTAGTTTTACTCCACTTTTTCACTCCAACTCCTTGAAAACAAAGAATTAATCGGTGGATTTCACAAAAATAAAACGACCCCAATTCCACATCTTAGACTGGCTAAACTTAAATTTACCCTACAAAAATACATATATAGGAGTAAAATCCTCTTCTACTTTTTTTCTCAGAAAGTAGTATTAGTAAGTGGGGTAGACTTTACTCAGTATCCCGATAAATAGGAGTAAAATTAACTCCAGCATATTATATTACTCTCTAGGGAGAGTAAAATTTACTCCAGCAAAGTCATTGCCTTTGAATATTAACTAGTACTGAGTAAAAATTACTCTTAGTGGAGTTAAATTAACTCCTCTTAGGAGTACATTTTACTCCGCTTTATTTTACTCCACTTTTTCAATCCAGCACTGGAGTGAAATTAACTCTTTGAAAATAACAGTGTGGGCTTGTCAAAATAAAGCGAAACTTGTAAAACAGACCCTTCGATGCACCCGCTAAAGCATCTAATAAGATAGACACGTAATTTGTATGCATTGGTGCTTTGCTTTTACTTTTATAACCATGAAACTAAAAGTCGATTATGGTAGTTACAACTGCAATGGTTAACATTTGATTTTGTCTTCATCCCACAGCATTCCATGCTATTCTTCTTTCATCACTATGAGTTGCCAGTGATTCTTAGCCATCAAGCTGATCCAGAAGAAGATTTGTTGGCTGATCCTATAGCTGCACTGACTGATGAGGTTAATGTTCCTGCTTTAGATGAACATCATAACCAGGCAGCAGCTCCAGATGACATCCAACAGACAGGTAGGCAGACATAGTTTGTATAATGTTACTCTGGTACTCATCGACCCAATTACTGTGTAAGTGTAGAATGTTCAAGTGCAATTTTTCTGTACGTTTCTACAGAAATGATGGGGTAGTCTACCGTAGTAATCATAAATGCAATAGAAAAATGGAAAATTTTAGCGAGCGGCTGTAATAATAAACAGTAGCAGACAGGTCTTACTGTTAAGACAACCTCTCGTCTTGGGATTTGAAAGTCTTGTTTGTTTCTAACCGTGAAAATCCTACCTCTCGAGACCAGTTTTATTCCTTGAGCTGAGAGAAATGTCTCCAACGACGAAACTATCATTCAAGATTGCATGACCTACATTGTTATGGCAGGAGTCTTCATCTCCTGTGTAGAGCCTAGATTTTCATCTCTTGAGACAAGGATTCCATTTTTAAGGCAAAGGGAAAAGCGCAGTAACTGCAGTCTCTTAATGAAATTGTTGTACTCCCTCAAAATGGACCCGTTTCCGGAGTGTCTTGATCTAGTCTGGGGAAACAAGAGGGCCATCTTATTGGCCTGGGGTGATGATTTTTTGATTTCAATAATTAATTATAGATGCACAGCTAGACATTCGGTACTACCTGGAAAATCGTTGGCATCTACTGGAAGAGAAGTGACATTCTACTAGCTGTGTGAAAAAGGGTTTTTTTTTTGGTGGCTTTAGGAACTTCCCAGTGTTTAGGGCTGACAATGAAGGACATACTAAATATTAATGTAAATTGTTGAAAAACTGGCCGGATACTCCTTAAGTCATAACGTATGGAACTTTTGCAGACAGAGGTGCTCAGAACGATACCTCGTTGGTAAGACGGCGCCCGACTCGAACAAACGACACTTCTGTGAACAATTCAATGTTGAGCAATTACGGAATTTTCGCTCCTGTTGATTTGGACCATGAATTTGCGAGGAGTAGACCGGAAAGGGATCAGGATGCAGCTGCAGAAGCATCAACCAGTAATTCAACCTGATGTTTATAAGGTATTGGATTTCTACACAATCTGTTTGATCATTACTGATGATGATGATGGTGTTAATGGTGGTGATGATCATTTTCACCTGTCTTCCTCTGGGAGATTAAGTAAAATGGCCTTTAGGAAAAGTTGCTGAAGGGCCAAATTGGTGGCTTACCCTGAGATATCAGAATGGTCTTGAAATTCGCGAGAATTTTTAGTTGTTGTGCAACGAAGGCTTACTATACGTTATAACACGTCTTGTTTTGGCCTTGGAGGAATTCGCTTCAGGAGTCACTGATAAAGCCCACTAGTATTGCTACACCTGTTGCTCCTGGGCTTGTACCCAGGCCCTGCTGTATTTCATGCCGTCAAAATATTCATTTTTGCAAAATCCGCAGCCTCATTCGTTCAAAGTATCTTATTTCCTCTGTCTCTAAGGCGCAGAGGTGAAGATTTGGCTCTGGTGCTTTTTACGGTTTTTGTTTTTCCATCTGATGAGCTATCAAACTAGCTCTCATCGTTCAATTTCCATATTGATTTAAATTCAATTTGTTTCCCCTGAAACATTTTTTCTTAAGTGCTATCAATCATACTTCTGGAGTTATTTTTCAATTTTTTGTGAAAAAAATACTTACGTGAAGCGAGGTGTTTAAGGAGGAAATCGAACCTGAGCCTCTTCGCAGAGGCGGCTGCCGTTTCTTTTAATTTAGCCACAAGGACCAGACGAGGTTAACTTTTAAGGTGCCCATAACCCCAAAATATTTTTTTCGCTAAAATGAATCTTTGCACCTGTTCGAAACGCATTGCGATCATTTTTTTTCAAATCCTGCCATTTTATAGACTTCGGAAACTGATTTACATTGCATTAACTCTTTGTAAAAATGCATGCAAAGTAGATTGTGACGTCAAATCAGGAATAGACCCACTCCCCTTCTGACTCGGTCGTGAACAAAAGATGCTTGGATTTTCGCAACTTTCGAAGCCTATAAAATGACAGGATTTGTTAGAAAAAGGAAAAAATGACCGCAATGCGTTTCGAACAGGTGCAAAGATTCATTTTAGCGCAAAAAAATTTTGGGGGTTACGGGCACTTTGAAGCTAGGAATTTGCTTATTTATGACAAATCGGTGAGAGCTTTAGTGTTTTCAGTGAGGGTAATAATAATTGTAGATAATTGTTTCAAAATGAAGAAAACAGAGAGCGTCTGTGCCCGGAGCGGGACAGAGTTTGGAAGTGGGAGGCCCCTACCTTTGGGTTGAGGTTGGTGAATGAGTGGTTACTTTTTAGCGGATTCCCCTCAGTGAGAATGTACCAACCAATTTCAGCAAAGAACGTCATGCTGCTGGACGCTCGGAAGATTCAGACCCTTTTTGTAAACCCATTCTGATTTTTATGTTGTTTTTCTTTTTCTTTTTCTTTTCAGAGAAAAAACGAGGACGACCGACACTTTAAAGTTGCAATAGAGTTTTTGTGCAATGCAATCGAGTTTTGAAAATATTGGAAGGTGACCATTAATTGGTCTGTTATGTGTACCAAAAACTTGCAAGCCTTGTGTTGTGTACAGTTGGTGCAACTGACTAGCTAATCAGGCTCAATACAGAGGACATTAAGTTATATTGAAGCAGAGATTTCTTCAGAGTAGCCTCTTAATAAGCTCATTGAGCATTGTTCGTTGCAAATGGTGTCCTTGCCTTGGTAAAAAATCTTGTCAAAGTCTTCATGTCAAGACTTCATGTCAAGAAAAGAATAAGGACCACGACTGCCATTGTGTAGGGACTTTTGACTGCCTTCACGTCAACTTTCATAGAGCAACGATGTTCAAAACTACATTTTTGCGGTTTTCGCCGGCTTCGTGTTTCCTTTTTCCTGCGAATTTTAAACGTGAGTGACTATCCTAAGGGGCTGTAGTAGGGCCAGGCCTGCTCGATCCTTCTTGGAAGCTCTGCTGCTCGATTTATATACAGTGTTTTGAACGAAATTTATCCAAATAAAGACAGTAATTTTCTCCCTTTTTTCAGCAGAGTTGGCATACATAAAGGTAAACAGGAATGTAGTTTAATGCATGTTTTGATCGACTGGTCTAATTGAAAGAATAGCTGTTATCACAGTTGAGCCCACGTCTCAGCGGTGTTTGTTTTGAGAAGGCGCGAAAACGAGGTTTTCAGTTCGAAACAAGGACTTTCTGATTTCTTGATTCTCGACTGTGTCCTTCGCCTTTTTTCAAGTAATTTGAGATCGAAAGTTAAGGTTAAAATGATGTTTAATGTGGCGTTTAATGTGATCATTTGAAAAAAGGTAAACATTGATGTCCGACTCGGTCATTTTGGAAACACATTAACCACACTTAAAGGGGCTAGTAAACGTGTGGTTATACAGGGTTCCCTTAATGCTTGTGTACAGCAGATCCAATTGTTTCTCTATGAGGTAGAATAATTATGTAGTTAGCAGATCAAGGAAAGTGTACAAAAAGAAAATCCATTTTTGGTATGAACATCATATATGCTGTAAAAAAGGTGGTGTCTTATGAATAAAAATTTATGGGTAAAATGCTTGAATTGTCTTGCAATTTATTTTTGGGTGCCTCGCCTATTTTCTTTTAAAGGTATGCTTGCTGCGCAGTGGAACTGGGCAGTTCGTGCAACTTTTCTCATAACCCTCTTTGGAGGCAAGGTGCGTGAAGTATTTGTCAATGGCCAAAAACTGCGAGATGAGCAACAGAAAGCGTTATAGAAAGTTAAATCGAGTTTTGGCCCCATTTGTTAAAAGGCCGGAATAACTTTATGCAGTGAATAACTCTCTACCCTTTGTTTCAATCCCTGCAAAGATTTCAGTTTTTGCCCTCCTAACTGTGACTATGCACAGTGTAAGCACACCCGGTAAAGAGTTGTGCAAGAAATGTGAAGTATATTAATTCTCATACTCTGGACTTACTAGTGCCACTGGATAAAGATATCCGGTCTTTGAACAGCTTTGGCCTGGTTATGAAATGAGCATTGTGTGCGACATGACTCGTAATGTTGCCCTTGGCAACCATTTGTGTTGGGAATATTTGTTCCCTATAGATTTGAAAAAATGAATTAGAAATGACTCCCTTTCATAAACCATTTGCCAAGGGTAACATTAGGGAAATGTTATGTACTTATTGACAGAGTGGGAGGGCCAGACGGGAAAGTATTTGGCCCGAGGTCATGGCGAGTACGTGCACGATGACGGAGAGCCAAATATTTTCCTGTCCGGCCCGACCTAAACTCAGTCAATAATAATAATAATAAAGCACTTATATAGCGCTATTTACATAAGAATGATCAGTAGCGCTTTACAATAATTCACTTAAAAACCTTAATTCAAATGATATGGTGGTACAATTGAAACCAATTGAATAAAAATTAAATAAATAAATAAATAAAATAAGGAAAAAGGTTCTAGCCTGCCCGAAAAAGGTGGGTCTTAAGTTTTCGTTTAAAATTACATAGTGATAGAATGTCACGCAACTCAGCCGGCAGGCTATTCCACAGACATGACGCAGCAGCATAAAAAGACCTGGCACCAAGCGTAGGAAGCATTTTCTCCTTAAGGCTGGTTTCCATATAGTCGTCCCTGTCGCTAGAATCGTCTCTGTCGCTTGAAAAGAGCTTCCCGTGGTGAAAAACGACAGACGCGATTGAAGCGATTCTTGCGATACCTTGGTTTCCATTAAATCGTTTGTATCGGATCAAACGGTAAAAAAGACTGGCACTAGGAATTTTTTTGCCGACTAAATCAAAATTATAATCAGTCAATCGAAGAAGAAGACTTTTGGCTTGTTATTTGCTTCTCCG
The DNA here is from genome assembly GCA_949126865.1 of Montipora capitata. NCBI lineage: Eukaryota > Metazoa > Cnidaria > Anthozoa > Scleractinia > Acroporidae > Montipora > Montipora capitata. The sequence continues at coordinate 19,651,067 of OX421457.1, read as the reverse complement.
TGTTATTTTGCGAAGAAGAAGAGAGAGAGAAAATCAAAGAAAGCATCGGTTTTGGGTTCGGCCGATATTCCAGGTTCTTCTGTTCTTATCATCCTTCTAAAGTTTGTTATAAAGACATTCATACCGCTGTATTTCTTCCATAAATGTAGATGTGTTATTCGCGTTGCTTGCCGCCATTTTGAAGAGTGTGTATGGACGTGAAGTAAGCAATCAGGTGCATCATGGGATATGTCCCAACGCTTCTGTCGCTTCTATCGTTTGAACCCGGTTTCCATTAAAAATATGCGATCGCTTGAGAGTCTTTTCCGGTCGTCTCTGTCGCAAGGATAGAACTCGAATCTATCTCGGACGACTGATCGTTTCTGTCGCAAGGATCGTCCCGGGATCGTCCCGGGTGATCGCTAGAGCGTTTCCATATGATCGTCCCTGTCGCTTCCAAAATTTTGAAGCGACAGAGACGATTGTAACGACAGGGACGACTATATGGAAACCGGGCTTTAGGCGGCTCCAGTAAAAGACTACTATTTGATCTTAGATTATAAGAGGACTTAGGCTTTACAGTAATTAAATCACTAATATATGGTGGTGCCAGTCCGTGAATAGCCTTAAAAACTAAGATTAATATCTTAAAATGAATGCGAGCGCGAACTGGCAGCCAGTGAAGATCTTGAAGTGTTTGTGTAACATGAGAATACTTGCAAATGTTCATAGCAATTCTTGCTGCTGCATTCTGAATACGTTGTAATTTGACAATCCAAGCGACTAGTGTTAAATGCATGAATGAGTGCCCATAAATGATCACGGGATAAGTACTTTCTAATGCACCTAATTGCGTTCGACGAAAAGGAGAACGCGTCTAATTTCGTTTTTGCGTCCTGTGTCTTTCGAGTTGGTGTGCCTGTGTACGGCTATGCAGAATTTTTCGAGATTGCTGTAAGGACTCCAAAATGGCCCCCTACTTGATTTTTGCAGGGGCATGTGTCGGCCGGGAAACTGGTGCGAACTTACGACGACATCTGACCTCGTTTTCGCTCTCGTTTTAGGATATTTTTATATTCATTGTAATGCGCATTTGATCATTTCTGTATGGACGTATGCGCAATAGAAGTATTAAATTAAACTACGTCACATTGTCGTTACATGTGATAAGACATGTGGCGAACATGTGAGCAGGCCATGTGAGCTCGTCTTCACGATACAGTCGTAGGCCTCGCCATTTTGTGCTCTCAGCGTTGGATTTTGGTGAGTTTAAACGCTTCGACGGTAGCATTTATCGAAATCTGAGGGAATTGTCTTTGTTTATTTTATATGCTAACAAACACGACTTTGAATCGCCATGGCTTTCAGGATGTTAACCGTGGGAACAGATATATTTTGATTGCATTTGTTGACTAGTTACAGTCGTGACAGATACATGCATTGTACATGTAGCTCTTTATCCGGTCGAATACCGTTTGAAATCGGTGGAAAAGTACTCTGAAGGCAAGATCCACAAGGGTGAGGTTGAACCAAGGAACGGCAAATTGTGTAAATATTGTCTACTTCATTCATCAGGGATAATACTTGAATCAGTTGCAATGAGTTTGTTTACGCTGACGATAAACGAGCAGACGATTGCAAATGTTTGCTTATGTTTGTGCCGCTTCCAGCCGAGAATAATGTATGTTAAATATACTTTTACAAATTAGCTTTTACGCTTAAACATTTGCAGTTAATGTGAGAACATTTAGTACGACATTTGAAGGGTAAAAATTGTGAGCCTACGGAAACTGGCGCTGTCACGCAACGTATCAACAAATCGCAGTTTGTACAGGGGACCACTTAGCTGGAATCGGACTTTGACATTATGATATATCTGTCTGTAAAACCTTCGTTGCCGATCAGTTTAGCAATAGACCGGGGTTGAAAGTCAGGTGGTGAAATCATTTATTTTAGGTATATATATTTACGTGACGGCGTCGAACGCACTCTCACAATCTTTGATTACTACTATTATTATGTAAATGATAGAAAGATGAATTACAAAGTTTAGTAACATGTGTTGACATACTCAAACGACTATCAAACCACACACCAAGATTTCTTACACACAAACTTGGATCGATGTCATATTCCAATGAGCATTTTATCATATGGGCTCCATACACTATTCCTGAGCACTCAGAATATAACGTTTGGACAAAATAAGTAACAAAAATTTGCACAGAAAATTCAACAAGCATGTTGTTTGCATTTGCTTTTCTGGCTGCAAGTAACTTGGATGTTTAAAAGCGACGAAATCGCATCGTACAAAGCAGTATGGGCCGTACGGTTTTTTCCGGCCCTGCTCGCGCTGATGCGTATGGCCTTCGTACGGGATTTTGCCATTAGTTTTACAATGAAAGCACGTGCGTGGCCGTACGGGCCATATGATAATTAGAAACTACACACCGAAGTGGAGGTGGCTGGTGGTGGATATTTACCGAGCCGCGAAGCGGCAAGGTAAATATCCACCACTAGCCACCGACACTGAGGTGAATAGTTGTTGTTAGTATATACTAAAACAGTGAAATAATATAGCACAAAAAGATGATTTTAATTCATTTATTTCTGCAAAGATTAGAACATTTTGGGGCGCAAATTCCGCGGGAATTGCTCGGAGGTGAATAGCAATGTCAACAGGAGCCCATGAGTAGGAGACTCCCTATGCAATATATTCTTGAGTCAATCTTTGCGCGTATCTTTCTATTTTTAGAACTGACACTTCAACAGGAGACTCGCATTTACATCAATTTACATCAAGTTAAACAATTTGCGTGCATCGTTTGCATGACTTTATTCTGATTGGCCGTTCTAAACAGTGCGTGCAGAGCCGAGAAATCCCTGGCATTCTAAAAATAGAAAGATCCGTGCAAAGGTTGACTCATAGGGCTTGTATGGGAGGCAAGCTCCTACATGTGGGCTCCTGCTTAAAACGATTGTTTCTACCGCCGTAAACAGCAATAGATGTCTTGGGATTGGAATTTCAGCCATGGTACCGGGTGTTGTCGGTGACACAGCAATCTGCCATGAGAACGGAATGTCTAACCGTTTTCGAGACAGTGTTCCTCCTCGGTTCCCGTTACAGTGCAGCCTGCTTCCAGCTCTACTGTCATATCTCAGCCCACATTCATTAATAACAAACCATAGAGGCTTTTCATCAACACAGGTGGAGTGCAGAAAGACTGAACTGTGTGAAAACGTAAGTTTATCTTGTGACGAGGTGCTTGCACCGCTAAATATCCCAGTAGCTATGATGAAAATATGTGTTGAGGCAGCTTGTCGTGTTAGTTACTCAGACACAAAATCCAGCATTTTCATTAGTAGAAAAATCCAGAACCTCAGGCGGAAAGAAACCACCTCTTGACCGCAATTAGTCAACGACACCTTTTATCCCCCTGGGTCCCGACATTGACTGCATTGTCTCACTTGTCCAATCACAGTCACGCCTCCTTCGTGTTGACAAAGTTTAAAAACATATTCAAAAAAGTGTCGTTGACTAACGACAGGCAAGGACCCTTTTTGGGGTCTTATGCATTGTATGCAGACAGACCCCAAAGTCAGAGGCAGATCTTGATTGTCAGTGAGTCAGTTTTTTCAGGACGAGATCACACGTGACAGATCTCCGAGAGCATAAATAGGCTGGGTACTAGTAATTGCGAGTCATTGTCGTGTTGTCGTCGTTGTGTATTAAATCTACAGTCGTGTTCCCTGTTTTGGGAAAATGTTGAAGAGCTTTCCGTCGCAAATTAGTTTTAATTGTTCAAGGTAAGTTACTTCTGTTTCAAAATTGCTCTGTCCAGCTGTTTATGAATGTTTACATCTTGAAATGACCAATGAGAATACGCTTTTTATTAACTTGAGATTGAATGTACTTTGTTTTTCGACCTTAAGCCGGTGACTGTAGCTACTAATCAGTCGCTATTTTTCTTTTGTTTGCGTTAATTTATAGACCTTATTCTTTTGTCCAATGCAAGTGCAAATTAGCCTACCAAGCCTCGATACCATACAGTGAATGGAAAGGAATTCTTGCTCTAAAATGAGGCTTGGTAGGCTAATTTGCACTTGGATGAAAGAATTATAAATGTGACCGCCATTTATGAATAAGGTGATTTTTGTAACTCTCGTGTTTATGTTATTCGTGCTTGTTCAAAAGTTGTATTTAAAAAAGATAAAGGTTGTTAAAAATGCGTTCAACTTCGTGGGTTTGATTTTCAAAGTTTTAAAACTCTGCAGCAAATTCTTTCCCAACCGCAGAAATTAGCTTATTTGTAAATCTCTTCTGCAAAAAAGCATGTGTTTCCGTTGCGTTTTATCTTTACAAAAGCCAAGTAAACATGCCCATGGAAGTTACGGAGCCGCAAAAGTAGAAACTTTCTAGAAAGACAAATTAACACACCTGTCAACAAACTTGAATTCCGCACAATCACCGATTACCCTGCGATAGCAGGAAAGCCGAGATCTCGTCATGTGAAAGAAGAATAATCAAGACATCATTGGACACATTTGTCTTTGGTGGTATTTTAGTTTACGAGGAAATACAGTATAACATCATGTTCGGAAAAGTCGCGGACCAAGGATACCATACTGTATTTCTTAATCTTTCATATTCTTCATGTACGTCACGATTTGCTCGAATATGCTTGTGTTCAATTTTTCCAAGAGCGTATATACCTTGTAATGTTTTAGCAAGACTTATTGCAACATATATTTGACCATAGTTAAAGCTTCTTTGTTTGTTAAGATGAAAGCTTATTACTATTCTATCCATTGTCAGTCCTTGTACTTTGTGGACAGTGCAAGCCCATGCTAATGTAATTGCAAACTGTGTTCTTTTGTATCTCAGGTAATGATAGCTTACTAGGTCTTACTTTTATCTTTGTCAAGATAGGTTCAACAGCTACTACTTTGTTTTCTTTAGCATATATTGGGTATTGCTATTATTTATCATCTTTTGTCCTGCTTTATCATTATTAAACTTAGTGAATATTATTGACGGCCTTTGAGTATTTGGATTGACATATTTTGACTACTGTGCCAATCTGACCATTGATCAATCTATCTGCAATGTCAATATTAGCTGTAAGCATCACTCTTGCCGTTTCTTTTAAATGAAGTTCATAATCAAGTCCACCAGTTTCAGATCTTCCTCTTGCCAATACTCTGTCAATATCTTGTTTATTGACGTTGTTAGGATATTGACCTGTAGCTTTCAGGATAAACATAGCTTTAGGAATCATGGCTAATTTTAATAAACAAACTTTATTTGAGGTGTAGGGTTGGCGCAGTGGTGAGAGCACTCGCCTCCCACCAATGTGGCCCGGGTTCGATACCCAGACTCGGCGTCATATGTGGGTTGAGTTTGTTGGTTCTCTTCTCTGCACTGAGAGATTTTCTCCGGGTACTCCGGTTTCCCCTCTCCTCAAAAACCAACATTTGACTTGATTTGTCTTAATTGTTAATTTCAATTTACAGTTTCCCCAATTAGTGCTCCAGCGCTAGAACGACTAGACACTTAAATAAAGTTCCTCTCCTTTCCTTTTCTTTCCTTTCCATACAATGAAAGGGAGAGATTCCAGAGGTTATCCCTATGCGATGGTATCCGCCCGGATGTTATTGATCTAGAGTCGATTTTTATGAGGGAGGAAAATTGGAGTACCCGGAGAAAAACCCTCGCAGTCAGATTGAGATCGACTGAACCTCAGCCCACATACGACATCAAGGCCAGAGATGAACCTGGGTCGCAGAGGTGGGAGGCATGGTTGATAACCACTAAGCCATCCTGACTCCCCTTTTGGAGATTAAGCTGTTATATATCACCAAGAGCAATAATACTTATACCAGCAAAAAGCTGTGAGTTGTTAATATCAAGTATCTCTTTTAGTCATTGATGAATATGGAGGAGAGTAGTGTTATTAACCGTTGAGATCTTATCTATTATTATACGTTCAGCTCACACAGTGATAATCTCATTTGTGTTCTTTTCTGGTCAGATATTGCAGGTAGGAAATCACCTATATTTTTAGGTATTGCTAATGCTGTGTTAATGGTTGTACCATCAAAGTTTATTGCTGCTACTCCAGTAGATGCTGCTAGTAAGACTGTTGGTTTCTCAGGATTCATTGGAGGATGTCTATAGGTTTTTTTTAAGTGTGGTAGATTGTTTTAATCAAATGACTTTTTCCAGCACCACCACTTTCAGTTATAAACAAATAAACTGGTTCAACATTTTGTGACTTCAGGCTGTTGAGGTTTTTCATTTTATTTCTAATCCATGAAAGCACCCTGTTGTAAGCTTTGCGTTGCATTTTATTTAATGATCTAACTGATTGACGTAATTGATCATCAGATATTTCTGTTGACTGATTATACATTGTTATTGCTGATGGACTGTGATTTTCAGTAGTTTGGGAATTTGCAGCAAGCTCTGAGGGTACTTGTTCATTGAACACCTCATCTACTGATGATTCATCTTGGAATTCTAATTGTATTTCAGCATTCTCTTGATCATTTATTGGGTCATATGAATGTATGACAGTGCTCTGCTTGTTGCTTAGTGGTGGGTTTAAATGAAAGTTTTATCTTTGTCAATTGATTCCGATGTGGAATTGTAATCGTGGGAACATTTTATCCAGAAATACTTGATTCAATTTGCTTGGCTCTCGAGAATTTAGTGTCCAGCCTTGGGAATGATGGAAGTGGCTGGACCAGTTCCCTTGTGGCAGCTGAAGTTGCAGCTGGAGGAGTTGCTGATTCGTTCGTCAAAGCCACTTCCAAGAACTAGAAGGGCGCACCAAGTTAATTCCGCTTGTTTGTCCATCCCTAAAACCCTCGAGGGTAGTCAAGAACCACTCCAGTTTACAGACGGGGTCAATAAAATGTCCAAAGATCGCCCGTAGTTTCTGTTCTGGAATAAAGTTGTTTTCTTAGAGTTGTGTTTTGCAGTTGATAAGGGAAATTTTTACTGTATGAAAAGTCACCACTCTGACTGGTTCCTTAGATGTTCTCACTAGACCACATGATCAACTACACCAGATGGATGAGTTTACATATACCTGATATGAGTTTACTCCACCAGGAGTCCACAAATGGACATTTCCTTGTTCACAAGACAAGGAACGTTTTCTCTTCAATAACTTTAGATCGGTCCACAGCAAGAGAAAGGCGTGGCACAGGTACTCGAAGAAGGGTCGCATCATCCTCGTAGCTCCCTAAGAACTGGAAAAGCTTCATTTAAGTTTGTGAGTTGTTCTTTTTTCTGGGTAAGGAGTTGCAGGCTATTGACATGAGGGGAAGGAGATGTACACCACCTATGGTGAATTCGTCCTCAGTTCTCAACCAACAGAGATGATGGACTGCTCCCAAGAAGAAGCAGACCTGACTTTTGTTGCATGCATAAAATGCCTCACAATCCAGCTACGGTAAAATTCTTATCACGCTGGTTAATTGCGGAACAACTGGGACCACAAAGAAGCAATGTTTTCCCGATGTTCTTCTCAATCACTGGACGCGACACAGTATCTTTCTTTTCCGGGATGGGGAAAACATCTGCCTCAATGTTGGCTTCAGTTCCAGAAGAGATTTCTGAGCACGCGATGGTCCTAATTGAGAGTTGTGCTTCTTCATAGCAGAACAAGCTCCCAAATAACAGTGCAAAAAGCAAGACAAACTATTCTCGAAAGGCAACCGAACCTTACTGAGAGAATAGTCCACCAACTCAAGCAGCTCTTCCTCGGCAAACAAGGCGTGCAGTATACCAGGCTGGGCACATTTGGGGGAATGCACTTGTTCCAAAACCGACCTACCAAGTCCTTCTGACTGGGGCTGGGAAAAGATGAAGCGGGTGGAAACCGGTGTGGACACTGTTACCTCAAGCACAACAGATATGTGCCAGAGCGAGTCTGGTATGTGCAGCGCTCTCCAACCGCGGCGGCTAAGTGACATAGCTATGTCAACATAAGGGCTGCTAATCAATGAATATGTTTATTAAAATGTTCTCTGTGGCCACTTGACACACTAGACCAAAAAGTGAGGTCATCTACAACATACATAAACCATTGTATTTGATGTTTAAAGTTCTACAATGACTTGAACAGAGGCTTTTAATCCATAGACTTTTTCCGATACGGTGACTATGGGAGCTATTATGGGATTCTCAGGGGGCAAATACATAGTTATTTGCCCCCTGAGCATCCCATAATGTTTCTCAAATCAACAGAAATCAAAACGGCCGCCTTATCGGTGAAAAAGTCTATTCTTGGTTTGCATCCTCGTGATGAGACGGCCATATTGGTGTAAATGGCCCCACAAGTTTTGCATAAGAGTCACATTCCCAAGACCGTTTCCTTGCATTTTTCTGTACGCCAACATGGTCGCCGTGACGTCAGCTGCAAACTGGACTGTACTTCCGGATTTTTATGACGCAGTGCTCACGTGACAACTGCTAGTAATAAATCGTTTCTTCTTCATATTGATCGCTTTACCTTAAGCCGCGGCTACACGAGCGATTTTTGTCTCGCGCCGGTGGTGCGATTTTTTTCAGATTTTGTCGCGTCGCCTGCGCGGCTACACTTGGGACAAATTTTGGCGACAAATTGAAGGCCGCGCGAATCCTATACTTTAAGAGACCCGGGCACTATAAACAGAGATTCCTACTTTAATTTCATTGGCTAAATAGTCTTTAGTCGCGTCGCAAGCGCGGGAAAAAAGAATGCAGGGTGGCGACATGGTCAACTATCTCTGTGATTTTGTCGTTTCAACTCTGGCGACTTTTTCTTGCGATTTTTTCACCCGTCGCGTCGCCAGTTCAAGGGTGGCTACACGTGCGATTTTCATCTCGCGCTGGCGACGCGACAAAGTTTGAAAAAATCGCATCACCAGCGCGAGCAAAAAATCGCTCGTGTAGCCGCGGCTTTATATGTTCCGCTAATTGATAGGTTTTATTTATGCATTTTTTCTTATTAGCCATTATGTCATGCCTGTCAAATGATGCCACGCCCATTTTATACCATAACAATCTCCCGGTGTCCCTTACGTCAAAAAATGGGCCCTTTGCAGGTTAGTGATCACATGGTACAAAAACCGCCCTACTGGGACGCAAATTGCCCACTGGGACATCTAAAACAAAGAAAATTTAAATTATCTTGCCTCGTTTAAGATGTCCCTGTGCGCAATTTGCGTTCCAGTATGGCGGTTTTTGTACCATGTGATCACTAACCTGCAAAGGGCCCGTTATAAGGACTATTAGTTCTTTTGTTTTACCAATTTTCATGCTTGCATTGCAAAACAAACGATTTCTCCCGTAACAGCAGTACTGTTAGCAAAGTGATCACCAAAGGGTTCACGAAAATATGAGGCAAATGTCTTAAAAAGAATCATTGAACGTGTCAGCAATATGACGAGAGCAAATCGACTGCACCATCTCTTGTAATATTCCGTGTAAACCCAAATGGAGAGCCTGTGTGCAGGATACAGCACGAGATTAAATTTTAAAAAAAATCCTGTATAGACAGAGTCGATATGAAGTACACTCACCTTAGTTATACGTTTGGCCATGGCTTTCAATTACTCTGAACTTACCTAAGTGAGCCCCTGTTAGGTAAGTTTTAGTGATCCCTTATGCCTATAATTCCGGGGCCAGTTATCCCTACCCCTAGAATTACTGAAACAGTTGTCCCTAAAATTGCTTACCTTTAAAATTTGACAAGAAGTGGAAATTATAAACAGAAAACCAAATACTGCATAATTATACGAATTCTCTTTAGTTGTACATTAAGTAACCTAAAAAATAATCTCCCTTCTATAGATCGTTTTCACTGTCACGCAATAAAAAAATAAATCGAAAACCATCCAGTGGAAAAAGTCAAGAATTCGTGATGTTGTAGAAGATAAATGAAGAAGACACTTCTCCAAGTTTTAGGCCTGTGCGTTTCCCCAAACTTCAGATATTCGTCGAAATGTTTCGCAGAAATTTACAGAGCCCAGTATGAAAACGCCATGTTGGTGCACATCTGTGGTGCACCAATATGGCGGTCGGAAAATAGTGTCAACATCTGTTACTTACTTTGGCTATCTAGGCGAGTGATCATCTGTACTGAACAGACAGCTATTTACCTAAGCACTTTTCCTAATGCTTTAAATTCTAAAAAGGCTCAAAACCATGAGATAAATATATATTTCTCAATAAACTCGATCGTCCCCTCGTGTCACGCACAGCTATAACTCAGAAATTTAAAATGCACTGGTTTTTAAACGAAGCACGCTATTGAGCTTTAAAATTGCAATGGATACAAATTTACCGCCTCTTATGCCTAATGAGGATAAAAACTTTCGTGGCTCTTTAGTTTTGGATTTTAGAAAATGATGACGTCACGTGAAAACGATCTATTACTGTTTACTTAACTCAAAGTCCTGTGACGAAGCTAGACAATCCTTGGTGGGCACTCGGTGTCTAACATTTGCAGACAGCAGACAAATAGCCCTGATAAACAGTATTTAAGTCTAAGAACCCATTTTAAAACGGTTAGCTTTCATTAATTGAAAGCTAACCGTTTTAAAATGGGTTCTTAGACTTAAATACTGTTTATCAGCGCTATTTGAAATGGGTGTTTAGACTTAAATACTGTTTATCAGCACTATTTGTCTGCAGTCTGCAAATGTCAGACACCGGTGGGTCAAGTACTTGGTTAGGCGCGATTTTTGTGGGATACCCACATAGATGCCAAGTTGTAGGGAGAGGCTCGCTGGAGATTTAATGGCGCACCTAATCCGAGCGAGCAACAAAGGCGCAAACTTTTCGAGGGGAGTCCGGGGGGGATGCCCTTCCCCCCACCCCCCAAGGGAAAGTTTTTAAATCTGAGTTCTCCTAGATCCCTTTTCCTGCATAATTTCTGAGTTGATTTAATGACAAATTTTACCATGTCACTTCGAGCAAACAAACACGAGCAGTGAGAAGAAAAGGGCTCTGGGGTCTAGAATTTATTGATTTCTCGTTAATTTGCCGCTGATTTCTCGTCGATTTCACGATTTCGCAGATCATGAACAGTTTTACGTTTGTGGAACAATAATTTTATATTTGTTAACCCAAGCTCAGCTGGAGATTTTGCTTGCTTGGCTGGAGAGCTGGAGATTGAGTGTGAAAGCTGGAGACTTGGCATCTATGTACCCAGCTCGAACAGCAGAAAGTTTTACCTCGTCGTCGGCGTAATAATCCTTACATTGTAAAAATCAAGCACCAGTCATAAGTTTAACATTTTACGTTCCAAGTGCTTGCTATTTTTAGTTCTTTTTTGACGATAAACGGTGTGCTGCAGTTGGCTTCACCGTATAAAAAGTGCTCATTGAAACATCCCGCTTTTGGGTCAGTGTGGGTGGGCTCAGATTTCGGCATCACGTGACAAATATCACTGAACCGTTCGTGTTCAAGGAGTAAGCGATTTGGCTCAAATCGGGTAGGTTTATCCGTTTATAAGGGATTTTTCGGGTCACTTTTGTCTACAGAAGCCCACAGACTAGCATCATTAAGTTGGAAAGTGGGTAAAGCGAAGCCTTTGAAAGAACACAGAGGTGAGAGATGGTTTCATGCAGACTGGGACGCCTAAATTGCTCTGTTGTAACCATGGCGGTTCACGAGCAAAGTTGTCTCTCTGGCCTTTCTGTGGACGAATTCCAGAACCTACCGATACAATTTGGGCAAGTTTTGAAAGCTAGAAACTTCAATGGAAGCTGTATTTTGCTTCTAGGACTGGGTGGCCCGACACTTATAAAAAAACCTATGAAATGACAATCGGGTGTCTTCCCTTGTCAGGGAATGGCAGAATTACCCAGACTTCTTTTGGGCATGAAGGAGGCAACTTGAGAAGCACGAGACTGGCCCTCATCAAATGGCTGAAGCGCGACCGGAGGAAAAAGGTAGAAGAACATTTCTAGCCAGATACTAAGGAGAATCCCTGGTGTGTGCTGTTAATTAATGTAGCCTTTTGATTTCTGAACAAATATTTAACATAGAATATTCGCGACAAAGTAGTGCTTTTCTCGCTGTTATTCTTGTAGAAAAAAACTGCGTAGCCTTTCGTCAGTTGTTCTTGTCAAAAAAACGGTATAATGTAAATAAGGGAACACTGAGATTTATATTTGTAGATTACTGAAGTGAAACTCAGTCTGTATCTCTATGCAATAAGCGCATTCAAAATTTCCTCATATTACCGTGTAAAAAAGTCTGTTTTTGAATGATTTTCCTGCTACTGCATATGAAACACAATCGAGTTTTCCTCCCCGTTCTCTTTACATGATCTTTGCGGAAGTTACATTCTGTCCCCCAATAAACCTAGAACAACCAGTTATGGTCTTAAGTTATCGTCCTTACTTAATCAGCTAAATTGTGGAATGCGCTACTGAGTTAACAGGTGTTAAAATGAGAATCCAGGCAAACATTTTGTATAGCCGCTTTTCTGTTGAATTAATTAATTTTTCTTAAAATATTTTCTATTAATTTAGCTATACATCCATAGATGCTATGTATTTTAGCTGTAAATGTAATGTCTCCCAAGATAGTAGCTCTTGTAGTTACTCTGAATTCCTAGATGACAGAAAGTTGAATGCATTTGTGTTTGTTTCCTTGAGCAGGGCGCGTGCGTACACTTTGTATTCCGCGACCACAGTGCTTACCATATGAGAGATAAAAGGACTTTTCCCTTGAATATATAAGCTATCGAAATCTTACGTTAAATTGTAATGACAAGGGCGGTCTGATGGAGCTGTGAGTAGGCGTGGAATTTGTCACATATGGTTTAGGGGCCGACATATCTCTCCCTCAATGCCGTACCGGGAGGCAAGGTCGGTAGAAGAAAGCAGCGAAAGGCCAACTGCGTCCAAAAGCGATCGCACGGGCCGAAATCTCGGGATGACTCGTTTGGTACGACGCTCCAGCGCCATGTCTGGAGGTACTGCGTTTTTCTCTCTTGTTCAAACATTCCGTCGGCGCATGCGTAAGTGTTCTGGCTCTCCGATACGTAGTCTACCAAAAAAAGAAAATAATAATAATAATATTAATAAATTAAGATGCTGGTTAAGTCAGTTACAAGGAATTGACATTCAGTTAAACAGATTCTACAGGCATAAACAAGTAAGGTAAGAAGCGCGCGTGTCTGGTCTTCTGGAGCCAGAGGTGAGAGATGGTTTCATGCAGACTGGGACGCCTAAATTGCTCTGTTGTAACCATGGCGGTTCACGAGCAAAGTTGTCTCTCTGGCCTTTCTGTGGACGAATTCCAGAACCTACCGATACAATTTGGGCAAGTTTTGAAAGCTAAAAACTTCAATGGAAGCTGTATTTTGCTGCTAGGACTGGGTGGCCCGACACTTGTAAAAAAACCTATGAAATAACAATTTGGTGTCTTCCCTTGTCATGGAATGGCAGAATTACCCAGACTTCTTTTGGGCATGAAGGAGGCAACTTGAGAAGCACGAGACTGGCCCTCATCAAATGGCTGAAGCGCGACCGGAGGAAAAAGGTAGAAGAACATTTCTAGCCAGATACTAAGGAGAATCCCTGGTATGTGCTGTTAATTAATGTAGCCTTTTGATTTCTGAACAAATATTTAACATAGAATATTCGCGACAAAGTAGTGCTTTTCTCGCTGTTATTCTTGTAGAAAAAAACTGCGTAGCCTTTCGTCAGTTGTTCTTGTCAAAAAAACGGTATAATGTAAATAAGAGAACACTGAGATTTATATTTGTAGATTACTGAAGTGAAACTCAGTCTGTATCTCTATGCAATAAGCGCATTCAAAATTTCCTCATATTACCGTGTAAAAGTCTGTTTTTGAATGATTTTCCTGCTACTGCATATGAAACACAATCGAGTTTTCCTCCCCGTTTTCTTTTCATGATCTTTGCGGAAGTTATATTCTGTCCTTCAATAAACCTAGAACAACCAGTTATGGTCTTAAGTTATCGTCCTTACTTAATCAGCTAAATTGTGGAATGCGCTACTGAGTCAACAGGTGTTAAAATGAGAATCCAGGCAAACATTTTGTATAGCCGCTTTTCTATTGAATTAATTAATTTTTCTTAAAATATTTTCTATTAATTTAGCTATACATCCATAGATGCTATGTATTTTAGCTGTAAATGTAATGTCTCCCAAGATAGTAGCTCTTGTAGTTACTCTGAATTCCTAGATGACAGAAAGTTGAATGCATTTGTGTATGTTTCCTTGAGCAGGGCGCGTGCGTACACTTTGTATTCCGCGACCACAGTGCTTACCATATGAGAGATAAAAGGACTTTTCCCTTGAATATATAAGCTATCGAAATCTTACGTTAAATTGTAATGACAAGGGCGGTCTGATGGAGCTGTGAGTAGGCGTGGGATTTGTCACATATGGTTTAGGGGCCGACATATCTCTCCCTCAATGCCGTACCGGGAGGCAAGGTCGGTAGAAGAAAGCAGCGAAAGGCCAACTGCGTCCAAAAGCGATCGCACGGGCCGAAATCTCGGGATGACTCGTTTGGTACGACGCTCCAGCGCCATGTCTGGAGGTACTGCGTTTTTCGGCGCATGCGTAAGTGTTCTGGCTCTCCGATACGTAGTCTACCAAAAAAAGAAAATAATAATAATAATAATAATAATAATAATAATAATAAATTAAGATTAGCCAGATACTAAGGAGAATCCCTGGTGTGTGCTGTTAATTAATGTATTACTGCTAAATTCACTTTAAAATTTATTTTTG
>OX421457.1:19618816-19628816 GCA_949126865.1 Montipora capitata | reverse complement strand
GTTGGCGGGCAAAGCGATTCACGACCGCATCAATAAAAACAATCAGAAATTGGAATTTTCCCACCGATGCGAACGATTTTGGTGAAAACAACAACCACGATCATTTATATCGATTCCTACAGCAGAGACAACGACAAGAGCGAGGTGGTGGATTACTTCTGGGTAAAAATAGCCCCTTTAGGAACATACCGATTTGAAATATTTTATAATAAGGAAGGTACTCCCATGCATCACAATATTTACATTCAAGATAGGCAAAAACTTGCAGACGATCAAAAATGGGCTTGGATAATACTCAATACAGAAAACGGAAACGGTGGAATGCACCACCTAGATAAATCGGACTCTCACATAGAGATCACCGCGTGTAGTGATCAGGTTGTTCAAAGATTGCGAGAAATATAGCGAATTTAAATATTTTATCACAAAAAATGCCTTTAGTCAAATCATTAAATGGTATTTCGATGCCGATTCGTGGAAGGAACATGCAAGAGAGAACATCAAAAAATAGTAACGATAAGTCATTCACGAGAGATCAAACCGAAAGATCTACGCCCGAACCGAATCTCGAGATGGTAGTCTAAAAGCAAAAACCACTCAGCGATTCTCATTCTCGATTGAGAGAACAGTTGGCAGCGCATCGACGAGAGGATAAAAATTGCGAGAAGTAAGAAAGAGACAAGATTTGGTGAATGGAATTTCCCAGTTTTTAGATGAACGAAGAAGAATTAATAGGTTTGATCGGTGAAAATAAGATGTCCTCCAAAGATGGAGTTTCGTCTTCGAAAGAAGAAAAAAATAAACATTCGGATCTATTGGATTATCTACAAAAACAAAGACATCTTGGATAGTGTCAAACAGACACAACAGGAAACGGGTCGATGCGTACAACTCCTGACTTCTCTGGTGACGGGAATAAATCCGAATCAACAACAACAGAAAGGATCGGAGAGCACGAAGTACATACAAAATCTAGGTCAACAACGAAGACAAAATCGAATGTTGGAAGTGCTAGAACGCGTGGAACAACAGATGCAAGACGAAAGAGCCATCGAGGAATTACAAATATTAAAAGACATGTTAAAATCGAATCCTCTTTTGCGACGCGTGACTGGTGGTGGCGATAATACTAACAGATCTACAAACACTGTAAAGCAAAAATCGTGTTTAAATCGACCCGCAGTGGAGACGACTTCAAATCTAGAAGAACGCGCGAGTAACAAACGTCTGCGTGACGACGAATATGGAGATTACAAGGACGATAATCTAGCATGGAGTGAAAGCGATAAAGAAAGAGAATTTGAATTAGCATTAAATAAATTATTATCAGAGTGATGGCTCTCACGGTAGGTAATGTGGGTGGAGAAACTGCAGCCGAACGTTTACAGGATTTATTAAATATTAAGGAGGAAGAACGTAGAAAGCAAAAAGCCGAGGAACAAGACGGCGAAGGTGCCATAAAAGTGGGTAAATACACTGATACGATCATGGTCAAAGAACAGCTGGAACATACTCAAGAACAATTTATGTTTGATACGTTAGACGATCATTACGAAGAAAGAATTAGACCCGACGTGAATGAAAGTGATTTCACGGTGGGCCGATATCATTTCAACTTAAGACCACAGGGCAAATATGTGACGAATCCGTCGACGTGGACGTTGGAAACGTGGATATCCATTCATCGAAAAGAAGTGGATTCTCGCACTAAAACCGTTGGGTGGATTTTTGTTAATCATCCTAGGACGGCTAAAGATGGTCAAAAGTTCGTGAAACTTTCTTTACTGGCAAACAAATACATGATTTCGAGTATTCAGGTGCCTTTTTCAGACCAGAAAGAGTTAAACGCCACGACGTTTCTGTATCGACTACGCGTGAAATTGATGTACATGTTAAACTATCAGTGGGCAGAAAAACAGGATAAAAAATACATACATAAAACATACAATAGGAGTGGTTTATTGCACAACATGGCTGGTTCTCTCTTGGGCAAGTCGCGAACTGTGGAAAACGAAAAATTGAACGTGAGTGTGGATCACTCGGAAGTGGAGTGGGATTCTGCAAGATCTGCCATGGATCTGGCTGACGAAGCGACGAATACTTCGACAGGAGGTAAAATGCCTTTTCCGCTGCGAACGCAACCTTTACCCGGTGCAGCCCTGGTAATGCACCCGTTTGTGAGGGTTAAATACAACCTAGATAAGCTGGGTCATTTTTAGATAGCCAAGGAGGCGCATGCAGAAGGTCAAGGCACTAAAATGTCTGCAGATGACATTCGCTATAGAATAGATCGCACCAAGACGAGATTGATAGTGCTCTATCTCAGGCTGCCCGAGAAGGATTTTAAGAAAACCAAAAATGCTTATTTCGATCAACCTCCCACTGATTACGAAACAGATCACATGGTTATAGTGGAGGCGAGTAGGACTTTCAACACCACGAATGATCCGAACAGTGTGGGCATCAGAGTTCCAGAAATGACTAAATTGCAAAATAACATGCCAGATTAATTTGGAATAGCGTTTGTGTTGGACGACGATTTACGCGGCAATGGTTATTTAGGAAGAGAGAAAATTCTATTTTCGCGAAATGGAATTGTCAAATTTCAGATAACCATCGGTGGACAGCCCATCTTTAAGAAAGGACCGATGGATTGGCATGATAATGCGGCCGTGAATAGAAAATTATGGGAAATGCAGTGTGACTTTTGGGCTAAGGAAGGTAATCCCTTGCATCACAACAGCTGCATTCAAGACTGGCAAAAACTTGCAGACGGTCAAAAATGGGCCTGGATAATACTGAACCCAAATGCAAACGGTGGAATGCACCACATAAATAAGTTGGACTCTCAGATAGAGATCACCGTGTGGAGTGATGCAGTGGTTTCAAAATTGCGAGTCGTCATATTCTGGTTAGAGCCCGAAATATTCACGTGTCACAACTCGGTCAATAACAATTGGAGTGGACTTCAACGTCAGCTCACGGCCGCCATTTAAGAGCAATACCCCAAGTGTTATAATAACGAAGGTGATCTATTGGGCGAGTGAACAACAAAAAAAAAGAAAACAAATCATGCACGATACAATACAATTGAGAAGAGCGTGTTTAGCAGACGAAGATATTTCTAGATATTTTAGAGGAGTATTTGGTGGCGATAAATTAGATCTAAACGGTCTAGTGAAAGACATGCAATCCACCTGGGCTATCATCTTGAATACAGACCCCATCTCAAAACGGGGCCAACACTGGGTTGCCGTGGTAAAAAGGCCCGGGAGAGAACATTGTTTATTTTTCGATTCGTACAGTCATCGGCCGTGGATTGCCATCAGATGTTATGGAGCAGTTTACGCTGGTGTCGTCATAACGCAAAAGATTATCAACAAGATTTTAGCACCGTGTGCGGTGATTATTGTTTATTTTTTTAAAAATTATTTTCTAGAGCCGAACGATTAACTAAATTTCTCAGTACTAGATAAATATTTAGATGAAGGCGATGATGAAGCATCACGGTTCACGGGTGGTATTCAAAAATTTTAAATAGCGAAAGACACCAGTACTTGTTATCATCTAAACCACAGAAAATTAGTAGTAATACTAGTTTGTACGGTGGACTGACAGATCTTGAAAAACTAGCAAAAATAAAAGAAGCTGCAGAAGCTGCAGAAGCTTCTACCAGCGCTGCTACTGCGGATACGACTTGGTGAGACAATTAAAGAAGTTCCCTGTCCTCTTTGTAGTACTGCCATATCTACTTCATAACGTAACGACGAAAAAAATCTTAATGTGCGGTGTTCCGGCAAATGCAAATTGCCGTGGTGTAACACGACCGGCAAATATTGGTCGACGTTAGCCAAGTTAGCCATGCATGTATTAGATCGTTTTTAACCGTGTAAAAATGAAAAAATACCCAAGTGGAACACGGTGTTGAAGCGAGTTTGGTGGAATATAAATATAAACACATAAAAAACTCTGAAAAAAGAGCCAATGATCCCTATGCCACAAAACATATGTTGTTACACGGCCATTTCTTTTTCGAATGTGGTTGGTACGTGAAAAAAGACTGTGGCACTAAATGTAATTTTGGTTTAGTGGCAGATGTGCAAGGAAATTATGGAAAAGATTTGACTAGGGATCACATAAAACTCGTCCGCTAAAAAAGACAAGCTTATGTCAAACAAAATAAGACTTTTCACTGAGGGTATCAACGCAAACTAGAGGAACAATTGGCAAAAAAAAAACCGATTTAAATCAAAATCAAAAAACTAACCAAGGCTGGTCTGGTTTTACTTCATTGTCCCAAAAAAGATAATCAAATAATTTACGATCAATGTCTTTCTTTTTTTTAAATTTACTGCATAGGACTCGATGAATCTGATATAAACATTCACTTATTGATTCAGCACTTTATTGATGGGACAACGTTTATTCGAAACGCAAATACAATCCATGGATAACAAACTAAAAGAAATTTTTGAGCTTGTGTTAAACATTGGTGATGCGATTGATAAAAAATAATTTATTTTTATTTTAGAATGGGGAACTTGTTTCTTTTGTTTAGAACCAACTCAATATGATTTATTTGGTGTCTTCTTTTGTTGTTTATCGTGTAGAAATGACTGTCAATTAGTTGAATATCGTTATATAGGTGATTTAAAAAATAATTTTTTTTATTTTTTTATTATCTAATCTTACCTTGTGTAGACAAGCATTTCACATATTGAAAGATAGATTGGATGTTTTTGCAGAATGAAGTATTGTTAATGAAACAACAAATTGCAAAATAAAACTTTGACCCTGGAAAGCCATTCTGTTTTTGTTTTAAACAAAATAAATGGCGATGGTTACTGAATATTTAAGATGTGGTGATTATTATTATAATTATTAATTTAATTAATTTTTTTTAGAATGTCCTTTTTGTTGTTCAAATAAGATTTTCATTCAGAAACTAGATTTATTATATAGATATTGATGAAATCCCAGGATTTCTCCTTTTACTAAAAAATCATATCTTCACCGCGCGAAGTGAACATATCATTTTTATCTTTCACATGTGAGGATATAGGTGTTGTCATGGTAACCAACACGATTAGCCAATAAAACGCGAGCTTTCTCTTCATTGTAACATACTTTTGTACTTCACTATAATTCTTCTCTACTACATTAACAGTTTTATTGCAAAATTTGACATTATCATGCTTTGTTTTTCATAACTTTCATATATTGTTTCATGTTACACAACATGCACGTTTTAGCGGTTGGTGACCACTTTTTCATCATTTCGAAACTCAATAAAACAAGTTGTTTTAAATCTAGACATTTCATCAGTATCTATATAATAAACAGAACATTACATGGCCGCTTGGGGATACGAATTTTATCTCATCGTGCTGAAAGTAACTCTCACTCCTTCGCTTCGCTCACTCGTGAGAGATACTTGCAGCACTCAAAGATAAAATTGGTATCCCCGCGTGGCCATGTAATATCCTCTATTTATATAATCATCTTTTAGAACATCTCGATGTTTCTATATATCCAACTAATAAAATAACTTGTTTCAAATGTCATAAAACTAAAATATTTTAAAATATTTTTTTTAACCTATAGACAAGCGATGCAGATGTAACAGAGTATACGTTTTCATAACTACTCTAAATAATAATAAATTTATTTTTAAATAGATGCTTTGTGTTGGATGTGTGAATATCACAAGACACTCGGCGACTCGAATTTATGTCAAGATCGTTTGAACGAATGTAGTAGCTGTGAATTTTTTAAATGTATTACTGTCTGATGTCATTGAACGGCAATAAAAAGAAAAAAAAAAATTAATTTGTAGAAGCGTGCGTTTATTAGAAAAACGAAAACGACAAGAAGAAGAAGTTTTAAAAAGCAACAAAGAACAAAAAATTATTAATGAACGTTTTAGTAAACCGATATTTACTATAACTACTGATATCTTGACATATGATAATTTTGGTTTGATATTGCATAATCGATTACGTTGTGATTTATGTCGAGTCATGTTAGATCGTGACGGAAGTTTTGATTATAAACCATTTAATCGTGATGGTAAAACACATTGTTTAAATTGTAGATCGAACGATTATTGCATTTCTAAACAGTGCTCTTATGCCATGAATAATACACAGAAAAATTTCTATTGTAATACGTGTTTGTATTTTTTCAGAAGATAACGACATTGTTGATAAGTGTTATTACTGTAACAGAAACACTTATTATATTTTTTGGTTTTATGGACAACCTAGTGGTGGTTATTGCTATTATGATTATTGTGATACGGTGATGATGTTCAGTGATGTTTTATACTTCTTTTAACAGAAATTGTATTTTTTGTGCAAATGAGAAACGTCTTGATCGATGTCTTGACATTAAAGGAATATGTTATCGTCTATTGTTTGTTGTGTCGTAAGATATATTATCGCTGTAAGAATTGTAGAAAAATTTCCTTATCTTTTTATTACACCACCCCTTCTTTAGCTACGATAGTATGTAGACATTGTAAATGGCATCGTTGTCATTTGTTTTAAAATCTTTGAACCCGTTTCCTTTTTGTAATGAGACAATTTTTATTTTTTATTTTTTTCAGAGGATATATTTGTATGTTCTGTTTGTATTGAAAAATTTTATGACTGTTTTATACACAAATCTCTATTAGACATAGAACATGTTGTATTTTTTGACATAAAGCATAATTTTTTTTGAACCCCCTACTTATTTCTTATGGTGTCATAGCTGTACATCCTTAAGTAAGTTTTTACGTTTTACTAAGGCTGAGCGATGTTTCATAAAGGTGTAATCTGATTATTTTTTCATGTCGTAAATGTAGAACCGATAAAAAATGTAATTTTTTTTAATCGAACCAACATGTTTGTAATTTTAAGCATTAAACCCCTTTTAAATAAAAAAATGTATTAAAAACCAGGTTTCTCTTTTTTCATTGTGAATTTACACCCGTTGACCCTCCCTTTTCCAACAACAACCACAACAACAACAAAACGTTTTCTATTAATAACATTTTTGATGTACCGTTGTATATATGCAGTAATTGTTTTTCACCCTTTTCTACTACAGACTATTTTTTACTGTTAAATGTGTTTTTTCTTAAACCACCCAAACATTTTCTATGGTGTAACAAGTGTAAGTCTGTGAAAAAATTGTTTTTGTGTATTTAATTACTAGTTGTCGAAAATACAAGAGACAGATGCATATTCACAAAATCTTTTTTATTAATGGCAGGGTCGTAAAACGAGAAAAAAATTTTTGTTGTTGTTTATGGTTGTTATCACATGCCCGACATGCTATAGAGAGATAACGGAATACAGTTCTCTACATTGTGGTGAGTGTGAAATGCTTTTCACGGCTACGGCAACAGATAGAGAGTATTGTGAAATGCGCGATCTATTAAAGGATAACACGGAAGCTTATAATTTTTTTATCCTGTTTGTCTTCTATGGTGTCACAATTGTAGTGCAAATAAAGTTTTTACCACATAAAGTTATACCACATTTAAGACGGGGACTTGAATGCAATAAATATGTGATAAAAATCAACTTCTACGATTATGATCAGGCGCCCCTTCTTTTCTCCCGAAACGCAACAACAACAAAATATAAATTATACAATTCCCTCGCACTCGTCACCAGATCTACTCGGCGGTGGGCCCCGGGCGCCATCTTGAAACCCTCCCTCATCACCAGATCTACCTGGGGGCCCCTTCCTCGCTCACGCAATGCCCATCTTCCACGCAAAGTTGGGATCTGTCCACACGCGATGCCTATTTTCTACGCGAATTTTGTTCCACATGAGTGCGCTCTCTGTCTCTTAAAAAAACAGCACCACCTTGCCCTTATCTACTACTGTTGCTTTTTATCCACTGATGAAGAGGCAGCAGTCTCGAAACGTATTGCAATTTACATATTTTTTGCGCAATAACGAACAATTTTGACTAGTTTATTTATCTTCAAACTTTGCGCAACACAGTTTTCTTCTTGTCTCACATTATGCTACGGTTTCCTATAACTCTTGATATTGGCAATTTGTTTTTGAGTGCTACGTCTGATAATACATTCTGAACATGGTATTTCCTTATGTAGATTGAGTTTTTGTGAATTCTATATCTGTTTTCATGAAAATCAACCCATTCTTGAGCAAATGTCTCCTTATGAGTTTGACTGCATGATACACATAAAGATGCTATAATCAACTTCATTTAAATCTTGATTACCACAAGAAGCTTCAGGAGTGGCTAAATCAGACTGGTTTACTTGCTGTCCGCATAATGAGCATTTAATTTCTGTTAGTTTTATTTCATCATGTAGATCTTTGTTGCAAGTCATTTATATATATTAGAAAAAGTAATATTTTATGCCTAAAAAGTTCAGTTGTTAATCCAATAGTATCTTCCAAAGTCGCTTCCAAAACGGAACCAAGTTGAAAATAAAATTCATTTGAGAAACAATAAAAGTTGTGATTGGTTGACAAATCATACGACTGTCATATTTGACCCTTCACGCAAAAAGGGGGCTTATGGGTTTCACTGAAAACCGTGAATTTTTTTCACGGTCACGGAGCGTGAATTTCAATTTTCACGCCGTGAAATTCAATTTTCACTCTTGGGGTGAAACTAATCATGCCGTGAAATTAAGGGTAAAATTTCACGCCGTGAAATTGGGAGTGAAGCTAATAATATTCACGGCGTGAAATAAGGGTAAAATTTCATGCTGTGAAATTGGGAGTGAAAATAATATTCACGGCGTGAAATTGATCAGATTGTTCAGAAATCAGTCACACCATGGTAATAATCTACTGGCACTCAGGACAAAAAGAATGCCTGATCGCAGGGTACGAGAAATCTGTGAAAGCTGATCAACGCCAAGAAGAAGAAGAATTTTCATTCCTGAATATTCACGCCTGGAAAATGTCACATTGTAAAGAAATTTCTAAAGACCTTGTAGTAAATTCTACCCCCTGAAAGCGACAAAAGAATTGAAAAATCGGTTATTTTTTGCTGGTGACTTTTTCATACATTTACACTGGTTTGTTGACATGACTGAAATAGATCCAGCTATTTGGACGGATTGTCTTTTTCATGGAAATGTTTACAGAAATTGTCGGAGTATTAATGTTTGTAATTATCAGTGACTTACCGCTTTTAGTGCATTTCTCTTGCCGTGCCGTGCAATTTTTCAAACGAATTATTTGAGGCTAACTTACCAGAAGCGTATACATATATTAGTAGTACACCATTTTAAAAGTAAACAACAATTTAATTTTTAAAAATGTTGCAATTTCACCATAACCTAATCTTTTCCATTAGAGCTTGCGAGTTTTTATTCCAATCAATTTTACATCTTTTGTGCAAGCGAATAAAAACTATTCGGGAAGAGAATGATTTTTTGGCTCCGCCAACACAGCCAGACTCCGTGGTGCCAAACGTGTTTGTTTCTTATGAGTTACGTCTGGGAGGGAATGTATTTTTTTTACTGATCCTATAAACTGATTATCTAATTTTTACTACAGACAGCACATGACGTGTTGATTTTTGTTATGGTCTTACTAAGCTCATTCTTTTGAATTTCTGGTCTTTAAAGATCCAACTACCATGGACATTCTTTCACAAATATTTGACGTTTAAAATCTATTCCGGCAAACTGAAGTTGCGTGCTTTTTAGCAGAGAAACGAAATAAGAAACGCTGATCTTATTGTGGATCGATTTGGATAGTCTCCTGTTCAAAGTTTTAGTATCTAAGGTTTTTTTCTTCTATTATTTCGTTTTCTCTTGTTTTCCCGAAACCACAATATAAAACAGAAAAGTAAACAAAAGAATGGACCCAATCCCGAGTTGGCGTTTCGCTGAGAGATAGCCGATTCCTAAAGACTTTCAATAATGCTTGCAGTAAAACGTTTGCAGGCGGCGTGACATAATGATGGCATGATGTTCAGGGTAACAGATTGATGTTTACACAAGAAGTTCACTTT
>OX421457.1:19601316-19608816 GCA_949126865.1 Montipora capitata | reverse complement strand
TATGGCTATAATGAACTGTCACCGCGGTGCGCAATCCCGTAGTCGATGAATGAAAATTGTGCAAGGGCGATCTCGTGAAAACTGTAGTTAACCGAACTGCAAAATGAAAGCAAAAAGTTTACGAGAGTGCTTAGGCCTAATCACTGAAACGAGCGCTTAGTCTTAATCAGGAAGCGAGTGGTATTTCGTGCAGTTAACCGAACCGTAGAATGAAAGTTAAATAACCGAATTGTAAAATGATTTGATCAACGTGCTATAAGAACGAGAGATACATATCGACAGGGAGATTGATCACGCTTTAAGAAACATCATTGTTTGTGCTCGATCATCGTGCTTCATGAACGAGAAATACATATACATCAATGTCCCTCGCTCTTTTTGTTTGGCGCCTCAGACGGGAGAAATACTGCGTATCCACTAAGGTCGGCGTCTCCAATGCGTATCTGCGTACCCGCGTATCCACCCAATTTAGTGTAAAGCTTTTACGTGGCAGGGTAT
Source organism: Montipora capitata (assembly GCA_949126865.1). NCBI lineage: Eukaryota > Metazoa > Cnidaria > Anthozoa > Scleractinia > Acroporidae > Montipora > Montipora capitata. The sequence continues at coordinate 19,608,318 of OX421457.1, read as the reverse complement.
TCGGTGAAGCCGTTGATTTCAGCGATAGGCTTTTTTTTTCTCTTGTGATTTTTTCACCCATTTTTTTTATTTTCACTTCACGTTTCTTTGAAGAAATTATGTCTGTATGAGAAGCGGAAGCCGCGAGTGTGTTAGATGAGAGGGAAAGCAAAGCTGAAAAGCCTTTTCAAATTGTCATGTCATTTAACAGGCGCACCAGAAAATAAGTGGGTGAAAGACGAAAATAAACAAGTCTGTTGGAAGCGTGCTTGAATTGCGACAAATGAGCCCAAAATCAGCAAGAATTTGTGACGCTGATGAATGAAAATCGTTTAAGGGCATTCGTGAAAAGTGTAGTTAACGGAACCGTAAAATGACAGCTGTAATTGCCGAATTTGTCGAAATCGCCAATGTTCACCCGCGTGGTATAAATACCAATGGATCAAGTAATGTGACGAAATTGGTAAAACATCGCCAAAATTTCCGATTTTGTCCAAACGCCAATGTTCACCCAAGAGATTTGACGAAATTGGCAAAACATCGCCAAAATTGCCGAATTTGTCAAAATCGCCAAAATCGCCAATGTTCACCCATGTGGTGTGAATACCAATGGATGAACTAATTTGACGAAATTGGCAAAACATCGCCAAAATTGCCGAATTTGTCAAAATCGCCAAAATCGCCAAAATTGCCAATGTTCACCCGTGTGGTGTCAATACCAATGAATGAACTAATTTGACGAAATTGGCAAAATATCGCCAAAATCGCTAATTTTGCCAAGATTGTCAATCGTGCAGCTCTTTCGCCAAATCTGCCATTTTTGTCATCGTGTGCATTTCTGGACATAAGTGGGTATTCTGCAGTAACTCCAAAGTTCCTTGATGTCACGCTATGGTACGTGATTCAAAAATTAAAAAAAGTTGTGTTAAATACTAAGTGTGATTTAATACGTACTTACGGATGTACGGACGGTTGATGACGTCTGTTTATAAACCAAGATTTCTCGCATTGATAGGTTACCATATTTTGTCAACAATGGTGCTTCGCACGCACGAAGCTCTGCTATAATGTGAATCAGAGAATATACTGACTGAGTCAAACTCTATATCTCTAGGCAATAAGTGCATTCAAAATTTCTTCATATTACGTATTAAAAGTCTGTTTTTGAATGATTATTTCTTCCGGTCTTCTTCTTATGATCTTGGCGGAAATTACATTCTGTCCCTCAATAAACCTAGAACAACCACTTACGGTCCTAATTCTTTTTCTTTACTTATCAGCTAAGTTGTTGATTGCACTACCTGGGATTTTATCCGTACCACTGAGTTGACAGGTATTCAAATGAGAATTCTGGGCCGCATTTTGTATAGCCGCTTTTCTTTTGAATTCATTTTTCTTGAAATATTTTATATTTACATATGTATCCGTATATGCTTTGTATTTTAGCTGTAAATGTAATGTCTCCTAGATAGTAGCTCTTGAAGTTACTCTGAAATTCGAGATGCAGAAAAGTTTATACATGTGTGTATGTTACCTTTCGCAGGGCACGTGAGTGCACTTTTTTTTTTCCCCGACTACAGTGCTTACCATATGAGAGATAAAAATAATGACTTTTTCCATGAAAATTTAAGCGAACAAAACTTTACGCTAAATTGACAAGGACGGTCTACGGATACAAATATTTTTTCTGCACGTCGATTACACCTCAATCCTGTGGAGCCTGTGGCACTTGTGGCTCAAGCTACTGTTACTGCCATTGGATCCTGCTGCATTTGCAGTTCGCCTTTGAAGTTCATGTTGGACGTTTTTGGTAAGACCATCTTTTTCTGTTTCTTTTACTTGGCCACCCTCCCGAGGAATTATGCTCCCCTTTTGCCGTAACCCGGGGTACGCCACGTCTTCTCTCCTGTCTTTTTGGTTTTTTCATTTGCCTTATCCCCGTCCTTTTTTCTCTCCTTTGGTTTTCTTTTGTCTTTTTTGGTTTCTTTTTGCCTTTTTACCTTTCTTTCTTCTCCTGTTTTCCCCAATTGGGCTTCGTACCCTTTGGTGTGTTTGGTTGGGTGGCCTTTTTGTGCTTATTTTCTTTTGTGGAATCCCACAAAAGTTTCTTGTACATATATTGTAGGTGGGTTAATTTGTTCAGCCTAAGGCTGCCTTGTTTTGCCTTTTGAGTAGTAGTCACTAGTAAATGGTTAAGCTATTGTAAATAGTTAATAGCTTATAGTCTTCACTTAAATAGTTAATAGTCATTGTCTATTTACGATTGTAAATAGTTTAACTATAACAAAATAGTTCATATTATGTAGTAAAATAGTACTCAGTTAAACTTTTGGGTTTTTTTCGAGCTGGGAGCGTTGTTTGTGTCCACTTGGCTTTTGGGCGAAGCTCGCTTTTTTCTTCTTTTGTCTTTCTGGCTCGTGCCGTTCTATTTGAATTATGAGGCTGCTGAATACTCTTAATATTTTGACCAGCAGAAAGTTGGCCGGCAAGTTGAAGGAAGATATAATGAAGGAGGTTGTTGTCCAGTTGGGGGATGTTGACTCCATCTTGGCTGTGCAGATTGGTTATGAGATTCTTCGGGTTACATTTTGCTCTGATGAAGCCTTTAGCAGGGCAAAGTCTATGGAAGGCGTATCTCTTTTTGGAATATGGTGTAAAATCTTGGGTGGTGACCCTGCTACCACTTTGATCCATGTTTTCGACTATCCCTTTGAGGAAAGCGACGTTGAGATTGAGCATGGTCCGGTTGATTTTGGTGAGGTAAATAAGGTCAGGAAGCAGACATATCTGTCGAGTCAGCAAATGTACACTGATACCAGGCTGGTATCCATTGTTTTGAGGGAAACCCCTCCTAGGTCCATCTCTATTGATGGGTATCATTGTCGCATCTGCTATAGGGGGCAACATATTGTGTGTAATCTGTGTGCTAAGCAGGGGCATGTGTCTGCCAGATGCCCAAATAAGGATAAGTGTCGCCTTTGTGGGCAGTCCGGCCATTTTTCTCGTTCCTGTCCCAATCTATGGGGCGGTTCCTCTGATGTTGGTAGTGTGGGCTCGTCGGTTCTTAGTGTTTCTGACTTTCCTCCTCTGTGTACGGGCCCCCTGGTGGTGCCGCAGCTGGTCCTGCTGTTGTTGAAAGGCTTTCGGACGGTGGGTCAAATGATGGGAATGCTGATGATGTGAGCTCTCTTCTAGGGCGTAGCCCTAGCGCTGTTGTACAGGCCCCCGCCAGTGGTCCTGGCGTCACTAATGAACTTTTGGTCGTTTCTGTCAATGACAGAAGTGAAAAGGATGGCATTGTTAGTGAAATAGAAAGTACTGTAATTAAAGAGAGTAAAGTAAATGTTAGTACTGTTGTTGAAAGTGAATTGCTTGATCATGGTAATGATCTGCAAATTAATGTTGCTGAAAATGGAAAAGTTAATGTAGTTGGGAAAGATGTAAGTAATAGTTCGCAAAATGGTGTTATTGAAAATAAAAGAATTCCTGCTGATGATAATGACTTTGATGTTAGTGATGATGCTAAGGGTATTACCAATAGAAAACGAAAACTCAGTACCAATAGTGAAGATAATATTAATGAAGGTTCCGCTAAGGTCGGTAATATTTCTCTTGAGTCTGAGTATGATCTGTCTTGTGAAGCCGGCTCTCCAACGCCCTCTCCTTCTGTGTTGCTGGCGTTGTAGGGTTGGTGGCTGAGCCTGGCATTTCCCCTGATGTTCTGCTTCTGCCGAGTCCCTTGACTCCTCTCCTTGAGGATGGTCAGCGGACGGATTTCTCTCCCGAGTAGTTCTTTTCTCGTTTTCTTTCCTTGTTCATCGCCAGGTTTCTTATTGTTAATGTTCGCGGTTTATGGGACGCAAAGAAGCATTTATGGTTCCTTCAGTGGCGGTCACAGTCTACGGTTGATTTTGCGTGCTTCCAAGAGACACACGTTTCTTCCAGTGCCGAGTGCACGTCTTGGTTCTCTCCTTTTGAATTTCCGGCCGTTGCCTCGCCTGGTACAGCTCTTTCTTGTTGCTCGCTTCTCCTGTTCTAGCCCAAGTATGTCCTGCGTAAGACCCTTTCTGACTATTCTGGCCGCTTTGTTTTAGCGGAATTCGAGCTGACTGGTGTTGTTTTTCGGGTAATTTGTCTGTATGCTCCAAACAAAAACCCGGCTCGCGATGACATTTTTCAGTTTGTCTCAGATACTGTGGTTCCTGCTATCCCCACTGTTATCTGTGGAGATTTTAATGTGGTCTTCAGTAGGCCTTTGGATCATCCGGCCCTGTTTCCCAAAATCCAGCTCCCGACAGCTCCCATTCCGTTCAATCTCTTTTCAATGACTGTTGCATTGTGGACATTTGGCGCTACTTGCATCCTAATGTGGCTACTTTTACGTGGATGAGAAGTTATGGGACCCCTTCGTCTTGAATAGTTTTGATTGGTTGTCCTATTCCTTGGGTGCACTGTGTCAAGTCGTGTGAATTTTTTCCCTGTTTTTATTCGGACCACTCTGCCGTTTTTTCTTGTCTGTCCTATTCCTTCCCCTTTACCTCAGGGTTCTGGTCGCTGGAAAATGAATATTTGTATCTTGAAGGAACAGGAGTTTGTTTCTTTAGTTGAGGATTTTTGGAAGTCATGGAGGCTGCATAAACCTTCGTCTTCCCTCCATTTTTGGTGGGACAGGGGTAAGGAACATACTAAGAGCATTGCCACCCGTTTTTGTTTGGGTAAGCAGGCTGATCAGAAGACCTCCTGTTCCCTGTATACGGCCCTTGCTTGTCACCTGAAGTCGCATATTGATGCCGGTAGGATTTCCTTTCTGGAAGTTTATAAGAAGGTGCTAAAAAAGATCTCTGAGTTGGACAGGTTTGAAGCTGATGGGGGCCTGAATCCGCTCCAGGGTGCACTGGGGGGGAGGAGGGCGAGATGCCTTTGAAGTATTTCCTGCGTCTTGAGAAGAAGCGTGGCACTTGGGTTGGATTTCCACCATGCGGCGCCCTGATGGCTCCCTTGCCAGGGATATATCGTCCATCTGTTTTCAGTAGGTAGACTTCTACTCTTCTCTGTTTTCGGCTGGTAGTATTGATCTCGCTGTCCAGGATGATCTCTTGCTGAGTCTGTCCTCTCGTTTTCCCTCAGAGGCCTGCGACTCTTGTGAGGGTCCTTTGACTCTGGGTGAGGTTTCTCAGGCTTTGAACGGTATGGCTGATGTCAAGGCACCGGGATCAGATGGGCTCCCGAAAGTTTTATCGTACTTTCTGGGGAATCCTTGGCCCTGATCTTGTTGATGTGCTCAATGATTCTTTTACGTCTGGGTCTCTTCCGTTTTCTCTCCGAGGTGCCCCCATTTCTCTTATCTTCAAGAAGGGTGACCGTTTAGATCATAAAAACTGGTGCCTGATTAGTCTATTTAATGTTTACTACAAGCTGTGTGCTAGGGCTCTGGCTGAGCGTCTTCTGAAAGTGCTCGCTGTTAATCTTCTGGCCAACCCTGACATCGTCGGGTTGTGGCCACCCGGTCTATCCACTAGTTTGCCTATTCTTCCCCTATATGATGATGACACTTCCGTTGTGACTGCTTCGGAATCTGCTATCCTTGCCGTCTTTGATACCTATGGAAAGTTTGGAAAAAGTTGAAATGGGTACGGGTTCCAAGCTTAATCTTCGTAAATGCCCGGCACTCTCATGTGTTTGATACGTGGTCTCTTTTGTCCATATGGTAAAGGTAAAGGTACACCTTATTTAACGTCGGAAGTTCCTTTACTCTCTAGAGAGTATTCTCCCAGGAAGCTGACGGTGCTCTCATTTTACCCCCCTCTTTTCCATTAGTGCTCCGTTTTAAGGGTATTTAAAGCTGCTTAGGCTACACTGAAAGGAAAGAAGTCGAAACAAGGATGAGAGATCCCGCGATCGAACTTGGAACCTTATGCACCAAGGCCGTGCATTAACCGACTGTGCCACCCTTGCTCCATATGCCTTCGTGGGTGCGTACGGAGCTCAACCATCTTGTCTTCAAGTTTCTGTGCTCTGGCAAGCCTGACCTAGTTTGTCCCAATGTAATGTTTCATCCCAAGGAGGCTGGTGGTTTTTCTGTCGTCTCGATTGACTTCCACGTCTCCTCACTGTTGGTTCAATGGGTCAGTTGTGGTGTTGTTTGCCCAAACGGTTGGGTTTTCCTGTTGAAGTACTGGCTTCTTGACCGGCTTAGAGTTTCTAGCATGGTGGTTCCCTGTCCCCTTCTGGTTTGGTTTTCGGTGGGTGTGTTGGGCTGGCCCTTTTCCTGTCAACTCCATGTCCCGCAAGTTTGTTTACTCTCTCTTCCTTAAGCTTAACCCTGCCATGCCCAACTGTGTTTCGGTATCTGAAAGTGATCGCCAGGCCAAAATCCCGGGATGACTTGTTTGGTACGACGCTCCAGCGCTATGTCTGGAGATACTGCGTTTTACTCTCTTGCTGAAAAATATCGGCAGCGCACGCGTAAATGTTCTGGCCCTCCGATCAAGGAATGGACATTTCAGTAGATTCTATAGGCATATATTATAAACTTTGTTCAGAAATGTCTACGTAACATCACACAACAGGGCTACGCCTTTAGTATCTGGCTAGAAATTTTCTTCCCACTTTTTCCTCCGGCCGCGCTTCAGCAATTTGATGAGGGCCAGTCTCGTGCTTCTCAAGTTGCCTCCTTGATGCGCAAAAGAATTCTGGGTAATTCTCCCATTAAACAAGGGAACAACCCCCAATTGTCATTTCATGGATTTATTTTTAAAAGTGTCGGGCCACCTAGTCCTAAAAGCAAAACACAGCATCGATTGAAGTTTTTAGGTTCCAAAACTTGTCCAAATTGTATCGGTAGGTCCTGGAATTCATCCACGGAAAGGCCAGAGGGACAACTTCACTTGTAAACTGCCATGTTTACAACGAAGCATTTTAGGCGTCCCACGCAGTGCATTGTATGGTGTGTGAATTGTTCGGTAAGTCACAGACAAGTTCTCCCAATTATTTATTATCTCAAACAAATATTTTATTAGTACA
>OX421457.1:19566316-19596316 GCA_949126865.1 Montipora capitata | reverse complement strand
CTAAAGCCCTGGTCAAACGGAATCACAAGTAGTCGCAAGTAGCCACAAGTTGAACTTGCGTAGAGACTTGCGTTGGGTGGCCAAACCGACTCGCAAGTTCCCTTGCAAATACAAGCAAGTCGCAAAAACAAAAACATTTTTTTTTAGTCTGATTGGTCAACCAACTTGCATTGACTTGGGTTGGGTGGCCAAACGGTGAAAAACTTGTGTCGACTTCCGGGAAAATTTGATCTCTACCAAAGTGAGTGCAAGTCATCGCAAGTCAACACTAGTGCACGCAAGCCCTGGTCAAACGGAGTCGCCAGTAGACGCAAGTTGTGAAAGGATTGATAATTCCTTTTTTTTTTAAATTTTGATGACGTCACGTGAAAACCAAGAATAGTACACGATGACGTTTTGGTATCGTAAATCATTATAGTGCCATGGTAGATGTCTTAAGTAAATAACCCCCTGAGAAGACATGTGGTTATCAGTAAAATACTAAACCCAGAAAGACTGAAGAAAATAAAAGGGAATCGAGAAACATTGGCTTTGAGGCTGACATGTTGATCATTTTCAAGTATCCTTACAACTTCATTTTCACCACAAGGTTAGGCGTGCACTCTGAGCGTCAGACAGCTTTCTAAGACAAAAGTTCACCGAAGTTAAGGTCATTTCTCGCTATTGCACTGTACATCCTGTACTGCGCATATGGTGTGTCAATAATGGATCAAATTTGCAAAATTGTAAATATGGCGTAAGTCAATCATACACGCAGAAACAGTTCACAAAACACGAGAGAAGTTGTGAATGACCCATAACTCTTTGCGAATAAGCGCGTGCATTCCAAGAACATGGCGAATTTTGTTGTTTCGATCTACGATAGTCCAGAATAGACAGGTACAATGATGTTTTAATCTTAAACGAACACGGTGACCTATATTTTTTATTGCATAATTTTGGTGTACAAATTTTCCCCTTTAAATAAAAAAAATTGAAAAGAAGTTATCGAAAGGAAAAAAAAGATATAGGTAAAAATGTACACTAAGCCCCTAACCCAAAAATGTAAATTATGATCTTGAAAACAGCGACTCGAGAAACGTTTTTTGGGGATGTAGTTTTAACTGGAGTGATTTTTTCATAACCTGTATAAGACAGTGTTCTATATGCTCTAGACCTTCTACCTATCAGGTGTTTTTTCAAGTGTTTATTTAAAAACCCTCTCGTTTAGCTGCCACAAAATTTACCCGAGCCGGGTATGATTAGTATCAGTACGGCATCAATGGGGTAAGATTGGCATTATATATCTTAAGCAAGGACGGTGACTTATCACTATTTTTTTTGTAGTTCTCAAAACAGGGATTAGTAGGGCACATCCAGGGAAAGTTTCAAGAAAATGGTTTGACACCTTTTTTTTCTTTTCCCTGAGGAATCACCTTTATCCCTGTCCGGCGGGGTTAGTATCTGGATGGGAGACCTCAAATATACCACTTTGTGCCAGAAACATAGGGCCGAAAATTCTATTTTAACGCTAAAAAATCTGAACTCAGGTACATATTTTGTTAGCCTGATTATGCAAAAAAAATATTGATGCAAAAGTAAATAAATATTGATACACAGTTTTTAGGAAGAGCAGAAGGAAGTTTTCAGAATATTTTGCCATCAGCAACAAAATTTGCGACACGAAAACAACAAATTTTGAACCACAAATATATAGAGGATATTACATGGCCACGCGGAGACACGAAATTTCTCTTCGAGTGTTTAAAAGGCGAGAAGAGATATTTCGTATCTCCAAGAGGCCATGTAACATTTTATTTATTGTATAAACACCAATGAAGTACTAAATCATTTCACGAAAGGCATCGCCAGGCGCGATTTTTATATGTAACCATAACAACAGTGATCTTTTCACATGTGAGAAGAACATGTTATTTTAGATATCATGTTTTTGCGCAAAAGCTCCCTTGGTATTTCATTGGTGTTTATATACTGTAATAAAAAAAGTTACCACCAGCGAAAAACATTTTGGGAGATTGTTGCTACGTTCAATCTTTCTACTGCACTTTTGGCTGCACAAGTAAATCGCAAAATCAAAAGTGATATCGAATTCAACGAGCTTTGTGTTTAAGTTCTCTTGCGTGTTTACACGCAAAACAGAGGATACATCTGTTTCAAAATGATGGCAAGACACCAGGTTTTTCTTTTTGTTAGTTTGGTTTTTTTTTCTTTCAACAAAAAGATCACAATAGCCTAACTCTTGAGGTTGACCATTGTCTCAGTGAAGTCAAAATTTTACTCCCCTAGACAAGGTTATAGGTTATTTATCACCAGGTAATTCCATCATTATGAAAAGAGCAGCTGCTTTATTATTCATCAGCATCACAAATTCTTACCGATTTTGGGGCTCATTTGCTTGGAACTCAAGCACGCTTCCAACAGACCTGTTTCTTTTCGTGATTTATGCACGCGCTGCGGGCCTATTGGCGCCACAGAGACTCTTACACTCTTACAACCTGGTGACATAATGTGTAGTGCGCTGTAAGTGCACTACCACAAAAAAGACACTACAAGTATGCATCTGCGCATGTTGCTAGTTCGAGTGGACACCAGCCTTTTCGGAAATTTGCCTTGCAGTTATCTTTTTTTTTCCTCGGACCCATTTCTATTTGCTTTGTTCTGAGATTTTGGCACGAAGATCGTTAACCTGATTTCCTTAACCATTTCTCTTAAACTTTTTAGAATTTCTTTCACGTTATCAGCAAATTTGCAACGTGAAATAGCCAAATCTCGAGGTTAACGAAAACATGAGCAAAAACAGTGAATGTTGATTTTCACTCTTGAACATTGTTACTTCCAATAACTTTCCCGGATAAATCGGTTAGTTTGAAGAAGAAGAATTGAACAAATTACCCACAACATAAGGAAACGACGAGCTTGTAACAACAGCGACAAAAAGGGTTAACAGGCTCATTCCGGTTACTATGCCAATTGTAAAGCCCACTTAATGCTTTATTAAAACGAATAAAAAAGTAAAACAAACAAATGAAATGCAAGAAAACAGTACCCCGAAAATGTACAAAACCCTCTCACATTTTTAAAACATGCAGGATCTTGTGAAAAAATGTTATAAAAATTACAAAACTGCCAAAAAATTAAGGAAAGACTTAACCCCTTCACCCCTAAGGCGTTTCCCATTGACAAGTAAAATCCACTACCGTTAGACAGAGTAAAATCTACAAGCGCTGCTGTTAATGAAAAAAACTTTAAGGTTAAACAGGGCATACTGATCCGAGCTTTGGAGTCAAGGACCTAAATGTAAATTATGAGAAATTGGTTTGATACAAGTAAATAAAATTTTTGAGGTCATTATGAATTAAATAATTGTGGGATGTTCCTGGTTTATGTTCGAGATGGAAGAGCTTTTCCATTTCTGGAATCATGCTGACTTGACTTTGTTGGTGACTTTGTTGGTGCCAGTCCCCCTTCTCAGCCAGAGAAGAGAGCCGAGAGCCTGCTTGATTGCTCCCCATTGGCCATCAAAATCCTCTGGTGTCCGAGTAAAATATATAAGTGGCCTTTCGGGAGGCAAAGTGTTAAGAATCGCCATATCGGATACTAGATAGTGTTATGTTATTCTCAATACCTGCCAAAGATAACGCAATCAATCCAACTGCACGATGCACCCAGTTGAAAAGAACTCGCCTTAAAGAAAATATACATCACAGAAGTAAGAAACACAACAATGCATTAAAAAATAGCAGCACATTCTCTACATCAAGCTGATGTAAGTATCACAAAAATCGGCTTCTTAAGATCTGGCCTTTTAATGCTACCACAACTATTTGATAGGCAAGAAAGGCACATGGCTGAAGTAATATGGTTGAAATAATAATACAAAGTAAGCCAGTGTCTGAGTTCATTCTGAAAAAAAAAGTTGCAAACTGTATGTAAATTACAGTAATCCAAAGTGAGAATTGAACATTAAGCTTTTAAACCGGAGGTCACTGCAGTTCAGTTGAGCCACCAAGATCAGACTAATCATATTAAAGGAAAGTGCTTCACCAAGGATTTAAGGATTGAAGTGACCTCTGAACCAGAAATCGGGGCCGAAGATGGGCGGAAAAGCGGCCAGAGGAAAGACTAGAGCCAAACATGGTAACCGGTCGTTTCGTCGGCAAGTTATTTCGCCAACTACTCGGATCAATTCACAAATGTGAAGCAGTCAGTTACTAACGAATACTAGCAGAACATCTCGGAATTATTCATATTGCACAAGAATAAAAGGCAACTGGTTACTGTGCCTTGCCTTACCTTCTTCCTGCATTGACAGGAGGTCTGAAAAAGGCTATGAGTGGCTGCAGAACTGCTATGACCAAAACAATAACTCCGATGAATGGATGTGCACCAGCATCCTATATGCAAACAATAAATAAGTCGTTATTACTTGAGTTTCCTGCCAATATACAGCCATCCATTGTCCGCTGATTTTATAAACTCCCGGTAAGTTAAATGCGAAAAAAAAAAATCCTCACAAATCACAGTCAAAACAAGGCGATATCTTGCTAAAAAGTAGTTCTTGGTTTAGGTTACGGTGATTGCTTCAAGTTAGGGAAGTGTTTTAGCCATGCTATTTGGTCTGTCTTTCTTTCAGCTGTCCAATTCGTTTGAGAAATACGTGAGAAACGAGCGAGCTACAACCCCGGTCAAAATTGTTGGAACACTTCATGGGAATCTCCCCCTTCCCCTTATGGACATATCTGCACTCTTAAATGTTCCCCCTCATTTTGCCAAGAATAATTGCCCTGTCCCAGCCTCTTGCTGACAGTGAATGAACTATGCTTCTCCAAAATTGCCTTAACAGCTAACACTATTTTTTTGGAATCCCAGTAAAAATTTCAGTCAACATGGCTACACACATTTCACCAATACAGCAGCGTATGACCCCTGGATGCAGTTATTCTTTACTAACTAACGAGAGGAACAAAATAAAACAGCCATCTCTAGTAATTAAAACGACATACCTCAGACCAGCTTCCAACATAAAGAAAAGCCAAAGAAGTTCCAAAAATAGTTAATAAGGCTGTTAACAACATAATGGTAATGTGAACCTTTGAAACAAAACAGAAACCATTAAATAATACAAGAACAATCCAAAATGGCCTTCATTTCAGCTAAGAGATGATCATGCACAATGGCAATTCACAGCCAATTACATCTAGGCTCAACTGAGAATTGAATGCCTGCATTGTTTGATGTGTGGTGCAAGGGAGCTTACAAAGGGGAAGGAGAGAAATTAAAGGACCCCTCTCTCCTAAATGAAAGCAGAACAAGGCCAGATTGCTGAAGAGCATCATGATAATTTAATGCAGACTAGGGAGGATGACCTGTCACACACTACTTCTGAGCTGATTCAATAATTACAATAATCATAGTCATTAACAGGTCCAGAGAGAGCAGCCCAGACAGGAGAGCCTTACACTCAAACTTCTGCAGTGCTTATTAAATAACCTACATCATCTTGGTTGAGATCTCTTACAGTTGATGAAGGTTGGCTGGCCCTTAATTTGAAAATTGCCATATATTATTCAAGACATTTTACAACAAAGGCTTTGTTCAGCAACTGACAAACCATTTTCAGCCAAAGGGTGATTCAGAATAACTTAAAAAAAACCACACACAAACATGCCTTACCACAAACCAAATTCTCTTGCTGCATATTTCCTTTTCACCCCAGACTGGCTTCATAAATCGTGCAATAAACATTCCCATGGTGGCAAAACCAACCCACGCAAACACCAACAAAACAGCTGAGTAAAGAAATAAATTAATTTTAAGGTAGACTACAAGCAGTCCTTCTTTTATCCCTTAGTTAGTCGAACGTGAGGCATGAAAAGCATGAAAATATGAAAGTTTTATTTTGGCCATTTTTTTTGTGGTTTGTTGGAACAAATTTTTGTGATTCCTCTTTTCGAAAAGCATAGAAGCAGCACATTTATTTCATTTTACTTTGTCCAAGTTTGACAAGAATGCAAAATAAATCAATCTATTTATCTATCTATCTATCTATCTATCTATCTATCTATCTATCTATCTATCTATCTATCTATCTATCTATCTATCTATCTATCTATCTATCTATCTATCTATCTATCTATCCATCCATCTATCCAACTATTCGTCTATTCGTCTATCCATTGGTCCATAGATACAGTGGAGGTTTACATTTAAACCAACGAGGTGTGTATAAGTTAGCTGGTAATTTTAGACAAGTACCAGTAATTAATTATGGTAATTGAGTACCTATCAATGCTGAGATCGAGAGACCAACCCTAGTCAACCAGGGTCCATTCCAATCAATCAGGGTCCATTCCAATCAATAAGGGTCCATTCGAATCAATTCAAAACCTATGAGGTTTTCAAATTGGTGCACTAAAAATTCATTTGAAACCTTTCTTGGTTTATTGCTGGTACAGACAGCCTAAATTGCCAGTTGAATGCCAGTTGAACATCACAGGATGATAGTGCCATACCAAGGGCCAGGATGGACTATTACAGGAAGAGTTTCGTGTTTATGGGGGCTAAGATCTGTAATGCACTCCCTAATAACATCCATCAATCCATCCAGTTTTAAAAGAAAGCAAGCACATCCTCAGTGAACGAATAGAAAAGGAAAAAAGCCATTTCAGAGTCAACTGTCAATAGCCAGCGAGTACGAATCACGCTAAAATTAGAAGCTATAGAAAACCTTTGTCAGTTCAAAGTCAAAGAATAGTTTAACTGATGTACTTTATTACACTTTATCTCTGAAAACGAGATCATTTTTATTTTGATGTATTTCATTGAAACACACCAGGTTGGCTTGGAACAAGAATCGGCAAAATGCAACCAAGAAAGGACTAACTTCAAACAAGCTCTGCTCAAACACTTAAAAAACATTTAGGTGCTTTAAACAAACTTCTGAAAACACAAGTTAGTGAAATTTCCCCCTAATTTTATGAGAACTCATTGCGATTACGTGTTTATAACATAAGGGCAAAATTTCCTTGTCAATGTCGAGGCACATGAAAAACCAGTTGGGCAAACGAATTAAAAAGCACTCAAGTTGTTTGATCACATTATAAAGCAAAAGAAACAAACAAATCAACTTTTTCTATATGTCCAAAAGAGTACAGATGATTGTTATTTGCTTCCAGTTGACAATAAAAAATCGATTTTCATTCCTGAACAAAGAAAAAACCGATTAAACCACTTTTTGAAAATAACAAATGGTTTAGTGCCCAAGGAAAGAATTTGTGGCGTAACTTCTTGCACTAAGTATGGGCTATTAAATTACTGGTATTCTGTTTTGTTGTAGTCGTTCTCTTTCCCTCTTATTTCGTTTCTGTTCTAGTCATAGGTCCTCCAGGCATCATGTAACCCTATCAGAGCTTCTAAAGATGTGCTAAAAATTGCAAGACAGAGAAAAAAGCAGCTCTAAGCAAATTTGAAATAAACACTCAGCTTTAAGTTTATATCCGTCCGATGATTGACTTGAATAACTGCGTACCTGCCAGTGTGGACCACAGCTATCACGATACGTACGTCAAACTGGATTGAAACCAGCGAAAAATGCAGAAAGAAAAAATAATTCCAAACAGTTTTCCACCTGAACACGAAAAGCGTTGACTGTAAGAACAAAAGTTGACGTGGTGTGGTTGTGTAGCCACGCCGAGCATAACCTGCAATCAAGTGTACTTTTCTTGAGACAGGGCACTAAAAAGTGCACCTGATATAATTTCTTAACGAGTTGTCTGCCACCCACCTGTCAAGAGTGATGTTATCATGTGTCATGCTATAAATGTGAGCCAATCAGATTTTACCGGAAATTACCTGCACGCTGCGATTCAAGTAAAGATGCGACAAAAACAAAATAGCACTCTGGCTTTGATGGCTGCAATCAAAGCTATTTCTGCAAATCTTGCTGGACAGTTGGTGCACTTTCTCTGTTCAAACCATCAAGGAACAAATAATTTCGATATAAAATGGCAGAAAGAGCCCGAATTCTTCATGTCATCATCAGGCGCAATCAACAGTACAATAAACTTTATTTAAACTCAAATATTTGAGATGCCAATAAAAGATGCTATAAAAATTGATTTGAGGAAAATGGACTTTAAGAAATTCTAGTTTTTCAGCAGAAGCTACTCAGCTACTCAGATTGTTCAGCGATTCCTTAAACAGTGTCGAATTTCTCTGTCAAGCTCGGCTGATTCCCTGAATGTGGCAGCCTTAAAGTTCTATTCGGTTCTTTTTGGATTTGCAACTTCTTGCTTCCAAATATATTTCAAAGGACTTGCCACAATAAACTACAAACGTTGTCGAGTTGGTGGAAGAAGAACGATGCATTTTCTTCTAGAATGTTCGGGCCTGTATTAATAACAGTATTGCCAAATCCCGTAGGAAGTACAACTGTAGTGTCTTCTTTTACTCAAACCATTCCTCGGATGCATTCTCTCCACTCTTCCTTTACAGGTTTTTGAAAAAAAGTCAAAGCAACAGAAGCTGTAAACAAAGCCTAAACATCACTCGTGTTCAATTCCTTCTCGGCTGCCATAATTTCATCAGCTGTTAACCGATTTACAAGAAGTATGATTTGCAATTCTGTAACCAATCGGAGCGAGGCTCCAAGAGCTCAATTGTTTTTCGGCCAATCAGAGTAAAGTCCAGATTCTGGACTACGGGCAAACGAATCGTTAAGAAATCTTTCAGCCATACCTTTTCGCACCATGCCTAAGGAAAAGTACGCCTGATCGCAGGTTACGCCAAACACAGAAAGTGCGCGAAAATCAAGCCTTGTTTATGTTTAGGTGAGTTAACCTGAGTTGCGCTTGCAATCCAATCGAAAAGCAGTACCTGGTCAGCGGTCAACTTCCAAAAAACAGCAGATACCTTGTTTTGACAGGTGTCAATTGATCAAAACATGGATGTCCAATATCAAAGATGTATGCTGCAAATTAGTATGATACTGGTCACATTGGAATACAGGAGGGGTGGACGTAGGGATGTATGTACGTACGTACGGATGATCCATGACGCCATGGCCAAACTTTCTCTCAATGATGGGTTACCATATTTTCTTAACTATGCTGCTCGCGGTGCACGCGGTGCTCCGTTATCACATTACCCAAATTTCAATTTTGTTTCCTTTTTCCGGTTGAGTGTGTATTTCGTCCAGCCAATTATTTTCGGCATTCGATTCTTATAACTGCTGAAAGCTTTCCTTATGACTATGTCAACTTCCCAACACCACAAGGAATAGCAAACAATTTATTCAGATTCCTAACTGTGGGTTGAAACTATAAAATAACAAAGTAAAGAAATCACAATATGTAAATGAAGTTCAAGCAAAACTAATGTCAAACTTAAAGAAACTAAGAAATACTCACATTGTTAAAGACACTGGAAAAAAGGGCTAGAAAGGGCTGACCACTAGATAGCGAAGAGAAATGTCTGGTCCAAACTGCCTCTAGGCGAACTGCGCATAGCGTGACTAAGATCCCAACCAAACAAAACTATTCAGAAAAGCTAGATTTTATAGGAAAAAGCTAAATATATGCAGAGGGAGGTCGACTAAGGTGCGAATCACGGTACATAACTACAAATGTGAATGAAAACGGAAAATTACTGAACAAGAGAGCCTGACTGGCAGGCTATGATTAATTTGAATGGACCAATTGCAGGAAACTAATCAACACCTGGGTTAGGTGCCTGGAAAAAAAGGCACCCTATGAAGTTACATATGCTGGCCCCTAAGAGCAAATCTAAATGCAGCTCTTACTCTCCTAAGCCATTACTGCCAGTAATTAAGGTGAACAACTTAATTTAGCGACGGTGACTAAGAGAAATGCAAAACCAGAACTTAAGCGCAGGTGGTTAACAGTGTCTTCAATGTTCGCAGGGTTGGACTGAACTTGTTCTAAGGGGGTGCTCGCCAAATGTCTTCTATGTGCGCTTTGATCTTTCTTCCTCCACCAATAAAACAATTTTGTCCACTGGATGCGCAAGAATGGCGGACTTGATGCTGACTTTAACTTTGTGAACGAATCCCTTTTTGTCTGGAAAAACCTCTTGGATTCTTCCAAGTGGCCAATGATTCTGACTGGTGTTTTCGGCAACAACTAACACAATGTCCCAACTGCGAGATTTCTGCGAGGGTATTGCCATTTTTGGTGAATTTGCAGCAATGGGAAATATTCTTGTGACCATCTTTTCCAACAAAAATCGGCAAGGTACTGCACTTGACGCCATCTACTATGAGAAAACAGGTCTTCCCTCTGGAAAGTACCTGGTAGCATGGGAGAATCTGATTTAAGAGCAATAAATAATTTGGCATTAGGGGTTCCAAATCTCTCGAGTCGTCTGAGATCACTGTCAAAGGGTGGTTATTCAGAATACTTTCCACCTCGCAAATAAGGGTAACAAGTCTTTTGTCGTCCGTTGTCTGTTCCTGGAGAAGGCACGAAGGATTTTTCTAAGAGATCGTATACAACGTTCCCAAATGCCTCTGTGGTTTAAACTGCAGGGGGGCTTGAAGCTCAATTTGATGCTCTTCTGTAACATTGCTTCGTGGATCTTTTCATTATTCCAGGCTTCTATTGACTCTCACAACTCGCGTTCTCCACTAATATGTTTGTGCCGTTGTCTGATCTTATCTCCTGGACTTGACCTCTTCTGGCAATGAATCTTCTAAGTGCGAGGATGAATGAGTCTGTATCGAGGCTATGCGCTACTTCACTGTGGACCACGCGAATATTTAGACACGTAAAGATGACGCCATATCTTTTAACGAGGCTTCTTGATCGGCGTACTTGGAAAGGACCAAAGAAATCTACTCCAACTGCTGTAAAAAGTTGCTTGTCGCAAATCCAACGGTCTTCTGGCAAGTCGGCCATCTTTTGCTCGCAAGGTGGTGCTTTGCGCTTACGACAACCATAACATCCCCGAAGGACTCTTCTCACTGCTGAGTTTGCCTTAATTATCCAGTACTTCTGGCAAATCATACTCAAAACGTGCTGTCTTCCTGAATGGCCGGAGAGCTTGTGATAATGGTCGATGATAAGGTTCAAGACGTGGCTACCCTTTGGACTTATTATCTGGTGCTTGGCGTCTGATGAGACGCACGCTCAAGCCAACCTTCCGCCAACATGCAACAAACCGTCCCTCATGACCGGGTCAAGGTTAAAAAGGGGGTGCTACGCTTTACACATTCGTCGTTTCCTGACTCAAGCCGACTGAACTCCTCTGGGAAAGCTGCTCTTTGGACGTTCTTCAAAATCGCTTTCTCGGCATCCTCTATTTCATCAAGGTAATAAATGGAAGTTGCTTCTGGTTGATATTCAGCGGACCGCCTTCCCTTTTGCCTTTGATCCCCATACAGAGATTATTTCGGAAATGGAAAGCAGCAGAAAGTCCGGTCCCATAAGCCACTTGTCGCAACTCAGCAGACCTTCGGCTGAAAGGGTCCTCCAAGTGTGGTCGCCAACGCTCTTGCAGCGCTGCGCAACTTCATATTTTAGGTTGCACAGTGCTTATGCGTCCTTTATGCGACGTTCATGCGTTGACCAAGCTTCAGAAGCAGAATATCGAGCGCTGCAGAAAGGTTGCAATGCATAACAACGAAAAGGCAATGGTGAAGCAGCGCTGTATATCGTTGCTTAAAAGCTGCAACTGAAAATATTTTCGAGGAAAAGTTTGGAATGTTTAAGAGCGACAAAGCAATGCTCACGCAGTGCTGTACATCGTTGCTCAAATGCTTCGGCTAAAAGGTAATTGTATGTAAAAGTTTGCAGTGTTTAACAACGTGAAAGCAATGCTTAATAAGCAGCTTTGTGCATCTTTATTTCCCTTAACGTCAGGGCTATACATGTAACTGAAAGATACCTATAATCAACGTAACGTAAAGTACGTATGTAATGTATATCCAGTTTTGAAGGTAAAAAATTCAACTCAAGTCACAAACACACTCTCATTAGAATGTTGTATTCTGTAGAAAATGGAATTGATCGATCCAAAAAGGTTTATATGTCAAGGGAAATCAACGCCAGCAAAGTACACCACGATTATTTCGCATTTTCGGTACGAATGGAGCATTAGTTTCAGCGACCTGCGATAAGACTCATGATTGGTCACCATTGTGCCCATTGACCAATCGCGGGTCGCTAAGCGATCTTCCAACGGTTTGGATAAAGAGAGTTGTGAACAAAGCAAATGTTTGCAGAGTTTGGCGGCCCTTAAATCTTTCTCAGTGTACAAGAGGCTCGAATAAATAAGACGAATGGGTAGCGGAGGAATCGTCTGTGATCTACGTGGAATTTCGAAGCAATCGACGCCTTGGGAACGAATTTATGACCTTCCTGTTCGGCAGCTTTGTCTTGGTGCCCAACCTTGGGAAAGAAGAGGAACCAAAAACCACCTAAATCGACCGAGAAACCGTACCAGAATCAAATAAATATAAGAATGAAGCAAGGTAAGGTGTTTTTTTTAAGTCGTCAATAATTTTCAGAACTTTGAGGAAAACCGTTTTACCCATACAAATCCATATATTTCTACTCTCGCTTAATTAATAAGCTTATAGTACTGTACGGATACTCATATATCGAGCTTGGGCTACCTATAGAGACACATGAAATGATCAGAGAAGTGCAATGTATTAAATCAGATAGCTGTGTGAACAATATCATCTTTCATGACGGCTTTAAAAAATCCCGCTTACATCATGATCAGTTAATGTAACAACGCTGCAGTGAAGAAGCTCTCTGGTAGAATATTTTTGTACGTTATACAGTGCATTATATAGCTTGCCTGTAACTCCTCCGCTATGCAAAATAAATTTAATTGATATTCTTGACACTTTTGCTTGTACCCATTTTTCGATTGATCGGCTTGTTGTTTGTGGCCATTAAATTAAAAGGCTTCTCAAGGTACCTTTTCTTAGACCAAGATGGAAAAACCTCTCACATCACGCGACATCCTCCCTGCAGCATTAAAGCAACGCGAAACTATTAAAGCAGCTTTCTTGCAACACATCTGCAACGAAAGGGTCGCTAATGCATCACTGATCCAGCCACCATTCAGACGTCCTGCAGTGCTTAGCAAACAGTCTCCTTGAGCAGCGTTGGTTAGTCGCAAAAGCAGCGCTGCTAAAAGGTTGTTTGTTTCAAGTGCAGCATGTGCACGGCCCTGCTGCAGTGCTTAAGTGACTTTGAGATGTCTTTGAGATGTCTTACGCGCAGTCATTTTTCGAAACTCCCGCAGTGCTATCGATGCAGCCATCATGCAACCTTTCTGCAGATATAAGGGCAACGCTGGTCAGTCGCTAAACCAGGTCGTTCGTTTTGTACCGGCTTCCACATGATACCACTGGTCGGGACAAGAGCTGTCTGCGGTCTGCAACAAAGGATGCGAAAACGCTTGTTCTCATTCAGGCAGACGGAAATCATTGCAGCTGATAGCTCTAAGTGAGGAATAGCGGATTTCAGTGGGGCAAGGTGCAACCTTGCAAATAGGAATGCACAATGTACTCTGCCCTCTACATTTCTTGTACGTAGATAGGAAACTGAGCCATATGCAGCTTCTGAGGCGTCAGAGAAAACAGTAACACAGAACAGTTGAGGGAAAATGAAGACAGCTTCGAAAGATCGTCAAGCCACTTAACCCAGCCTGAAAGGAATTTGGGTGGAATCGTGTCGTCCCATCCTAGCTTGATGCGACATAGGTCCTGCAACATTTGTTTGGCGACCAGAACAAATGGCACGGCAAAGCCCAGAGGATCGAAAACGTTGCTAACTACTCTTTGGTCAGGCATTTCATCTTTATTGAGGTCCAGTCTTCTGAACTCAGTAGATCCTACTAGCTTAGGAATTGCTAGGAGAACCTTTCCACTGTTACTGACCCACTTTGTAAGCCTGAAGCCGCCTCTTGAAAGTAGTGCCTGAAGATGGATAACATGTGCGATGGCATCATTCACTGAAGGTAAGGACTTGAGACAGTTGTCCACGTAAAAATTTCTCAACACCGTGTTTATGACTTCATAATATATATTTAGCTTTACTTCAGTAGGAAAGCAATCCCTGTTGTCATCTGCGGTCTTTTGCAGTGCAAAATTTGCGGAGGTGACGATATGGACCCAAAAAGGTGAACAAGCATCTGGTATTCGTGAACTTCTCCCGTTGTATCGCCATCGTCCCACCAAAAAAAACGCAAAAATGCACTGTCGCAGTCTGGAACTCGAACTTGGCGGAACATGGACACTATGTCCGCCATCACTGCAATTCTGTCTTCCCGGAACCTTGTCAGCACCCCAACAAGCGAATTTGTTAAATCTGGACCCTTGTATAGCATGCTGTTAGGGGAAACTCCTCTGAACTACACCGAGCCGTCAAAAACGACTGTAATTTTTTTTCCCGGTTTATGGGGATGGTAAATACCATGATGAGGTATGTACCACGAGTTGAGGCTTTTGTCATTCTTCTGATCGAGAGGCACTTTACGTGATAGCCCTTGTCCTCAAATTCTTTCATGAATGTACTGTAATCATTGTGCAACCTGGGATCGTTCTCAAATCTTTTCTTCAACCAAGTGATTCGTGACAGGGCTTGCAATTTATTTTTAGGGACTGAGACCACATGATCTTTAAACGGTAGGGGAATTTCCTTGAACTGTATCTTCTTGGCGTTCTGCATAAAGCGGAGTTCATCCTGCGACATCTCAGTTCTATCATCAACAAAACAGTCAGTAAAGTCACGATTGTAGAAGTCCTCTACCATGCGCTGAAATTGAGGGTCAACTCTGACAAAGAAGCTTGCAGAATGAGGCTGGGAGCCTTTGCGATGACGTCCCAAAGGGCCATTTATTGGCCAACCGATGCACGTCCTTGAGGCGTAGGGACTACGTCTTGGCTATGCTTGAATTTGATCGGATCAAGCACCTCTGGAACATCACTAGCGATGAGAAGTCCGATCTCTGTGTCAATGTGGGGAAGAAAAACTCCATTTAAATGAGGCCAGCGATCCACGTCTTCCTGGGTTGAACTATCTTTACCATTAACTAGAATTTCCGGCCTGGTATAGAGCATGGGAAGGTTAATAAAGTCATTTCCATCCAAATCTGAAACTGTTATGTCACAGAGGAGATAACTGTCAACCAGGCTATTTTTCTTTTCCAGGGTAGACATAGAAGGGGTCAGGATTGACAGCAAACACTATGCTATCTTACGTGGTATTCTCGCGACGAGCATTCGCACAAGGAGGGACATAAACAGACTCACCAGAGCATTCAGAATAATTCGACTCCCTGATAACCGATGCGCCAACATCTTCCCTCTTAACCTCCGGTTTTGGTTCGAGAGGTTGTATGGGCAATTTACTTGACGGTTATGGAGACAACGCGGCTAGGGCATGTTCTTTAGCTGCACTCTTAGCGATTTCAGCTTCCAAATTCAGATGAGCCTCTTCCTGCTTCAAACGAAACTTCTTTTCTTCTAAAGCTTGCCGCTTTACGAACATAACCACTGACTTTAATTCTGGGAATCTTGCTGCTTCCCTAACTCTCGCAGCTTCTACAGGTGCCGCAAGGCTACCACGTGAACTTACAAGACTAATTCTCTGAGCGCTTCGAGGAACTGCCTGGGAGCCAATGCACCTAACCAAGTCCTCAGGGCCTATAAGTAAATCTGATCCACTTCTAAGCGAGGCTTGTAGAACTCTATGCTATGCAAGGGCTATCCAATCGCCCACCTGCTGGCGAAAAGCACCAAAATCTTCGTTCTGTTTTGCCAAGTAGTCACGACTTTCGGCGATACTGCTTGCATCCTTAACCTCAGACCAACAGTCGAAGGTGAGCTTCCTTAAGCCTATCGAATGGGATGACTGCATGCACAAGCTTTTCTTTAACTGTCGAAAGATTTTCGTCGTCAGTAAGGAGTTCTGTAATTTCTCTTATTTTTATGGTGACCTTTGAAGCGAAGCCTGATCTCGCTTTCTTCTTAGAGCAAAGTCTCTCAAGTCTTGCTCCATGTAACTCCCGGGTGACGTTCGGTCTTCTCACACAAGATACTCGACACGGGATAGGCTCATTCCATAAAGGCAAGTTGAACAATTTTCAATGATATAACTGCTCAAAACTGTCCTTATGACTATGTCAACTTCCCAACACCACAAGGAATAGCAAACAATTTATTCAGATTCCTAACTGTGGGTTGAAAATGTAAAATAACAAAGTAAAGAAATTATAATATGTAAATGAGGTTCAAGCAAAACTAACGTCAAACTTAAAGAAAGAAATACTTACATTGTTAAAGACACTGGGAAAAAGGACTACAAAGGGCTGACTGCTAAATAGTGAAGAGAAATGTCTGGTCCAAACTGCCTCTAGGCGAACTGCGCATAGCGTGACTAAGATCCCAACCAAACAAAACCATGCAGAAAAGCTGGATTTTATACGAAAAAAGCTTAATATTTGCAGAGCGAGGTCGATTAAGGTGTGAATGACACTACATAACTACAAAAATTAATGTGAATGAAAACACAAAATTACTGAACAAGAGAGCCTGACTGGCAGGCTACGATTAATTTGAATGGAACACTTGCAGGAAACTAATGAACACCTGGGATAGGTGCCTGGAAACAGGATAATTAGCACCCTATGAACTTACAATTGTGTTCTACAAAGTGATCTTTCAGTCGCTTTTTAACTAACGATGTTTTTGAGCACATTTTGTTTTTCAAAGGCATTCCTTTTCTTGATTCTGGAATGGTCCCCTTTTGTTCCTTTTGATGAAATCGGAACGTGCTTTAATACTACTTGGAAACAAAATGGTTATTTATTGCTAAAAAGGGAACCAATTGTTCCGAGTCCTGAACCCCGAGCAGACAAAAATGGTCCTTAACTGGTTGATTTGGGAAATATTTTTCTTAAAAATGTGTACCTTTTGATAACATGGCAACATGTTTTTATAAAGATACGGAACAAAATGGTCTTTTATTGCTAAAAGGGGAACCAATTGTTCCGAGTTCCGAATCCTGAGCGGAACAAGTTGGACTTTAATGGATGATTTGAGAAGTAATGTTCCTAAAAATGTGTTCTTTTCTATAACATGGGAACCTATTGTTCCGAGTTCTAAATCCTGAGTCGAACAAATTGGACCTTTATCTGTGATTAGTAATCAATTAGTCCTAATAACGCATCCATCCTTTGTCATTAGTTGTAGAGAATTTTGTTCCTACTTGAAGTTGGCAAAAGGCTCTATCGTTTCGTTTTGCGACAACGGGGACGTTTGTTCTAGATTGTGTGTTTTCGTGTAGTGCTTTGCTTTTATTGCTAATTTTCTGGTCTTTCCCCAGCTGTTCCTATGGAAAAATTGTTCCCTTTTTAGCTGCTTAATTTCTTTTCCTGGTAGGTTAAGGAACCGCTGGATCACGCTAATAACTTTAATAATATGTAAAGCGTGTAATCAAGGAGTACCTGAAATGAAAATAATCCAAAACATTTTACGAATAGCGATCTATGGCTGTGTTGCGTCAAATTCAAACATGCACAACACTTTTTATGGTGCCGATTGGTTAGTTCCGTAATTATATCGGCCTTTGTTGAATGAGAGAAACAAACACGCTCTTTTTAATGCATTAAGTTTTCTAAGAAAAAATGAGCAAAGCAAACAAGATTGAGTGGTCTAAAATCAATGGCGCATTGCCTAAACCAAAACTTTACGCATAAAAAGATGATGCCGACAGGTTGTACCATTGCCCAATCTAACAGGTGTAGGAAACACGTCAACAACAAGCATAGTTGGTTCTTTTCTTTCGACAAAAAGCTCACATAGATGCGTGAATGGATGCTTGAATTTTCTCAAGTTTTGCTGCGAAGAAAAGGAGGAATTCAATTTCAAAGTAATGGATTTTAGCATCCAAGCCTGTTGTTTAAGTTTATTGATCATTTACAAGAGTACAAACTTGGACATGGCGGGAAATTGGGTTACATAGACGCCATTTCAGAGTTCATCGACTTCAGAAAGGTCAACGGTGCATCGAATGGAGTTCTTAGAAAATTATCTGACACGGCATTGTACATCAAAAGAGAGCCCAAGACAGTGGCAAAGATGATGAGATTGGAATGCACGCAAGATCTCGATTTCGAATCATTAGAGACCAGGGGCCACTGGGCAAGCATGGAGGAGCTGTTAGAAGTCGTGCCTCGCTACAAACAAACCGTGAAAGTGTGCCAAACTGATCCTGGGCTAGTGAAACCCAAGAAAATTTGTGGCCACCTACTTGTTCATCAAGGTGAAAGGATCGTGTCCCATGACTTACAATATCTCACAGTTGAAATGGTAAAGGCAGCAAAGGCAAATGGTGGTTTCATCGATCAGAAAACCTTTTAGACTGCTCAAACCCCAGTGTGACTTCGTTTTGGTCACCAAAAAACGGAAGCCAACACAGCAAATCGGGGAACAAGATACACAAGTTGGCAAATACATTCACTCCACACACTATCGCCAAATCGTCGAAACGCAAAGTCTTCACGTGCTTAACCACAAAGGGCACCATGTTTTGTCTGAAGACCGAAAGCAAAGCTCTGTCATTGCCAAAGTGCACTATTAGGAGCGGAGATCACGCAAACTTGCTGTAAAGGCCCACAAGTGTCTTCAAATATTACAGGTAACCAAAGGCTCAGAGGTGGACATGAAAGTGAACACTAGATTTGGCAGATCAAGTCCCACAGCCACTTTTGAGCCAGCCATTGAATGTGCACGATCAGAACATGCATGGCCCAAAATCCATACCAGGCCCGACTCAAATCGCTTACTTAGTCAGGGCCCTCAACGTCAACCACTGAGGTTTACGACAGATGAGGAGGATTTTCTAAAGAGGGGTATTGATATGCACAGATTTGGACAACGGACTGCTCCTTTGAGAGATCTAGATTTTCGTTTTCAGAAAGGCAGGTTGGCTGATTCTTTAAAGAAGAGGGCTGAAGTAAAGTTCTTTCTCTCAAACCATGGTCACATGGTTCATATAGGTAGAAAACAAGCACTTCACGTTACCCTCTAATAGTTAAGTCTGTTGAAATATAGGTGCTACATGGTCAACGTTGGCAAAAACGTAACCCTTCCTTGCACTTGTACATATTTATTGGTGTGACATTGACATCTTAAATTCCTACAACCTGCTCCCGTCTGACCTTGTAGCTCAGTCGGTAGAGCAGCAGTGATCGAGCCCGAAGGTCGTAAATTCAATTCCCACCATGGTCAGAGTTTTCTTCGGTCCTTGTGTCGGCCCATTTCCATTAGTAGGGCTAACGCTCACATGGTTCATATGGAAAGAAAACTAGCACTTCATGTTACCCTCTAATAGTTACGTCTGTTGAAATATAGGTGCTGCACGGCCAACGTTTGCAAAAACATACCCCTTCCCTGCACCCTAAAAGAATGCCTTTTTGGAAGTCGTCTCTAATAGTCCAAAATTAAAACAGTGGCTGGACGCAAATGAGACACATTTTTTAATATAAATAAATCAATTTCTCTTCACGAGACTAATGTTCATGATAACAAGAGCTGCTAAGAGACATAGCCAAATAGAGTGTTCTTCTGTCTCGTTGTGTTCTGGTCTTCCGTTCTGGATTTATCTTCTGTGGGCTTCTCTCCGTACATCATTAAAAGCTCCTCTGAGATAGCAATATCTTCCGGGAAGCAGGAGGGCACGGCACTGGTGGGTAACTGGTTAGAACCACCAGAACCACTGTCTGGAAAAAGTTCCTCGCCGTCAGTGCTGTCACCTTCCAGTGTAAGTTCAGGTTGAGGCATGGGCTGCAACAATTTCTTGACCAACATCCGATCTTCCGAAGTAGGCTGTGCTCTATGCAGACCCTTCTCTGCTCTTCCAATGTCTCTGCTATGTTGTACATCCCCAAATTGCTGTGATGCACCTTGAGTTTGTCGCACGATATCTCTTGATAGGCTTCCAAGTTTGCGCAAACGTACGGATCTCCTTAACGTGTCAATTTCAGGACACACTCGTGCAGCTCTTGCTCTGTCCTCATCACCCACTTGCCTTCAAACGTTTGGCGGGCCCTGTCACGTTGTCTTTGCTCTTCAAGCCTAATTTGTTCATCGTCGTATTTTTCTAGATCCTTGAGGATTGGGCTTGTTAGTTTTAAGAAAACGTTTCTCATTTATTCGAATCATCTAGAGTTTGATTAGAGCTACGGAACGTGTTAGAATCTCACAAAAATAAGTCGCGTAGATCGCCCACCAGGGCGTAGGAATTACTGTGAGGAAATGCGCAAATACCCAACTTTTTCTACACCTAAACTCGGATCACGTCCTATATGAAATAAATACTAGGCGAATCTCTCATAGTGAAAGAACAAATTTGCTACTCGTGCTATCAGTAAGGTTATGGAACCTGCTACTGCTACCCTTTTCCCTGTCTCCGTTGGTATGAGCGTAAACCGAAGTACGTAAGTTTTTTATCCTTTTATTTGTCCTAACCTTTCAAGTGTTGCATTTGTCAAATGCTTGTCAAAATGATGATCGTTTTCGTCGTTTTCTTACTGTATTAATATCAAAGCTATAGTAATTTAAGTCGTATATCTAGGTATATTCTTTAGCTTTCGACGCAACACTTTTCGATTTAAAATCTCTAGGATATTGTTGTAACCGTCCACCATATATATGCCGTATGCAAGTGGATATGTAACTATGCGCTACACGTCCATATTAAGCTGCATGCAAGGCATGTGTAGCCTTTGTTGCTTCTATTTTTTGTTGTATCGTGCCACGTATCAAGCTTATTTTATGCTAAGATAGGTTAGAATCTATAATAATTGTTAGTATCTTAAATATCCTATTTCAGTTCGAACCTACGATCTATCTGAGAACTACAACTTATGAATAACTACAGTTGGCTTCTACATCTGTAAACCTTTATCATCCAGACTACGAACATTATCCTGTACAAACTACGGATTTATTTGTTACCGTTCGACTTTGATTTGTCAACTCCACCATCAGTATTTATAGCAATAACACTGTACACAGCCTTGGTTGATTATTTTTCTGATTGTCCGTATATTAAATCACTTTGAATCAATCCGTTGAGTTCGAAATTCTATCTTGTACCAAGAGATCCTGTGACTGTTTGAGAGCTTTGGAATATTGGCAACCTCCGTTAGTTCCGGGCAGTTACATTAGTTAGAATTCGGCTACATTATTGAAGAGCCTGGTTCGACCGCATCGCATCTGCAAAGGTAAATTGTATTCAAGGAATACGATTACAACAGTGCGACATTAAATACTTTGACACGATATTCTGTCACCGAACACTATCTTGTCGACAGATTTATTACTTCCGATTCGATAATCCACTGAAGAGTGCTAAATGGAAACCGAATTGCAAAGAGCGCATGGTCACGCGAAAGCTGCGATTACAAACCAATCAAAGGAAATAATCCACCTCATGAAAAATAAAGAGATTGAAGAACTAGTCCATCGAAAATTGGCAGAACTGAATATAGCCTTCGGAGCCTTTGAAGTCGCCCATGACGCATATCATTGCCACCTTACCGACCAGGGTTTAATCGATGACTCTGTGGCCTATTATGAGTACGTCAAAGAGCAGGTTGCTCAGGTCTGTGAAAACGTAGACATATGGTCAGCGGCATTAGAAGCGTCTAGTCTCGTTCAAAGGAGTCAAGTAGATGTTAGGCCAGAAGACTCCGTCAGTCAGATCGGTTCCAAGGTTACCTCAAATTCCGTGTCGTCTCGGAAGTCATCAAGGTTGAGTTTGATACAAGAGACCGCTGAGAAGTCCATATTGAAGGCAGAAAGTGATACCCTGGCGAAGCTGCAAGAAATGGAAGTAGAAGAGTTGAAAATTCGCCAACGGAAAGCACAGCTAGAGCTGGAAATTAAGCTGGCCACGGCAAAGGCTAAAGAAAAGGCCCTAGCCGAAGCGGTAAAGCAGAATTATGAATGCAAACTCCATTGACAAAACAACGAGTAATACATAACCGCAGCTATTCTATGCCTTCCGTTCAACTAGAACCTATGCAAGCAGGACCTATAGAAAGACTACCAAAACAACAGCAAGAAGCGATAAATGCCCTCACGCTACCCCAGCCTGAGCTGCAAACCTTTGGTGGGGACCCTACAGAATATTATGATTTTATTAGAGCATTCGAGCACCTCATAGAGCGGAAGATTCAAGGTTCAAGCGTGCGGTTGTATGATCTAGTGCAATACACCACCAGTCAAGTAAGAGACCTGGTCCGGAGCTGCCTCGCCATGCCAGAAACAACTGGTTACGCTAAAGCTAGAGAACTACTGGCTGAAAGGTACGGTCAGCCGTACCATATCGCTACCGCGTTTGTAGAGCGTGTTACAAATGGGCCACAAATCCCAAACGAAGACGCTGGAGCCCTCTAGAAATTTTCGATTCTACTGACGAGTTGCAGTGATACACTTAGGGAAATCAGCTACCTGAACAGACAAGACAATCCAGAAGGCTTGCAGAAAATAATGGAACGCTTGCCATACAATTTAAGGCAAAAATGGCGCGAAGTAGCCGATACGATACAAGTCAAAGAGAACAGAGATCCTAATCTTGCAGACGTGACGGAATTTGTAACAACACGTTCAAGAGTGGCAAGCCATCCCATATTCGGAAAATTGTCAGATCCAAAGCCACACAATACAGGCAATCTGCCTCCAACTCGAAGAGGAGGAGCTAAGGCATTTGCTTCTGAAGCCCAGAGGGATTCACCGCAACAACTGCAAACCCTCTCCC
Organism: Montipora capitata; assembly: GCA_949126865.1. Taxonomy (NCBI): domain Eukaryota; kingdom Metazoa; phylum Cnidaria; class Anthozoa; order Scleractinia; family Acroporidae; genus Montipora; species Montipora capitata. The sequence goes on along the minus strand of OX421457.1, from coordinate 19,573,514 downwards.
CAGCTAAGAACAATGTGAACTGTCCATCCTGTGGAAAGGACCACTGGTTATCTCAATGCAACGATTTTCGGAAGATGAAAGTAATGGAGCGATTTAAGTTCGTTAGAACTAAGAGACTTTGCATCAACTGCCTTACACAAGGCCACTATGTGTATGAGTGCCCAAAGAAAAGCTTCTGTAAAGTAGATGGCTGTCTGAAGAAACATTCCCCTTTCCTTCATGAAGTGGAACAGACAACATCCTCCCGCAATTCGAGAGAAGATGAAAAGGGAGCCTCGAATTCAAGAAAGGAAGAACCTTCTCAGTCCAACGGGTATGTCCATACAGGTAGCAGCGCATCAGAGGCATCCACTCGTCCTGGTTCAGTGGTGGGGCTTCCATTCATCCCTGTGCAAGTCCGCGCTAAAGGCCGCAGTTATTCGGTACAAACTTACGCCTTTCTCGATCCTGGTTCAAATACCTCTTTCTGCACAGATAGTCTCCTTCGTAAATTACATGTTAAAGGCAAGAAAAGCACTCTCTCATTGACAACGCTTCATGGCAAGGGTCAACCAATAGAATGCGCTCAAGTACACTTAGAAGTTCTCGATTTGGAAGGTGAAATGTGCGTTAAGCTCCCATCAGTGTATTCTCGTCCCAGTCTACCAGTTTCCAAAAATGCTATCGGCCAGCAACAAGACGTAGAGAAATGGTCACACCTTGAAGGGGTCAAGGTACGACAATAGACGCCGAGATCGGTCTCCTAATCGGAAACGACTGCCCAGCAGCACTACAGCCGAGAGAAGTAAAGCAAAGCCATGATGGTGGACCCTACGCCACCCGTACCGTATTTGGCTGGGTAATAAACGGACCCTTGGGAAGAGATGAAGGAAATCTTGCAACAGCTAACTTCATTGACACCAGCGAACAGAGCGACAGTCTCAACAAGCAATTCGAAAACTACTGCAATTTAGAGTTCAATGACTCAACATATGAGTCCAAGCTGTCCCTTTCACAGAACGACAGAAGAGCTTTAGAGATAATGGAAAAAACTGTCAAGTTAAAAGACGGCCATTATGAAATAGCGCTTTTGTTGAAAGACTACCCGCCACAGTTAGAGAACAACAAAATCCAAGCTGAACACCGTCTGAAGTTACTGAGAAGGCGACTGCAAGCGGATTCAGCTCTGCATGGAAAATATACAGAGTTTATGAACGATCTATTTGAAAATGGGTACGCTCGAAAAATCCCCAGAGAAGAGCGAGACATGGGTAAGCCATCTTTCTATTTGTGTCACTACCCCATTTTGCCCACCCCTGCTAAACCAAAGGTTAGAGTCATCTACGATCAGCTCTTACAGGGGCCGGACCTAACCAATTCACTGGTCGGCGTACTGACTCGATTCCGCAAGGAGCCAATTGCCTTCATGTCGGATATCAAAACCATGTTCTACCAAGTCCGGGTGCGACCAAGTGACTGTAACTATCTTTGATTTCTGTGGTGGCCGGACGGTAACCTAGAAGCTGAGCCGGAAGAATATCAAATGTTAGTCCATCTATTCGGCAGTGCATCGTCCCCAAGTTGCGCTAACTTTGCGCTTAAGAAAACAGCCGAAGACAACAAAGAAAATTATGACCCGTCAGTCATTAATGCAGTCCATAAAAGCTTCTACGTAGATGATTGTCTACACTCTGTTGCAACAGAGACGGAAGCTGTCAAGCTTGCTGCCGACCTCCGAGATATATTAGGGAAAGGAGGATTTCGTCTCACTAAGTGGTTATCAAACTCTAAAAGGCTACTTAACTCACTTCCCGAGTTTGAGAGAGCACAGTCGGTTAAGAGTCTCGATTTCGACAACATAAAATCATCAGAGAGAGCCCTCGGGGTACGATGGAACTTCTCTGAAGATACGTTTAGCTTCGATATTATCCCCAAAGACAAGCCTACAAATCGCAGGGGCTTGCTATCGATCATCAGTTCCGTCTACGATCCCCTTGGATTCGTATCTCCATGTATTCTACCAGCCAAGGCGATCCTTCAAGAATTATGTCGCCGTGGTTTGGGCTTGGATGATGAAATCCCCGAAACCGAAAGAGTCAAGTGGACAACTTGGTTGAACGAGCTTCCGAAATTGGAGCAGTTCTCTATACCACGATCTTTTAAGCTACCTGATGAATTTGGAGAGATCAAGAGGTACGAGCTACACCACTTTTCGGATGCATCAATCACAGGTTATGGCGCAGTTTCATATCTTCGCCAAATCTACGCTACCGGCAAAGTACATTGTTCATTAGTCATGGCCAAGTCCAGACTGGCGCCACTTAAGGCAATGACGATACCAAGAATGGAGTTGTCAGCAGCAGTACTAGCGACTAGATTGGATCGAATGATCACTCAAGAGATCGACCTCCCTCTCGCCAAATCAACCTTCTGGACGGACAGCACGTGTGTAATCCGCTATATAGAGAATCAAGATAAAAGATTTCAAGTATTTGTGGCCAACCGAGTGTCAGCGATATTAAACCAATCTGACCCGTCCCAGTGGAGATATGTCGACACAGCACAGAACCCGCAGACGAAGCTTCTAGAGGTATGACGGTGAAGGAGTTTCTAAGCAATGAGAGGTGGTCAAAGGGGCCGGCGTTCCTACAGCAACCGCAGGACACATGGCCTCAACGACCCGCGAGTATAGGTGTTGTACCACCCGATGACCCGGAAGTAAGGAAAGAGTCAGTTGCTTATGCCAACGAAACTACAGAAGATGACGCAGTCAGCCAGATGTTCGAGAAATTCTCATCTTGGACACGCCTTAGAAGAGTGATAGCATGGATATTGCGCTACAAGGACAACTTGCTAAACCAGGCCAACAAGCGCAAGTTTAAAGAAGAAACGAAATATAGTTCTGATATTGAGCCGCTTACCGTGCATGAAGTGCAGCGTGCTGAGATCATGATCTTGAAGAACGTTCAGAAGCAGAGTTTTGACAAGGAGTTATCAACTCTGGAGCAAAATGCGAAAGTCAAAGAACAAATCGACGCTAAGCAACCAGTCGCGAAGACAAGCAACCTATTCAAGCTAGACCCCATATTGAAGAATGAGTTGCTACTCGTTGGGGGTCGATTACAAAGAGCCTGTGTTGGAGAAGCTGCAAAACACCCAATCATACTTCCGAAGAAGCACCATATCGTGAGATTGATTATTGAGCATTATCATCGTTTAACTGGTCATTTGGGAGTCGAGTATACATTATCTGTTATCCGTCAAAAATTCTGGATTATCGGAGCAAGAGTATCTGTTCGTAGCATTATCTACTCGTGTTTCGATTGCCGAAGACGGCAAGCACCCGTCGTACAGCAGAAAATGGCGAATTAACCAGAAGATCGCGTCACCGCGTCAAGACCGCCGTTCACGTACGTTGGCGTTGATTGCTTCGGGCCCTTTATTGTACGGCGTGGAAGAGTCGACGTCGAAAGATATGGTGTGCTTTTTACATGTCTAGCGCTACGAGCGGTTCATATCGAGGTTGTTAATTCGCTGGACACTGATTCATTTATTAACGCACTCTGTCGATTCATCGCGAGAAGAGGGCCTCCGGAGGAGATGCGTTCTGATAATGGAGGAAATTTCGTGGCTGGCGAAAAAGAGTTGCGAGAAGCAATTGAGAAGTGGAACCAGTTCCGTATTCATGACTACTTGAGTCAAAGTGGGATTAAGTGGACTTTCAACCCTCCTGCGGGCTACCACTACGGAGGCATATGGGAGCGCTGCATACGGACAGTGCGCAAGGTGTTACGCACAGTATTAAAGGAACAGCGATTAGATGACGAGGGTCTTGCAACCTTGATGTGCGAAGCTGGATCTATCGTGAACGGGCGACCAATCACAAAGCTATCAGACAACCCTCGTGACGCTGAACCGCTTACTCCTAATCACCTTCTACTATTACGGGAGGGACCAACAGCCCCCCCTGGTATGTTTAGCAAGCAAGACATCTACGGTCGTGCAAGGTGGCGACAGGTGCAATATCTCGCGAATTTGTTCAGGATATGATGGATCCATGAGTACCTGCCATCACTTCAACAGCGTCAAAAACAGAACAGACCTCAACGCAATGTAGCTGTTGATGATATTGTGTTAGTGTTGGATAATAACAAACCTTGTAATTCATGGCCATTGGCTCGAGTATTGGAAGTTCACACAAGTCGCAATGATGGTCTTGTACGTTCCATGAAGTTGAGAACAAGCACTGGAGAATTCGTACGCCCAGTGAACAAAATTGTTATGCTGGAATCTACAGAGGCTACAACAGCAAGCAGTAATGAGTAAATAAACTGAAACATTGAACTGAGATCTGTTTTGGATCATCGTATAGACATTTTGAAGTTTTATACCGTAGTTATTTAGTTTGTAAAGGTTAACACCTTTAAGGGGCCGGAATGTTAGTTTTAAGAAAACGTTTCTCATTTATTCGAATCATCTAGAGTTTGATTAGAGCTACGGAACGTGTTAGAATCTCACAAAAATAAGTCGCGTAGATCGCCCACAAGGGCATAGGAATTACCGTGAGGAAATGCGCAAATACCCAACTTCTTCTACACCTAAACTCAGATCACGTCCTATATGAAATAAATACTAGGCGAATCTCTCATAGTGAAAGAACAAATTTGCTACTCGTGCTATCAGTAAGGTTATAGAACCTGCTACTGCTACCCTTTTCCCTGTCTCCATTGGTACGAGCGTAAACCGAAGTACGTAAGTTTTTTATCCTTTTATTTGTCCTAACCTTTCAAGTGTTGCATTTGTCAAATGCTTGTCAAAATGATGATCGTTTTCGTCGTTTTCTTACTGTATTAATATCAAAGCTATAGTAATTTAAGTCGTATATCTAGGTATATTCTTTAGCTTTCGACGCAACACTTTTCGATTTAAAATCTCTAGGATATTGTTGTAACCGTCCACCATATATATGCCGTATGCAAGTGGATATGTAACTATGCGCTACACGTCCATATTAAGCTGCATGCAAGGCATGTGTAGCCTTTGTTGTTTCTATTTTTTGTTGTATCGTGCCACGTATCAAGCTTATTTTATGCTAAGATAGGTTAGAATCTATAATAATTGTTAGTATCTTAAATATCCTATTTCAGTTCGAACCTACGATCTATCTGAGAACTACAACTTATGAATAACTACAGTTGGCTTCTACATCTGTAAACCTTTATCATCCAGACTACGAACATTATCCTGTACAAACTACGGATTTATTTGTTACCGTTCGACTTTGATTTGTCAACTCCACCATCAGTATTTATAGCAATAACACTGTACACAGCCTTGGTTGATTATTTTTCTGATTGTCCGTATATTAAATCACTTTGAATCAATCCGTTGAGTTCGAAATTCTATCTTGTACCAAGAGATCCTGTGACTGTTTGAGAGCTTTGGAATATTGGCAACCTCCGTTAGTTCCGGGCAGTTACAGGGCTGGGCATGGCTTCGTAGGGATCTGCAGGTAGTAGCTCGATATTCTAAGTACTCACTCCCTGGTTTTTGAGAACCTCTTTCCTCCTTTCATGTCTTACCCTCTTGTCATGTTCTTCTATGTCATGTTTTCGTTCCCGGTCCTTGAGCATGTGTTCTAATTGCCTATATCTCAAACTGTGGGGTTGTATCTTGCTCATGTTGCGTTTCAAATTTTGTATGTCGTTTGACAATTGGTGGTCGACAACGGCCTCTTCGACTGAATCCACACACATCATTGTCTCATTTTCTTCCTATGTTGGTTTCTCGTGTGGAGGTGAATCAACTGCAGTTGGCAATACGTCTGTAAAAGACATTGTTCCTAGAGCTTCTTTCTCAAGCTCAGGAAGAGTGCCATTGAGATGTTCTGCCTGTGAATCTTGGTCTTCTTCGGTGCTGTCTGACGTTTCTTCCTCGTCGTCTGGTTTGCATGCCTTCTTTGCTGGCCACACTATGCAGTCCATAGGATGTTTTCTGGGCCATTCCAAGGCTCTCTTCTTGTGGCGTGGCCAGACTCTTGAAGGTATAATTACACAGCCTTCATTCCACTGACAGTTGATCTTCAGGCTGAAACTGCAATTTCTGTTAGGCCGTGAGAACTTAAGACAGTGGTTAATGAACGATCTGGCCGTTTCGTACTTGATATTGCATGCCGTGAAGCCACCTTGGGTCAAGAGTTTCCAATCGACAATGTCCATGGTTGACATAGACGCTTTATCTATGAAAATCACTTCGGTTAGTTATCATGGCCTTGTTAAAGACCCTCTGTTTGGTTATCGTAGCCATGTTGGATTGGTCCGAGTCCGAGGATGGAATGGAAGAGGCTGGTTTTGACGCTGCTAGCATCACCCATCAGACACGGGACTCTGTAAGTTGAGCAACTTCAAGTACTCTCTATCGGAAAGGCTGTTTTCCAGAATTTCTCTGAAGTATTTAGGTTTCAGGCGCTTTTTATGAGTCATACCTGCTGAATGCACGCGGATTGACCAAGCAAATCTTTTCTTCTGGGATAGGGCTCTCTAAGAAGTGTCCATCCTTAATTGACCAGCAATAACCAGCATTTATCTCAATGAGGTTGTAATCAATGAAAATTGGTCACATCACTTCGCAGTTGGGGTCGCCAAGCATTTCAATGACCTTTTTCATGTCCCCGAGTAGCCTAGCTTTAAAAAAATCGTTTGCTGCCAAACAATTGACAAAGGTTCGAATTTCGCACTTGTAGGCACGTGAAATTGGCAGGTAGGAGCTTTTTGTAAATATTACCACGAAACAGGGCGCATTTAATTTTTTTCATGGCTATTCCTATCTCATTCACCAGAACGGTCAAGTTGTCTGTCATCCGGGTGCATCATTTTTGTGATACCGTCCTTCAAGCCGAACGTGTCTATCTGCAGCTTTGCCTCTTGAACTTTTGCGACTGCAGCCTGTAACGCAGAGCTGAAAGATGAGTTTATCAGCCATACTCTGGCAACATTTTCTGTACCACACTGTTGCGAATCCAACAAATCTTCCTCGCCCAGCACTCTCTTCATCTCGTTTTGGAAGCAATTTTCATATGATAAATTGACTAACTCCTGTATCAAAGGACTCTTGTGATGCTTCAGGACCCTGAAGAGCTCTTTCATAGCAGCCAACTCTTTCCCTTCGTTGAATGTTATCTGTGAACAGAGCAGTTGAATTATCATCTCACACTTGTACT
>OX421457.1:19551316-19561316 GCA_949126865.1 Montipora capitata | reverse complement strand
TGGTTGGAAATTCAACCCTCAGTTTATTGACTTGTCTCGTTACTCATCGTTTGTTAAAGTTTGCCGAATTACTGCTCATGTGAAATGATTCATTCAGAATTGCAGGAGAAGAAAAGAGAAAATGGAAATGAGGATTGGCCCGTTGGAGGTTCAAGAAATTAAGAAAGCAAAGTTGATGTGGACCAAGTCAGCCCAAAGGGAAGCATTTCCAGCTGACATCTGTGACCTAAGTGATGGTAAACCTGTTGGAATGAAAAGTTGATTATTCGAGTTGGCGGGAGAATCGACCATGCAGCAGTATGTTATGATGTCAAGCACCTAATGATTATTCCTCAAGATCATCAGCTGTGTCGTCTTGTGATCATGGATTGCCACAAGAAGCTTGACCATGAAGGCACAGAGCACGTTTGGAATGAGCTCAGATTGTTGTATTGGATACCCCATTCTAGGTCTACTGTGAGAAAGGTCCTTAACGACTGCTCATTATCTAAGAGAAGAATCAAGCCACAACCTCCTTTGATGGCAAGCCTCCCGAAAGACTGGGTGCAAGTGGCTGCACCCTTTTCAAAAGTTGGTGTGGATTATTTTGGGCCAATTATGGTCAAGCACTTGCGTAAGCAAGAAAAACGCTATGGATGTCTTTTTACCTGTTTAGTTACCAGAGCTGTTTACCTTGAGGTGGCTGTAAACTGATTCATTTATCAGTGCACTGAGAAGATTCATAGCAAGACGTGGGCCACCATCAGACATCTATTCTGACAATGGTACTAACTTTGTCGGAGCTGATCGAGAACTCAAGCAAAGTCTAGAAGAGTGGAACCAGTCCCAGCTTTCAGATTACCTGTCTCAGAAGAATATTCAGTGGCACTTTAATCCTCCTGCTTCCCCCCACTTTGGTCGGATTTGGGAACGTTTGGTTCAGTCATGCAAGAAAGCCCTCAAAGTGGTACTTCATGGTCAAGTAATTACAGATGAAGTTTTGGAAAATGCATTTGCTTAAACGGAAGCTCTGGTAAACAGTAGACCTCTTACTGAAGTAAGCAGTGATGACAGTGGTTTGGAAGCAATTACTCCGAATCATTTCCTTATTTCTCGTGCTAATCCAGTGCTGCCCTGTGGTGTATTTTCTGACAAGGAAATATCAAGCAAGAAACCTTGGAGACAAGCACAAGTTGTTGTTGATCAGGTTTGGAGCCGATGGCTGAAAGAGTATTTGCCTGCTCTAATTGAGAGGAAAAAGTGGAATTTGCCATCGCATAATCTCAGTGTTGGTGATTTGGTCTTCGTCGTGGACGAAAAAACCCAAAGAGGAGATCAAATAACATTTAGTTCAGTTTGCACGACTTGAGTATCTGGAATTGTGGTCATGTGTTAATGATGACATGAATCGAGACCTCATGTTTTTTTGTATTGATTTTTGGTTTAGTCGCCATTTTTGATGTAAAAGTTTTGGGAGAAATACAGTTCTCTTATTTTGTAGCTGTTTGGTCAGTGTGGTGATCGCTTTAAGGTGATATAGTTATTTAAGAAAAGAATAAAAATCATCTAGATGTCACAGATGTTATGTAATGTCTGTGACATTAGTTCATATTGTGGCTGCCATTTCTAGAAATTATTTTGGACAAAGTTGAGAGAGTGCTCAAGAGTGCTTGGAGTCCTTTACATTTTCCAAGGTTCATTTTCTCCAGTCAAAACTGAGCATTATGCATAACAGTGGTAGAAGTAGTAGTAGTAGTAGTAGTAGGCCTCCTTCGGTCGAAGTCGACCATGGAAACTGTGCCCTATCACTGTCAGTTCGTAGTGCTTTGCTCTAAACAATGCCGCCTGTGGCTTATGAGGCCAATGCAGGAATGGCAGTCCTTGCCGCATGAGGAACAGACGTAAGTAGATGTGGCGGGGTCAGTTGTTATTTTCTCTTTTCGCCTGGTCCTTCTTTTGATGGCTTCGTTGGTGATCTTCTCTTCACCTTCTTTCAGTTGCTTATGGAGGCGGCAGCGCCAGCTGCTGCAATGTCTTCCCAGCTCTCGGGGTCTTTCATATACTTGCTAACAAAAAAAAAGCCCTAGAATTTGAGGACCCCCTGAGCACACCAGTGTTGCCAGCAAAGTGGAAATTTATTTTCTGAGCACTACAACATGTCCACTTTGTAGTCTAATACATCTTTTGAAAAATCTTGTTTGTAACACCACATCTGTTGAATTGCCCCTCTACGCCGCATTCCAGTAGGGCATGGTGTATTATCAGGGGCACCATTTGGCGTTGTTAAGGCAATCGAGCAGTTTACTGAAGGACAGAAATTTTCGTTTATCACACTAGGATAGTTTGAAACCCAATCTTCACTTACAGCACTTACCACTTGACTTGATGTTAATGAATTGTCATCACTTTTATCACTACCGTTTTCCTCATTGTTTCTTTCTTTTTTCGTCATCCAGCGGTTTTGAGCACTTATTGCTCAAAAGAATAGCGCCCTTTTTTTATTCCTGTAAAAAAAAAAGGAATAGTAAGACTCTCAAGCAAACTTGCGTTCTTTGTAAAAGCAAACTTAAATCAAGCAAGTTACTGATTCTTACCGCAAATTGCTTTGTCACAAGTATCCTTGGTTTTACATATTATTCCAAGCAGCTTGAAATGCCTACTTCGTCACACACACTGTGCCTTCACAATACTACATTTTCCATGATTATTGGACTTACATAACACAAGGCCACACTCTTGATCGCTTGACTGTTAAGTTGGCGACAAGGATATCTGGTCTTGCTCATGTTGTGACTGATCATTTTTTGCTCTAGAGGCCTCTGAATTTATATCAAATTTGACTTCATACGTAAATCAGAAAGCAGTTTTTATGAATTGGTGCGAAAAGTGTTCATTGTTCTCCTCGATTGGAGGAAATGGTGTAACAGGTGTGGCGTTTGTATATTGCATTCCATTGCACATTGCTTGCACTGTATTCCGTTTGAAAGTACTTGGTAATCTAATCTTGTAATCTTAAGGTCAAGATAGTTCAAAATTATTTCACACGAGAACTTGATTGCTTGGTGTCGACTGCTCTCGGTTCATTACAAAATATAGTGTCACCTGTGTTGTCAAAGACTGAAAGTTCAGAAAGCTAAAATCTGACTAGGACAAACAGAACAAGGTTGAATAGGAAAATTCAAACAACATTGACTTGAAAAATGCATAAACCATTTCTTCCCAAACGAGTTTCAAAACAGTGCTTCAAACAAATTTAAACGCGTTTCAAACATTTTCAAACATGTTTCAAATGCGTTTCAAACAACAGCGTTTCATCGCATTTCGAACACAAGTGTCACATTTCCTTTCGTTTAAAACAGAAGAATTAACATGTGCATAATTATATTATCAGTCGGTTCTTCTGCATGAATTGCCTTAGCAGTCTTTGTAAGTTTTGTCAAATATGAATGAATTTCACTTTTTTTTGTCAAAACGTTTCTTAAGCCAAATAATTTCAAGATCTTTTGAATGGAAATGAACGAAAGTACGAGTGTCCGTTTCTTCGCTAGGATGCCAGAGGTTTTTTCTCTCTTAGAGCGACGGAATGGCAAGTCGCGAAGCGGCGAGAAAAACCAGTCCACCGTTTCGTTCTTTTGCTTTTGATCGTTCGTCGCCCAAAGAAATAGTAGCAAAAAACCTCTGGAATTTAGGGAAACCAGAAACCCTGCATTTCAGGAGGATTTGAGTGTAGTGGATAACAAGTATACTTTAGTCAAACGTGGGAAAGATATTTCCAATATTTCTGTCATGCCCTTGTCATGCAAACACATACTTTTAGTGAAACGTTTCTGCCCAGAAGGTTTTAACGACGCTGAGAAGATCTTGCTAACTTTACGTTTTTTCGTCTTTTCTTCAGTTAAAATAATGCCTTCACCGTTTTTGTGATATTGCTATTTAGAGACAGGCGCTTTGCTTTGGAAACAGCGTTTACTTTTCATGGTGAATTGTCACGTGTGACCCGGCAGAATCTGCAATATCTCTTCGCGATCTCCGAAATTTGCTTGTAATCTCGGAAGTCTTTGCAAAATCTAGCTTCAAATTGCAGTTTCTTCTATAAATTAATGCGCACTGTGTCGTTTATACGTTTAAAATGATTCTTTTAAGGAAATGCAATTACAAAGTGTACTCTCTTTTAAAATGAAGAGAACACCCACGAGAATTTTCAGAATCTCAACAGTCCAATTTGAATTCTTGTTTCAAGTATTTCAAGATATTCCTGTTACCGAGTTTATAAGAGTTTATTTATGAGGATTTAAATGTTGGCTTGAATGGAAGCTACTGAGGGTAAGCTTTGTAGTCACGCAAATGGCTTCGGAGTTGCTGGTATTTTTCTAGCTGATTTTGTTTCATGCATCACTTCCACATGCACACTTTTACACTCAAAGCCACGTTTTATGCATTTAAATGTCACTGGCAACGCAGACAATGTTTCCAGGGCTATGTTTCCATGATCAAATTTTCTACGCGACTGTTATTTCACACAACAATCCACAAGGTGTTAAAGCAGTTTACGTGGAAATCTCGCTCCTTACTTTTAAACACTATGTCATTATTTCAACAGCAATATATCCTCCTCGGCTTGTTAGAAAAAAAAAAAAATTCATCCACGTTGTTTTCTGATTAATTCATAAACTGGTAAGCTTCAATAAAACAAGGGTACTTTTAAGAAACAAATGAAACGGAAAATTACTCAGATACTAAAATAATTTGCTGCAACAGTAATAATTATGTTCACTGTTGACATATGTAGCACAGGTTGCATTTCAAACACAGATAAACACCTTTTCCTTCGTTTCAAACACCTTGGGTTTCAAACAGTTTCAAACGTGTTTCAAACGCGTTTTAAACACAAACGCACTCGAAATGCTTTTTGTTAAGCATCCTTTTCATCTGGATGGTCACACATATAGATTTAGCCAGGCCTAAAAGCGGAGGTCCTGGCTTGTTTATTCTTACTGGCAGTAGGATTAGTGAAAATAAAAGGCCTTGGAATTGTCCGCCTCTTGGTTTTCCTGGATATTGCTTAATTAGGTCATTTTCTTCGCTGCCTAACTAGTGAATTCCACGGTTAATTTCACCTGAAAAAGCCGACTGAGCGCATGAATCTCGAAGGCATGGGTATGATATTGGTTTTTCCCGCGAAATTTGCTGTCACATTCACCAGTTAGACAATTAATTTTTCTTGAATAGCAAGAGCAAACCCTCAGCAAGCGAACTGAAAAGGAAAGAAGTCACTTCAGAGTCGACTGTCAAAAGCCAGCGAATAGGAATCACACTAAAATTAGAAATCACAGACGTACTATAGCTCGTGACGTGACAGATCGTCTTTGTCGGTTCAAGGTCAAACAATGAGTTTTATTGATGTACTTTATTTATTCCACTTTTATCTCTGAAAACGAGATCATTAATTTTACATTTTGATGTATTTCATTGAAAAACTTCAAACAAGATCTCCAACAAATTACCTGTATGTGCTCTAAAGAAACTTCTGAAAACACAATATTGATATTTCTCCTTACTATTACATGTTTTTCACATAAGTGCAAAATTTTCTTGTCACTGTCGAGACACATCGAAAAACAGTTAGGCAAGCAGAGTAAAGAAACTTCTTGTTCGCTTGCATTTTAAAGCCAAACAAACCAGCAACAGATCGATTATTTCTGACCAAAAAGAGTACAGATTATTATTATTTAATTCCAGTTAACAAGAAAAATTCACGTTTCATTCCTGAACAAAGGAAAAAAATGCATCCACTTGAAATAACTCATCCATAGAAATAACAAACGGTTTAGTGTCCAGGAAAAGAATTTGTGGAATAACTTCTTCCACCAAGTTTAAGCTATTACTGGTGTACCGTTTTGTTGTTCTCGTTCTTTCTCCCTTCTTTCGTTTCTGTTCTTCTGTCATAGGCCGTCCGGGCATCTTGCAACCTTAATAGATTCAAAATTTAAAATCTTAAGACTTATACCAAAAACTGCAATTCAGAGCAAGAAAGCAGCCCTAAACAAATTAAAAATAAACACTCAGCTTTAAGTTTATATCTCTCCAATGCTTGACTTGAATAACTATGTAGCCACCAGTGTGTCCTGACCACAGCTATATTATGTTAAACCTGGATTGAAACCAGCGAAAAATGCAAGAAAAATTTTCCAAACCGTACCTGCAGAACACGAAAAGCATCGACTGTCAAGAGCTTTTGGTGAAATAGCATGGACGTGTAGCCGCGTCGAGCCACTGAACGAGCACGAAAAATTAAGCCTCGTTTATGCTTAGGTGTGAGTGTCTGACCTGGCTTGAGCCTGCGATCTATTCAACAACCAGCCCCTGGTCAGTGGTCAACTTAAAAAAAAACAGCTGACCTTGATAAGGTCCAGCTTGAGCCCATATGGTCATGTGATACTGGTCAGCGGATGCCTTGTTTTGACAGGTGTCAATTGACCATTATAAACATTGATGTCCAATATCAAAGATGTATGCTGTAAACTAGATAGAGTGTCAACTCGACTGGAGTATTGCCCCCTCGATGAGCTCTAAACTTGAGCCTGTGGTATGGTTACGTGATACTGGTCACATTGGCATACATGGAGGGGCGGACGTACATACGTACACATGTTCATGACGTCATGGCTATAAAACCAAATTTTCTCTCATCGATGGGTTACCATATTTTCTTAACTATGGTGCTCCGCGCGCGCGTGCCTTTGGTGCGGGTGGAGCTCCGCTATCGGACGTTTTCCAGGAAAAAAAGGTGGCTAGGAACAACTTCAGTGAGACCACTCATTGAGGGGAAATTGATTTATCTGTAAAAGCCGTGACATCCGGCCACAGGGCAAACTGTAAGATTTTTGTATTTTTTTAATATTTAAAGTATACTTGTAAATTCACATGTATTTCAAGTTACAGTATTGCCAATTTACAGTGGCAATCACTATTATTATTATTTGTCTTGAAAGATAAGTACTTTAAATGTAAAAGCAATAGTTTCCACAAAATCTGTGCCATCCGGGCAAAATACAGTTTTCTTAACAGGCGTGAAACAAACAAACAAACAGCAAAAATGCATACATGTCATTTTATAACATAAATTCAATAGCGCTAGCATGCTTCATACTCTTATTGGGCACGCTAATGAAGACAGCAAACTAACACCTCGACAAAATACTTTTTTAACACGAGTGACTCTTTATACGCATTGGAAAAAGAGTTCACCCTTCAGTTTTTGACCGGTCTGAGATGAGATTTAATCATAATTTATAATATTGCTAGAATTTTCACGTAATTAAATTCAATAGTGCGAGCGTGCTTCATATTCTTATTGAGCACGCTAATGACATTAGTAACTAACAGCTCGTTGATAATGTTATAAAACAATTAGTTCATGCGTCAGCGTGCGTATGTCGAGATATTGAGCACGCGGGAAGTTTGGAGAGCACGAAAGAGGCATAAGAGTTGCAGAGTGCAACTCTAGCCTCTTGAGCTAGATGAACTAATTGTTAATTGGGAAAATGAGAGTTCGGCTACAAAAAAGCTAATCTTCAAGTCAACTCATAGGGTAGAGCCTTTTTTTATCTATAATGTGTCGCCTAAAGATAAGTTTTTCATAAAGAACTATGGAACTTCAACTTCTCACAGACTGAAAGAGTGTCCGTAAAATCCACCCAAAATACAGTTTCTTAACAGGCGGTGAACTTCCGGTTTGAGCAGGCTGTAGACGGACAAATCTTTTTCTAGGACACTACATGTGAATTTTACGGATTTCACGGAAAGAAACATATAACAATATTTTTAATATTAATGTAAGATACTTACCGTTTGAAAGAGAAGAACTTCCGTTAAATGAAAATCAACAGTTTCCGTGAAATCTGTGATATCCAGCTAAAATACAGTTTTTCTTGACTGGCCGTGAACTTCTAGTTTGCAGACCAGCCAGTCGACGAGCAAATCTTTTTCGAGAACACTGTGGAATTTACGGATTTCACAAATTTCCTATTATAGAGAACTCATGACTAACAGGAGGTAGCATGACGATTCCTTTCGAAATTGTTTTGATGTGTACTAATTATCGATGTGGACCGAAATAAAAAGGGAACGAAGAAGTGTGGGACACGATCTATCTACCTACCCAACTACCTGCCTACCTTCTAGAAACGTTTGTAGCACGGTAAGTTGAGTAAGTTCAGGGACTGAAGATTGACTACAAAACAAAACAAAAAGCCCTCTACCATGCACAACAACACTCTTTCATTAATTATTATATAATTTGCCGGTTTTCAGATGCCCCAGAAAATGGTGTTCCTCCAGATGACCCATTCATGCTAATCTAATACATGCACTGATTAGCTATTGTTTCGTTTGTGATACAGACTACCATTATGTATCCAAGCAAGGGTTGCTTTTCAATGGTAACTCATGTCAATGTTCTTGTTTAAATCTAGTGTATATCGCCCAAGTCTATTAAAAGCAGAGTTTTTCATTTGACTGAAGGGAGTTAATTTTTGCCGCATATTCTTTTGTGGGATTTTATTCTTTGGGAACTATTTTTTTACGGATCATCGTCAATCCGCAAAATCCACAAAAATTAAACCCGAAAAATTTTTCATGCTACACGGTAAGCGACAAAAGAAGGACTGGTCACAGTCTAATTTTAAGGTTCTTTGGTGCTATATTACCACTACAGTCCAACCTTTGTACATGTACCTTCCTTAATGTCAAGTCTTGTTTTGTTGTCGCTAACAAGAGGTGAGGCCATGGCCACAATTATGGAACCTCACACATTACCTCCAGTGTTCTTACAGTACTAATGTCTTACAGTCATCAAAATTTATAGTATTTACTGTGACCATGCTCAATCCTTTTGCAGACAAAATGTCATAGGTAATCTTGGGTGACTGTCAAAGCCTTGGTGGCATCACAATGTTACAGACTGAGACACAATTTACATTTTTGTGAAAAACTGTCCTGTCCCAAATTCTGTGGGAGGTTTGACAAAAGACAATTATTTCTTTATAATTATATCATAAGAAAGATGGGTGTCATTTGTCACGACAACATTTGCAATTTTGGACAAATGCTTGTGTTTGGTAGACCTACATGCATTTTAACTTGTGTAAATTGGGATGGAGACAAACAGCTTCAAGTCAACTAAAATTACTACATGTACATGTATTTTTATTTCTTGGTCAAATCATTTAAAACATGACAACAATACAAAGACCATGGAAGACACAGTCTAATAGTACCAGAGGTATTAAAACCAGTACCCGAAGACAATGTGGGTGTTGCACATATACATGTAATATACCCATAAGCCAGATGACTTGGTTTAAAAATTTAGTTAGAACTTACCATGAAGCTGAATAACTATCAAGTCATACGGGGAAGCTTCAAGGATCTCAATTTCTTCAAGATTCACTGGGCTCATTGAGTGACTAAACCAGCGGTGCTCATGAAGTGTTCCATCTTTTTCTGCAAATATATATTAAATGCAAACAAATCATCAACTGTTAAACGACTAGCAAAATTCAATTTATTGTGAATTTTATGTGCATTCCATGATTCATTTGAGGGACTGTAAGACGCTTTTTTCCTTTTTTCCCTTTACTTATTGTAATCAATGGATCATAAACTTCCTCTCTTATTACTATTAACTGGTGCCATTTCAGAGTCCTTCAAGACAATCTGCAATAATTTTGAACACTAAAAACCCACACTTATTTTCAGTTATGTATAACACAAGATTGAAATAACATTTTCCCAAAAATATTTATAATGCACTTGTCACTGGAAACCCAGCCCGATCCAGGGAAACGTGGGAGAGATGAAGTTAGCTGATCGAGCCAAAAAGCCAGCATCTTTACACAAAGCCCTAACAAAAAACCTTTGGATTTTTCCAAGATTGTTCAACGTTTAATAGACAAAGTGAAATACATCTGTGTAAAGTACAAGTATAAGTTTCTATTTCTATGACAAACTTCCACACTCT
>OX421457.1:19518816-19526316 GCA_949126865.1 Montipora capitata | reverse complement strand
GGAACTTGGTTTCTTAACACACTTTTCTACCGATATTTATGTCCATTTATTAATCACCTTGTGCAGTCAATTTTGCAGGTGTTCGCTTTCTAACAGAGGGGGCAAGTTCTCCAACCCACTTTACGTTAAAGGTACAGGTTGCTTTTTCAAGGTTTCATACAAGTTTCAAACTCATTATGTGATGTCAATATATTATCAATATCAAGCTAGTTCCGTGGAGGTCCTTCGGTAATTTTGGCAGTGACCAAAGTATCGATTGGGAAGTACATTTTGTGCTATAAATTAACAATGTGTATTTATACATTTGTACATTATTTTAGTGGGGAAAAAAAGGTGAGTCGTGTTCTAGCTACCAGTTCCAAACGATTTCCTCATATAAAGATTCAGATACAAACGCTGTGTACTGTTTATCCTGGGTTATGTGACAAAACGTGATTCGCCAGATGGCGACCAATAGACCTTATTGCAGATACCGCGGCCATTTTGCTTTCTATTGTTTCAAATAGGTATTATGGGATGCCCAGGGGGCAAATACATATTAATTTGCCCCCTGAGCATCCCATAATGTCTTTCGAAACAATAGAAATCAAAATGGACGCTGTATCTGTGTTCAAATTTCTACCGCTCTCACTGATATCAGGAGAGGACAAAACGCGGAGCCCTACTCCATGGAGTACCCGATGGAAGTACCCCTAAAAGTAATTTGTGACCCTTCACGCAAAAAGGGGGCTTACGGATTTCACTGAACACCATGAATTTTTTTCACGGCCACCGTGCGTGAATTTCAATTTTCACGCCATGAAATTCAATTTTCACTCTTGCAGTTAAACTAATCATGCCGTGAATGATCAGTGAAAACTTTCACGCTGTGAAATTAACGGTAAAATTTCACGCCATGAAATTGGGAGTGAAAATAATATTCACGGAGAGAAATTGATCAGATTGTTCAGAAATCAGTCACATCATGACAACAATCTACGCTGTCGCTGTCTTGGCACTCAGGACAAAGGGAATCCCTGATCGCAGGGTACGAGAAATCTTTGAAAGCTAATCAACGCCAAGAAGAAGAAGAATATTCAGGAATGAATATTCACGCCTGGAAAATGTCACATTGTAAAGAAATTTCTGATGACACTTAATAGTCCAGTTTGACAGAGCGCAAAAACCGCTAGACATGCGCAGTAGAATCACACTTGTGTTGCCGCCATTCCATTTTCAAAATGGCGGACGACAAATCAAAATCCAACACGTCATTGTGGAGGCTGTCACGCCGCTGGCGTTCCTCTGAGAAAATTTGCAAAAAGATGATCTGAATCTGCCATCATTCAACGATGCTTCATAGCCGTCAGGGAAGAGATCGGACCAAAACCAGTTCGCCTAAAGCAATAGTGTTTTTGACCAGCTTCGAAGCTTCATTTGACGTTTGTTGTTTAGAGTTTTGCGTTTCTTAAGGTGGTCGGTTACTCTTTAAGCTCAGAACAAAGATATGTTGGAGGTAAATTGTTTTCGCGAAACATATCAAATATGACTTTTTTTTCGTTGATATGAAAATTTTTGAGAGGTGTTTAAAGGTGGAATTCCGATTTCATACACCAAGAGAGACTTTTTCAAATCGAAGTTTGAAGAGAAGCAGGTTTTTTTACCGCTAGTGTTCGTCTTCACAGTTGTAACTGGTTTTCCACAGCAAAGCGAAGTCCAGTGCCTTATACTTTCACGCCACTCGATATAGTTTGTGAGGTTTGGGGGTCGTAAGTTGTCCTGAAATGCATATCACGTACATGTATGTTTTTAACTTCGAGTTAATATCTTGTCGACATTGTTTATGTAATACAATGTTTTTCTCGCTTTATAAGCCAAGGCGACAGAGCGGCTGCCTGTTATATTTAAAACAGCGGCAAATGTTGACAACAAACCCTGTTATTTTTTCCCTTTAACAACGCTCATTGCTATGTTTTGTGTAACTAAAAATAAAATATGTCAACTGTCACATCTGACTGCTGGGGGATTGTGTGCTTTTTCAAGTTTATGGGACTCTTTGCAAAGGGCGAGTTAAGTTTATTCAACAAAGTAAGCTGCTTTTTCCGTTTAGAGACTGAAAATGTCAGCAAAGGTGCTCTAGTTCAATGTGCAAAGCGCTTTTTTTGGCTTTTGATGCCAGCAAAACAGTTCACCTCACTAGAAAATTTTTATTCGAGGGCCACTTGCTACTGGCTCACAAAGACTACAGAATTTGCCACATGGATGAATACATTTCACCAATGAAGGTGAGTGATGGAATAACATTACAATAGTTGCAATAATAATCTGCCCTGAATTGAATTTCCCCTACCCCTCAATATAGATTCTACGCCCCCTTCTTTGTCAGTGCCAAAAATCTGCCAAGAGAACTGAAGGTAGAAAACCCTCAAGGATCAAAAGCAGGAGCTGGATATTAAGCAGAGAAAAATTGAGAACGAAAACAAAAACTTTCACAAAAAAACATGAAGGTAAGCATTTGGGTTTAGCTCATTACGACAATGACATGCCAATGCCTTTGCAGTACTAAGCCCCCCCCCCCCCCCCCCCCCCCTTCACCAAGACACACACACACCACTGACAGCAGTACACTGCTTAGCATTATATTGAGCACCACTAAACATGTTTCATTTCATATTATTATTTACATGCACAGAACAAACTGCATTGAACACGATGCACAACCCCATGAATTTCTCAAATTGCTTTTGGCCTATTACAAGACCTGTGAGTAAAACCACACCAAAAAGTTAGCTCACTATAATAAGGTAAAACAGATATCATTTTCATAATGGTTATGCTTTACAATGTAGCTGTGTCACCGAACACCCAAGGTCAATAATTTTGCTATTATCCCAACAGTAAACACTTAATGACTGGTCCCGAGGGAAACAGTTCATTTTGTTTCCCTAAAAATTTCAATGTTCCCCTGAGGTGCAGACGAGGGAAACAATGAACTGTTTCCTGAGACACCAGTCATTAAGTGATTTGTTATATAGCACAAATAGGAAAACGTGCAATGGGAACAGCAACGGTGGTCATCGGTCAACATTTGTGGGCAACTGTTACCCTCTGACGTCATAGATTTTGCACTGTTGCCCGCTCAGAGACTTTTGAACGGCAAAAGTGTTTTTGTTAGATGTCATGTGACCTTGAAGTAACCAATGAGAGCATGTGCTGCTGGGAGCAAAAACAGTTACCGGTATATAACAAAAATAATTATTATTCAACATAACACACTTTTGCTGGAAAAACAAGATCAGCAGTACAAATCAAATGTTGAATTGAGAGAAGAAAATGTTATGCTTCAAAAAAAAGGACAAAGTTATAGAGACAACACAGTTTTCAAGAAAAATATTGGACTGACATAAAAATTAATACCATGCACATGTAACCCTGTGAAAAAACACCCCAAATGCCTAAATTTCCAATATAGGTTTTAGTCAGAACAAACTTTTCCTTATCACAGACTAAATTGTTATGGTCGTTAATTTTCTTTCTAGTGCAAAATAATATTGAACAAAACAAATAGTGTATTGTAATAATCAACTGATGTATGTTTAGTATTTTTTCCTTTCATTTTCCCGAATTTGTTCTCCACCTATATATATCTGTTTGGGTCAAGTTAGCAGAAAATTGGGGAATCCACTCAAAAGAGACACTTGTAATACCACTGGCAGTACTAAATCCTAACATTACTCAACAACAATGACAATATTATTTGTGTTCCTTTAATATATGTTTTACAACTAAAGGAGACACTGCATTTAGCTCTCTTGTGCACCATACAATTTCACAAGTCACTAGTCAACCACTAAACAAAAGGAGGAAAGAACTTATATGATCCAGACAAAATGGGAAATTTTGGTGGTGAACATTCTCCAGACCTGTTTAAAAATATCTTCCATGCCACAATGTATTTACAATAATGAAAAGGGTTTTCCGTGAACCAAAAAAGCTAATCTGCAGAGAGTAAAAGTAGGTTGCTGTACTACTGCACAACTTTAGTTTCTTCATAAATCAGGTATGGCTACCATTTCCTACAAACAAAAACAATGATAAAACCATTACACAGAAAGTGAATAATGACAGTGTAAGCACAAGGGGAAAGATAATACCTTACATTATGAAATTTTGAACCCCAGATACTGTGTTTTTAGCTTTCTGATTGGTTCACTCACTCTCAGTTAACAGCTCTTATACAGTATGACATAATATGGAAACTGATTGCGTCAAGTGTTACCACGCTGGAAACTGATTGGCTTTAAATTTGTCCAAGTGTTAAGAATCAAATGAAAATTTAATAAAACAATAATCAATGGATATGATTGAGTGGTTGATCTCATATCAACATGCAATCATGGAATTATAATAATATTATTGTTCATTATTGTCTTGTGCTATAGGAATTATATGCTTATTAGTATAATTACTGAAAGTTGTCTGCGCTGATTGGTTGTCATTGAGATGATTATTATTACGTGATAATCACCCAAGCAGTTTTTCAAAATAGCCACAAGCTGTTTTGTTGAGGTGACAGAGGAATAAATTAATTGTTTTAAAGAAAATGTGTATTATTCAAATAATCAACTATGTAATAGGCGATTTGCATGATGGCATCATTTACTAAGAAATTGAGTTGCTTCTATTGTCAGGCAAATTTAAATTATTGTTTCCGATATTCCCTCAGACTTTATGAATGTTGGTGAATAAAAACCTCAACTTCATCTCGGTTTTTATCAACCAATATTCACCTCGCTTTCGGCAAAACAATAATTGTTAATAATTATTATTTGGTGTTCATACTAATTTTTAGTGTTAAAGAATTTTCAGTCAGGGGTACGCATCTAACTAAAGCTGTAAGGCTTATTATTATTATTATCATCATCATCATCATCATCATCATCATCATCATCATCATCATCATCATCATCATCATTATTATTATTATTATTACCTGAAGTGTTTGCATGCTTCCAAAGCTTTGCTGCACATGTGTTTTTGTAGCCGTTTTGCAAACTTACATTTATAAATGTGAAAAAGTTGACCAATATGGTTACTCTGTTACAGTAATGTAATTTTCTGGGCTGTTCCACAACTGATCAGGACAATATTGCCAAACACTGAGTGGAAGACGCTTTGATGCAGATTTCCTGGAATGGTTTCTGCAAAAATATTTGCGAGGAACAGCAACAAAAACCTCGCACAGATCGATGGCATTTAACAGTCAAGGTTACGTGACGTGGAAATTGTAAATCCCAGGTGTTAAGAAAATTTAACTTTGTGGCTGAAGTTCACTCACAGTTCATCTGCAGGAAGAAACCCAGTGGACGATTTTATACGATCAAAGTTGTATGACCGCGTTACAGTCTTCAATAACAACGGCCAGCCAAACTTATTTTCAAAAGCAAAAACCTTTCGTCCATCAAGACCAAGTTGCTCCTGTAGTTCCCGAGAACAAAGAAGAATTTCGTTGCCAGTTCGCTGGTTTCTGTAAGATTTTTAAATAATCTGGGGGCAGACCAACACCCCATGTCAAGAAAATTCACAGTAGCCAAAACCAACAAAATGATACAAGAGGACGCATTGCTACTTGACATGCAGACTTGCGAAGTAATCAATCGTGTGTCCTCGACCGTTGATTTGGAATTGCTGAGTGTTCTCTCCGACCTTGAAAAGAAATTCCTCTGGCACCCAGGGTATGAGTCGTCTAACTTTCCACAAAATTTGAGAAATGCTAGAGTGTTCTCCACTTCTATCGATCACTGTCTCGATCACTTCGAATCTTTAGAGTTTGCGCAGGCGTAGTTACGCGAAAAAAGCCATTTGACGTCATTATTCTCTAGCCAATCAGCGGTTTTTGCGCTCTGTCGTCCAGTTTCGAATTCCCCCCTCATTCTAAGAAACCGCTGGATTTTGGTCTAGCCGGCGCAATTTGTGCACCAGGACGAGGCTAACCCTGTATTAGCTTTCCTTCCGTCCTTTTTGCTTTCGTTTAAACTGCGCTACGAGTCGAACAAATCTTAGAAAATGGACCAAGAGAAAGGTAAAGAGGGCAAGAAAAGGAAACACCGAAGCCGTGGAAAGGAGTGTGCAGCAGCTGAGTGTAATAGTTATGAATATAATAGCGATAGAAGTGTGTTTGGTTTACGCTTTTTTAAATTTCCTACGAAGAACCCTGCAAAAGCACGTTGGTGCAATTTGATCAAACGTCAACACGGAAGAGACGGTTTTCGTGTAAGCGAGAACACTGTAATATGTGAAAAACATTTTAGGGAACACGAAATAATC
Source organism: Montipora capitata (assembly GCA_949126865.1). Classification (NCBI taxonomy): domain Eukaryota; kingdom Metazoa; phylum Cnidaria; class Anthozoa; order Scleractinia; family Acroporidae; genus Montipora; species Montipora capitata. The sequence goes on along the minus strand of OX421457.1, from coordinate 19,520,010 downwards.
AAAGGTGCTGGGGCAGTGAGGAGCAGATTGGGAAAAGGTATGGTAATGTTAAAGTCTGTGTAATTTTACAATAACGCTGATTTTATGACAGTCTTGTATCACGACTACATCACTGTTGAATTGCATTTTGATGGAAATCTGTTTATATTCCAGCTGTTGAAGTGCGTAATAATTATGATAATCTTGTATAGTTTGACTTAAAAGAAATAAAACAGTCCGTTGTTATGCTATTTCTGCGTCTGCATCCTTTATTTGTGTTCTATGTATACCTTGTGGTATACAATGAAGGAAGCTGATTTAAGTTAAATCAGAAATTATGATTCTCAAATCTGAAGGGGTCTACTACCGGAAAACATTTTGTATTTGTAAATTTTTGTTTTCTTTGGTTTGGCTTTCAATTTTGTTAAATGAACTTTCCTTTCCAAATAGAAATCATGTTTTAGAATGCCTGTAAGTATGGACGAATGAAAAAATGTACCTTAAACTAAATTGAGGTCTATAATAGAAAAGCTAGTTTTGTGAAGAACTGCATATCTGTTGTCTTCTGTCATGTTTTGTCTGTATGTGATTTTGGAGAGAATTCTGCTACAAAGGTTTATCAAAATCCTCTAACATTGCATCAATGTGAAAAATTCACGTTCTGAATGTAGGAGTGGAACCATCAATATTTAACTCAGTTACACCTTTGCCACGGAAACCTCCAAAGGATAGAAGCAGTTCTTCAACAAAGGCCTGTACATCAACTACAGGAGCAGGAGAGACAGTGGTCATGTCACACATTGAAATAGTTCAAGAGTTAGGGTCCACATGTCCTCTGGGAGAAGTTGAGGTATAAATATAACTTGCATGCTATGACCTTGTCCCTAGTGGTATTACATCCCTAGAGTCTGGGTCAAGTAGTGCCTCCTTGAAGTGACAATAACATTGGGCATGGAAACAATAAAGAAGAATCCTAAACAATGCCCCATCCCTGATAATAAGGAAGGCTATTGTCAAGGAGAACAAATGAAAAAAGAGGTTTATATGAGGTGCTACATTACCCCAGAGTCTTAAGTCACATTCTTTTTGAAGCCCCATGAGATTTCAATTTTTTTTTTTTAGTGGCAGGGGCTTCTCACTTGTTGACATATTTCTCGTGCTGCTTAAACATAAAATTTGTACTTTTAGGCATGTATTGTGTATTTTTCTTTCCTT
>OX421457.1:19508816-19513816 GCA_949126865.1 Montipora capitata | reverse complement strand
AGCCCAATAACTACATAATAGGGAGTTTAAGAAACCACGACGGCTACGGAGACGAAAACGTCACTCAAAAATATAACTTTGAGCTGTTTTAAGTATTTAATGATTATTCCATCTTGTTTATATTATTCAATGTGAGTGACGTGTCCTAAAACTGGATTAGTACAGACGGATTTGAAGTAAAGAGTGAGACTGAAAGATTCACGGTCGTTTGTCCACGTTGTCGTCAAAACCTTAAATTTGGTCATTTCACGAAGTAGTTTTGACGACTACGAAAGAGAAATGTTCAAAAATGCGTGCCGCACGTGCAGCATGAGCATTTTAATTCTTTTAACCAATAATATTACTTTTGGCGATGTCGTTGCCGTAGCCGTCGTCGTTTCTTAAACTCCCTAATATATATTTTCGACCAGGGGAAAGGGTCGGGGAAAGGGCATAAATGTAAATTTGCTTTGCCCGCGCCATCACTACGTCAACAGTTTGCGCTAGTTCTGTGTCTCCATTGAGTCATAGAAACACGATTTTTAACCAATCAGCACGCATATTTTCTTAGGACTGTTTTATAATTAATTATGGTAAACAATACTTCTAATCATAATGTTCCTAAAGCAGAGAATTAAACTGTACGAGCTTCCAAACAGTTCCAAATTACTGTAAGTGATGAAAAGAGGTCACCTGAAGTTATCACAATCAACAGTTATTCGATTTAATCATATTCTCGAAATAAAAGCAGACTGACTTCATACAGCATTAAAGTACCTGCATTTGATGACTCCACCCTCTTGAGAAATGTTTTCAAGTTTCAACTCTTTTATAACCTTCCCATTAAAATTATAAAAAAAAAAAGAATTTTCAAAAATCAATTGAAATTAATTATTATCTTAAAAATTCAACCCACACGTAGGAGTGATCTAATACATGTACATGTACATTCTGGCAGGACGTATAAAATGTGCTTTCCTACAGTAAAATTATTCTGTAGCAATGAAAAGTAAGTGCCCATTAAGGTTGAAATTGGTTTAATCAAATTGACATAATTACACATACATGATTGTACAGAGACTTGAATCCCACCAATGACAAAGAGAGAAACAGATACAAAATAAATATTTTCTGACCTTTTTTGTTCTTATTGGTGTTTTATGCTCAATTACAGGATAGTGTCCAAACAAAAGACTGCCATTTGGCAGAGCTGAACATATGAAGCCATCTGTACCATCCTGTAAACATGTCAAGAAAATACGAGTACATGTACTACAATGCAGGAATCGAATACTGCAGTATCATGTAAATATCAGGAAAATATGAATAACCCCTTCAATTCTTTCACTCCCAATACAGCCACTTAATACAAACATGTATTTTACTCTTTCTAACATGTGATGATTTTATGGGTCAATGGGGGACTCCTCTGGGCTTAAAGGGTTAACAGAGTGGTTTCTTGTTATGTTCTGTGATATTTAACAATTAGACCCGTAGCCTGCAAGGGCTGCGGGTCAATAGCCCATGAGGTTAAGCCGAAAGGGCTATTGGCCCGTGGTCCTTGAGGGCAAAGGGTCTGATTATTCTAGTATCACCCAACTGGTCGGACAGGAAAGGCAATTATAAAGTTAGCAAAATGCAAGTTTAAGAAATATTTGGGAATAAAATGAAAGAAAGCGCCACGCTTTTTGCTACTCGAGGACTATTACTAATAGTCATCTAGTAGCATAGCCAATTAAAATGCAGGATTTGCATTAGTGCACTAGTTGGGTGATACTAATAAAGAATATTTTCAAGGTGCAATCACTGCATACAGATACTTTTATTAGTTACTGTTAGTAATAATAAAACCAAACAAACATGAAAACAAAAAAAAGGTAGAATTTTCAGAATGAGTTGAAACTAGTTATGGTCATGCCTTTCATTGGTTTATGGACAGGCCTACCTGTAGCTGTGGAAAAGAATACTTGTTAAAGGCCCATTTTCACCCTGAATGCATTGCACGCCCCGCATGATTTCGTGTATCATGAAATTACAAAAATTTGAAAAATCTCAGAAAGCCTTCTAGAATCTTCTTCGCTAAAAGCTATCCGCCGAAAAAACATTTCAGGTCCTGATTTGAATGTGTTCTCTACTTATCATTTTCATAATTTTATGGTAGCATTTTGTCATTTTGTTTTTAAAAAATATTTCCATTTGAAGTCAAATAGTATCAAACAACATGATGCATTGCTGCAGTGAACAGGTTTTGCTTGCTGCTTGACAAAGACAGCAATGTTTACCACTCTTTTGAGCACGGGCATCTTTAAAAGAACATTTTACTTCTGCAACCCAAGTATCCTAACAAATCGAAACTGACAAGGTACATGTGTAGAAGTAAGTTTAAAGTAAGCCATGCATTTCAGCACTGAAATAATGTCACCTAGCTCGTAACTTTCAGATTATTGTTCTATTCATCTCCACCTCCTGTGATTCTCCAATGTCTAAATCACTCGACTGCATAATATAAAGATAAAAGGTAATTTTAGTGGTTTCAGTTGTTAAAATCATCCGGTAAATAATGTGACGATCAGGCTAATGGCGATGTTTGTTTTCAACAAACACGAACTGGCGCGACAAAAATAGTATTGGACAATGCGAATACGCTATTTGAGATTCAAAACAATAACAAATGATCCTGTTGTGTCAAGGGTGAAAATGGGCCTTTAAAGGGCCACCGACAACCACAAGTCTTTGCGGGCGTGCAAGCTATCGGCGCCATTTTCTGTAATACAGAAACTAGTATTTCTTGAAAAGTCAAATTCCATTGCCTCACATCGTCGTGTTTTGGATGCCCAGTAGCTTCAAACTTTGTTAATATTTTCCTTAATGTTTAAATATTGTATTTTTGGCGTTATTTGGGTGTTGTGTTCGTGTTAAAAGCGAAATGAAAACTGTGAAGAAAGGTCGTCCGCCGAGGAAGGAAAAGCGCCATGTTATTTGGCTCACTACTTCAACCTTAAGATTATGGAATGAAAGGAGGAAGGCGTTTGGATTAAAAAACAAATCGAACAGCGAATTCGCAGAAGTTCTTCTTCACGGGATGTTTCTGAAGGGAATCGGCCGATTCGATTGCCCGGATAATAACAACAACAAAGGCGCCCAAAGGACACTGGTTGTCGGTGGCCCTTTAACTCTTTTGTGACAACCCCGGATTCTGACATCTTATGAATAATTAAAATGCCATCGTGTAATTTGTGAATGAATGAATGAATATTAAAATTAACCACTTTTCAGGGCCATTATGTGCATGTACAACACTTTGTGGTGCACTTTGCCAGCCTGTACACAGACTGCTTTTAAATGGCACAAAATAGCAGGTGTGCAGTTTATAATTATATCAATATTGACTGAATAACAAGTAGAATTCATGGGTGCCTATAGGCTTAGGTAGTACATCATTCCCGAAAAATTGTCCAAAATTCTTTCCGGAATTTCCCAAACAGAATCTCTAAAATTATTTCAGAAATGTCTAAAATTCTCTAAAAACTCTAAAATTCCCAAAAATTCTTATAAATTTTGAAAAATTCTTATAGTGCAAAGTCTGCCATATTTGCTATCAAGCAAAGATCCGGATTCCGAAACTACGGTGAGAAACCTGTGCTTAGATGCACTGTAGGACCCCTTTTGGTGAATAACTGCTGATAAGGAATGGATATGAACAGACTGACCCCTCTCCTGGTAGGTGGGAATACAAAAAAAAAACATGTTTTCTCAAGTTGACGTTTTTGCCTGGGAAAATGTTTGCAACATGTCAGGTGAAAGTTCAAACTGTAACTTCTAAAATTCACGAAATTGTCAATTTTTTTCTAAAATTCCGAGAATTTCTAATATATAGATTTAGCCAAGCCTAAAAGCGGAGCTCCCTGGTTATTTATTTTTACTGCCTGTAGGGTTAGTGAAAATAAAAGGTTTCGCACTGTCCACGTTTGGATGTTTCCGGTTGCTGCTTTAATAATTAAACCATTTTCTTTCCTTTCTTCTATAGAAAACTCATTGCCTAACTAGTGAATTCCACAGTAAATTTTACGCTAAAAACCGATATCACATGAAGCGGGAAGCGATGAGTGCGACATTGGTTTTTCCAGTGAAATTTATATAAGTTTGTAATTCACCAGTTTGGCAATAATTTTTTCTTGAACTGAATGAGTTTTAAAAGAAAACAAGCACACCCTCAGCGAGCGAATGGAAAAGGAAGAAAAGCCATTTCAGAGTCTACTGTCAATAGCCACCGAATAGGAATCGTGCTAAAATTAGAAGCCATAAAAACAACTTTGTCAGTTCAAATAACATTTGGGTGCTTTAAACAAACTTCTGAAGACACAAGCTAGTGAGATTTCCCTCTAATTGTACGAGAACTCATTGCGAATATGTGTTTATAACACTGTCACTGTCGAGGCATAACAAAAACCAGTTGGGCAAACGGATTAAAAAAGCACTTGTTCCCTAGCATTTTAGAGGAAAACAAAGAAACAAATCATCTCTTTCTTTATGTCCAAAAGAGTACAGATTTAAATTCCAGTTGACAATAAAAATTCGATTCTCATTCCTGAACAAAAGAAGAACCGATTAAACCAACTTTTAAAAATATGCATCCACTTTAAATAACGCATCCGTAAAAATAACAAACAGTTTAGTGCCCTTTCATTTCTGTTCTAGACATAGGTCCTCCAGGCATCATGTAACCTTGTCAGAGGTTCTAAAGATATGCCAAAAATTGCAATACAGAGAAAAAGGCAGCTCTAAGCAAATTAGAAATACATCCCGCCAATGCTTGACTTGAATAATTGTGTAGCCACCAGTGTGGACCACAGATATCATGATATGTCAAACTGGATTGAAACCAGCAAAAAATGCAGAAAGAAAACATCTTCCAAACCGTTTTCCACCTGAACACGAAAAGCATTGACTGTGTAAGAACTTTCGTTTATATTTATTTATTTTATTTATTTATACACTTTCACCACAACTGTGGTGGGGGT
>OX421457.1:19496316-19503816 GCA_949126865.1 Montipora capitata | reverse complement strand
CTGGAAATGTTTTGTTAGATTAATAGGACTGGTACTATATTACTCATGAAAAGCCTGTCTTCAGGAAGGAAATTCTCCTCCACTACTCTAAATGTTGCCTTGGATATTTCCTTTGTTGCGTGTTGGTGATCAGCTTGATTTAAACATCTTTTGCTTGTCTTAAATTAATATTTATTTTTACTGATGGAGAGTAAGATTGCCTCAAGGGAGCACTGTTTCCCTATGCCATAGTACATTCTTCCATTATCAGTTCTGTTCTGTAACCATTCCCATAGCATCATTTTGCTTTCATGAAACTTTTCATGCTTAAGCAATTTGTGCTTTTCCAAGTGTTTGCATGCACTGTGACTGAGTGCTTCCAGTTGCATTAAGGAAGTGTATCCTATTGTGCCAATGATCCATCACCAACAGATCTTGATTGGGTTTCCGGGGTATAAACTGTTGCCATAGAGTACTTGAAGATTTGTTACCTCGACATTGCTGTGACTCTCTGTTAATCTCACGAGACCATATCACTCTAAAACCAGCGCAACACAGCTATAAGATCTTTCATATATGCCCCATCAAGAGTACTTGTGTTTGTTGTCTTGAAAAGCTTGTCGCACATTCTGATATAGGAACGAGTCTGCTCAGTTTCATTTAGCGTATTAAAAGGAAAGTCACTCCTCTCCATTGTGCTTGCAGTTTCTTCACTTAGTACTTCCCAGCTTGCATATTTGACTTTCATTTTAGTTCTGCCATCCAAAAGTACATGTTTATCAGAAATGTTAGTATCAAGATATTCTGATACGACAACTATATGATCCCACGTACAAGATGCTCTTTCCATCTTTCCTCAATGTGTAGTTTTGATTGATAACAAAATTTCTTAGTTTCTTGATCATATGTGGGAAGTCTGAAATCCAGTGGATATAACCTCCAGTCACTGGGTTTGTAGTCATCCAGGGAGAGCATCTATTTGACTTTCCAAAAAACTTTGAATTCCATGGCCCTCCATCACACACTCCATAAGAAACTAGATGCTTCTGTGAAGCATACACTGGGTTGCCTGTGGTACGTGCTACAGAAAATCAGAAGGCACTGAATTGTGTGGTATTGAAATACAGCATTCCAGTCTCTGAAGAATAACAAATAAAAGAGAAGCGAGAAACATTGGCCTCTTGGCCTACATGTTGATAATTTTCAAGTTCCCTCACAACTTCTTTTCACCACAAGTGTGCCCTCTAGGCATCTGAAAGCTTTGTATTACTAAACTTCACTGAAGTCAAGCCCTGTTTCGCGGGGTTAGTGTTAGGATAGGAGACCAAAACAATAAACCTCTCATAAAAAACAGAAACATCTGACCGAAAATACTATTAACGCTAACAAATGCGAACTCAGCAAGGTACAGATTCTGTTAGCTTGCTTTATGCAAAACAAATATTGATGTAAAAGCAAATAACTATTGATACACAGTTTTCAGAAAGAGCAGAAGGAAGTTTCCCGGACGGTCGATCGAGAATAAAATATTTACGACATGAAAACAACATTAATTTTGAACCGTGAATATAGAATATAAAAAGTTACGATCAGCGACAAACATTTTGGGAGATTTTTGCTACGTTCAAGTAAATTGCAAAATCGAAAGTGACATGGCCGGAATTCAGCGGGCGCCGTGATTATGTTTTTGTAAGTTTCTTTTTCTGTCAAGTGTTATAAAGTTTGACAATGAAATGAGCGAAGTCAAAACAAAGATCACAATCGGCCAACTCTTGTTTATGCAAAGTCAAAATTTACTCTCCAAGACGCGTACGACGTTATTTATCACCAGGTAACACCATCATTTTGGAAATAGCAGCTACTTTATTATTCATCTGCGTCACAAGTTTTCACTGATTGTGGGGCTCATTTTGTTGAAACTCAAGCACGCTTCCAACAGGCCTGTGAACCCTTCCTGCTTACAGAGCAATACTAAAAAACTTCTCCCATATCACATTTGAATCTTAAGCTCGAAAATTCAATACACAACATGATATTATAATTCACAAAGGCAGAAAATACCACAGAATCCTTTTCCAGCGAAATATTTATTGAAACAAACAACATATTTGCTCTTAGAGGCGAAAACCTCTTCCTATTTCATTGCGTGCGTGAAGACAAGAAACTCAATCGTGTCAAATTACCATGTACTTCAGGTAAATATTACAGCTCACTTTGATTTCGTCTCGATGGGCGATAGATTGTTGTCGAAGTCCAGTGCTCATCGCTTTTGAGATTCCTGCCTATTTTATCCAACTGACTTTCCATTATTGAGCTCCATAAGGGTATATTTTGTTTAAGGATCCACTAAAACGCCATTCGCGTTACATGACTTTCGACGCCATTGCAGGCTAAGTTAATGATTCTACTGTGTCCACCAGAGAAATCTACGCAGTTCCACTACCCTCTCGATCCTAAGAAAATACTCGCAGAAGGCTCTATCCACAAAGACACCACTTACCAGGGGAGTGACAGGCAAGACTTTTACCGACACGGAAAAAAAAAAAAAAACTAAAAAAAAGAAAAAAAAGAAAACAAACAAACTAAACGCAGACCTCGACTGGGTTTGCCATGAGGCAACCCAGTAATAATGTTTGAAACTTTATCCAGTGCTTGCACTAATGGCCATAGCATGTTTTTATCAAGTTTCTCAGCAGTGACAATGTAGACAGGGAATGAAGCATCTGCCAGGCTAAATCCCCTTCAAGGCTGGTGAGGAAAAACTGACATATTTGCCTTGTAGTCTTAAAGTTTTTTGTATTTGTCCCCTTTTCAGTTTCTTCATAATAGCTGTCATCTTCATCATTGAATTACTCCTCTTCTTCATCACTGTGCTTTCCTGAACTGCATGGTTATCAAAATCATCATTACATGCAGAATTCGTCAACATTATAATCAAACTCCTTGGGAATACTTACGTTCTCAAACCCTATTCATGCATGAGTTTCCCCGTTCTTCTGCGCAATCTGATACCATCACGTACATGTATGTCTATCTCATCCCAGTGGAGTCCGAACAAACCCTTAACTTTCTTGTTTTGTATTTCCTTCCAACAGCGCTCAAGATTCTTTGTGTCAATTACTGGATCGGTGTTCATATGGGCCATACGGTACCCTTGAACAAGTCTCCAGGAAGTTATGTAAGCCACTTTCTAACTGCCTCATAGCCTTTCGCTTTACATTTAACTGCCAAGGCTACTGCCAGCTTGATAGTTAATGTGTCCCACCTTATACCTTTTGGTTTGGTGGGGCTATTGCTACTGTGGGCCACATTAAGTTGATTTACTGCATCCAGCATAAATGTTAGCCAGTGTTTCACTAGAGGTATTTTGCTTGGATGTCAGTTTAAAATGAAAGAGTTACATGTATTTATTCCACAGTCGTTGGCAATTCGTAAATCTCTCTGATCATCCAGTATCCTTTATTAGGCCATCCTGAATGTACAGTTTCCACAAGTGGTAGTCAAAAGCTTTTGTTTTCAGTATATCAGAATTTCCTGATTGTAAATTCTAGAACATACGTTGCTCTACCTTACCTACCTCACATGTAGTATGTTATGCTCATTTGTTTCACCATTAATTTCATCTTCATGCCACTGAATGTCACGATCAAGCAGTCTAACAGACAGAGTGACAGTTTCAGTGAGCAAAATTTGTCTCTCGTTGATATTGTGTTTTTCATTTCTTACAGGAGAAAATAACAGTTGGATTGTTCTATCACCACTGATTGCAATTTTCCAGCTGGGAGGGAGTTTTGTTACCAATAAAGAGTATAAATGGCCCATGTCAAGATGATGAGATGCCATTATGGGGAAGACATGCTGTTCATTAAGGGTTGATAACTGAATATTGTTAGCTTGTTGAATCTTCGAGGCCTTCACTGAAGGAACAACAAAGAAAATTCTTGTTTCTGGTCATTGACGGGACATCACGAGTAGAACTCACATATTCTCCGTTGTTGCACGTACCTGTAACATGAAATGTACTGTTCAAGAAGTTGGACATGTGGTGTGAACAGCCATATGGCCAGAAGCACTTGATGTTTTTCTGACACAAACAGCACGGAATATACTGGTATGCTATTTCACCCATCCCATTATTCACATGATTTTCTCTAACCCAACTGTAGCGTTCAAAACACATATGATCGGGTTGAAGGCTCTGTCCTTTGACTTCATAACTTCCCCTGCATGCCGTTAAGGGGTAACTGCCTGTATCATTGATACAGCCAGCCAAGCAGCACTGTTTACTGCCACCGCGCACTTTACTAGTCGTATTTACTAGTCGTATTTTGCTAGTCATAAGCTAGTCCTATTTACTAGTCGTATTTTTACTAGTCGTAAGCTAGTCCTATTTACTAGTCGTAAGCTTGAACAAGATAAGAGAAGAAACCTGACTTGGTAAACCAAAATTGCGTTGTTTACGTATTTAAATGTGTCTGTGTGATGCCGATTATGTTGGAATGACAACCCGGGCACCTTCACCAACGCATCGTTGAACATAAACACTCATCAATTGGAAATCATTTCAGGGAAGATCATGATAGTCTCCCGGGATTGAAAAGCAGCCAATTTCACGTGCTTAAGAAGTGCAGCAGCAAATTTAATTCTCTTGTTTACGAAATGCTGTTCATCAGGAAACTTAAACCTTCTCTCAATGTACAAAGTGACCCCATTAATGCAAAACTTTTTACTTAATTTTTATTGTTTTCTATAATTGTATTTTATTCTTATTCTCATACATATTTTCTATTGTACATTAGTTCCTATTGTTTACTTATCATATAATATCATATATCTTATTCATTTTGACTTGAGAATGACGTTATGTAAACGTCGAAACGTCGTCTACATTTTTTTAAAATGTTTTTGAATCAAAATTTTATATCGCTCAACTTTCTAGTCAAATGTTATAATAAGTCACTAATTATCTTCTTAAGCTTTTTATATTCCCGTACAAATCCTTATATTTTTGTCGGCCATGCTCACACTGAGCTTGGGGTGCCTGTGGTTCAACAATACAGTTTCACTCTGAGGGAAAATGACTTAATCAAAGAAATCACTTTTACGCACCTAAAATCAATACACCATCGTTAAAATAGCTCCAAAATTATTAAAGCCATTGAAATGAATAACCAGCACTGTAATCGCAATTTTCAGAAATGTTTGTAAAAAATGATGCACTTCATTGCGACTCGTGGGAAGCAGTCTCAGCTTGGCAGCCAAACCTGGTTTGACAAGAAATTAATTTTGAGCTGTCTCTTCCCATGGAAATGAGGTTCTGGGGTCATGCGACCAGAGGCTTTTTTTTTTTTCGTCCTCGAATGTTGATTTGGTATCACTGAGCGTTCTCTCCAACCTTGAAAAAAAATTCCTCTGGCACCCAGGGTAATCGGGGCATGGTCCGGGTGTTTTTCACCCCAAAAATAGACCATAAAATTATTTAAAACGTACAATGTATTAAATACATATTTTTATTTTTATTCACGCCCAACCCTAAAGGAGACCAGTAATCACGACTATACATATGATGTTGTTTTGCCCAGAACACCCTAAGTGAGACCAAAATCCAAAGTTTACACACCTATTAAAGTGAGATGACAAGCATCCCTATCCCCTCCTGATTGGCAGGAGTACAGTCGTGCACTTGGAAGCCATGATGGCATCGATAATGCATAAAATTAATAGTATGTGATGCATAATAAATGGAGAAACACTTAGGAAAGACTAGGCTTTACTAACTTAAGATCACAGTACCAGCAATAATTTACCATTGTGGGTTTGTAATTGAATCCAACTGCAATCCACTTTTCTTTTCCACTCAATTCAAAGGAGAATGATGATCCTTTGGGTGTATATGACACAAAGTAGTCACAGTCATTTGGAGAATTATTGCAAGATTCTGGTTTGAAGTAACAACCCTTGGTTTTGCCACAGTCATCTCCTGAGAACTATCAAGACACAAAACTATTACATACATACATGTATACATGTAACTACATAAAAATACTGGAATGGAATTTGCTGTTAGATGTTAATTAATTAAATATTATTTGTTAATGTTATGATACATGAACTGTAGCAAGTAAAATGGCAAGCTTCAAAACAATCAGCAATTATTAAAAAATTCTACATGGTGTAGCACCAACTGCAATAATTTACTTCCTTGTTATAATAATAATTGATACTGGTAACACAATTAAAATAATAATTTCAATCTCAAAAATGATCTGACACCTATTATACAGCTGTACATAATATGAAATTTGTCCTTCTTATATCAAAACAAAACAGATCTTTATTTATTTATTTAATTAGTTCTTATCTTCCCAGAAATAATATATTTTCTTTCTTTATTTAATCTTTCTATAATTTCCTGGGTGCCAGAAGAATTTTTTTCACACGGTATTGAGAACGCTGCCTTCCCTTCAATTCATGCAGCCTTGTCTGGAACCACGATATGTTAGGCTCTATATTTTTATCTCGGAGTCCACAATCTTCTTAGATCTTTGATCTTCTTGTAAGTGATATTACTACATGTACGTGACTGCAACCTCTGCAATGCAAGCTTGCCGCATGCTTGTCTCCCAAGTCTCAAGAACTGACCACACCAAGTACTGTACATCTCCAGCATGCGCTGAAGTCAAGAAGAAAGATGCCGCTGAACTCTGTGAAGAAACGGGTTGGCATACATGTATTGTACTGATCTCTGTTGGTGGTACTCCTGGCAGATTCAGATCATGTACTGAACAATGAAGCAGTGCGTATTGGTTCAATCTGTACATGTAGCTGCCCTTAGCGACACTTCGAAGCAGCTGAATAATCTAGCAAGCTCTCCTTGCAATACATGTGGTACACAACACTTCTTTTCACTGATATCTTCTTTGCAGGAGGGGGCAAAAGCAGCATAGGAGGACCCTCCATGGTTTGATCTCCATGGGAGATTGTTCTTTGTAGACTCAATCTCAATCTCACTCACGATACAGCATCATACAATGGTTTGCAATTGACCTGTGGGTGGGTAGTTGCTGGGGTGCTTGAGAAAGTACTGCATTTACTGTAGTACCTGACGGCGTTGGATGGGCTGGCGGTTTTGTTTTGATAAAGATAATGAATGCTTTGTTTGGGGTTCAACAAATTTATTGACAATTATAATAAAAGGAACAAACAGCTACATGTACCTGAACAATGACCCCTCCTCAACTGGGAGAGTTGGGTGTCAAAGCCTACATAAATGCTAAAAGATGGTCCAACAACTCAGTTACCTCGTCAGCAATGTGGCTAGCCAATGATTGTGTACCATTAAATACATGCACTATAAACATAACTTATGCTTCCCGTTTTTCAGGTATGAAAGAACATTCACTTGATAATTATTATCTTATTAGTCTATATACTGTACCAGCCCTGCAGGTTGTTTATCATAATTTTAAATCATTAAACAATTGATGAGAAGTTACTTTTCCTAAAACCATAAAAGCTTCT
>OX421457.1:19481316-19491316 GCA_949126865.1 Montipora capitata | reverse complement strand
GGAACTTGTCAGGGTTTAGTACTATGCCGGCCTGGCCTACTCGTGTGAGGAAGTCGATTGTTCTCCACCAGTGCTGCTCTAGGTCAGAGTCATAGTGTATGGTGTCATCGACGCAGCGTTCCTTACGCTCGAAGGTGGACAGGACGGCGTCAAAGCGGCGGTTGTAACCATCTCCGGACGAGAGGAATCCTTGAAGCGCTCTTGTGTACCGCCAGAGACCAAACGGAGTAATAAAGGTGGTCAAGTGGCGATCGGACTGGCGCAGAGGTACACTGTGGTAGCCGTTCCAGGCATCCGTGACTGTTTTCCATGTGTCTTTGGGGATACGACGTGCCAGGTGGAAGGGTGTTTCCGTAGCGAATGTCTCACGTTTGCAAAATTTGTTTAGTGGGGAGAGATCTACTGTGCGGCGGGGGGAGCCATCATGCTTTCGTGTGATAATCATGCGGTGGCACCACGTCACGGGTTCGCCATATGGCACGCGTTCTATGACACCAAGAGCCTCGTCGCGTAGGAGGTCTTCGTACACTCGTTGCTGCCAGTGTAGGGGCACTGGGGCCGGGGTGTGGCTTGCTTTTGGGGTGGCAGTAGGTTCGACGTGAATCTCAATCGGTGGCCCCTCCATGCTCGGTAATGCCCGGTGCGGGCACGTGTTAAATGTTGAGGAGGCGTATCGGTCAATTAACCACGCTTTCATGCGTCCGTTGTTTTCTGGAGTGCAGGGGAAGGGCAGCTCGGAGGGACGTGGCGGTGTAGCGTCACGTTGAGGGCATGAGCACATGGTGTCATGTGGGTCACTTGTGGCGGTGCAGCCACCATTAATAGACCGCACAGCATTAATGAGAGGTGGCATACGGTTGGTATCCACGGCGTCAGAGTCTCTGGTGTGGCACCCCTCCTTAGGCATGTTCGCCGTTGTGAGTGATGCAAAGTCCTTGGAGAGGATGCCAAGGTTGAGCAACGAGTCGTATGATAAGTACATGGCTTGGACGGAGCGGCTGACGTAAACCATGGAGCGGCACGAGGTCACCTCACCATTTTGGAGCTTCGTGGTGAGCTTGGCGAAGAATGCGCCCTCGATAGAAATGGGAGAGCGGTTGGCGGCTGACAAGCCAAGACAAACAGGTAGTAGGTCGTCGTGCGAGTACCCGCACGCTAAGAAGTCTTTCATTGACCACAAGTCAGATTGTGCGCCAGTGTCGGCGATGGCTGAGATCTCTGCATGAGTGTTTGAGGTGCGGTTGGGCGTACGATATCTGGCCTGGGCTGAGTTGTCAATGGAGATAGTGAGTGGGACTCTGGGGTGGTCTCTGAGGTGTGCCCGTGTCCACTCGCCCTTAGTAAAGATGTGGTGGTCAAGTGTTACAGGTGCGCATCTACCGACGATGCCATGTCTGGCTGGAACATGTTTGCGGCGACGTCGCCGGCGGGCAGTGCCGGAAGTAAATGAGGCAACTTGGGATATCGGGTCTGATTCGACGGCCTGACTGGTGGGAGGGGGGGCTGGGGGCATAGGCTGTAGGCGCTTCCTGCGGCGGCGAACCCTATAGCAATTGAGGCACACTGTATGGGGTTTGGTGTTCCAGCCCCGGGTCCCCTCCGTAAAAATCTTGAAGAGGTTTTTGTAATCTGGGCATGCCGCTTGTTTGGCCTGATCCGCTCGAGACGGGGTTGCCAAAGGGGGCTCTTTCGGTGGTTCCTGTTGGCGCTTGAATGACGAGACAGCAGACAGGGTTGATGACGGGAGGGCGTTCCGTGCCATCTCCTTGTTTTCCACTAGGGCGATGACATCATTTACTGGGGTCTGAAGAACGTTCTTGGTCCCAAGAACTTCACGGCGGATGTCTGGGTCGGATATCCCATTAAGGAGGACATCTCGTATGACATGGTCCGTGTAGTCGACGTTTTTCCCACATTCACACTGTGTACTAAAGGCACAGGTTTCGGCTTTCCCACGAACCCTTGCTGTAAATGCGCGGAACGGTTCGTCCCTTTCCTGACGTAGTTGCAGTAGCTCGGTGCGTAGGACACCAGTTGCAACTGGTATTACTGCGAGGGAATGCATGGCAGCAAGCAGGTCTGGTAGAGTGTTGGAAGCGGCATGTGGGTTGGCTTTTAGGAGACTGTCACCAAGCTCATTTTCTGCGCATTGAAACAACTGGGAGGGTGCAGATTGATCATCGATGCCCGAACCAGTACAGAAAACTTCCCAGCGGCGTGTGAACACGTTCCATTCCTCTGTCGAGACGCCAATGTTTACTTTGGGCCGTTCGAGTTTTGGACCACGAGGAACGGGTGGAAGCGAAGGACCAGTTGTGTTAGGCAATGTGCACTGATGGGCCAAGCCGTGGTTTGCCAGGAGAGCAATGGCGAGGGCCTCGGAGACGTCAGCGGTCTTGAAATCGCACGTGGGGATTGTACAAGCGATGACTACCATGGTTCCTTCATGAAGAAACAGCCTTCTCGATGAACAAAATTAACTTTAATGCCAATGATGAAGGAACCATTCTACAATCGAACAGGAACGCAAGAATGACAATACAATACAAGTGGACTTAGCTAGTAAAATGAATACACTTACAAGAACTCCGTAAGGTGAGAAATGACAAGCAAGTCCTTAAGATAGTTCGTAGAGTCTTAAGAAACACAAAACATGGCCGACTCGTTTGGCCGAGAATATCAGTCCCCGGTCAGCGGGTTTACTTAAGAAGAGTCCTGTTATCATGTTGGCTGGCGCAAAACTCTGCAAGAATTTGTATGTGAATCGCGATAAAAGACTTGAGAAAATAACATACGAAGAAGTTCTAAATTAAAAAGTCTTACCGGTACTTTATTGTCGCTTCATTCCTGTGCGTTTTTTTTTTTTTTTTTGACTCAACTTGAGCCATTTTTCAATTCCTCCATTGTAAAAGGTATTATGAAATACAATGTATCAAGGATGCACGCTACATCATTTCTGGAGAGCCCACCAAATTGAGTCAAATATTCCTTGACAAAATGTCCCCACGGTTACAATTCCACATCAGAATCAATTGACATAGATTCACCAGTTGTAGCAGCCCGGCCACCGACCTCAGGTGGTACATGTACATGTAGCTTGTTCAATCCGGCCAAATGCAAAACATTCCAGAAGATGGCTGGGAGAGCAATGTTGGATGATTGACATACTTTTTTTAATTCCCCTGGGTCCCGGTATGACTGCATTAGTCATGCCTCCTTTACGTTGACAAACTTCAAAAATAGGCACACATTGCTACATATGGTAGTGCAGGAACTTGACACAGTGCTTTATTCCGTAACTGTCATCTGAGCTGCGTTTTGTTTTCCAGGAGATTCAAGTTGTCTTTATGTAATATGTAGCTCTAATACGACATGATATTAATGAACGAGATTACGTGTACATGTATACTTGTATATGAAAAGCATGTTGAAAGATTGCTTTGAAAGCCAAGCGGCATGCTGAGAATGAAAACTGAGGGAAGCAACCTTATTATTATGGCAACTTTGGGATTTCATGCATCTTTTATTAGTTTAATTAACAGGGCATTTGTATGCTGTTCATGGGAACATTTGATATAGGAATATTTGACTCAACTTGGTGAGCTCACCAGAATGGTGTGTACGGCCTTGGTATTTTACCTTCACAACAGATGAGACTGGGCCCTCAGCATTGTTGAAAGGGCAGCTATACGCTTCAACATTTGTTGGAAGGAAGGAAGGAATCTTTATTGTACATGTACATTGATATTTCAACCAACTAATTATAGAGACTTATTTAGAGACTCTGACTGAATTTTCAAAAAGCTACCTCAGTCTGTAGATTTTCACTTGATCACTGGTCCATAGAGCTTGTCCGTGACGTCACATCTACTTTTTATGCAAATTAAATTGTCGCACCCGAGCAGCGCGGGAAAAAAAATGGCGGAGGCTGTGACTCCGAAAAAACCTGTTCGGTCTTCTTTTTCTTCAAGTCAAAAATGTGCAGTATGTGGTAGTTTTCTGGATGATCCAAGAAAGAGGGTAAAACTGAAAAAAGACCTTGCTTTAAAGCTGCAGGAAATCATTGCTAGTGAGAACCTGGACCCGGAAGGGTATCTTTGCAACAATAATTCTTACAAATCAGTCAACAGATATTTTGAGTTAAAAGCCATGTTGGAAAGTTTGAAAACCGACCTTACACAGAAATTTGAAAATGAGCAAGGCCAAAGTGTGCGGTGGAAGCAGGAGTTACCCAGTGATGTTTCAGAGAATGAAAATAGTTCAGCGAAAGCCTCACGTCCAAATCAAAATCGTCAAAATCGTCGTCACTATACTCGGGTGGCCCAGGTCAGAGCTATCCAGTGATTCCAAGGATAATCAGGCCAGGGTTGTTTCTTCAGCCTGTCTCAAGATTTCTGCAGCAAGCTGGAGCTTTTCCGATGAAGCCATTGCCGATTCCACAAGTCTCGGTAGCACCATTGAATGTTGCTAGTAGTGCTGTTACTACCGTGCCGATGTCTATAAATCAGGATTTTAAAAGCTAAGACTCTCCTGTGTGTAAAGTGGAGGTAAGAAATCTTTTTTTCCCACAGTAAGAAAGGGATTATTAGGTGGCCAGTCATTCTTCCCAGTTTCGTGATCCGACAACAAAAGGAGATATAATTGCTTGACGTGCTGGGTAAACACACGTTCGTTATTGTATCTACCTACGGACATGGTTGGATTCTCTAGCCTTAAAGTTCTGAAATTATTGAAAGTTGCTATACAAGATAACCACCATACAAAATCAAATTGATCTGCAAGTAGAAATGGCCAAAAAACTATTTTTATGGCAAAATGAATAATGAATACATGAATATTGTAGAAAGGTGTTTCCTCGGCGGTTCGCATGATGTAAATAACACCGAGCTTTACATCAAAAACTATAAATGTGCCCAGTTAAGCCGCCATACATTTTTTTGTCTGTTGTTAGGGGGTACACTCACAAGGGCATATCAGATGGTTTAAATGGATAAACAACTTACAGGCATTTTAGATTTGTTTTAAATGCAAAAGAGGCTAGTGTATTCCAATGAACTCTATGCTGTCTATTTAAAAATTTAATAGTCCAAAGTAATAGTGCATATGTTATTGCACTCCTTTCTCCCTGTCTAAAACTTTCCTTGTTTGCTTCAGTTTAGATAATTTTGTTTGGCATTAGCTGATCTTAGTCTGGCAAAGGATGTATTGTTAGATATTGCTGTTTTTACTTTGTTTTGTATGTTTTGAATTGCTGGTGTTTTTTATACACTTAGGTATCTGTAATATATGACAACTGTGAGAAAAAAAGAGCCCTTCCCAGTGACATGCACAGCCTTGGGAAAGCCTTGGCAAGAGGAACTTTGAAAAGTGTGGCACAGACCGCTTTTCAGTGTCCCAGTTTAAGACGTCACATAGAAGAGGTTGTTTGCAAAGAAATCTCCAAAGAGTGCAAAAACCTCTGCTCTTTGAGTAATCCCTCAATACTTCGCTCTGTGAGCAAAGATGCAGTTGTACATGTAAAATAATCTTGGGCAGCAGTCAGTGAAGAACTTAAGAACAGAGCCCCATTATTTTACAATGTATTGTTACATGTATCTGGCACTGGTAAAAATGAAGATTCTGCTGCTCTCACGAATGCTGCAGCAGTTGTGTTAAAACAACGGATAAAGCCATGAGCCTGGTGCAGTACATCACTGGATTAACCCTTAAAATGGGGAAAACATCTAAACAGGTAAGACGACATTTCTTTGAAGAAATAAAATGACAGTTTTTCATCAGGTAAGACCTATAGAACTCAAATAGCTATGAAGCTATGCATATGTGCATATGTGCAAACAAACCATTTATGTGGTGTTTGTTGCGCTTCTGATCTTGTACAATTATTCTGGTACATTTGCTATTTGACAGGATCATTAGACAGGAGCTTGTGTTGCAACTGAGTACATTTTAACTAAACTCAGTTTGTGCTGTTTCTTCCTCCTTCCTCCCTCCCTCCCTCCTTCCTTCCTTCCTCTCTTCCTTTCTTTATAAATAAATAAACAAATAAATAAATAACAAAATAAATGAACAGCTCTTCATATTTGATTTTTTTTAACAAAACACCATTTTGGTCATGTCTAAACTACCAAGAAAAGCTAACAAATGAAGTTATTCTGATGTGTAAACATTATGCTTTCTCTTGAAGGGGATCATCCGCATGAACCACTTGGGTACATGTATGTCAGTGGCACCAACCAGCCTAACAAAAGCTCTGGACAGTGTTGGTGAAGACTTTGATGGGGAGTTCAAGGTGTGGAAGAAACAACTCTCTTGCCATCTCAGTAGAGAAATGAAAACAAAGAAGGACCTAGAGATCTTAAAACAAAAGCTAACTGAAAGCGAGGCCACTAAAGGGAAAGATCATGTGGGAATTTAGAAAGCAGCCCTTGATCAGAAAGTTGAGGAGTTAAATACTCTTTACACCAAACATCCTCCTAACTTTGCTGTTGTTCTTGATAACTTTGACCTTCGTGTGGAAGCTGCTGACATGACCTCTGACAACCAAACTAAGGATTTGCAATGGGTGAATCACAATGCTATTCTCTATTTTCGAATTCCCCATAATACACTTTGTTTGCCCCCCAAATTTTTGCATAAAGTATTGTTTTCAAATGCTTTTGGGGACACTGCATATTCCCAAGAGCATTTGAAAACAATGGTTTCTGCAAAATTTGGGGGGCAAACAAAGTGTATTATGAGGAATTCGATAATAGAGAATACTTGACAGAGTGCCCTGCACTGATTTTGACAATGAAAAGCCTTTGGCTGACATTGTCAATCTTCCAAATAAGACCTTTTTGCCAACACTACAGGACCATGCAAATCTCATGAAAGACTTTGATGTACTTCTTTCCCATGCGCTCGTGAAAAACTTTTCTCACTTTCAGAATGCTTTCAGTGATGTAGTTCCAAAACACATACCACATAAGCACAGTGAAAAAATGCGATTACAGAGCAAGAAGATTAACCTTGGAATCCTTTTCAAGAATGAAAACAAAGGTGAAGATATGATTGATATCCTGAGGTACCTACATGTACAGGGTCTTGTTCCTAGCCATGGAGAGGGTGATGAAGAAAAAATTGAGCGAATTTCAGTTGTTGGTGACCAGCTTACTGTTGAAAGAGGAATTGAGGCAAAGTTTAGTGTTTCTAATGCTTACATGTGTATACACCTGGTCGCAGGCTTGAAGGAATATATTTCCAGTTGGCAGATTGGCATCATGAGAACAAGTTTCTTGATGTAAGTTCTAAGCACACACACATCAGTGATTTCACCCGCATAAAGTTTTGACCTGAGGTATCAAATAAAGTGTATGTGCATACCTGTATGCACACAATCCTGATGGGATTGCTCTTCCCCCTCCCCTCTCCCCATCCCAGATTTAGATTAACAGAATATTATTTGTAATTCTTTGTTATTTGATATTTCATTCACACCAGATCATCTTCAAGCGTTTCTACAATGGGGGGTCAGCTTCAGTCAGAACTTCTGTCTTTGCATTACCAAATCTGGTGAACTGGAGGGATGTGGTGACCGCTTCACACTGCAGGCCATCACAGTGTAAGAGGTTCATCAGTCTTGTCCTTGATGCTGACATAATTCCACCTGCATTCCATTTCTTTGGCATGAAATCATTAGAGGATGCCCCAAGCAAGCATGGATTCAGTGATACTATGGCATCCAGAGTCGCTGTTGTCAAACAAAGATACCTGGCATCCACAGTCCGGCAATTTCTCAATCAGTATGTTCTAGAGAAAAGGATATTTTCTTTTGATTTCAGCAAAGCTTTTGATTCGGTACCTCATGATATTCTTTGCTCTAAGTTGAAGTCACTTGATATTAACCCATATGTAACTAATTGGATTATTAGTTTTTTACAAGGCAGAAAACAAAGAGTTACTGTTGATGGCATTGTTACCGATTATTTAAATATTAATAGAGGTGTCCCCCAGGGGACTGTATTAGGCCCTATATTATTTTCTATCATGGTCAATGATATCAAGGTCATCCTACCTAATCAAAATTTGCTTGTGAAGTTTGCGGATGACTTAACTTTAAGTATTCCTGTAAAATCGGGTGTTAGCAACAGTAACTCAGCAGCTAATGAGGTCCAATCCATTGTCGAATGGACAAGAAAACGTGGGAAATGCTTCTTAAAGGCAAATCCACTAAGGCTTTACCAGCTCCTCTGGTTTTTATAGAGCGAAAACCCAGTCTAAAGTTGCTGGGAGTAACCTTTCAATCCGATCCGTGTAATTGGGATTTACATTTAGATAATATCCTATCGAAAGCTAGCAGTCGTTTGCACATCTTACGCGTTTGTAAATTTTATGGACTGCCATTGGATGATCTTCATATCCTTTTCACTAGTCTTATTCTACCTACACTTACTTATGCTGTGGAAGTATGGGGCTGTGCGTATTATCATAAGTACTTAAGTCGTATAGACAGGCTGTTCAAAAGAGCTTTTAAGTTTGGCTACTGTAAAGAACGTTTTTTCATTGAAAATATTATTGCCCTGAAGGATAAGAAGTTATGGGACAAGATCACTGACAGTAATTTAATAACAGCTTTAGATGACCTTCTGCCACCGAAGCGAACTTTGGTTACGTTACGTAAGAGGCGTCACAACTACATTATCCCGCTTGTCAGAACTGAGCGTTTTAAGAGAACTTTTATAAATAGATGCTTGTTTTCTAGTTAGTTGTTAGTTAGTTAGTTAATTAATTAGTTGTCTGTATAATTTAATTATTTTATTGTAACTAAACACGTCTGTTGTTTAGAGTGTTTTCAATAAAGACCTTTATTATTATTATTATTATTATTATACTCAGCTCATCTCCAAAACATAAATTCCCTTGACGAGTGGGAAGCAGCAGTAAATGGCCAGACACTCACTGCAGATGGCAGGTATCCATGCAGATATGCTGGTTGTCCTCACACTTCCAAGCATGACGGAGTGTGTAGAAGAAGGCATGAAATGTCGCATGATCCACATCCAAATGTCATTAATGAGCCTGTCCTGATTGACACTGTTCCTGACAACAGTAAAGACTCTAAAGTCAAGAATGATGAGTATGACTACCACTGCTGTTTTATGAATATGGCTTCGCTACTGCGCAACTTTGCAGGCCGTGAAGGAGATGGTGAGCGTTAAGTCAGATGCATAAAATTTTTCATGCTTCATTTCTTTCAAGATGGCAGCGGGTCAACAAAGTACTGTCTTGAAGCACTTTACCACATGTTTCAGATAGATGCCCTCCTTACTCCAAGGGAGGCTCAGAGGATGGTTTGGAACAGAACTGTGAATAATAAGGGGGGGTCTGAGAAACAACGTCTTTATGGATCTTGATTTGGAGCACGACAATCATGGGCTTAAAGATATTAAAGGGGTCCTTGGAGCAAACATTTCTGAAGCCAGAGTAACAAGAATTTGCAGAGCATTTTTTCAGATGAAAACATTAGCTAAAACTTTTGACCAAGAAATAGGGGTCAAGCAGGTTTCTGGAGATCACAGAAGGAAAGATGTCAAACAAGACCTTCACAAGATTGTAAGGGTCCTTAAAGAAGAGAAGGTGTTTACCAACTCTGCAATGAGCAAAACCATGAGGGGATTCTCCAATTGTCCCAGAGACTATTTGCAGTACTTAGTGGGTTTCATCAGGACTCTTATTGATAGGGCCTATAAGATTTTAACAACACCTGGTTGGGGCTACACGAGGACATAACTAAGCTTATGGAAATCCTAAAAAAGAATCTTTTCCCTGCCTGCCCATTTAATTGAAAGGGTTGTAAACCGTTACATTACTGGGACCCTAAGTAATCATTGTCCCCAGGGTTCCCTTGCCACTTCACCTATATTTTATTTTAAGCTACCTTACATAGGCCATTTTTCTGTCGTAGCTCAGAAAAAGATTCGTCACTTTATAAAGCGCTACTGCTGCAATGATTTGGACATCA
>OX421457.1:19448816-19476316 GCA_949126865.1 Montipora capitata | reverse complement strand
ATGGCTTCCAGTTGTGTTTCTCTAAATTTCTCGATATGAAATCGCTCTAACACACACTTTACAGAAGAAGAAAACTCAGGGGCATTAATATCTGCCATGTTGGATAGACGAGTGACAGAATTGACCAATCACAGAGAAGCCTGCTCGATTTGAGCAGGCTTGGCTGTGATTGGTCAAAAAATACAATGTGTAGACCAGTGATCCAGCCGTGGTGTGGGGCGAGGAACGCGGGCTCACAAAACGGCTGGAAATCGAGCCTAGGTTAAGGCAGGTTTGTGGGTTAAAGTTTGTTCCTTATTGGAATCATAGCTATGAAAAGCAAGAATATTTTTCTGCATCTCAAAGTGCTAAGTTGTCAAAGCACAAGCAGGTACCTTTTTGTAAATCCAGTCAGATATACAGGTACATGTATATAATACAGAAATTAGGAAAACTGAGGATAGAAATAGATAAATTTGTTTACAATGTGGCCTGCACAGTGGCCAAGGGAGCTGAGGCTTTTGAGTTGGCCACTGCATATTAGAGATGATTTCAAGGTCTAACTTTTGTTTGTTTGTTTGTTTGTTTGTTTGTTGGTATGTTGGACAAAGTGTTGATCGAAGTCAAAACATTCTTCCAACAAAATATGTTGAACAAACGTCATCAAACATGCATGCCACACATTCTAACATTGTTGAACCTTTTGTTAATCCAACAAAATTAATGTTTTATAGCATTTGTTTGAACGTGTAGCCGGGGCTTTAGACTGTTGGCTTGTTTGGCTCAGCAGTGGATGGAAAACAATTCAAAGAAGCCCGTTCATCAAATGTGGCCCTGAATTATTCTGTGCTTAAGCCATAATTTCTACTAGATACATGTATACTGACCGCTTACATGTACGAACATGGACTTTTAACCTTGTATCCAAATTGGGTGTATACCTTTGAAGTGGCAAGGTATTCTTCAGTCAGCCCAGTTACCTTTGACCCACAAGTTACTTCTGACAGATGCAAAAAACCGTGTGCACATTAGGTCCACGGAATAAATTTCGAGCTGAAACACCCGTCCGGTTTAATTTGCTGTGCAAGATTGCAGGACCTGAACAATCCAAGAAATCGATGATAAGAAAATCAATCAATCAATCAATCAATGACAGTCGATAAATTACTGTTGATTAGCATCGATTGTCATCAGCCAATCAATGATCAATTGATAATCACACTTACAGCTGTAAGTGGTCGCGAACTTCATCAATTGCCATCAATTGATGCTAAATTCATGTCTCCCTATCTTCAGGTATCGTGGGAGTGTACGCAGATCGTATATTGTTTTTAATTTTCAGTAGCAAGGTTTGAGAATTGTTCATTGATGTGGCTCCGTGAAAAACAGCACAAAATAATTAAGCCACTTAACATACATGTATCTCATTGTCAGAAAAGCGCGAAACGTGTGAGCAAATAAACAAGTTTACACATTGCTACTGAAAGCTAGTTTTTACTCAACAACAACAACAAACATCTTTATCTATACCACACAATGACAAAAGAGAGAGGAAAAAAGGACAAAATTAGATTACAGAGCTAATCTGGCTAGGAGGCAAACTAATAAACTACTTATTGTCAGTTGTTACATGGAGGCACAAGTATGAAGAAAAAGCAAGCACACGCACACATAAGTCATCGCTCAAAAAAAAAGTTTGAAAACAAAACAACAGCAACAACAATATCATTGTGTAAAGTTGCAAAGGCTTAGACTCTTGAGAGATTCTTCAAGATTATTCCAAAGAAAAGCCTGTTAAAAGCGAATATTAAATCTACATTTTACTCAAATAAAAAGCAATGATATCAAAATGTATAACTTTAGTAGTACTCGATGAAATTGACAATTGAAATGTTTGACTCAATAGGTACATGTAATTGATTGATATAGGCCACTTCGGAAAATACCACAATCCTCATTATTTGTCCCCCCAAATTTTGCATAAGCATTGTTTCCAGTTTCTCCTGGGCCTTACAATGGTCCCAAGAAAAAACAAAAACAATGCTTATGCAAAATTTGGGAGGACAAACAAAGAGTATTACGGTATTTTCCAAAGTGGGCTATTGCAATCTATTATCTTAAATGATCGATTCCCATCGATTACCAATTGATATTGATAATCAATGGTAATCTAATCGATGTAGTTTATTGATCTATTTCCATCGATTATGAATTAATATTGAAAATCGATGACAATCAATAGTCACAAAAATTTTCATGATCGATTGTCCATCAATTATCAATATCAATCGATTAATAGATGTCGATTGTCATCGATTGTTATCGATTGTTATCGATTGCCATCGATTATCGATTTCTTCGATTGTTCAGGTCCTGAAGATTGAGACTTCGTTTAAGTCAGACAGACAGACAGACAGACAGCCTTTATTTTAGCACAATGATAATAAAAGCTATGCAGCTTATGGGGTCGTGCATAAATACTGAACCTAAGACAAAATGTATGCATAATAAAGTAACAAAATCAAAATATCTACAGTTAAGTTAATAATTGACTATGACTAAACTATATTTACATGTATATATTATACATATATACATACAACGAGGGATTCATAATCCTTGACCTACCTTGGGAGAATAAAACTGCAAGAAGCACAGCAACCATATCACTGGTAAAGATTCGAATATGACCCATATCCAGTTCACATTATAAACTCTAAAATCAATGCAGAAAACCTGTGCACGTACAAAACCTTCGGAATCTCTTCAGAACTTCCGACTGGTGCAAAATTTCCTACCCAGGTCCCAAGGCATGGCACACGGTTGTTACACATGTGACTCGTCCCCAGAGTCCGCTTTTCTTTTGGTTAGCACTATAGCACCAAGAATGCGGATTCTGGCAGACTCTGGCCACTTCCATGGCAGGAGAATTTCCGGCTCGTTTACGTACGCTCAGAAATTTGAAACAACAGTGGTTCTCAACAGTTACAAAAATGGACCTTCACTACGATTGCGCACAAATTGGAAGTGGCCAGAGTCCGTGTTCTTGGTGCTGACCAAACGAAAAGCACGCGCCCTGCTAAAGGTAACATGCGTAAACTTTCTTTCATCTCGAATTTCAGAGTAATTACAAGAGCTACTATATAGGAGAAATAACATTTACAGCTAGAATACATAGCCCATACGGATAAATAACTAAATATGAGATAATTAAAGAAACAGTATTTTTTTTTCTTTTGAAAAAGCAGCTATACCGTCAAAGTGCGGCCTGGATTCTCATTTTAAAACCTGGTAACTCAGTCAGTACGGATAAAATCAGGTAGTACATTCTAAAACTTAGCTGATACTGAAGTAGGAAAAAGAATTAAGACCATAACTGGTTGTTCTAGATTTATTGAGGGACAGAATGCAATTTCCACGAACATCATGAGAAGAAGACCGGGCAGAAAACTCGGTTGCTTTTCATATGCAGTACCAGGAAAATCCTTCAAAAACAGACTTTTATAGTATTATTAATATGAAGAAATTTTGAATGCGCATATTGCATAGACATCATATAGAGCTTGCCTTTAGTAATCTGCAAAAATCGTAGTATTCTCTTATTTACATTATACCGTTCTTTTGACAAGAACAACTGACGAAAGGCCAGTTTTTCCTACAAGTATAACAGCAAAAAAGAAATTACTTTGTCGCAAATTTTCTATGACGAAAATTTGTTCAGAAACCAAAAGTCTACATTAACAGCACACACCAGGGCTACTCCTTAGTATCTATGTAGAATTTACCTCCGGTCGCGCTTCAGCCCAGTCTCGTGCTTCTCAAGTTGCCTCATTCATGCCCAAAAGAATTCTGGGTAATTCTGCCATTCCATGACAAGGGAAGACCCTCGGCTGTCATTTCATGTATTAAGTGTCGGGCCACCCAGTCGTACCAGCAAAATTCAGCACCGATTGAAGTTTCTTGCTTTGAAAACTTGCCCAAATGGTATCGGTAAGTCCTGGAATTGGTGCACCGAAAGGCCAGGGAGACAATTTTACTCCTGAACCGCCATGTTTACAACAAAGCATTTTAGGCCTCCCAATCTGCACGAAACCATCTCTCACCTCTGTCTCCAGAAGACCAGACACGCACGGTTCTTACAGATTGATGATTCTCCAAAGGCCAAAAACAGGTTGAAAGCCAGTGTGGTCTTCATACTCTCAATGCACCTATTATTTTTACTAGTAATAGTTTTCACTGAATCTGACCCCGCCTAAAATAATACAGATGGCAGTTGAGGTGTTTTCCATTCAAGGACGGTGCCTGCTATTGCTACTGCGCATACGTTCTGCTCATCTCGAGATACTCGGATTTCCTATGGGTGGTGCTTATTAATACAGGAATATTTTTGCGTGGTTTAAAACTATGCGGAGAAAGCAGAACTTAGCAAGTGCTCTTGGTATCCAAAAAGAAAATTGGGGGTAACCACGCATTTTTCAGAGATAATAAAGCTTCAATTTGGAAAAGAACGCCATACATCGCTTTGTATTTTAAAGCCTTTTACAAATATTGTTCATTAATTATCTTCGAAAAATGTGTGGTTTTTCCCAATTTTCTTTTGGGATTTCAATAACACTTGTTAAGATCTTCTTTTCCCGCATATTCAGTAAACCGCGCAAAAATTAGTACCTAGGTACTGTCCTTAATTGATCATGGAAAACAAAGAAAAACCGTTTTGCAGAAGCCAGTGAAGGGGAAATTAAAAGCTGGCGGACAATTTTTACTGGTTGCCCAGTATGGCAATCCCAGTCGGAAAATGTGTAATATGGCTCCGTTTTTTTTTCTGTGTCAGTAAACGTCTTGCGTGTCACTCTACTGCTAAGTGGTGTATTTGTGCATAGAGTCTTTTGTGCGTATT
This sequence comes from Montipora capitata, assembly GCA_949126865.1. Taxonomy (NCBI): domain Eukaryota; kingdom Metazoa; phylum Cnidaria; class Anthozoa; order Scleractinia; family Acroporidae; genus Montipora; species Montipora capitata. Next base: position 19,471,440 of record OX421457.1, on the reverse strand, counting down.
TTGTAGGTTTGAGGGGGCCGGGGTAATGCGTATATTTCCCTGGTGTACACAGGAGAACATTTAATTAACCTGCAATGGCGTCGAAAGTCATTGCAACGCACATGGCGTTTTAGCGCATCTTTAAACAAAATATACTCTTATAGAGCTCAAGAATAGAACGTCAATTAAATAAACAAGACAAGCTGTGAAAAATAAATATCTGGGATCTTAAAAGCGACGAGTAATGGACTTCGACAACAATCGCCATTCATCCGAAATCAAAGTGAGCTGTATTTCTAATGTTTTACCAAGTGTGCTGTTATGTAGAACACTGAAACCAAATGGAAAATTCTCTGGTAACTTATGGGTTCAACAAAGACAGAGAAGGAATCGAACACCTTAAGTGGATCTGTGATCTCTGTTGTCTGGCCATTTGTACTATTCGTACTCAACTCCGCTGCACAGTCTTCAGGTAAAAAAATAATTGAACCTGTGACAGCCAAGAATTATTTGAAAGAAAGCTTGTCGTCTATTTTGGGCTTCATTATTCAACGAAAAGGTTCTTCATGGAAAGGGTTTGATCCTGAAATTAATTTTGTTGCAATTGCGTATGGTAATTTGACACGATTGAGTTTCTTGTCTTCACGCACGTAATAAAATAGGAAGGGGTTTTTGCCTGTAATCACAAATATGTTGTTTGTTTCAAAAACCACTTCGCTGGAAAAGGTGGCCTTTATGAATTGTGTAATATGCGAGCTTAACTGGATAGTTTTTATGGCAATAGTAAAGCACTTTCGTGTCAAAATGAGGTAAGCGTCTTTCTGTTGTGTTGACTTAATTAAATATACCATGCGGGCTCGTGAGTTTGCTATTCCCGTCTGCCGTAAACTTGATTTTCACTCTCAAAATTACCTCCAGAACCTAACTTGTCCTATGATGCATAACATCCACTTGGCCTTTTGACATCCCATTGAAAAAAACTCGTAAAATATTCGCGGACCGGTCGATTTCTCTGAAATTTGAAAGGATGATGTAGTGTTGTGGGCATTGTACGTGTATGTATGTAATGGCAGAAACGAGGAGAATTATGAGAAAGGTTGCGTTAATCCAGGCCATCCGTTACTAATAACACTACAATTGGCGACGAGGAGAAAGCGATATATTTCGGCAAATATAAGGCTGAATTTCATCAAGTTTGTTTTACTACCAGTAAACCTTGAAGCCACGAATTTGGTGGATGAGTGGAAGCACTGGCTGGAGGCATTTGAAAACTACAGGATTGCTACGAAACTTAACAAAGAAGAAGATACTGTACAAAGGGCGACTTTGTTACATTTAGCAGGGACGGGAGTGCAACGTTTGCTTTCCGGACTGCCTGGAAATAAAGAGAAATATGAGGATGTGACTGCAGCGTTGACTGCACACTTTCGATCAAAGAAGAACAAATGGGCTTAAAGATACAGGTACAGGAAGCGAGCACAGAAGGAAAATGAAACTTTAGATACATTTATTGCGGAACTGAGAGTCCTGAGCCCTTCTTGTGACTTCAGAGAGACTGTTGAAGATAATATCCTTGGTCAAGTTATTGAGAAGTGTTACGACGGTTACTTACGAGAAAAACGTCTACTGCAAGGGGATACCCTGACACTGGAGAAGGCTCAAACGTTGGGAAGAGCAATAGAGAATGCAAAGAAGGATACGTTGCTACTTGGAGGAGAGAAATCTCAAAGTTTCCCAGAAAAATCTGATATGAATCAGATAAACAAGTACGACAAAACTCCTACATTATCCAAAGCAAAAACAAAGAGCTGTTTTAGGTGTGGAAGGGATGATGATCTAGCTAATGATGACAAAGGTGCTGAGTGTAGGAAATGTAAAAAGATTGGACACTACGCAAAATACTGCAGATGGAGTGGTGCAGAGAAAGAGGATCGCAAGGTGAAGGTTGTACCACAGACACACCAGCATACAGATGAATACCACCACGAATAAATACTTTGCTGGTAAGGAAGGGGGACTCGAGCTCAACTTTACGATTGATGTTGAAATTAATGGTAAACCAGTAGAAATGATCATTGACCCCTATTAACTAAATGCTTTTGAAGATCAGCTGCCCTGGTTTAATACAGAATTACCTATTACATACTTTACTGGGTAATTTATCTGTTATTTTCCCTTATTTTTACACTTATTTCCTTTTTATTTTTAGCGTAACTCATATACTCTCCGTTCGCGTGCTATCCTTTGGCACGCGCATATGTTGTCCTTTGGCACGTGCGGATGTTACTTATGTTTGAATTGTTACGTTTATTTACGGTTGAAGTCGTAGCGCGCACTTTCGTATTTCGTATTTCAGTGGCGTAGTAGAAATTTTGTATAACGGTTTTTCTTCATTCACCCTGAAGAAGACCCACAAGTCGGTCGAAATACAGGTTTTCTCTTTAAATGTGTCTTTTCTTCATTTGTGTTTTATATATTGCTTCATGAAGAAAACGTCTACACGTATTGGATGCTTGTGAAAGACTTTATATATATTTAACAATTATTCCATGAGTGCGCGTTGGATATGAGAAGATACATGTAGATAGCCAACGAGGCGCGTAGTCCCGGAAGAAAAGTACAAACGCTATCAAGAAAAACTACGTGATTATGCTCATAGGAAACGAAGGGCTCGACATAATGATCTGGTAGTGGGAGATGTTGTAATTGTGGCAACCTTTACCAAAGGGAACTTCACCTCCAACTTCAGTGGGAATAAGTATGTAATCCTGAAGCAGAAAGGAAGTGATACCTTTGAGCTGGTCCAAGTGGAGACCAGGAAACGGGTGATCCGGAATGCAAAATTCCTTAGAAAGGCTCCCCTGCATATTGACGTACAAAGGCAGCATGGGGCTGAAGAATGGGACGAGCCACAGGAGCATGCACCTCAACAGCAATCCCCTAAGACTGTAGAGGTACCTGTTACTTTGCCTGAGGAAGGAGAAGACCAAGACACTAGAGAGTTCAGGCGCTCTGCTTGACAACCGAAACTCAAGAGAGACACTGATTACCTCTATTACTGGATGGTGCAGTTGTATCAAATGCACATCACGACATTGTTATTGTTATTGTTATTGTTTTTCGTAGTTAGGGTAAAGTACTTATAGTAGGTTATGAATTGCTGGACTGAACTTTTATGCTTGCCTGGCACGTGATCAATTTCTTCCTTTTGACAAAACATCATAAAAGCCAGAGACTCCAGAAATCTTCGTGCTTTTGCGATCGATTGTCATTAATCTTTTGATGAGAATTCGATTCAGAGCTATATACAAAAACTTTGTTATTTTTTGCCTTCATCTGTCTTTTGGCTTGTCTTTTTATGTTAACTCCTGGCTTTTACGATACTTTTTGGTGCAAACGTAAAGCCAAATGAAACAATATTTTGGCCTGGCATCAGATTTGACTAACAATAAGAGAAATTATGAAGCGGAAACAACACCTTCAGTCCTTCCTGAGCGTGTGCAATAAACGTTTGCTTAGTGCAACTGCAAGACATGGATGACATGCTGGAAAACGTCCGTTAGAGCAATTTGCAGTTAGTTTTTAGCAGACTATTTATTTAAACAAGAAGCGAGTGAATTTCACTCAATGGAGTGTTTTGTTATCTTTAAACTGAATTTATTACCAAAGCTTAAAAAACTAAAATACCTCAAAATGGGATAGGACATTATAAAATAATTAAAGGTGTGAACGTCTGAGCCAAAGGGCCTCTGCCGCCACGACATGTGGATGACCCTCAAATGGTCTTAATGACCCCCCACTTGCAAAAATTAACTGGAACGCTGCAGTTCACTACCACCCAATTCAGTGCCTTCTGTTTTTGTGTAACACGTATCACAAGCAACCCAATGTACGCTTCATGGAGCGTATAATATTTACTAAATATATGTCATCGCGGAAAGAGGGTCAGCGGTGTTGCCTTTTACAGACTGCGCTTTGATATAAACACTTGAGTGCAAAGGTTTTTTTGTGTTCAACTTGTCCAATTAAGATGGCAGACGAGAGTGAAGACGAAACGTGTAATCAAGGCGAGGCATCATCTGAAAACGTAAGGCACATACTTCCTGTTCAAACTAAATATATAACTTCTATAGGACTCCCAAGGCCCTTTATTGCGTTTTTTAGTGGGAGATGATTTCAGTTTTGTTTGATGACGTTCCGAATACATTCAAATTTATCGGCTGGTACAGTATGTTGCCCAATATCCGACCACTTCACTTTAAAACTACAATAATTTTCCTTCCTTAGCAGAAAGAGCTAAGTCGTATGTCAGCATTGTGATTTGCGATAATTCGCAAGTCTGTTTTTGTAGCTCATGGATGTTCAGATTTTCAATTACATGGCCGCTCAACCTCGCGATTGTGTAAATAATTCAACGTAAGTCAAAATAGATACGTTCTAAGGAACCCGACAAAGAAGGCTTCCTGACCCAACAGATGAAATAAAAAAAATATTCAGTTAAATATTGCAACGAAATTAAAAAGCCAAAGACGTTGTTTTACTCTGAAAACGACGAACGATTAACATTTCCGTTTTGTTTGATGACGTTCCGAATACATTCAAATTTATCGGCTGGTACAGTATGTTGCCCAGTATCCGACCTCTTCATTTTAAAACTACTATAATTTTCCTTCCTTAGCCGAAAGAGCTAAGTCGTATGCCAGTATTGTGATTTGCGCTTATTTGCAAGTCTGTTTTTGTATCTCATTGATGTTCAGATTTTCAATTACATGGCCGCTCAGCCTCGCGATTGTGTAATTAAGAGATGATTTCAGTTTTGTTTGATGACGTTCCGAATAAATTCAAATTAATCGGCTGGTACAGTATGTTGCCCAGTAGCCGACCACTTCAGTTTAAAACTACTATAATTTTCCTTCCTTGGCCGAAAGAGCTAAGTCGTATACTGGTACCGATCGGATACTAGGCAACATACTGTACACGAGTCACAGCGATTTTTTGTCGCTAGCCTTGCTTCACGTTTTTGTTATGATGAAGTCAGGAACAGAATCATTTTAATCAACGAGGACTGAACAGCTTCAGAATTCAAAGCCATACAGGGCCAGCACATGCCAATTATCAGAAAATTTTCAGAACGATATTAATGGACTTTTCCATTGAAAAGGTTGAAAAATCGTGACTATCCGACAGAACGATAGAGAAACGAAATCTTCCATGCACGTGCATTGCGATGATGCGCACATGATTGGAGATGGATGTCATTTGTGTTTCTCCGTGCTGTAATTAATCTGTGGTGGGCACAATTTGGAGTCTCACGATCGATGCACGGGTTGTCCCAAAAAATCTGCATTCGGTCTGCATTTGAACTGCGTTCCATCTACACAAAAAGCGATGGAATTGCAAAGAAAGATTTACAAAGAAACGGCTACGTAAATAAATGAGAAAATTGTTTTGGTAAAAGTAATTGCACCAGTTAAGCTTTAGATCGAAAACAAACTTTTCTACGCTAGCGTCGCGGAGTTGAAAAACACAAAATGCATGCCCAGGAAGGTAATTAAAAACAAGTTGAAGCACTTGGCTGTTCGTTCAAGCTTAACATTGTTTTGTTCCCTACAAAAGTTCCAGACAGCACTACAATATCGAAAATAACTGAAAACAAGACGCCGATAAGGGTGTATCCGTGGGATGCACAAACAGTCAAAACACAAATTGTCAAGTTACAGGGAACTACAACCACGGGTAAACTTCGGAAAATGTGTAGAAATTACCAGAAAGATAAAAACAAAAAGAGGTTATTTCTTCTTATTATTATTATGCTACTAAATTTGCTAGTAGAAACAACTAGGCGCTATTAGGGATTATCAGGAATACGGGATATTTAGATTTAAAAAACTTATAGGGATTTGCGATATTTGGGGAGGAAATTAACGGGATGCGGGATATTTAAAAAACCGCACTGGTATTATAGTGATACAAACCACAGGAAATAACGGGATACAGGATATTTAGGGATACGCAATACTTAGATGTCTTCCTCCCCTAATGGGGCCTCAACAATCAGCACAGCAATACTATCACAATTTACTTTTACTAAAGCCTTTTGAGGAATGTTAAGATAAAAATTTGAAATTTCTTTGGAATACTGACTGGAGATCGATCGTTTGCTTTGGTTTGTGTTTAAAACAAAATACTGTAACAGTGTATGCCTTTTTATTTGTTGTTTAGGCTTTTTTACTAATATTCTTTTTACGTTTTTGATTCCTGTACGAAGAGGAATGGATTAATTTTTTGTTGTCGAATGTCATTGACTTGACCTATCCCATATCATTACATTTAATGTTAGGCTAAGTGTCTACTTAACAATTATTCCACAAGAGTGCGTTGGATATGAGAGAGACCTCTCAGCACTATCCCCGCAGAAGACTTCTAATCTTATAATTTTTTAACTTCCTTTTCTTTGCTTGATTTCATTGTTGCTTTTGGTTGTTAAAGGCTTTTTCCAATCTTCTTTCCCCGTTTTTTGATTCCTGTATCGGGTGGAATGGCGATGGAATCCCCAAGCAGTGCTGTTCCTAAGCAGGTCATGTGAGAGTTCTGAGCCTGATTGCCACTTCTATGTTTTTTTTTCTCGATTTATTTTGATGTCATTTACATAATCGATTACGTATAATTTACAGAGAGTAGGAGATGAAAGACCCTGGGATTGCAAAATCCCAGTAACGAAGACATTAATCCTTTTTTCATGGGGGCTGGAGTAAGTGTGTGACTCTGAGTGAGTGAGTGAGTGAGTCAGTTTAAGACTTCATGGTTTTCACTAAGGGCCGGGGATTTCCCCCGGCTACTGCAAGTCTGAGGCCCGGCTACTTTGATACAAAACCAAAACATTAGAAAGTAAAAATACATCAAATGACAAATTTGTGAATTAAAAAACAAACCAGTAGTTTATTAACACAGACTCTCTCTCACCTTTTAAAGTGCGGTGACTTTATAATCACCGTGAGGATGACTGAAAACGCGTAGTATTCAACAGAGTCATCTTCCTGTAAGGGCGCGCTTCTTACGAAGTGTTCGTTTCACTCGGATTCTCTTGTTTTCGGAGTTTCTGGCTCTGCATGAATATGTCATCAAAGAAACGGAAGGCAGAAGTGGACAAACAAGGAAAACTGGATTCCTTCTTCTCTTCTGGCTCCGCTTCAAGGTAAGATGATGTTAAACTGAACAAATGACCGTTTGGGCTTAGATATTTCTCTTTCAAATCCACCACTGGGATGGTTCAAGAGAAAATTTGTTACGTTCTTGACACGTTCTTGCGGCCATGTTTTTTTTTGCTCTTGCCTCTTGGTCACGAGCGTCACGAGCGTCACGAGCTAATTTCACTCGTTCCCAGTCTTAATCAACGTCTCTTCTTTGCCACGCCAATAGTTACGACTCACGTCCACTGTTTTATGTGAGGGTGGGTATAATTGTTCCAAACACAAAATGCACTGAAACATATACTATCACTGAGTGTGATATAAACAATTGATGTCTATTTTACAGTTATTCTGTTTGCGGCCTGCTTGTTGTCTTTTTCTTTTTTAATTTTCCTCATGAAAAGAGAAATTGTAGAGAATTTAAGGCAAGATTTTGACAATCGCATGATAATTAGATTGGCAAACATGTTGGGGAAGACGGTAGGATTTGAGCGGAAAAACAGCCTTTGGCGTCAAAATGCCCATAAAACCTCTCCAATATATTCCAGCAAGATGTCTGATATTTTCGAATTTCCAAACATTTTGTAAAAATCTCATCAGTTGTCATCAAAGACAACTTGCTCTCTGACACTTGCCGACGCGATGTGCATGTTTTTGTCATGTCGGGATCTCTTATGCCAAAAAATAGGTCCCTCGAGGGACATGTGCTTACGGGTAACAAATGTTACACCATTAACATTGTCTGTGTGATTATTGACATGTTTTTGTAATGGGCGTTGACAATGAATGCTTGGAATGCACGAAGAGCATTGCAATTAAGTTTTTCAGATATTAAACACTGCATGTGGCTACCGTAACAGTTACAAAAACTGAGAGAATTTCGAAGGAAGAATGGATCGATGCATTTATAGGGAAAAATAAAGAGAAAGCGAAATGATGACCGAGAGGTAGTAAGGTGTGCAAAGAGTCGTGATGGAATCCGGGAGTAGGTGATCTGTCCAAGGTCAATACAGAGTTCCTTTCTTGAATTTGTTTTTTATTTTTTCACTCAAGAAGAGCACTGGAAATTCTCAAAGTTTAATACGTGTGTTCGTGGTTAGTCAAATAATTCTGTATCGCGGGCGATGTACAAAGAGAGAAAACGAATTATGAGCACGTCACTTGATAGCATCAGGTAGCTTCATTTGCGTGAGCGATGTTAATGCCCCCCAACCCCCGGGGGGGAGCACTTTAGGAATTTTTGGGTGGGGATGTGCCGCTGGGACCCTGGAACCCTTATAACCCCTATACCACAGCTAGTTCAGCTGAATTTTGCTACCCTATACTAGAGTACTACCAGAGGTGTTTCATGATAGCCATTTATTGACAGTGTTGAGACAGAGTTACGTAAACTTAAACCTTTCTGATTTGATTTTTTTTATATTCTTGAGTAAGAATTTCTCGTTTACTTAGTCTTGATAAAATCTTCAAGCGACTGGTCAGTTTCGTGAAAAATGATACCCTATTCTAGACCGAAAGGCTATGATTTATATACTCCATCCTAGATTAAACTGCTTGAAAACCATACCCTTCACAGCGGCACATACCTGTATAGTCCATATAAGGCAGTACCCCCCACACCACCCCGGAGTTAATGCTTAACCCCCGATTTTTTTGCGATATTTTTTTGGCTTGGATGAAAATCACCACGTTTTCGCGGAAAATTATTTAAAGGTAATTTCGTGACCTTTCTGGTGTTCGTTGCTCTTGGTCTTAGTAAGCTGCCAAACTTTGATTATCAAAATAATATCAAATTCAAGCTCTTTTACCATCTCAGCAACTTTCAGTCTACAAAGAATGTTCATCTAAAATGAAGTTTACCTCAACCCTTCAGGAATTTATGATGGAATGCGGCAGTAGGTGAGACTGGTTGAAAATCAAGGTTAACGCAGAGTTCCTTTCTTTGGATTTGTTATTAATTTTTTCACTCAAGAGGAGCACTGGTAATTCTCAAGGTTTAATACGTTTTTCAAATAATTCTGTATCACGGGCGATGTACAAAGAGCGAAAACTAATTATGAGCACGTCACTTGATAGCATCAGGTATCTTCATTTGCATGATACCTTACCTCCCGATTTATCTCCGGAGATTTGGCTTGGATGAAAATCACAATATTTTCTCCGGAAAATTATTTAAGTAATTTCGTGACTTTTCTGGTGTTAGTTGGTCTTGGTTTCATCTAAAACGAAGTTTACTTCTCGGTCTCGACATGCCAAAAATAGGCATGTCCCGTGTATTGGCACATGTCAAAGTGTAAAGTTGTTTTAACGATTACCTTGCTTAAAAACCCACTCTAATGTCGTCTTGCTCCAAAATACGTTTTTTTACGCATCTCGGCAGCTTTCAATATGCCAGCCTGACAAGTTTACCTCAATTGATTATGATTTTTTGGCACAAGAGATCTCGACATGGCAAAAACATGCACATCGCGTCTGCAAGTGTCAGAGAGTAAGTTGCCTTTGATGACAACTGATAAGATTTTTACAAAATGTTTGGAAATTCGAAAATATGAGACATCTTACTGGAATATCAACATGAAAGCTCATTGGAGAAGTTTTATAGGCATTTTGACTCCAAAAGCTGTTTTTCCGCTCAAATCCTACCGGCTTCCCAAACAGGTTTGCCAATCTAATTATCATGCGATTGTCAAAAAATCTTGCCGTAAATACTCTTATGGAACTTATGGTGTTTGTGCTTGGGGTAATTGTCCCTTGACATTTCAAAGAAAGATTGTAACTTTACAAAAACGGGCCTTACGTCTTATTTACTTCTGTAAGTCTAAAGAACACACCGTACCCTTCTTTCTCAAATCAAATTGCCTTCCTCTACCTAGCCTATTTTTTAGAGATTGTAGCTATTTACTGTATGATATAAACAGACCGTCAGCACCAGCTAGTATACTCAATCAGTTTGTTAAAACAAGTCAGATTCACAATTACAGAACTAGATCTGTCTCTAGCGACTCGTTTTATTTTAAGTTCTCTAGAACTAATAAAATGTATTCCTTTTTCTCGAGAATTGGTGCCCAAATTTGGAACTCTATTCCTTACTCGATTAAACTACTTAAACGCTCGTTCTTTCGTAAAAAGATAAAGGAATTATTACTAAATTTCTTGCGGTCAGAAGATGATTATGTCGAAGTCTCCCGTCTTATTAAGCTATTTAATACTTTAAGTTAACCTCTTGTCATAATCTTAATGTACTTGTTTTGTTTTAGGTTAGTTCATTCTATTTACTGCGTAACTGTATAGTAGTGCCTTCACTGTTATTTAGTCCATCTATAGATAACCTTGTACTTGTAGTATGTCCTCAGTTCTCCCCGCCTTGATGAGTTTATAAGCTATTTGCGGGGGGAAAGAAATGTAATTAATTATTTCTAATTTTCAATAAACTTTGTCGTTGTCGTTGACTCTAAAATTTCTCTTTTTAGAAGGAAAATTAAGAAAGAAAAAGGCAACAAGTAGGCGGCAAACAGAATAACTGTAAAATGGACATCAGTTGTTAAAATTGAATAAAAACCTCATTAGTTTAGTGGCTAATTCTAAAACAGGGACTGGGGACTGGGGACTGGGGAAACAGAGAATGGGAAATAGAAATAAGGAATGGGGAAACGGGGAAACGGGGAATCTCTAACATAGGGAATCTCTAAAAGGGGAATTACTAAAATAGGGAATCTCTAAAAGGGGGAATTACTACTATGGGAATCTCTAAAACAGCGAATTACTATAATGGGGAATCTTTTAAAGGTGGAATTACTAAAACGGGGAATCTCTAAAAGGGGAATCTCTAAAAGGGGGAATGACTAAAATAGGGAATCTGTAAAAGGGAGAATTACTAAAATGGGGAATCTCCGAGACCGGGAAAATTAAGAGAGATCTGATCTGTTTTTTTTTTTTAATTACAAGCTCCATTTTAACAGTGCAATTGTTGAAACGTTGGGACAATTCGCACAGAATTGCCGGCTATTAAAATATCAACGAAACAGTGTTTCTATCGTAAAGCTACGGACGAAACATACATATGAAGTAAGCATACACTATGAACTTTATAAAGCTGGAACGGGTTACTTTTTGCCAAAATACCGTATGAAAAAAGACACGTTAATGTCTTTAAAGTCAGAAAACCTTGCTCATTACATTTTGAAAAAACGTACAACGCGAGAGGAGTAGAGAAGCGAGTCCTTCTAAGCACTTTTGACATTCACCATTACGGTCGAGCAAAAGAAGAAGCAAAAGAATAATCTTATTTTCGACATTTGCTTGCACTGTGTGATATCAGTCGTGAGCGGAATTTAAGAACGCACTATAATAATTTCTAATTTTTAAAAGCCCTATATTTTTGCCCATCACCGACAGTTTTTTACATGAACGTGGGTCCAATTCCCTGACAATCGTTTTGATCAAGGCAGCTAAGGACGTTTTTCAAGGAGCTAACTTTTCCCTCACCGCCAAAGGTCTCGAGATCAAAGTACACATATTCGACCTTGAATGAAACAATGTTTTTGTGCTGTAAATCCTTAAAAATCTTTGCTTTGGTGAACGTTGCCTTGAAATCCTGAGCTGTACTTAACAACTTTTTTACAATTACAATTACATTTTCCGCGGGCTTTCCTTCAGCTTGAAACTTAGTCAAAAACACCGCTCCAAAGCATAGGCAGCCCAAGCTCGCGTCACTACAGACAGCCGTTGAGAATTTAAACGAGTTATAAGACTTTGTATGGGAAATAAAATACAGTCGATTATGAAGCCTAAAAATTGCTCAATTTAACGTTCATTCAATAAAATGAATCAAAATGACTCACCTCTGGTGTATTCCTGTGCCTTTTGGAGTTTATTTCACAGTTTCGGGAAGTCCATGTTTTCAATGTTCTAAGACGAAGTCAAGGCTGCACACTAAGATTTCGACCGTTGTCAGCTCAGAGGCGGTTTGCGACTCGAAAATCCATCCCAGCCGCGATTTTTTCACGTAAAGCTAAAGCCACATGATTTGCGAACCTCCGTGAATGTTTCGTAGTCAAAATTCCCCACGCACTTGGCTGGAAATGAGCATTTTCTGCTTCGATTTCCGCGATAGCTGATGAATTTAACTGCTGCTGATCACCACACAAGACACGGAGCTTGGGTCAGGTCAAATTAACTCCACCCGATGAGGTACAGTCATAACAACACTTACTCCATCCCCACAGCCGCTTCTCGTAACCATGGAGCTGTTCGAGGAGCCGCTGTGGGGATGGGTAAGTGTTGTAATGACTGTACCTCATCGGGTGGAGTTAATTTGACCTCGGACCCAAGCTCCGTGTCTTGTGCGGTGATCAGCAGCAGTTAAATTCATCAGCTATCGCGGAAATCGAAGCAGAAAATGCTCATTTCCAGCCAAGTGCGTGGGGATTTTTGACTACGAAACATCCACGGAGGTTCGCAAATGATGTGGCTTTAGCTTTGCGTGAAAAAATCGCGGCTGGGGTGGATTTCCGAGTCGCAAACCGCCTCTGAGCTGACAACGGTCGAAATCTTGACTGATCGAAAGCAACATGTCAAGATAGACGGTAATTTGTCAGATTGGCAAATTATGAAGAGTGGAGATCCTCAAGGTTCAATCTTGGGCCCCCTTCTCTTCAATATATATATGAATGATGCGAACTTTTCAGATATTTCGTGCTCCTTAAAATTTTATGCCGATGACACTACGGGGTACTCTTCAAGCCTTTGTCCATCCGCCTTGCAAATAAACTTACAAAACAACCTTGGTCTACTCGTCTCCCGGTTTCGTAAGAACTTCCTGGCGATCACTCAATCAAAGTAAATCGCAATCCATCGTCTTTAACAGAGCAACTCTACCAACGCCGTTTGTCATTGACAGCAATGAACTGGATTACGTTTCACAGATCAAGCTCCTCGGAGTAATCATCGACAATTCACTCTCTAGCACATATTAAAGAAATCTGCCGGAAAGTGAACACAAAAGTTTCAATTCTTCGTCGCATTCGTAAATTTATACCCTCAGATATTATGATTAAATTGTACAAAGCATTTATTCTGCCTCACTTTGAATATGCATCACCACTGTTCATAGGTCTAAGTAAAAGTCTGTCCGTAAAACTAGAGTCAACCAACGCATTCGCTCTGTGGACTCTTCTTAATCACTCTGAATCGACTGCTTATGAAGAGTTACTTAACATCGCACATATTAAAAGCCTGGAACACCAACGCATAGAACAAGCACTGATACTCGCATACAAAAGTATTTATGGCCAGGCACCGAACTACATTCGGGAAATGTTTATCCTGCGTAGCAACGGTTGCAGCCTACGGGGCCATCTTAAGGTTGTTATTCCAAGACCAACCTCATCTTATATGCTACATTCTTTCACGTACCAGGCTAGTAAACAATGGAACAATCTACCAGACAAAATAAGGATGTCGGAATCCCTTTCTACATTTCGGAAGAACTTACAAAACATACAGTTGTCTTCATCGTATGACTGCAATTGTATGTTTTGTAAATAGACAGTCTAATCACCAATATTTTCTTTTATTAAACTATTAATTATTGTAATCGGTTATTGTTCATTTCAGTTGATTTAATTTTTATTTCTTATTTCTCACTCATTACTTGTACATGTAAGATTATTTAAATTATCACATTGTAATTTTTATGACACATTTGCATTTAAACGAGCTATCGCTCATATGCGATATGTGGTTAAATAAAATTACTTACTTAAAAATTACTTACTTACTTAGGTATAAGAACCCCACGGCGCATGCTCTTCTACACAGTTTCCCAGAGCCTTGGGTCGATCCACGGCTGTGGTGACGAGCATGGAGTCTTTCATGATGCAGGACAACGCCACACTCTATAGTGCTGGGGTCAATTCAATAAACCTTTTACACGTGTAATTTACAAGTGTAGCCATTGTTTTAGAGAACAATCGCTACACTTGTAAATTACACGTGTAAAAGTTTTATTGAATTGACCCCAGCAATGAACAATCAGCCACAACAGTAAAGGAATTGCTGATATATGCAGCTGAACCAGTGATTTATTATACTTTTACAGGAAGAAGGAGAAATAGAAGCAAAAGAGGAAAAAGATGAAGAATATGATGTTAAGCCTGGAGATAACGATCCATCTGCAAATGGTAATAATAATGATAATAATAGCAGTCATGGTCGTCACGGTCATCCTCATCGATGTTAACGTCGTTACTATTTATTGGTAATGAAACAGGGCATCTGATAAAGTGCGATAAAAAAATTGTTAATTATGCGGCATCGCTTGTCTGATTTATTCGGCAAATTATGCGATTTTTCTTTGCTTATTTGTAGCTGCGATTATTGGTTCTAGGGTTTAAACCCATCTTCTGCACTGGTAAAAAGTCGTTTGCACACAGACAAACAATAGGCAGACTGTACTCTTAATTAATTTTTTTATAAATAAATATTTGTTGTTGGTTAAGTGAAACACAAGGGATCTATCTCTGCAGTGGACTATTGTAGCCTTAATTAGCTCAGCATACAGTACAACCCCCAACTTTAGCTCTTCTGTGGGGATCTTCTATCCTTCTATTATTTTTGTTTTGCACCAATAGACGACTTTCATAAATACCATACCACTCGGGTAGAATGGTAAAAACTTATTTAAGGCAGGCTACAAAGCCCTTCAGGTCCTGTCACGTTACAATTGATTCGAGGCCGTTTCGTCGCTTTGAGAGTTAAACTTGCATTGAAGTGTGGCGTTTTAAAGCTTTAAGAAACAAACTATTACAAAGTCTCAGCTTTTTTATTGTCTCCTATTATGCTCTCAGTGCGAATTATGAGGCATCGTGCGGAAATTAGCAAATTATGCGATAGGAAGTCTTGTCAAATTCCACAAAATATTTAAATGCTCTCTATTCTGATTTCCACAGCTATATGTTCCGGAGAACTATTTCACTCGAATTTTCTGGGATAGGCTATGTTTTTGAAAATTTATTTATAATAATCATTATGACCATCATGCTCAGCATAGTTATTTACGTGCACCTAAACTCAAACCTTTTCCCGCTACTCAGGTAGATGTCTCCATGGGTGCTGTGGTGAAAGCACTCACCTTTTTATCATTATGGCCTGTGTTCGAATGCGGCCTTGATGCTGTGTGTGGTCTGACATGTTTTCAATTGAGCACTATGATCTTCCCTTCTCAGCAAGAACCAATATTTTGATATGATTTGTTGTTCTTTGATTTGTAGTCTTTTCAATTAGAAAAGCAACTCTGCCCAGCTTGATTCACTGAGACTGCAATAAAATGGTTAATATTACCTTTTTTAACTCGAAACTTGGCTTAATGTGCTTTCATTTTGACCTAAGATCGAGGTTAGAGAGGCAAAGGTTCCTTCATGGTTTGACGTCACAAACTTCTTTCCGTTGTAAAAACATTTGGTAAACTTGAACTTATGTCATTATGTCAGATCGAGAATAAACCCATACCCATACCTCTCTCAACTTTGTCGAGGACCAAAAGGACAGATGGTTTTCTAACTTTAGGTAACTTTACATCTAATAATACGTGAAAAATCGCGGTGTGAATAGCGAGATGTTTGTTGTAGGGGCAAAGAAAAAATAGATGAGCCGGTTTAGGCACACTTAAGTGTAAAAGACACGCGTAAAGGCATATGGTTGCGAGATACTCTTTGTTGTTTACTAAACATACCATGGTTTTCTCACTTGCACGAAAGGTAGCTAAAATTACTTCGGATAGCTACTTCGGATACAATTCTTTACATGTTTAAGGTCGTCAAACAAAGTTTTCGCGAGCGCTTTTTTCTAAGGCAATGCAGGGCGCGTGCAAGGATTGCAAAAAAATAAACATGGCTTCAACAAAGCAATCATTTCATTTTCACAATGCTTTCGCTATCTGTACTTTTTTTCCTCATAATTGAACAAAGTGTTTTGAAGGTTTTAGTCTTTTATGAGAAATGTATGTTAGAAAAGGTAGCGATTCGCAGATTTTTCTTGTTATCGAAAGAACCCAGTTATATGCAGCGCATGCGTAGTAACTTAAAAAAATGCGATTGAATGCGGAGTAGCTTTCTCGGAAATACGCCTATTTCTCGAGAACCGCTCGTTAAATTTAACGAAATTTGGCGCGAAAATACTTTAGGAATAAGTAACTGGCGTATTGAAAAAAAAACTTTAGCAGAGGAAATTCTATATATTCCAGTGAACCGCGCATCGGTGGCTCAGTTTGTTGAGCACCGGGCTGTCACGCGGGAGGTCGGGAGTTCAACTCCGGCCCGGAGCAACACTCAGGATCTTTAAATAACTGAGGAGAAAGTGCTGCCTTTGTAATACACCGAATGCAAATATGGCGGACCACTCGGGCGGACCGGGTCGAGTTGCGCGAAGTCGAGGGAAGCTAGGCCACGGCTTTTCCCTGTTGGATATCCTGGGAGCTTCTCTCGCTGGTAGAGAGCCCCAGATATTAAAATGGGACGAACTTCGTTTTTGGCTGAAATGTAGAGGCGATTCATTGAAGGGGTTGAAAACAAAGGCAGCTCTAGTGAAGAGGTAAGGCGGAAGTCGCTATGACTTGTCAAAATACCATACCTGTGAAAAATAGGACTATACGAGCTCAAAGTAACTATATTTTCGCTTTCAAAGGGTCGAAGAGTATATCAGAACTGGCCGAGACCAAAATATAGTTGATCCTGATCCTCGCAACGTTTATACAAAGCGGAAGCAGCACCGAACGGCGAGTGGAGACAATACTTCAACTACTGTAAATGCGCCGCAACCAAACTACCCTTCGGATGGCTGATCTTTTGATAGAAAACGAATGCCTTTTTTCACCCGTGCCGAGATGAACAATCACATCGCAAAGTCAGGGGAAAACGTTGATTCCAGCAAAAGCCACTCAGTACCTACTAGTGTGCGAAAAGCAACAACGTTATTGAACGACGAATATTTAAAGAACTTGTCAGCAGCAAGCGATAATAATTATTGTTATTTCCGCTGTCAGTGCCATCACAGCTTTAGAAAAAATGATCCTCCCCACAATTTAAAAGCTGCATTGTGCATTTTCAGTGGAGAGGTCACGGATGCCTCTTGCTCTTGTGTTGCTGGCCAGGTTGGGTTTTGCAACCACATTTTGGCTCTTTTGTTAAAATTGTGCAAGTTTTCATTATATGAGTCTTTCGGCGGCGTCCTTTCTTGGCTGTCGGCCCATTCTCCTCGTCGTCAGATTCAGGGTTGTAAAACTCCTCTGGGACGTCTGAGCTAATCCTAGAGCGAATGTTTTCGCAATCCTCACCAGGATTCAAAATTCAAAAATACTTATGAGAGTGGCATAATTGGGAAGGCCAGTATAAAAGTTAACATCTGCATCAGACTTGAAACGACCGAGAGAAAATAAACGGGAAGACATTGTCTCCTGGTGCTGCTCATTTTCGGTAATCTTTCTGTCCAGTGCATCGTTCTTCTTTAGAAGGCTCGAAAGCTCCTTTTCAGCTTCTAACAGTCTAGCCTCGAGATCCTCGACTTTCTTTCGTTGATCCATTTCCACGTTACTCTCAACACTGATATCGGGCTCATTTTTCGTTGGCTCCACTTGCAGTGGGAAATATTTCATCTGAACTTTCAACAGCTGAAGACGCGATGTTAATTTCAGAAGCAGGGTCGGATGTAAACAATTGTTCCTTCGAAGGTACCGGCAAAGGCAGCCTTTCAGTTGGTGCTTTTTGTTTTCTTGGGGATGGCACAGACCAAGGAAATCGTGACGGTACACTTCCCTCTACAACATAAGTTCGTCGAGCGAGCGACTTTCTGAGATCTTCTCGTGTAAAATGCAAAGAGCAGTGATTCGCCAGTTCTTTCCTTCCTCTCGTCGGATCGCTTGAATCCACTTCTTCCTCAGAAACGGTTGATTTGGAAATTCAAAAAGGGATAATTTTCTTGAGCTGGTGATTTTACACCTTTCTGGTTACATCGAGGAACACAGCAATGAGTAGGCATCGCGAAAATGACAAAACACTCTCGATTTTTGCAAGTTTCTCGCAACGTGTAGTCAAAACAAAACGCATCGGCTCTCTGCCAGCGAGAGAAGCTCCTGGGATATCCTCCTCAGTTAGCACACGTTCAGCCATTCGCGACAACCAAAACAACAGGGGAAAAGCCGTGGCCTAACTACCCTCGACTTCGCGCAACTCGATCCGGTCCGCCCTAGTGGTCCGCCATATTTGCATTCGGTATATTACATGCAAATGGTTAGACTCTCTAGTCTTCTCGGATAAGGACGATAAGCCGGAGGTCTCGTCTC
This sequence comes from Montipora capitata, assembly GCA_949126865.1. Taxonomy (NCBI): domain Eukaryota; kingdom Metazoa; phylum Cnidaria; class Anthozoa; order Scleractinia; family Acroporidae; genus Montipora; species Montipora capitata. The sequence continues at coordinate 19,452,936 of OX421457.1, read as the reverse complement.
ACAACCCTTCAATGTCCATAATCCCGTGGGACGTAAAAAAGAACCCGCATACTTGTCGCAAAGAGTAGGGCATATAGTTCCCGGTGTTGTGGTCTGTCTTCCGTGGTGTGTCATGGTTGGGGGAGGAGGGCAATGCACGGAGATATTAGCTACACCAAGCTACCCTAAAAACCCGAGTTTAAATAAAGATATATGAAATGATGTAATGATATGAACCTTCCAAAAGGGAGAATTAAGATCTCTCTGTCAAATTATTATATTAAAATAGAGTCAACCTGTTAGCATCGTTACAAGCTTGTTGCATGCAAATTATAAAGAAAATCTTATGACCAGATTTTCTGGCAATAAACAAGACCGATTTTTAAAGCCTGTTTAACTTATTCATGTTGTCATGGCAACGGCCTATAGGTCAGCTTAACTATCAAAAAGCCGAAGTTCATGTTATTAACTTGCTTCCACCATTTTTAGCGACCAAATGAGAAAAGAAAAAAAGGTAAACGAAACATAGGTATCAAAAACTGTGTTCAGCCACCTTAAACTATCAAAAACTGTTTTTGTCCGCGGGTAGAGAACATTTGGACTGTTTTCGCATTGAAAACAAAGACTTCGAATTCGGTAAGACTTAGAGTGGCGCTGACGCGCGTAAAGACCTGTGGTTGAGATTCCTTAACACCCAGTTACTCAGGGTTATTTTGTGTTTTCAACCAGGAGGAGAAGGAGGAAAAGGGTCTTTTGCAAAGAAGCTGGCAATTACCGGACTTGTAGGGGTTGGAGCTGCTGCTGTAGGTGTAATAGCTGCTCCGGTTATAGCAACAGCTGCCTTGGGTGCTGGTGGGCTCACAGCATCAGGCGTTGCTGCTGGATCGACGGCAGCGGCTATACAGTCTTCGCTCTTTGGTGGATCTGGTCTCATTGGAGGAATAACTGGACTCGCGGGTGCGGGAACAACTTGGGGCTTTTCCAAGTTCTTTGTACGTTTTTGTCATCTGTTTGATACTGTTTCGAACGATGTGAATCTATAATTATGAATTTGTCGATTGTCAATTTCCAAACATTAGTATTTGGAAATATTTCTCGTATTCCTAACAACAGGGTGCGGCAAATATTCTCATAAACTATTTGCGGGCGATGTAACCTCCCCTCCCCTCCCCTCCCCTCCTGTAAATGAAGCAATCCGGTATGTTTATCCTGCATGGATATAATGATGTTCGTTTTCCGATCTGAGATGCTACACAATCGGTTTTAATTCGGGAAGACAAAACAATTTCTCATTTTTGACAAAAGCAGTCCATTAGCAGTGCACCTAACCCAAAAACATTTTTTCGATAAATTCCCCTTTGCCCCTTTTCGAATCACATTACACATTCTTTTCTTCTTCTTCGCCAAATGATGACTTTTTCATAAGCTTCAAAACTTAACTAGTTGATTTATGACCGATTCAGAAGGGGCATAAGTCTATTCTCGATTTGACGTCACAAACTACTTTGTACCATTTTTACAAAGACTTAATGCAATGGAAATCAGTTCGTGACGTCAAATCAGGCGTAGACCAGTGCCTCTTCTGACTTGGTCTAGAAACAAATGGTTCTTATTGTCTTGTTTAAGTTTTGACGCTTGTGATAAATCAACATTTCGTAAAAAGAGAAATAAAAGGTTCAATGCGCTTCGATCAGTTAGAAGGATGCCTTTAAAGGAGAAAAATATTTTGGGATCACGTGGACTTTACCCGTCTGGGCGAAGATTCCTGCGCAGGTATTCTACTTGATCGTCACCCAAAAATTGAGTGAGGAGCCGAAAGAGTAGATCAGTGGCGGCCATTATGGCGAAGCGCTATCGGTGGCCTTGAGTTTCTCTTCCGGCCTGTTGAAGCAAAAAGTGACGTAAAACAGTCTCAAAATTAGGCTCCTTTTGTCATTTGCATTTGTGCAATTCTATAAAGTAGTTCAATTATGGATGTCTTGAGAGATTACAGCATGAGTTCTTGTCTTAACAGCAGGGCAGAAACACCCCACCCACTCCTAAGCTGCTTATATGTGGAAGTGACGCCGGGGCGCATGTCTTAGCTGGAATTGCATCTTCAAAGGAAGGGACAAGCGTTCGAGTTCTTTGCTTGAGTAACGATGTAGCGCAACAGTGGAATTCTGCGATACGTTCGAGGAACATCGAGGTTACTTTCCCATCGACTGAAACACCTTCTCGCATCTCGTCTAAGCCTTCACTAATCACAAAAAGTGAAAGAGTTGCTTTGCAAGATATTGACATAGTGGTGTTTATGCTTCCATCGAGTGACCATGCGATTTATTTCCGAGCTCTGAAGAATTACGTTAAGCCTGGGACTGTTATAGTTGGTCTACCAGGCAACCCACAATTTATGGCTCTGAGTCGCGAATTGCTGTGTCCCACAGGATGGAAGTGCACTTTGATCAGTTTTGAATCCTTGCCTTGGGACTGCCAAATCACTGAGTTTGGAACGAAATGTGAAGTCCTCAGCACCAGGGAATCACTGTCGGGTAAAATGGAGGTAACAATATTTGTTTAAAGTATATAAGAGTTATCTCGTGGACTCGTAGCCAGCAGCTAAAGTGAGGTTTTCAGTGATATCAGAAACCCAAAAGGGTTGAAACGTGTAACGGCCCTTTGTGTGCTGGGAAACAAGCTTCTGAATATTCAATTTGCTACGTACCATATTTGGAACAACAAGAGCGAGAGGTTTCCAAATATGGTACTTAGCACTGAAACATTCAATCAATCAGTTCGCACTGAATATTCGGAAGCTGTGAACAAGTTTTAACCCTTAAGGGTTTCTGATGAACCAGTCACTTAAGACACAGGCTCCAATCATATGAGGGAGTGAAATTGAATCCCTTTTAAAGTAGTCCCTGAAGACGCCGGGCGCTCTCAGCCCTCGAGAGGCTGGGTACGAAATTTATCCTAAAGGCGTGGATATGATTCGCAGGAATGAGGAATCGTTCCCGTTAAGAATTTTCACAAACACGAGAAAATCGGTTAAGCGTTCCCACTTTATGGCATCGAACAAAATCTTTGGAGTTTCAAAAGCCAGTGTCCATCTCCACACCTTTGATTCACTTGGTTTTGGCCTATCTTTTAAAAAAAACTCCCTAAATTGAGAATACCGGTCGCGCTAAATAATATCCAGTGAAATTGCGCCGAATGACCACAAGGCCTCTGATTGGTCCTAAGCCAAGAAAGACGCACCAGGGATTGCTCATGCTAAATGCAAATTGTGGCAATGACCAAGGTGTGCATTTTTTGCCAGGTTTGACCATTCGAAATACAAATACTGTCATCTGATAGGCCGCATTCAATTGAAGGTCGAGACTTCTGGGTCAAGGATAAAATCTTGCCGCGAAACATCTTCGACCAAGGCTACTGCAACGAAAACGTCACTTCAAAATAGGACGTTGTCTATCTTCAAAGGGCATTGTCAAAGTAGTTTTGCTGTTTTTAGGTCATTACTGGTTGGTAAACTAAACTTTGTACTTGATTCATAAGAAATCACATTTGTTACAAGGCATTTGAATTTTACCCTGCCTTACGTATGATTGTGACATGATTTTCGCCTAGAAAGTCTATCCATACGAAATGTTTTTGATAATTGGAATATATCACTTCCCGATTGAAAATGTTGGCCCTTTTTTCAACTAGATGACAAAAATTGAATTCAGTGCACTAGCAAATTTTTCTAAAAGAAAAGCGAGCGATAGCTTTTATTTTGAATGGTTCTGGAGTATTAATTCTCCTCAAAAGGAGTGGCAATGCCTCTTTTAGTATTTTTAGTCTCGTTCAAAGTGTAGATAACGGGCAAAATAATTCGTAAGTGGATTAAACCGAACGGTTATGGGCGATAGATAGTGAATGAGAGATTCACTATTGTTGGCTCGCGTTGTCAACAAAACCTCAAATTGGGAAATTCACGTTGTTGCTTTGCAGGCTACGTCAAAGAAATGTACTTCACTGGGTGCAGTACGATTATTTGTCATTGTTTAACCAATCAGATCATTGTTTTGTGGCGTTGCTGTTGACGTCATCGTTACTATGACCTTTTATTCAGCCAAAATGGCCTTACGGTCAAAACGCACATTCGGCAAAAAATAGGGTG
>OX421457.1:19433816-19443816 GCA_949126865.1 Montipora capitata | reverse complement strand
AAAACCGGATTACCAGGGGAGAACCTCACAGAGCAGAGTAGAGAACCAACAAACTCAACCCAATGTTCTCATTCCTTTCGTTGCCGTGGTTGCTTAAAGTGCCCATAGCGAATTTTCTTTCATCACCCAATGAACATCTGCATTTACATAATAACAATTATCTTTTTCAAAAACTTTAAAATCCTGTTTTTTGCATTCGACCCGCCCCGCTGATACGAGCCGGCGGGCTCATTACAAGCTCACGTGACAAAGTCTGTGTTCAAGAACCCTTGAAATCACGTCTGGGTCGAGCTTCAGTATTCTTTTGAGTAAGCTAACTTCAGACGAAATCATCCTAAATCCGTTAGATTCTCCAGTAGAGATTAAAACCGCTTGAAATAAGTATTTTCCATTGGTGAAACCTTATCTTGTAGGGAAAGGGAACAAACCTCGGAGGAGAACAATGGTCTTGAAGATCAATTTGACAATGTCAAAGTTGAGGCGATAGAAGCTTAAAGTGGTCTTCTTCGTTATTTGACAATCTCTTATCGGACTTCTTGGTATTGAAATTATCTGATATATTGTTTGTTGGTGCTGTTTGTCTAAGTATTGAAAGTGCATTCAATTGTTTTACTCAGCCTGTACCTTCACGGCACCGAGAAAAATACTACCAACGGTGGCTCCTTTTTGCTGCTGTCTCCGAGGGTCTCCCCGGGGTTTTGGAGAAGAAGAGAACATTGGCAAAATATAGAAGGGAACAAGAGAGCTTGAGCCTGTTTTTAGGGAACAAAGCTTTACAAATTAGAGGACGAAAGCATGGTAAACAAATTTATTAAAACGGGAACAAATAAGGAACATGGGAACATAGCGCCCCCCCCCTTCCCCCCTTGGGAGACCCTCGTCTCTGTCGAGCCTGCAGTTTAGACGACCAGTAAGTTCACTTCAATTGGACGGCAGGCTCAACCCAGGTTAACTCAACTGAACATAAGCAAGGCCATCATTTTTCGCGCGCTTTCTGTAGCTCGACGCGGCTACACGGTCATACTACATCAACTATAGTTCTTACACAGTCAACGCTTTTCGTGTTCAGGTGGAAAACGGTTTGGAAAATCCATTCACTTATTGTTAGTTCAAAGAGAGGCCATGTGTAAGTGGTAAGTTTACAGCGAATTCTCCTTAGTTCCACTCGTTCTTTCTGGCAATACTGTTATAAAACCCGTTATAAACCGGTATGTCCCACAAGCGACTGGGACTAGTTCATCACCAGCATACATTAGGGAGTCGAGAAGCTTCGACCGCTGGTGGAACGAAAACGTCACTTCAAAATAGCACTGTGCGGTAATTAAAAAGTGTTGCGATTATTCCATGTTTTTCACGATGTGTTCGAAATGGGCGAAGAACCCTTTCACATGATTTGGACGAACGCTTTTCATGATGTAAAAGCAGCGGATCATGTTGTCAGAACCTCACTTTTGAAATTTTCACGTCTTTTGGCAGATAACGTCAAAGAAATGTGCTTAAATTCCTGCTGCACGTACAGCACGATTGCTTTTCCACGCTGGACCAAGTATATCATTGATTTGTGTCGCTGTCGTTGTCGTCATCGATTGCTAAGCTTCCTATTACCTTTGAAGTAATTACAAAAGAAAAGAAAGGATGATATTTTTCCTCTAATGCCTCTTAGAAAAGATGCCGCTGTTTTCACGGTTCAAGTCTAACATTTTACACCGATATCTTGTTAATTGTCATTTCCATATTTGTCACTTGCGTCGCGATTGCTGCAAATTGTTTTTCGCTTAACAACTTTACATCCATATTTAGAAGTACATAAGGAGCACATTGCCGTGAACACTAAAAAGCGCTCATAGTTTTGAATGGAGTTTTCTTGTCAAATCAGCTGTAATGGGGTGGCATGCTCTGACAGCAGATATGAATTAAAACTATGAGTTCTGATTTAACCCCGTTTCGAATACACAACTCTTTTTTAACCCCACTTGACTGCACTTGAGAGAAAACTAGGTGTGCAAAAAACTTCCTTTTCTAACATGGAACAAAGGATACTTTGTGGTCGAAATATCAAACACAAGCCTTATTAGTGATTCCACAACAAAAAATGGTAGTAAAGCGTTGTTTATTCTTAAAAATCAAGCGCACTCTTTTGTGGCCGAGAACTGGGCCCCATACTGTACCTGCTATAAACAAACTTCTGAAAACACAAGCGGGTGATATTTCTCCTTACCTTTACGAGAACTAATTGCAAAATTTTCTTGTCACTATCGAGGAACATCGAAAAACAGTTAGGCAAACGGAGTAAAAAAACCTCTTGTTCGCTTGCATTTTAAAGCCAAACAAACAAGCAAACTAATCAATTATTTCTGTCCAAAAAGACTACAGATGATTGTTACTTAATTCCAGTTGAGAATAACCATTCGAGTTTCATTCCTGACCAAAGGAAAAAACGACTAAACCACTTTTTGAAAAATATGCATCCACTTGAAATAACTCATCCGTAGAAATAATAAAAGTTTAGTGTCTAAGAAAATAATTTGTGTACTAAGTTCTTTCACCAAGTTTGAGCTATTACTGGTGAACTGTTTTGTCGTTCTCGTTCTCTTTCTCTTTCTCTCTTCTTTAGTTTCTGTTCTTCTGTCATAGGCCGTCCAGGCATCTTGCAACCTTAGTAGATTCAAAATTAAAAATCTTAAGATAAGACTTATGCCAACAATTGCAGTTCAGAGCAAAAAGCAGCACTAAACAAATTAACAATAAACACTCAGCTTTAAGTTTATATCCCTCCAATGCTTGACTTGAATAACTACGTAGCCACCAGTGTGTTCTGACCACAGCAATGTTATGTCAAACCTGGATTGAAACCAGCGAAAAATGCAGAAAAAAAATATTGTCCAAACCGTTTTCTACCTTGGGCTGAACACGAAAAGCGTCGACTGTCAAGAGCTTTTGTTGACGCAGCATGGCCGTGTAGCCGCGTCGAACCACAGAAAGAGCGCGAAAAATTACGCCTCGTTTATGATCGGGTGTGCGTGTCTGACCATGCTTGATCCTGCTATCCAATCAACAACCAGTCCCTGATCAGCGGTAAACTAAAAAAAAAGCTGACCTCGATAAGGTCCAACTTGAGCCCGCGATATGGTCACGTGATACTGGTCAGCGGATACCTTATTTTGACAGGTGTCAATGGGCCATTTCCGAGTTGCTATTTGTGTCGGTTTCGAAGTGAGTCTTGGCGCTCAACTATTGTAAGGGAAATGAGTTTGATTTGCATAAGAATACGCAACTCATTTGTGCACCAGGACTGGCTTTGAAACTGTGGCATGCAGCAACTCGGAAATGGGCTGTTGATCAGAACATTGATGTTCAATATCAAAGAGGTATGCTGTAAATTGAGCCTGTAAACTGGTCACATTGGCATACATGGAAGGGTGGACGAACCTACGGTCGTACGGTGACCAAGACCAAGATTTTCTTAACTGTGGTGCTCCGCTATTAATCTGCGGTGGTGATCAGATGTATGAAATAGAAATAGCAAAGCCTATGCTTATATGAGGCTGTCTCCGTAAAAGCAGTCCGGTCGATCTAGTTAGAAAAATAGATTTCGCTCATTTCTTGTGTGTTGCAAGACTTTCATGTGCTCATACTAAAACCATTTACATTATTGGAGTTCTGAGGGACTTTTGTTCACCCGCTCGAACGCTCCCAACTATCAAGAACTAAGGAAGCATGTACAAAACAACAACGATGGACAGTTACTTCATATCTTTTGAATGCACAAAGGTGACTTTCATTAACATTGAGATTGAATGAAGCTGCCGGCGACACTTCAAAGGCACCCCTATCACACAGCCTGATAATACACGCGAACACCGATCGGCGATCTTCAAAGGCACCCCTATCACACAGCCTGATAAGACACACGAACACGCGAACACCGATCAACCTCATACTATAAATATGAAAAAGTGAGGCGGTCTTTTTCAATCAAGCCAACACAGCTGGTAAGTAAGTACCACACATAATGTCATTCTGGAGAGAAACCTTGCGTCTCGTCCTTGATGGAATATTTATAGCTCTCTGAATTTGCCTAATTTCGGCGATCTCCAAGTTATGGCTCCACATTGAAGACTCGTTAATAGAGAGCGTTGCACACACCTCGCACGCAGATAGATCTAAAGCAATCCTAAATAAACGAAAAAGACATTTAAATGAATTACAGGTCAATTGAAGGGGAATAAAACCTCTTTTAACTGCTTCAGCTTGGCTTACGTGCCACAGATGAATGTTTCAGTGTTCGAATTTCGTTCCATGATTTACCGAAAATAAGGACGATCTCTGCTGTCGAAGCACTGGATCCCGGAAGGTGCAAATCAAATTTAGATATCTGAGTTGCTTTTTCTCTGCCATTATCATTCTTACATCGACGTCTTTCCTCGACAAAACGGTGAACATCAGTGAAGATTGCCGCGACAGAGCTGCACAACGACTGCGCATGTGCAAGATGTCATGACAACAAGAGCAAATTTCGGCTCTAACGTGATGATGTGAGGTTCTGCTGTCGTTTTCTTTTCTTTTGGCACCAGACCGCGAATATTTCCTTCTTCTGCTTTCGCAAATTATAATTTGACCACTGTAAGGTTTATATATATTGGGGAATACGTTAAAACTAGTTTATATCTTGCGTGCCATCGAATCAAAGCGTTCTTCCCGAATCAGAGATCTTTCACGAAGAGTATTGTTTTGCGGTCTGTTTTACATCGTTTTATGTGCTTTCACATTTCTAAGAAGCTTCGTGTATCTTAGTTAAGTTATGTTTTAGACCGTGGCCCTTTTTGCAGAAACTCTTGAATAATGAAAGGCAAGTAACGAATTTTATTTGTTCGATTTACATGTAGACAGCGCTGGCGATGTTGGCTGAAACCAGGATCTTATGGGATGGGATGGGATGGGATGGGATGGAACCGGACCGGACCGGACCGGATCGACAAAACTCAGACCGGATCAATAACAAAATTCCCGCCAAAAGTAGACACATAAACTCGCTGGTTCACCAGTTAAGGTTACTTCCGACTTTCACGGGAGTCCTTTGGTAAACATTTCGTACGCGCGTTAGTTTCAATAAAATCCTAACAAACAAAAGATATACAACCTCACAGCCGCACAACCAGCCTTGCATAATTATTTTGTATTTATTTTTAATAAATGTAGTTTACGATAAAGCTATAGTTTAACCGAGGCTTCCTTTTTGGGTCAGGAGCCGGTAAGACGTGAAAACACCGAGGGTCCTGCTATTTTATTTATCGCGTTTCGGATGCCGCAGCACGAGCAAAATTAAAGAATTAGTTACATAATGATTTAAATGGTTATGTTAGCCACGTCCGAAATGACAAAAACACCAAGCAATTTGCACTTCACGGAGGTTTAATCGGACATCACCATTTTACAACAACACTCTCTCTCCGCATTGCGTGTACATATCTATCCCGGATGAACACGTCACTCACGCGAACTTCCGTTTCCAGTTTATGCCATCCTAACATATACCACCTCCGAGAAAAGGGTGGTCCCCAACGCTCGTGAAAAGTTTCCCACCGTTTCCTTAACAAAACTAACTTGAAAACTATTCTCGCTTTTGAAAATCCACATTGTCCTCCTCTGTTCACATGGGTAAACACCACAAATGTAGTACCAATAAGCCGCATCCACTTACGTCTCCGGTAAACATTTCCTGTGCAAGATAGTAATGCAGTCCATGCCATTTTTGGGCGATGACAAGAGAATCGAAGTGTCTTGTTTCTTTTTTGAAAACCGAACTAAGGTATCAGCAAAAGTGCGTTCAGAATATATGGCCTGACACTGGTGTCGGGTAGAAGTTCATTGGATGCAGTCCTGGATGTCCAGTGTTCGTTTGACAACCTAAGGTAGAGGGGTACAGTCCAGAGATCATCGGATGCTGAACTAGGGCAACTACCGGTACAGCAAACTGAAGCGGGGACTGCTGTGGAATTGGGGCACTTATGCTCCAGGCTGAAACAGGATACTGCAGTGGTTGGTCTCCTGACATGGGCGCAAGGTCATGGGAAACTGCATGAACAACAGATCGACTTTCGTAAACGGGATTACCCAGAGTGTCATTACTCAAGATAGTCGGAGGGCGCCTCTGTCGTTGTGGTCTGGGCTCATGTTCAACAGCATCCCCCTGACCAGCAACATCCTGGGTTGAAGCGTCTGCACCATGGTGGGGCAGAGAGTCCTGTCTCTTACTGATGGAAGCGAAAGTTACTTCTTCCACAACACTCTCCTCATTGCATGGTTTCCCTTGATGAACAGCACCTAGTCCCAGTGGCCTGTTAGTTTCAGCGGGACACTCGTCTTCACTGCTTTCATCCCCAGAAACCTCTTCCACCGGTGCAGATACCGTGGGCTTGGTCCTTGTTTTATGACGTGTTCTTCGCTGAGTCTGCCTACTTTGTGGGGTGACTCCGCTTGGGATATCCACAGGGAGATGGTTCCATGGTCTTAACAGGTTCCTGTGTAGCGTTCTTGTTCCACCGGGCTCAACTTCAGGCTTGACCTCATACACTGGGCTGTTGTCCCTTTTACTTTACGACTGACAACTACGTGAATCCTTTCTTCCTAGTGGGAACTCAGTTTACCAGGACCGCCCCGTTGACTCAGATTGCGTACCAGTACTCTATCACCAGGTTTCAATACTGAACTCATGACTTGGTGATCTTCATGCTTTTTGGCTCTGGTGCTCCCTTCGCTAGCCCTCTGGCCTGCGAGTTCGAAAGCGCCACTTTGCTACATACTGGGAATGACACTGTTGTTGGTTTTTCCCATGAATTCCGAAGAGTAAGTCAATTGGTAGTCGAGGATAACGTCCGAATAATAGAAAGAACGGTGAATATCCGGTAGTTTCGTGTCTTGTACAGTTATATGCGTTAACTACTTCATTTAGATGATCTGCCCAGTATGATTTCTGTGTTTCTGGTATAGTGCGGAGCATACTCAGAAGGGTACTGTTAAATCGCTCGATTTGACCATTACCTTGTTGGTGATATGGAGTGGTGCGAGATTGTACTGCCCCACATAGCTTTTCTAGGTCATGCTGAAGGTAGTTTTCGAACCCTTTTTCCTGATCATGATGAATCTTTAATGGCAAGCCAAATCGTAAGATAAAATCATTGTACAGTTTCTGAGCAACTGTTCGTGATGATTGTTTTTGGTGGCATAAGCCTGCGCATAACGAGTTAAATGGTTCATAACAATAAGGATATATTCATAACCTCCATTACTCCTTTCCAGGTGAAGAAAGTTAATGACGACCAGTTCAAACGGTGCGGTGGTCTCAATAGGTTGTAATGGGGCTCTTGTCTTGAGAGTAGGTGGCTTCCGTTTAACAGATAGTGTTCAATGTCTCTCTGCAGGTGTGGCCAGTAAAAACGTTCTCTTGCAAGATGTAACGTGCGATCGATTCCAAGGTGACCCATCTTCTCATGAAGGTCCTTGAGGGCCAGTGGATGAAATTTCTTTGGAACGATGATCTGAGTACGAGGTCCCTTGTGTCTTCTCAGCATCCCATCCGTGTCAACTGAGAGATGGTCCCATTCACGAAGAAGAAGCCTCGTATAACTCTTTTTCCTTTCCCCTCTTTGTTGGGCGTCGGCCACGCTCGACCAACCAGCACAGACTGAGCACATGGTCACAATTTACCCATGATTCTTCTGGGGCTCGTAAAATAATAATTAACAACAACAAATCTGTAGCACTTAACAAGGTAACAGCACTACCCGTGTCAATTTCCATCGGAATCTCTTTACTGTCAACTGTAACTGAACGTTTGTAAAGTGGTGGGGTAGGTGTTGGACTGTCGGAAGATTTTACACTCCGCATGTAGACTGTAAAATGGTCGGGAGTGTCTCCATCCCCTTCAGTAGTATTTACTTCTTGAGTAGGTGTAGCCGTAACAAGGTGAGTTGTGTGGCAAGTACCTTCCTTTTTCTTCTTTAAACAAACTTTGGCTATATGTCCCTTCTTCTTACAGTCTACAGAAGTTACAAACAGATGTGCTGTGGCTGCACTTATCAGCCAAATGTTGTGAGGATCCACAACGAAAACAAAATTTCGCATGAGGTTTCCCGGTAGTCGCTGACTGTTGTTTGTTTACTGGTGTGCTGGACTAGATATCTTTGGCACAGAATGCACAGCCTGAACTTTAGCACTTAAATTAAAATTAGACTGAAGTTGTTTGGATTCTTTTTCTGCCAATTCGTCTGCTTGAGCAACCTTTAGAGCTTGTTCGAAAGTACGGTCCTCAGAAAGGAGTTTCTTCTTTGCAGCTTGACTTTTCACACCCCCCACGAATTGATCTCTCAAGGCTCTTGTAAGATATGTACCAAAATTACAGTTCACTGCTAAACGTTTTAACTTGTTAGCATATTCAGTAACAGTTTCATTTTCACTCTGAAGTGTATGATGGAAACGGTAGGATTCTGCAACTTCAAGTACTTTGGGTTTGTAATAGCCTTTCAAAATTTCTGTAAGCTGATCGTATGTCTTCTCAGCGGGTAAATTTGGTAAACAAAGATCTTTAAGAGTGCTATACGTTTGCTTACCGATCAGGGAAATTGTAACGGCAACTTTTCTCTTATCTGCTTCTCGTTTGGCGGCATCGGAAGCGTCTGCTGCAACTTGGCCAATTAAATTTGCCACGAAGTAGGAGTTTAAGCGTTCACTGTAATCCGTAAAATCAACGCCATGGAACGGCTCCAGAATACCAAATTGAGGTTGTAATGGTTGTGACATCGTAGTAAATCAAGATCGCAATCCTCGTCGCCAGTTTGTTGTGTAGGGGTATCAAAAAAAGAGGAATAGTTCAGTCTTAAGACTCAACATTTAATAACACCAGTCAATATGGCGGAAAACCAGCACAGACTGAGCACATGGTCACAATTTACCCATGATTCTTCTGGGGCTCTCTAACTCGACTGGTGACTGCATTAGTGCTTTGGGCTTGTTTGATATCCAGGTTCGGGGTATCAAGTTCTTCAAGGTTGTACGGGTCAGCTAGTATTACAGTGTGATCTCCTGAAAGAGCTGATGCCCAATTTACGGTGCCTTCCTCTTGGAACTTTGAGGATCAAGAAACAGCCTGAAGGAAATCATGCGGTACCACCTCAGTGCAGACTCCCGCCTAAGGGTACTCTGGATAAGGCGTTTTTTCCTGGGCTATAGTGAATTGTGAAATTAAAATCGGTTAAGTGCCCTACCCGACGAAGACCCGTAGGGTTGTTATCGGTGCATATTTGAAAGCTTGGGGCGTAGTTGAGATAGTCCCTGAATTGATCACAGACCGCCCATTTCAACGCTAGAAATTCCAACTTTCCGGAGTGGAGATGGTAATTCCTTTCGGCAGGACTCAATGTTCGGGAACCGTATGCAGTGACATGAAGAACATCATTCTGATACTGGTACAACACAGCACCCAGCCCATCCTTGGAGGCATCAGTGTGTAGGACAAAAAGGTTTCTCAAAATCTGGGTAGACCATTACTGGAGCACTGGTGAGACAGTCAATAAGTCGATCGATGAGTGGTAGTTCAATCAACAGGACAATTCGGGGAAAACTGTCCAGTGTCTTTCCTTGACGTCTGCTTTTTCTTCTCTTCAGGGGATTCAGCAGGTGCCTTGACTAGATTAAAAGTAGGTTTTGCAATTCTAGAAAATTTCCTGATGTATCTGCGGTAGTAATTTAGGAAACCCATGAGTTTGTGCACCTCGCTTACTGTCTTCGGAATAGAATCCTTAAGGGCAAGAACTGACTTGATACTGGACGGGTCCAACCTACAACCCCCTCCGGAAACCACACGCCCAGGGAACGCAACTTCTCTCTTGAACAGTTTACACTTCTGCGATTTCAATTTAACTCCATGATCTCGTAATCGGCCAAGGACTTTGGGCATATGTTTAATATATTCTTCAAGTGTCGCACTAAACACAATTATGTC
>OX421457.1:19423816-19428816 GCA_949126865.1 Montipora capitata | reverse complement strand
AGTTTATGCTTTTCTTCTCTAAAGGTTTACTTCCGAATTCATTTAATGACATGTTTACACTGGCTAATTATATTCATCCTTATAATACTAGAAACTCATCCAATTGCAATTTTTATATTCCATTAGTTCGAACTAATATACGAAAATTTTCAATCCGCTTCCAAGGCCCTAAATTTTTCAATTCTCTTGACAGTCAAATTAAGTCATCTGGATCTACCGCTCAGTTTTGCAAAAACCTCAAAAGATTTTTTCTTTATCGTTAGTAGCATCAAATTCTTCGAAGTATTTACGCTTTTGTATTTTTGTGGATAAATGTGTGTGTGTGTGTGCACTCTTTCGTCTTTTTAATAATATATTGTATTACGTCCCAGTGCTATCTTAAACTTAATTTCCTAGTCTAATTTGAGGAAGCCCATAGCTTCATAAGCTCTTATAGTTTCTTTATGGGCTTCCTCGCCTTTTTTACAATTTTTTGTATTTTCTTTAATAAATCGGATACATTATATGTAATCATGGCAAAATAAAACCTTGAAACCTTGAAACCTTCTATTGGTCCCGCATTTGCCCTGCAAGTGACTCTGTCTCGGAGGTATTATAATGCTCTGCTTCATGATCTTAATGGAGCAAAGTTCAGTTTGATTCACGCTTTGAGGCATTTTTGCTGTCGAGGCCAGTACAACTAAAAGTAATTAACTGGTGTAGTACCTCATTCTTTCTAACCGTTTTCATAATCTCTTCTATCACATTAAACCCAATTAACGGGGAGTCCATCGACTGTTCAGTAACAAGAAAGGGGACTGCCAATTTATCCTTAGATGACCGCATACTTGGGCGCCCGTGTCCCAAAGTACCTCGACCATCCGGCCATTAATCTCTCCCATGACAGTAAATCTTTTCCCAACCAATCCCACCATAGTGGCATACTGTTTCGGTGTCAGATGACTAAAAAAGATGCTATTGCTGGGGTCCGCATTCTCTTGCATTGCCTTGTTGGACAGGTTGGCAATTGCAGCGCGCACAAGTTTGTGTTCCTGCCAGTGCTTCCTCTGACAATTCTGACAACAATACTTTACAGCCTTGCATTTTGAACATTGTAGAAATCCCTTTAAAGGTCAAATGAACCAAAAATGTGACCTCTTTTTCTTCAGTCAAATTTAATTGAAATTTGTAGCTTAAGTACGAAATAAGCATATTCTAAAGTTTCAAAGTGGACGGGTACAGTTTTTTGCCACACGTGGTCGGACAGTAAAGATGGCGTTCTGCTTTGCTCCGTAAATCTGTCAAGTTTTCTTTTTTGTAGCTGTGTTTAAGTATTTGAATTTTTTTCTTCTTTTTATCAATATGAGGGACGAGCCCCTTACGAAGAAAGCTTGAAGATGTCCTTGATGCACAATTATCGCCCTAAAGGCTACAATCTATCAGTTATATTTCCATTAGTCATCGCTTACCGATAAGCTCCAAAACGCCACCTTTCGCCCATAATTGTGAAATTTGTGCGACGCAGTACAAAACAAGCTTATTATCGTAAGAGAAAGGAACTCCATGCCTTCACCACTTAAGACCTTGGGTTTGCGTGAAGAGGAGAATCACATCTAAATAAATGAGAGTTTGACTGAACGAAATAAAGAGCTCTTCAATGCTGCTTTCAAGGTTAAGAAAGACTGTAGTTATGACTTTATCTGGACATCAAATAGGAAGATATTTCTACGGGACAACAAAGATAACCCAGCTAAGCTTATTAGAAGTGAAGTTGATCTCAACAAACTCAAACTGAGATAAGTATAGTACATTTTTAAATGATCCACTTTCTCTGATTGCTCCAAATGCGTAGAAGTAAATTGCTATTCTAATCAAGCTGAGCTATGTGATACAGTCACTGAGTATAGGAATCTCCCTTATCTTAAGATAGCTTCACCTGTGTCTAGAATTCCTCATCTAACTGATGCTGACATCATAATATGCCTTTTGAATTTAATTTTAATTATTATTCTACACACGATTTCCACTCGAATCATGATATCTACGAAAGTTCATTGGACCCAAGGTCCTTCTCTGCTTTACATTGTAATATTAGAAGTATCCAAGGTAACTATGATAATTTTGCTCATATGTTGTTCGAACTACAGTTTTCTCTTTCTGTCATTGGGCTATCAGAAACCAAGTTTATGATTGACAAAGATATTTTAACAAATATAGATTTGCCAGGGTATGACTTTATCTCTCAACCTAGCCTCTCTAATGCTGGAGGTGTTGGTTTCTATGTAAGAAAAATTTAACTTACTCCTTTCTTTCAAATTTTTACAACTACTGAACCAGAGTTTGAAGCACCGTGGATTGAGATAAATGTTGATGGTCAATCTAACTTCAGTAACTTGATCTGTGGAGTTGTTTACAGACATCCAAATAGCAATCTAGGAAAAGGAAAACTGAACAAATTCATTTTCAGGAGAAATACACTTTAATAATGGGTGATTTCAATATTAATCTCCTTGATTCTAATCAATTCTCTGAGGATTTCATTAACACTCTTGGCTCCTTATTTTTTCAACCCCCTCCTTTACAACCTACCAGAATAACCAATCACACAGCAACTTTGATTGATAACATATTTTTAAATTCAATTGAGCCTTTCACTATCAGTGGTAATATTGTTTATGACCTTACTGATCACCTCCCTAACTTTATTATTTTTAGTAATTCTGGTTCCTTACCTTCAAATATTAAAACTTCTACAAGAGATTATTCTAAATTCAACGAAACAGCACTGATAGAAGAAGTGCAATTAATTGAGTGGCATACTGTTTTTAGTTCAGATTCTAATCCATCTAATATGTTTCATTCATTTTCTTCCAAGGTGTCTGGTATAGTTGATAAACACATCCCATTGAAACAGCTATCAAAAAGAGATCTAAAATTTCAGAACAAGCCATTGATGACTTCTGCAATTAAAGTGTCCATTCGCGTTAAAAACAGTCTGCATAAAAAAATATTTAAAAACTAAATCTTCATATTATTATGTTAAATTTAAACACTATACAAATAAATTAAATCATTTGCTTAAGCTTAGCAAGCGACAATATTACAATAATTACTTTTTGAAAAATGTAAATGATAGTGCAAGAGTATGGAGTGGCATTAAACAAATAATTCATTTTAAACCACCGACTAGTAGAAGAGCTGCAAAAATTGTGAGTAATAACCGTGTCATGACTGACCCACATATGATTGCTAAGCATTTAATAATTACTTTGCTAATATTGGAAAAGATCTAGCCAGTTCAATACCACTTGTTAATAAATCTCCCATTGAATACTTAAATTGCCCATTGCCCATTATATGCAATAGTTTTTATATTTTTCCAACCTCAGCAGATGAGATTGAAGCAGAGATTACTAAGCTAAAATCTAGCAAAGCTACTGGTCCTTTTAGCATTCCGGTAACTATTCTTAAATCATTAAAAAGTGTGATATCTTGACTATTAGAAATCCTCTTCAATACCTCATTCTAGACTGGAGTGGTGCTTGATAACTTTAAATTGGCAAACTGTAATATCTGTCTATAAAAAGGGCTCTCAGACAAGTCTATCTAATTATCGCCCAATATCTTTTTTGTCTGTTTTTAAAAAGCTATTAGAAAAATTAATGTGCAATAGATCATTAAAGTTTCTAGAGAAGAATAACATATATTTTTTGATAATCAATTTGGTTTTAGGAGGGGCCATTCAACTGAACATGCCATTCTTAGAATTGTCGATAAAATTCAAAGAGCAATTGATGAAAAGGAATTCTCTTGCGGTATATTTCTTGACTTCTAAGGCATTTGACGCAATAAATCATGATATATTATTACCTGTAAAAAAATTAGAGTTTTGTGGCATACGTGGTATTGCCAGAACTTGGTTTACATCTTATCTTCCTAATCGTCAGCAGACAGCCTTTGTGAATAATGCAACTTCTATTCCTGTAATATTTCTTGTGGTGTCCCTCAAGGATCGGTTCTTGGTCCAATACTCTTTTTGATAAATATAAATGATTTGCACTCTTGCTCTGACTTCTTTGACTTTCATCTATTTTGCTGATGATAATAACTTATTCAGGAAGCATAGAAGTTTGTCCTCTTTACAGGCTATTATAAATGGTGTGCTCATTAATGTTAATTCTTGGCTTTGCACTAAGAAACTTTCCTTGAATGTCGAAAAATCTAGCTTTGTTGTTTTCCATCCTCCTCAAAGAGAAATTATACCTAATTTTGATTTAACAATAAATGGCAATTATTTAAAGAGATATTTTTGTATAAAATACCTTGGTGTTCTTATCGATTCCAATCTTAGTTGGAAACCTCAAGTTGACAGTATTATTAAAAAAATTAAAAGGAGCATTGGAATACTATCAAAGCTGCGATACTATGTAAATATTACTATCCTGATTAATCTCTATTACTCACTAATTTATCCTTTCCTCACCTGTGACCTACTTTCATGGGGTAATGCATATACAACCACACTTCAGCCCTTGTATATTTTGCAGTAAAAAGGTGTGAGAATTATTATCTTTTCAAATTTTGATCAACATTCAACTCCACTTTTTAGATAATTAAATATTATTAAATCATATGGTTTGGTTACACTGCGTATTTCTATTTTCATGTTTAAATTCCACAATAGGCTATGACCATCCTATTTTGATTTGTTCTTACTCAAGTAAAGGAAATTCAAAAATACAGTATATCATATAAGAAGTGCAGCAAATAAATCATAGCAGACTTATGGTTGCGAAATCTAACTCTAAAGTCAGTTGTTGTAGAACCAATGTATTGCAGGCGACATTTCTTGCACGAAGCCCATCTGGGAATTTATTACAATATTGTTGTTTAAGGGCCCAGTTCGGGGCGCCTTTTGTGCCCTGTCGCGGCATGGTTTCAGGGGCTTTGATTGGGAATTTTGTTTTAACTCTCGCCCTTTTATTTTTAACGCTAGCTTCTTGACACTCTCAGTTGACTCG
>OX421457.1:19401316-19418816 GCA_949126865.1 Montipora capitata | reverse complement strand
CGACGAACGATTAACATTCTTTCCCGTAGTTCATCAGTTGACACAAGGTGATCAAGTGCACCTTTATGGTTTCCTAGCACGAGATCAATTTCTTCCTTTTGACAAAACATCATAAAAGCCAGACTCCAGAAATCTTCGTGTTTTTACGATCGATTGTCATTAATCTTTCGATGAGAATTCGATTCAGAGCTATATATAAAAACATTGTTATTTTTTTCCTTCATCTGTCTTTTGGCTTGTCTTTCTCTGTTAACTCCTGGGTTTTACGATACTTTTTGGTGCAAAAGTAAAGCCAAATTAAACAATGTTTTGACCTGGCATCAGATTTGACTAACAATAAGAGGAATTATGAAGCGGAAACAACACCGTCAGTCCTTTCTTAGCGTGTGCAATAAACGTTTGCTTAGTGCAACTGCAAGACATGGATGACACGCTGGAAAACGTCCGTCAGAGCAATTTGCAGTTAGTTTTTTGCAGACTATTTATTTAAAGAAGAAACGAGTGGATTTCACTCAAGAGCTTGTTTTGTTATCTTTAAACTGAATTTATTACCAAAGCTTAAAAAACAAAAATACCTCAAAATGGGACAGGACATTACAAAATAATTAAAGGTGTGAACGTCTGAGCCAAGGGGCCTCTGCTGCCACGACATGTGGATATTGACCCCCCTTGAAAAAAATAACTGGAACCCTGCAGTTCAATACCACCCAATTCAGTGCCTCTTGGCGGTTTTTGTGTAACACGTACCACAAGCAACCCAGTGTACGCTTCATGGAGCGTATAGTATTTCAGTGCTCGAAATAATTTCCGGAGAGTTTCCGGACACGATGACCGGCCAAATTCATTTTAGCCCGGTCACGTACCGTTTCTGGCCTGTCAAATTATATAAAATAAATAACTCTTGAAACAGGGGCCCATAAACCAAAACTGGCGTTATATATTTCCAAAAACGTTGTTGCTTAGAGCTTATAGCACTTTGAAGCACTCATTGTCAACAACGGTTCTTGTTACATTCCACCCAGGATTTCAGATCAAAGTTCCGCAAATAACAATACACAGCGACTCGCTACAACTGAAACAACTGAACAGCATGGAAATTTTAATTTATTTCATTTTCAAAACGATCAAATGTGACCGGCAAGACGAAAGGTTGACCGGTCAACTCCCAAGTCAGTTCGGACATTGTCCGTTGACCGGCCGTTATTTCGAGCCCTGGTATTTACTAAAGGTATGTCATCGCGGAAAGAGGGTCAAGCCCTCGTTACGTATCAGCGGTGTTGCCTAATACAGACTGCGCTCTTATATAAAGACTTGAGTGCAAGGTTCTCTTGTGTTAAACTTGTCCAACTAAGATGGAAGACAATAGTGAAGACGAAACGTGTAACCAAAGCAAGACATCATCTGAAAAAGTAAGGGACATATTTCCTGTTCGACCTAAATCTATAACTTTTATAGGACTCTCAAGGCCCTTTATCGTGTTTTTTAGTGGGAGATGATTTCAGTTTTGTTTGATGACGTTCCGAATAAATTCAAATTAATCGGCTGGTACAGTATGTTGCCCAGTATCCGACCACTTCAGTTTAAAACTACTATATTTTGAGAGCAGTGCGATTATGGCTAAATCGTAGAATAGTATACACCGATTTAGGGGTAGTATTATCCGATTTAACTACTACAGTTTTTGATGTTTTACGAATATACCGTCCTATTCTTGCCATTCTACGATTGTACTTTCAGATGTTTCAGAAATCTTTGTCCGATTCTCCGATTCTACGATTTTACCTTAAGACCTTTAAGATGATTTTACCTTGAGAGTTTACGTTAAAAAGATGTTTCAGAATGCACTTACCGATTCTCCGATTCTATGATTTTACGTTAAGATGTCTCAGAAATCCGTTTCCGATTCTGCGATTCTTACAATTCTACGATTGTACCTTAAGGTTCTCCAGAAATCACTCTCCGATTCTTCCGATTTTACGTTAAAAAGATGTTTCAGAAAGCAGAATTCACTCTCCGATTCTCCGATTGTTCCGATTCTACGATTGTACCTTAAGATTCAGTAAACAAGTTTTTTGTAAGACTGTAAATAGAACAAATATCCTATGTTATTGCGCCGTTTTCTATCATAATACTTAACGACAGTTCGTTGTACCATTACAATGCTGCTTTGCAAAAACAGTAAACGATAGCTGACATGTTTATTTACGGTGGGAGTAGTTATTTACGTGTGTAATGGAATGGCGGAATTTAAGTTTAAAGAATTCTTGTGGTTTGTGATAGAAACACGCAATGAACTTATCGAGGAACGCTTGAAAGGCAAAGGTAAAAATGAAATAATTTGTAAGGACTAGGTGCTACTACAATAGAGGCATAGTTTTGTTAAAGTTATATCATTGAAAAAGTATTAATTCTGTAAAGGATTAAAGTATCTTTTCATAGTGTTGCTGCATGTGGTCTTTTACACCAAGCAGTAATCGAGCATTCCTGTGTTCGATCGGGTGCATTTCTTTAAGATCGCGGAGTAGTACTCCAGTAGGATAAAGTTCGTTGGTTATGCCATTGTAAAATAAAGGTGAAAATGTTGAAGTTTACTTTGACATATTGTTGCTTTGTGGCGCTACGCTTATAGAAAGAAGAATATATAACATTGTGTTTGGCGTGTTCATGTGGCGTGACGCTTACAGAACGAAGAATATACATTGTGTTTGTCGCGTTTGTGGTATCATCGGGGAATAAAAATTGGTAAAATAGGAGAATCGGAAAAATGTAGAATCGGAGAATAAAAATTTGTAAAATAGGAGAATCGGAAAAATCGTAGAACCAGAGAATGAAAATTGGTTAAATAGGAGAATCGGAAATAGCTTAGAATCGGACAATAGGAGAATAGGAAAAATCGTAGAATCAGAGAATGAAAATTGGTAAAATAGGCCCGACCTATCCAATCGAACAGTTCGGCAATCGTACCCAATCGAACACCAATCGTTCGATTGCCGAACTCAATCGAAAATAATCGAACTCACAATAAAATTTTGCCAATCGAACACAATCGAACGTTCGATTACCGAACGATTGGTAGAATCGAACGTTCGATTAACGAACGCCGCATCGCATGATAGGCACGTGGTATTGGAAAATTCCGAAGGTGAAAGTGAAATCACCGCTAACTCCCCTCCCTTTTGACGCGGCTTTTGCTGAGCACTGAAACCCAGGACTGAAATGCAGTATGATGTTCAGTTCCTGGTTATTCAATAAAAGGTGACAATGATTATATTCCACGTGTTTTACTCAGTTTGAGGCGTCAAGAGACAATTGCATTGGATTAGTTCAATTTTGTTCGATTATCTTGGTTCGATTGGTTCGAAAATCGAACTCACAGCAAAATAGGTGTTCGATTTTGTTCGATTGCCGAACCCAATCGAACGATTGGAGTTCGATTGGGTTCGATTGGTTTTTTGTTCGGTTTTGTTCGATTGGATAGGTCGGGAATAGGAGAATCGGAAAAATCTTAGCATCGGACAATAAAAATTGGTAAAATAGGAGAATCGGAAAAATCGTAGAATCGGAAGAATCGCAGAATCTGAACAAGCGGAGAATCTGAAGAATCGGAAGAATCGTACGTCAGAGAGAGATAATTTTCCTTCCCTGGCCGAAAGAGCTTAGTCGTATACTGGTACCGATCGGATACTAGGAAACATACTGTACACGAGTCACAGCGATTATTTGTCGCTAGTCTTCACGTTTTTGTTATGATGAAGAGGAACATAATCATTTTAATGAACGAGGGCTGAACAGCTTCAGAATTCAAAGCCATACAGGGCCAGCACATGCCAATTATCAGAATATTTTCAGAACGATAAATAAAACAATAGCAGGGTTTGTTATTTAATGATATGGAATGAGTTTCCTTGTGTTCTACCCGTCGCGTGGGTCTTTACTCACCCAAATATTATGAGCGCCTTTATAATTTATTCGTAAGGAAGACCATCCATTAGAAACAAAATAAAATGTAAAACAAACATTTAGAAGACCGCAATAGAAAATAAAATTGAAATACGAATCGAAACATAATACAGTGACATGCATTTACAAGATCTATATGGCTGTCTGGTCCCTCAGGGAACTAATTACAATAGACATGATGGACAAGAACAGACAAATAGTTGCAGTATGTTTGATATGTTAAAAATAGCAATGTATCATAGGTTTTGCATTTGAAAGCCAACACGGTGTTTTGTGTCATGGCTGTCGTTGGTTTTGTATTATTTGTTTGGAATTTTTCTACTGTAGGGGAGTATTATTTGGACTTTTCCATTGAAAGGCTTGAAAAATCGTGACTATCCGGAAGAACGATAAAGAAACGAAATCATCTTCCATGCACGTGCTTTGCGATGATGCGCACATGCTTGGAGATGATGTCATTTATGTTTCTCCGTGCTGTAATCTGTGGTGGGCACAATTTGGAGTCTCTCTCTCTTGCATGGGTTGTCCCAAAAAATCTTCATTCGGTCTGCATTTGAACTGCGTTCTATCAACGCAAAAAGCGATGGAATTGCAAAGAAAGATTTACAAAGAAACGGCTACGTAAATAAATCTGATAAATGAGAAAAATATTTTTGTAAACGTAATTGCACCAGTTATGCTTTAGATCAAAAACAAACTTTTCTACGCTAGAGTTTCAGAGTTGAAAAACACAAAATGCATGCCCAGGAAGGTCATTAAAAAGCACTTGGCTGTTCGTTCAAGCTTAACATTGTTTTGTTCCCTACAGAAGTTCCGGCTTATCTTTCATATACCGGACCCTGAATAATTAACGTCCATAAAACAAAAGAACAAAGCTAACATAACAATACCTAATCAACAAGGCCTAATCAGAATAACAATGGTTCTTTTGTCTTCCGTCATTTTGGTCCGGTATATGAAAGTCTACCCAAAGTTCCAGCAGTTATCGAAAATAACTGAAAACAAGACGCCTTAAGGGCGTATCCGTAGGATGCTCAAACAGTCAACACAAATTGTCCAGTTACAGGGAACTACAACCACGGGTAAACTTCGGTAAATGTGGAGAGATTACTAGAAAGATAAAAACAAAAAGAGGTTATTTCTTATTATTAATGTCACTAAATTTGCCACTAAAAACAACTAGGCCCTATTAAGGGGTTGTCAGGAATACGGGATATTTAGATAAAGAACTTATAGGGATATGGGATATTTGGGGAGGAAATTAACGGGATGCAGGATATTAAAAAACCGAACTTGTATTATAGTGATACAAACCACAGGAAATAACGGGATACAGGATATTTAGGGATACGCAATACTTAGATGTCTCCCTCCCCTAATGGGGCCTCAACAACCAGCGCAGCAATATTATCCCAATTTACTTTTACTAAAGCCTTTTGAGGAATGTTAAGATAAAAATTTGAAATTTCTTTGGAATACTGACTGGAGATCGATCGTTTGCTTTGGTTTGTGTTTAAAACAAAATACAGTGACAGTTCATGTCTTTTTATTTGTTGTTTAGGCTTTTTTGCTAATATTCTTTTTACGTTTTTGATTCCTGTACTAGGAGAAATGGATTATTTTTTTGTTGTCGAATGTCATTGACGTGACCTATCACATACCATTAAATTTAATGTTAAGCTAAGTGTCTACTTAACAATTTTCAGGGGCACCCAACGAGAATATAGTTCAAAACCACTGAAACATAGCATCAAATGAAACCATGTTGTCTCGCAGTGATGAGCGCAAATTTCTATTGCGTCGAGAAGCCTGAAAATTTTTCAGGACTTCAACGGGATTTGAACCCGCGACCTCGCGATACCGGTGCGATGCTCTAACCAACTGAGCTATGAAGCCACTGACGTTGGGAGCTGGTCACTTCTGAGTTCACAACTTCCCGTGATGAGTAATTATGAGTGAAAGATATATATGAAATACATCATATATTGAAAATTTTTCAGGCTTCTTGACGCAATAGAAATTTGCGCTCATCACTGCGAGACAACATGGTTTCATTTGATTTCATACCCGCAGTGCAATATAAACGTACAACGCGAGAGGAGTAGAGAAGCGAGTCCTTCTAAGCACTTTTGACATTCACCATTACGGTCGAGCAAAGGAAGAAGCAAAAGAATAATCTTATTTTCGACATTTGCTTGCACTGTGGGATATCAGTCGTGAGCGGAATTTAAGAACGCACTATGATAATTTCTAATTTTCAAAGGCCCTATATTTTTGAACATCACTGACAATTTTTTACATGAACGTGGGTCCAATTCCCTCACAATCGTTTTGATCAAGGCAGCTAAGGACGTTTTTCAAGGAGCTAACTTTTCCCTCACCGCCAAAGGTCTCGAGATCAAAGTACACGTATTCGAGCATCAGCGCCATTGGATCCTCACCATACGGCCTTGAATGAAACAATGTTTTTGTGCTTGGTGAATGTTGCCTTAAAATCCTGAGCTGTAATTAACAACTTTTTTACAATTACATTTTCTGCGGGCTTTCCTTCAGCTTGAAACTTAGTCAAAAACACCGCTCCAAAGGTGCCTTGACCATCACTTCTTAGCCGACGAGGTCTTCCCACCGAAACCTCGGCAAACCAGCAAATCCGTTCAGCCTTTTCCTTTTCCTGGCAAAAGCCAAGGGAAACTAAAACTCAACCGTGATCACTTAACATAAACTGGGCAGAGAAAAGACAAAACATTGCCTGTCGCGAAAATATATTTTTTATGGTTTTGCCTTCATCGCGACCATCTTTGGGAGAATTTACTATTTCTTTAATTGGCTTTTCATGCTTTTCGTCATCCACTGCTCAGATTTCCCCTTTATGTCTCGCTCATGTTCTTTGATTCTATCTTGCATAGGTCTTCCAGTCTCGCCGATGTAGACTTTACCGCATTTATAGGGAATCCTGTAAACCACGCCATCTTGTTTAGTGGGCTCGACAGCGTCTTTCGGTTGTACTAGATGTGATCTTTAATGTAGTCTCCGACTTGGAAACAGCGCGTATGCCTTGTTGCTGTAGGCAGCGGCAAAGTTGTTCGCCGCAGTGGACTTGTACTCGATCGTGGGCTCAGAAATGCTACTCGGTTTCCTGGTCTTGGTGATTTTCTGCAATAAAGAAAAAGGGTAACCATTAGAGACAAGAATAGAAGACAGGTGTTTCTTCTCCTTGGAGATAACAGAGGGTTTTGTTACGAGACGTTTGGCGAGCTCGTAGAGGCACTTGAGAATACCGCGTTTTACTGATTGCGGGTGGTGGGAATCATACGCTAAGTAATGATCAGTGTGCGTAGGCTCACGGTCCTGTATACGCTGGTGGTGAGCTCGAGGCGGCCGTCCGGATCTCCTGAAACTGCGGTGTCAAGGAAAGCGAGTTTGTAGTCGTTCTCTGTCTCCATGGTGAAGCAAATGGAAGGCTGCTGGTTGTTCAGATTCTGTAAGAAGCTATCAACGTTTCCGCGATCCAGAATGGTGAAATTGTCGTCAACGTAGCATTTCCAGATCCTAGGTTTGTAGGCCGAAGTAGTTGTTGCCTGTTGTTCGAAACTCTCCATGAATAGGTTAGCAATAACAGCGGAGATCTGGCTTCCCATGGCTGCTCCTTCTAATTGTTATACTGGAAGTATGTGGATCTCAATACGAAATCCAGGAGATCATCGATCTGAGCAGGAGTTAGTGTACTGCGTCCGCAAGGCTGGGGTCGTCCTCTAGTTTCCTTAGCGCGGTTTGTACAGCGGCGTCGATAGGAACGTTGGTAAACAGCGACTCTACGTCAAAAGACACCATGATCTTGTTGTCTAGGATAGTCTCGCTGCTAATGGTGGATACGAAGTGAGCAGAATTAGTCACCGTGAAACCCGAGTTACCTGTTAAAGGAGATAAGATGTTAGCTAAGTAAGCAGATAAATCATATGCGAAGGTGTTAACGCATGACACAATAGGTCTTAAGATCGGCCTTGGGAATCTTTGGTAAACCGTAGATTCTAGGCGGCTGTTTGTGTCGAGGTCTGAGTTTGTTGTAAACGGCCTCTGATAGATATCCGCTTTGCTTCAAGGTTAGTAGCTTTTCGGACAACTTCCGGCTGAGACGGTCTGTCGGGTCTTTGTTGAGCAGCGGGTACGGTCCCTTCTCGATAAGGGTAGACATCTTAGTGTGATAGGTGTTGGCATCCATGACTACGCTGGTGCGCCCTTTGTCCGCTGGGAGCACCTTGATGGACTCGTCCTCTTTTAAGCGTTTAAGGGCGCCTTGCATTTCCTTCGTGATGTTGGGCTCAGGTGGTTCTGCCTGTTGAAGGATATTGTTAACAGCTCTCCTGACCGTGTCTGCTTGTTCAGCGTCGAGTTGTCTGGTGGCTGATTCGACCTTGGCGATAATTTCCGTGGCAGGGATGTACGCAGGAGTTACAGCGAAGTTCAGTCCTTTCTTGAGCAGGGCTATCTTGGCATCGTCGAGGGACCTAGAAGATAAATTAATCCTTTCCTTTCCTTTCACATATTTTTTTTATGATTGCTAACCTTTTAAGGCCCTTAATATAAACGTTGACCATGAAAATTAAAAAGTAACTGTTAGCCACTGTCATTCATTCAGTCCTCAATTGTTAATGTTATCATCATTATTGTTGATGGTGTTCTTGTTGTTATTATTGTTGTAGTTGTGTATTATTGCTATTATTGTTACCATTTATAGTATCTTAGTGCATATACATGTAAAGAGAGAGTATTTTTAATGTAATGTTTAAAAAACGAGCAGCAGTGTTTTATCGGGGTTTAAAAACACGAGGCGTTGCCGAGTGTTTTTAGACTCGATAAAACACGTGCTGCGAGTTTTTTGAACGGCTTCAAAAACATTCCACAAAGAGCGTGTCCCTCTGGACTCAAAACAATTGTTCAAATTGTGAGAGGTGAATATTAGCAGACAAGAAAAACAAGCTATGCCGTATTAGTATTCTTTATATAAAGAATACTAACGAGGAGTGTTTTATCAGGATATAAAGCTCATACACTCTGCCGTCATGGGGAAGTTGAATAAGAGAGTGTGGAGCAACAACCAGTTGACTGAAAACACCAAGCTCAAAGTGTATCAGGCGTGCGTCCTCAGTACCCTGCTATACAGCAGTGAATCCTGGACCACATACGCTAGACAGGAGAATCGCCTGGAAAGCTTCCACCTCCGCTGCCTCCGACGTATCCTGGGCATTACATGGCAGGATAAAATCACCAACACTGCAGTGCTGGAGAAAGCAGGCTCCCTCAGCATGCACCTCATGCTTTGCCAGCGTCGGATGCGTTGGCTCGGACATGTGCACCGCATGGAAGATGGACGCATCCCCAAGGACATCCTGTACGGCCAGCTAGCCTTGGGACGCCGCCCAGCAGGTCGCCCAATGCTGCGCTTCAAAGATGTCTGCAAAAGAGACATGAAGTTGACAGACATTGACCCGAACAGTTGGGAACTCGCGGCAGCTGACCGCAGATGCTGGCGCCACACTGTGCATGAGGGAGTCAGGAGAGGGGAGGAAAAGAGGAACCTCCAGCTGGAGAACAAAAGGGAACAGAGGAAACAGAGACAGCAGAGCCAGACCTCAGACCAGCCGTCCGATTTCATTTGCCTCACTTGTGGCAAGGACTGTCACGCCAGGATAGGTCTGCTGAGCCATTCCAGACGCTGCTCTCAACCAGACTGATTTGATAAGACAGGGCGCAACCATTGTCTCCCGAGACAGAAGGATGCCTACTACTACACGTGACGTTTTATCGGTGTTTTGATATGCTGTTAGGCTCATGAATTATTAATGAGTTCTCGAATTGTCACAACTATCTTGATCTCTGCTTTTAAGCTTGCCAAAATACATATATGTTTCATAATTTATGCAAGAAAACTATAACAGACACGCGCAAAGGCCTCTAGTCGAGAAGGAGTCTTTCCAATCTCGACCCCAGAGCTCTTGAGAGAAGAGCTCTGGGGAACCCTGAAACAAAGTGTCTTCTCTTCTTTTCATGAAGAACAATCAAAAGCGTCTAAGCGTCTCTAATTGGTGCATTCATGTTAGCACGAGGAGTGAGCAGGCGCCATAAGGTTCAAATAGCAAATTTTTAGGTTGTTATTTTGACAACTCATCCGGAAAGATTCTGCTATACTAAGACTTTACAACTCGGTATCAGTGATCACAGCGGCTTCTCGCTGTGGGGATGAGGTAAGTGTTGTAATGACTGTACCTCATCGGGTGGAGTTAATTTGACCTCGGACCCAAGCTCCGTGTCTCGTGCGGCGATCAGTAGCAGTTAAATTCATCAGCTATCGTGGAAATCGAAGCAGAAAATGTTCATTTCCAGCCAAGTGCGTGGGGATTTTTGACTACGAAACATTCATGGAGGTTCGCAAATGATGTGGCTTTAGCTTTGCGTGAAAAAATCTTGGCTGGGATGGATTTTCGAGTTGCAAACCGCCTCTGAGTTGACAACGGTCGAAATCTTAGTGTGCAGCCTTGACTTCGTCTTAGAACATTGAAAACATGGACTTCCCGAAACTGTGAAATAAACTCCAAAAGGCACAGGAATACACCAGAGGTGAGTCATTTTGATTCATTTTATTGAATGAACGTTAAATTGAGCAATTTTTAGGCTTCATAATCGACTGTATTTTATTTCCTATACAAAGTCTTACAACGCGTTTAAATTCTCAACGGCTGTCTGTAGTGACGCGAGCTTGCCTTTTTATGGGCTGCCTATGATTCGACTGATTGAAGATGGGCACCTCATTACTGATAGTATTGATGTCGCCAATCTTCCCAACGATTATTTCATTCATGCAGTACCTAGGCCTACCCACATATCCAACTTACAGCCAGAAGAGTTTAAGACTCATTCCAGTGTTATAGCCATTGAACAGAAATTTAAAGGACAAATGAGCTTTTCATTCACTCCTGTTCGGGATTCTTACATCAGAAGGATACTTTCTAGTATCAAAATTAATAAAGCCACCGGTGCTGACGGAATTTCTCCACGCCTGCTGAAACTTGCTGAGCCAGGAATTCTCAGTTCTCTCACAAAATTTATCAGTCGGTGCATCATTAGTAGCTCCTGGCCTACAGATTGAAAATTTCCATTGTCTCTCCGATCTACAAAAAAGACAGCGAGACTCTAAAATCTAATTACCGTCCTGTATCTGTGTTTTCGGCTGTTTCAAAAATAGCCGAAAGAGTTATCTTTGATCAGCTATACGAGTTTCCTTTTGACTTTCTCAGTGGGAATTTGTCTGGTTTCCTGAAAGGACATTCATGTACAGCAGCCCTTCTCAAGACATGCGAAGATATTAGAGAAAATTTAGACTAGCGAATACTCTGCAGCATTTACTATAGACCTCTCCAAAGCATTTGACTCTATTAACCATAATTTGCTTCTTGCAAAGCTGTCAGCGTACGGTGTAACTGAAGACGCCCTTCAACTTTTATGTTCTTACTTGACTGATCGAAAGCAACATGTCAAGATAGACGGTAATTTGTCAGATTGGCAAATTATGAAGAGTGGAGTTCCTCAAGGTTCAATCTTGGGCCCCCTTCTCTTCAATATATATATGAATGATGCGAACTTTTCAAATATTTCGTGCTCCTGAAGATTTTATGCCGATGACACTACGGGGTACTCTTCAAGCCTTTGTCCATCCACCTTGCAAATAAACTTACAAAACAACCTTGGTCTACTCGTCTCCTGGTTTCGTAAGAACTTCCTGGGGATCAATCATAGTAAATCTCAATCCATCGTCTTTAACAGAGCAACTCTACCAACGCCCTTTGTTATTGACAGCAATGAACTGGATTACGTTTCACAGATCAAGCTCCTCGGAGTAATCATCGACAATTCACTCTCTAGCACATATTAAAGAAATCTGCCGGAAAGTGAACACAAAAGTTTCAATTCTTCGTCGCACTGGTAAATTTATACCCTTAGATATTATGATTAAATTGTACAAAGCATTTATTCTGCCTCACTTTGAATATGTATCACTACTGTTCATAGGTCTAAGTAAAGGTCTGTCTGTAAAACTAGAGTCAACCAACGCATTCGCTCTGTGGACTCTTCTTAATCACTCTAAATCGACTGCTTATGAAGAGTTACTTAACATCGCACATATTAAAAGCCTGGAACACCGACGCATAGAACAAGCACTGATACTCGTATACAAAAGTATTTATGACCAGGCACCGAACTACTTTCGGGAAATGTTTATCCTGCGTAGCAACGGTTACAGCCTACGGGGCCATCTAAAGGTTGTTATTCCAAGACCAACCTCATCTTATATGCAACATTCTTTCACGTACCAGGCTAGTAAACAATGGAACAATCTACCAGACAAAATAAGGATGTCGGAATCCCTTTCTACATTTCAGAAGAACTTACAAAACATACAGTTGTCTTCATCGTATGACTGCAATTGTATGTTTTGTAAATAGACAGTCTAATCACCAATATTTTCTTTTATTAAACTATTAATTATTGTAATCGGTTATTATTCATTTCAGTTGATTTAATTTTTATTTCTTATTTCTCACTCATTACTTGTACATGTAAGATTATTTAAATTATCACATTGTAATTTTTATGACACATTTGCATTTAAACGAGCTATCGCTCATATGCGATATGTGGTTAAATAAAATTAGTTACTTAAAAATTACTTACTTACTTAGGTATAAGAACCCCACGAAGCATGCTCTTGTACACAGTTTCCCAGAGCCTTGGGTCGATCCACGGCTGTGGTGACGAGAATGGAGTCTTTCATGATACAGGACAACGCCACACTCTAGTGCTGGGGTCAATTCAATAAACCTTTTACACGTGTAATTTACAAGTGTAGCCATTGTTTTAGAGTCTGAGAACAATAGCTACACTTGTAAATTACACGTGTAAAAGTTTTATTGAATTGACCCCAGCAATGAACAATCAGCCACAACAGTAAAGGAATTGCTGATATATGCAGCTGAACCAGTGATTTATTATACTTTTACAGAAAGAAGGAGAAATAGAAGCAAAAGAGGAAAAAGATGAAGAATATGATGTTAAGCCTGGAGATAACGATCCATCTGCAAATGGTAATAATAATGATAATAATAGCAGTCATGGTCGTCACGGTCATCCTCATCGATGTTAACGTCGTTACTATTTATTGGTAATGAAACAGGGCATCTGATAAAGTGCGATAAAAAAATTGTTTATTATGCGGCATCGCTTGTCTGATTTATTCGGCAAATTATGCGATTTTTCTTTGCTTATTTGTAGCTGCGATTATTGGTTCTAGGGTTTAAACCCATCTTCTGCACTGGTAAAAAGTCGTTTGCACACAGACAAACAATAGGCAGACTGTACTCTTAATTAATTTTTTTATAAATAAATATTTGTTGTTGGTTAAGTGAAACACAAGGGATCTATCTCTGCAGTGGACTATTTATTGAATGTTGAAGAATGATATTGTAGCCTTAATTAGCTCAGCATACAGTACAACCCCCAACTTTAGCTCTTCTGTGGGGATCTTCTATCCTTCTATTATTTTTGTTTTGCGCCAATAGACGACTTTCATAAATACCATACCACTCGGGTAGAATGGTAAAAACTTATTTAAGGCAGGCTACAAAGCCCTTCAGGTCCTGTCACCTTACAATTGATTCGAGGCCGTTTCGTCGATTTGAGAGTTAAAATTGCATTGAAGTATGGCGTTTTAAAGCTTTAAGAAACAAACTATTACAAAGTCTCAGCTTTTTTATTGTCTCCTATTATGCTCTTAGTGCGAATTATGAGGCATCGTGCGGAAATTAGTAAATTATGCGATAGGAAGTCTTGTCAAATGCCACAAAATATTTAAATGCTCGAGCTCTATTCTGATTTCCACAGCTATATATGCAGGAGAACTATTTTACTCGCAATTTCTGGGATAGGCTATGTTTTTGAAAATTTATTTATAATAATCATTATGACCATCATGCTCAGCATAGTTATTTACGTGCACCTAAACTCAAACCTTTTCACGCTACTCAGGTAGATGTCTCCATGAGTGCTGTGGTGAAAGCACTCACCTTTTTATCATTATGGCCTGTGTTCGAATGCGGCCTTGATGCTGTGTGCGGTCTGACATGTTTTCAATTGAGCACTATGATCTTCCCCTCTCAGCAAGTACCAATATTTTGATATGATTTGTTGTTCTTTGATTTGTAGTCTTTTCAATTAGAAAAGCAACTCTGCCCAGCTTGATTCACTGCAATAAAATGGTTAATATTACCTTTTTTAACGCGAAACTTGGCTTAATTAATGTGCTTTCATTTTGACCTAAGATCGAGGTTAGAGAGGCAAAGGTTCCTTCATGGTTTGACGTCACAAACTTCTTTCCGTTGTAAAAACGTTTTGTAAACTTGAACGTAATGATTATGTCAGATCGAGAATAAACCCATACCCATACCTCTCTCAACTTTGTCGAGGACCAAAAGGACAGATGGTTTTCTAACTTTAGGTAACTTTACATCTAATAATACGTGAAAAATCGAGGTGTGAATAGCGAGATGTTTGTTGTACGGGCAAAGGAAAAATAGATGAGCCGGTTTAGGCACACTTATAATAAGTGTAAAAGACACGCGCAAAGGCATATGATTGCGAGATACTCTTTGTTGTTTACTAAACATACCATGATTTTCTCACTTTCGCCAAAGGTAGCTAAAATTACTTCGGATAGCTACTTTGGATACAATTCTTTACATGTTTAAGGTCGTCAAACAAAGTTTTCGCGCGCGCTTTTTTCTAAGGCAATGCAGCGCACGTGCAAGGATTGCAAAAAAATAAACATGGCTTTAACAAAGCAATCATTTCATTTTCTCAATGCTTTCGCTATCTGTACTATTTCTTCTCATAAATGAACAAAGTGTTTTGAAGGTTTTAGTCTTTTATGAGAAATGTATGTTAGAAAAGGCAGCGATGCAAAGAACTCCGCAATTCGCAGATTTTTTTTTGTTATCGAAAGAACCCAGTTATATGCAGCGCATGCGTAGTAAGTTAAACAAATGCGATTGAATGCGGAGTATCTTCCTCGGAAATACGCCTATTTCTCGAGAACCGCTCATTAGAATTTAACGAAATTTGGCGCAAAAATACTTTAGGAATAAGTAACTGGCGTATTGAAAAAAAAAAAAAACTTTAGCAGAGGAAATTCTATATATTCCAGTGAACCGCGCGCCGGTGGCTCAATTGGTTGAGCACCGGGCTGTCACGCGTGAGTTCAACTCCGGCCCGGAGCAAGACTCAGGGTCTTTAAATAACTGAGGAGAAAGTGCTGCCTTTGTAATACACCGAATGCAAATATGGCACACCACTCGGGCGGACCGGGTCGAGTTGCGCGAAGTCACAGTCGAGGGTAGTTAGGCCACGGCTTTTCTCTGTTGTTTTGGTTTGCGCGAGCTAACTGAGGAGGATGATTCTGGGAGCTTCTCTCGCTGGTAGAGAGCCCCAGATATTAAAATGCGACGAACTTCGTTTTTGGCTGAAATGTAGAGGCGATTCATTGAAGGGGTTAAAAACAAAGGCAGCGCTAGTGAAGAGGAAAGGCGGAAGATCGCTCTGTGTTTCGCTTTGACTTGTCAAAATACCATACCTGTGCAAAATTGGACTATACGAGCTAAAAGTAACTATATTTTCGCTTTCAAAGGGTCGAAGAGTATATCAGAACTGGCCGAGACCAAAATACATTTGATTCCGATCCTCACAACGTTTATACAAAGCGCAAGCAGCAGCGAACTGCGAGTGGAGACAATACTTCAACTACTATAAATGCGCCGCAACCAAACTAACCTTCGGATCGCTGGTTTGGTGATATAAAACAAATACCTTTTTTCACCCGTACCGAGATGAACAATCACATCGCAAAGTCAGGGAAAAACATTGATTCCAGCAAAAGCCACTCAGTATACCTACTAGTGTGCGAAAAGGAACAACGTTTTTGAACGACGAATATTTCATCGTTCTTCTTTCGAAGGCTCGAAAGCTCCTTTTCAGCTTCTAACAGTCTAGCCTCGAGATCCTCGACTTTCTTTCGTTGATCCATTTCCACGTTACTCTCAACACTGATATCGGGCTCATTTGTTTTTCGTTGGCTCCACTTGTAGTGGGAAATATTTCATCTGAACTTTCAACAGCTGATGACGCGATGTTAATTTCAGAAGCAGGGTCGGATGTAAACAATTGTTTCTTCGAAGATACCGGCAAAGGTAGCCTTTCGGTTGGTGCTTTTCTTTTCCTTGGGGATGGCACAGACCAAGCAAATCGTGACGGTACACTTCCCTCCACAACATAAGTTCGTCGAGCGAGCGACTTTCTCAGATCTTCTCCTCTAAAATGCAAAGAGCAAACTTTCGTGTCTCCAAAGATTCGCCAGTTCTTTCCTTCCTCTCGTCGGATCGCGTGAATCCACTTCTTCCTCAGTAACGGTTGATTTGGAGATTCAAAAAGGGATACTCTTCTCCAGCTGGCGATTTTACACCTCAGCTGGTTACATTGAGGAACACAGCAATAAGTAGGCATCGCGAAAATGACAAAACACGCTCGATGTTTGCAAGTTTCTTGCGACGTGTAGTCAAAACAAAACGCATCGGCTCTCTACCAGCGAGAGAAGCTCCCGAGATATCCTCCTCAGTTAGCACACGTTCAGCCATTCGCGACAACCAAAACAACAGGGGAAAAGCCGTGGCCTAACTACCCTCGACTTCGCGCAACTCGATCCGGTCCGCCCGAGTGGTCCGCCATATTTGCATTCGGTGTATTACATGCAAATGGTTAGACTCTCTAGTCTTCTCGGATAAGGACGATAAGCCGGAGGTCTCGTCTCACAACCCTTCAATGTTCATAATCCTGTGGGACGTAAAAAAGAACCCACACACTTGTCGCAAAGAGTATGGCATATAGTTCCCGGTGTTGTGGTCTGTCTTCTGTGGTGTGTCATGGTTGGGGGGGAGGGGGGGGGGGGGGGGTAAATGCTCGGAGATATTAGCTACACCAAGCTACTCTAAAAATCCGATGGTAAAAAAGATATATGAAATGATATAATGATATGAACCTTTCAAAAACGAGAATTAAGATCTCTCTGTCAAATTATTATATTAACTTGTGAGCATCGTTACAAGCTTTTTTCATGCAAATTATAAAGAAAATCTTATGACCAGATTTTCTGCAAATAAACAAAACCGATTTTTAAAGCCTGTTTAACTTATTCATGTTGCCATGGCAACAGCCTATAGGTCAGCTTAACTATCAAAAAGCCGAAGTTGTACCATTTTTGGCGACCAAATGAGAAAAGAGAAAAAGGTAAATGAAACATAGGAATCAAAAACTGTGTTCAGCCTCCTTAAACTATCAACAACTGTTTTTATCCGCGGATAGAGAACATTTGGACTGTTTTCGCATTGAAAACAAAGATTTCGAATTTCGGTAAGACTTTGAGTGGCTCTGACGCGCGTAAAGA
>OX421457.1:19396316-19398816 GCA_949126865.1 Montipora capitata | reverse complement strand
CTAAACTTTGTACTTGATTGATAAGAAATCACATTTGTTATAAGCCATTTGAATTTTACCCTGCCTTACGTATGATTGTGACATGATTTTCGCCTAGAAAGTCTATCCATACGAAATGTTTTTGATAATTGGAATATATCACTTCCCGATTGAAAATGTTGGCCCTTTTTTCAACTAGATGACAAAAATTGAATTCAGTGCACTAAAAAATTGTTCTAAAAGAAAAGCGAGCGATAGCTTTTATTTGCAATGTTTCTGAAGTATTAATTCTCCTCAAAAGGAGTGGCAATGCCTCTTTTAGTATTTTTAGTCTCGTTCAAAGTGTAGATAACGGGCAAAGTAATTCGTAAGTGGATTAAACCGAACGGTTATGGGCGATATATAGTGAATGAAAGATTCACTATTGTTGGCTCGCGTTGTTAACAAAACCTCAAATTGGGAAATTCACGTTGTTGCTTTGCAGGCTACGTCAAAGAAATGTACTTCTGCAGCACGGTTATTTGTCATTGTTTAACCAATCAGATCATTGTTTTGTGGCGTTGCCGTTGACGTCATCGTTACTATGACCTTTTATTCAGCCCAAAATGGCCTTACAGTCAAAACGCACATTCGGCGAAAAATAGGGTGCTAAGTCAGTAAATTTCCCGGAACGTTTAGTTCTTATTAATCTGGAATAGGGTAAATGGTTTAAATTTTGGTCTCGGTATGTCTTCTGTAGGAAGGAGATGTGTCACCCAGGATGGAGCCTGTTACAACATTGCAGTATCTGCTGGGACCAAGGCCAAATCTGATCATGGCAAGGAATCGTCATCTCTAAATTCATTGAGTGTACTTGAAGTTGTGTTTATGGTTAATTGAAAACAGTGATGAAAATATGGCTGCTCAAACCGAGATTTCAGTTTCAAGCCAAAAGAATTGTAATAATAGACTTCTCTCTATTACACTCGATAAAATGATCTTCCAAAAATTCTCATAAACTATTTGCAGGCGATGTAGCCTCCCCTCCCCCCCCCTCCTGCAAATGAAGCAATCCGGTATGTATATCACGCATGGATATAATGATGTTTGTTTTCCGATCTGAGATGCTACACAATCGGTTTTAATCCGGGAAGACAAAACAATTTCTCCTTTTTGACAAAAGCAGTCCATTATCAGTGCACCTAACCCAAACACATTTTTTCTATAAATTCCCCCTTGCCCCTTTTCGAATCACATTACACATTCGTTTTTTCTTCTTCACCAAATGATGACTTTTTCATAAGCTTCAAAACTTAACTAGTTGTTTTATGACCGATTCAGAAGGGGCATAGGTTTATTCTCGATTTGACGTCACAAACTACTTTGTACCATTTTTCCAAAGACTTAATGCAATGGAAATCAGTTCGTGACGTCAAATCAGGCGTAGACCAGTGTCTCTTCTGACTTGGTCTAGAAATAAATGGTTCTTATTATCTTGTTTAAGTTTTGACGCTTGTGAAAAGTCAACATTTCGTAAAAAGAGAAATAAAAGGTTCAATGCGCTTCGATCAGTTAGAAGGATGCCTTTAAAGGAGAAAAATATTTTGGGATCACATGGACTTTACCCGGCTGCGCGAAGATTCCTGCGCAGGTATTCTACTTGATCGTCACCCAAAAATTGAGTGAGGAGCCAAAAGAGTAGATCAGTGGCGGCCATTATGGCGAAGCGCTATCGGTGGCCTTGAGTTTCTCTTCCGGCCTGTTGAAGCAAAAAGTGACGTAAAACAGTCTCAAAATTAGGCTCCTTTTCTCATTTGTATTTGTGCAATTCTAGAGTAGTTCAATCTAAGGATGTCTTGTGAGATTAAATCGTGAGTTCTTGTCTTAACAGCAGGGCAGAAACACCCCACCCACTCCTAAGCTGCTTATATGTGGAAGTGACGCCGGGGCGCATGTCTTAGCTGGAATTGCATCTTCAAAGGAAGGGACAAGCGTTCGAGTTCTTTGCTTGAGTAACGATGTAGCGCAACAGTGGAATTCTGCGATACGTTCGAGGAACATCGAGGTTACTTTCCCATCGACTGAAACACCTTCTCGCATCTCGTCTAAGCCTTCACTAATCACAAAAAGTGAAAGAGTTGCTTTGCAAGATATTGACATAGTGGTGTTTATGCTTCCATCGAGTGACCATGCGATTTATTTCCGAGCTCTGAAGAATTACGTTAAGCCTGGGACTGTTATAGTTGGTCTACCAGGCAACCCACGATTTATGTCTCTGGGTCGCGAATTGTTGTGTGCCACAGGACGGAAGTGCACTTTCATCAGTTTTGAATCCTTGCCTTGGGACTGCCAAATCACTGAGTTTGGAACGAAATGTGAAGTCCTCAGCACCAGGGAATCACTGTCGGGTGAAATAGAGGTAACAATATTTGTTTAAAGTATATAAGAGTTATGTCGTGGACTCGTAGCCACCAGCTAAAGTGAGGTTTTTCAGTGATATCAGAAACCCATAAGGGTTGAAACGTGTAACGGCCCCTTGTGT
>OX421457.1:19376316-19378816 GCA_949126865.1 Montipora capitata | reverse complement strand
TGCGATGTAAAATGCCTCTTTTATTTTTCTCTTTGTCCATGAGTGAGCCGAAGTCAAAATGTCCCATGTGAATTTGTGTTCGGGGTGTTTCTTTAGGTGTTTGGCCGGTTCCGATTGTTTGTTTATATCGGAATGTTCGTTAACACGTACTTCCAGATTGCGTGCCGTTTCACCAATGTAAGCTTCATTACAAGTAGAAGAAAATCCGGATCACTTCCTGGACACCGCCTTTACCCATCAAGAGGGAAATTTTATTACTAAAGTCCATCATTACTATGTATTTTTCCCGGGAATTGGGTTGAAAATGAGTTAACGAATTTGCATACGTGCGTTGAAATGTGATACACGAGGAGAAAGGAATTTTATTTCTCTGACAAATGATTTTGTCATTGTAGTGCAAGATGAAATTTATTTGGGAAGCCAACAATATTCTTTTAACTTCCTGGTTAATCCAATTTTATTGCTGCGACTTGCTAGTGCGAAGATTGTGTACATGAAACCACAGGCGGCCCAGAGTCGGAAGGTAAACAATTATAAGGATTTGTATGGGAATCTCGATAACAGACTGAAAAAGATATTTACCCGCAAAAGTTCTCAATAAAAAAGCCGTACTTTATTGTCATGGTGAATTTCTTGCTTTTTGTGTGTTTTTTTGCCTGATTGAATGCGATTTAAGCGACTTCTCAAATTCCCGAGTCGTCACTCTTCCCTAAATAAAGGAAAGGCTGGCAACTCATTTCTAACTTACCGCATATCTCGCCGAAAAAATTCACACTTCTCCGGCATTAGTCACGCTCAAACTCCGGCGATGGCTACACAGATAAATTTACTTTCCCTTGACCAAGTTTCAAGGTCCAGCGAGTATCCATTGCTGAGAAACAGCGAAAAATATTCAAATTTTCAAACTCCTTCGAGGCTCGCTAACAATCAATTTTGACACGGCTGGTCAACGGTTCACTGAGCCTCCATACGGTGAGCGCAAACCTACGCAAGTGTACCCATAGTTAGGCAGAGCAAAACAAATCCCAGACTCGTCCCCAAATACCCGCCTGGGGTCATGTTCGAGTTTCTAAATCGGCGAACGATATTAAAAGTTCCACACTGAAACCTTAAACACAGCTCCCATCGCTTTGGTTGCCCCACCGCATGTTATAAATCCGGATTTTCATCGAACTCCGTAAGTACTGAAGCTGTTTGGAGCCTCGCGCGTGCAAAAATCCCCTCGTCCGATGACACTCGACACCACGGCTGTTTTTTTGTTGTTGTTGGAAAAAGTATAGTTTTGTTAAGTGAATTGCTTTGAGCGAAAGAAATCACCGCGCCGTAATTTCTACTGTCCAAAAAACAGACAAGCGAGATTGTAACTCGGATACCTTTCAGGTATTCCGAGTAATAATCGTTGGTTTTCGATCGATATCGCTTGATGCACCGGTGTGAGAAATAACTTTGAACATTTCAACGCAACTGGAAGCGCAAAAACAAAGCACAGATGATTTCAACGATGGCATTTTCCCTGGACTCTCAACAGAAAAATGTGTCCAAAAGGCTGAAAAGGTGCAGCGACCTTTTCATATGAATTTCTTCTGCAGTCATGATAATGTGAGTTGTTGACGGATGAAAAACAGGATCAGTAAATACCTTCGACTGCGTTTCAAACTCCATCCAAACAGCTTCAGTACTTACGGAGTTCGATGAAAATCCGGATTTATAACATGCGGTGGGGCAACCAAAGCGATGGGAGCTGTGTTTAAGGTTTCAGTGTGGAACTTTTAATATCGTTCGCCGATTTAGAAACTCGAACATGACCCCAGGCGGGTATTTGGGGACGAGTCTGGGATTTGTTTTGCTCTGCCTAACTATTGGTACACTTGCGTAGGTCTGCGCTCACCGTATGGAGGCTCAGTGAACCGTTGACCAGCCGTGTCAAAATTGATTGTTAGCGAGCCTCGAAGGAGTTTGAAAATTTGAATATTTTTCGCTGTTTCTCAGCAATGGATACTCGCTGGACCTTGAAACTTGGTCAAGGGAAAGTAAATTTATCTGTGTAGCCATCGCCGGAGTTTGAGCGTGACTGATGCCGGAGAAGTGTGAATTTTTTCGGCGAGATCTGCGGTAAGTTAGAAATAGGGAAGAGGGACGACTCGGGAATTTGAGAAGTCGCTTAAATCGCATTCAATCAGGCAAAAAACCACACAAAAAGCAAGAAATTCACCATGACAATAAAGTACGGCTTTTTTATTGAGAACTTTTGCGGGTAAATATCTTTTTCAGTCTGTTATCGAGATTCCCATACAAATCCTTATAATTGTTTACCTTCCGACTCTGGGCCGCCTGTGATGAAACTCGCGCTTCTTGCGAATTTTGAGTGTCATGAAGTTACATAATTTGCGCGACAATATATCCCTTTTTTTGATACTCTGACCCAAATACATTCAGATAGTAACAAACTTCATATTTACTTAACCATTTCTTCGCTTTTGTGCTTGTCAGCATTGTGATT
>OX421457.1:19363816-19368816 GCA_949126865.1 Montipora capitata | reverse complement strand
ACTACAGATACTCTGCCTACACAACTGATAAAACAAATCTTACTCTACATTTTACTCTAATTACACAAGCAGCACTTACTCCTTTACAAAAAGAAAACTGGATTGTTATTCAAAAAAAAAAGGTTCCATTTTGCCTGAAAATATTTTAAGTTTGCGATGCATTGAGGGGCTATAAGCTTTTCAATTTCATATTTTCTCTTGACTACATCTTCGAAAGGCAAAAAGAGAGGGGTTTGTTTATTTTTACTGCACCCCATTCTTTTTTCCACTGAGCCTCACGCTCCTTGCTTGAATGCGTTTCTTGTAAAAATATCAAATCGGCTTTTTGCTTTCTGCACCAGGAAAATATTGCTCTTCTTTTTTTAAAATTACTTAGGCCTCTCAAATTAAAGGATAATAATCTAATTGTATCAGGCTTCGAGTTTTGTTTACTCAGCATTTTAACTATATAGAAAAGGTTGTTTCATTGCAAGGAGTAACTGCTCCCTGTTTAAATTCGAATATGTTAGAAACAATTTTTCCAATATGCATGGTATCAGTTTAAAAGTAGAGATTATTGCATCCAAGATTAAAGTGTTCCGCGAAGTGTAAGCAAGAACAAAAACCAATACACGCACAATGACAAAAACACACATACAT
Source organism: Montipora capitata (assembly GCA_949126865.1). NCBI lineage: Eukaryota > Metazoa > Cnidaria > Anthozoa > Scleractinia > Acroporidae > Montipora > Montipora capitata. The sequence continues at coordinate 19,368,177 of OX421457.1, read as the reverse complement.
ATAAACGAAAGCGCACTTACCATCCTGTGGTTGTAATGCACTTCCGTCGGGATCTCCACATAAAGGCTTTTTTACACTCGAATTGAATTAGCTTACTTGTACTCAATTTTATACTGAAAAGCGAAAAATATTATATAGTCAAAAGGGTATTCTAGCTCGTATAGCTCGACATACACTGCAATAGTACTGGTAATATTCTTAAAAGAACTACACGAGACGTTAATAAATCTGAGCTCGAATTAATAACTAGCATAACGAGCGAAAAACACTATTCAATACCAGAAAGTTTAAAAGCGAGATAAACTAGATCAATGTTCTTACAAAGATGAGAACAATCGAAGATATTTACGCTAGATATTTACAAACGTCAAAAACGTAGACTTGTTCGTAGTTCCTTCATTAGTAAATCGATTTCACAAGAAAGTAAGTTGAACGCATTTACTCCGGAAGCTTGAAAGATTTTAATTTTGAGCAATTTCGATCCTTAAACAAAATTTGTGCCGGTACCGACCAAGGTATGAATGCAAATTCAACATCACTTCTTTCTTTAATCCCCTTGAGATAGTCTTTTCGAAGCTTTGCTCGGTCTTTACGAACGTTCTTTGAGACATCATCAGTAATAAAAATCCCAGATAACGATGTTATTTCTCTCCGATCTATTCTCTAGATCCTTCATCTTCTTGTAAGCTGACGCTAATTCTTCACGGCTCGCTTTGAGAGACAGCTCATTACCCATATCTATCATTTGCACGTCCAGTGAGCGGTAGCTGTCTTTTAGAGCGTCAACGTCGGCGGCGGTTTTTTCTGTGAACTCTCTAAACTATATAATTTCTCAAGGATACTATTCAACTTTGCTTCTTGTAAATCTCTTGACCTCAGTAAGTCGTCCATTTTGGCAAGGACGGCATCCAGCTTGTTTGAGGCTGAGTCGGTATTAGACATTTGCAACGTTTTAGATCTGGTTCTCACACTCATATAGAATGCTTATCGAGCTTAGAAGATCTTCATTCGTCGAGAAAATGGAATTGACCAACTTCGAAGTGGAGAGCTCGAACTCGTGCGTCCTACCTGCGTCGCGTCATCACGTGACTCCCTTTATTGTCAAACTTTATCACACTTAAAAATAACAAAAACAAAAACCCGGTATCTTGCCATCATTTGACACAGATGCTTCACTGTTTCGCGAGTAAACATGCCGCGGTAACTTGATCACGGCGCCCGCTGAATTCGATGTCACTTACGATTTTGCGATTTATTTGTGCAGACAAAATTGAACGTAGCAAAATTCTCCCACAATGTTTGTCGCTAATCGTAACTTTTTATATTCGTGGTTCAAAATTAATGTTGTTTTCATATCGTAAATTTTATTGCTGATGGCAAAATATTTTATTCTCTATCGAGCGAACTGGAAACTTCCTTCTGCTCTTCCTAAAAACTGTGTATCAATATTCATTTACTTTGGCATCAATATTTGTTTTGCATAAAGCAAGCTAACAAAATCTGCACCTTGCTTAGTTCGCATTTGTTAGCGTTAAAATAGAATTTTCGGTCCAATGCTTCTGTAAAACGAAGGGGTGTATTTTTTAGGTCGCCCATCCAGATACTAACCCCGCCAGACAGGGAAAACTTCAGTGTCTTTTGTATTACAAAGCTGTCAGATGCTCAGAGTGCACGCTTAAACTTGTGGTGAAAAGAAGTTGTGAGGGAACTTGAAAATGATGAACATGTCAGCCCAGAAGCCAATGTTTCTCGATTCCCTTATATTTTCTTCAATCTTTCTGGGTTCAGTACTTTGCTAGTAACCACATGTCTTCTCAGGGGGCTATTTACCCAAGATTTCTACCATGGCACTACAACGATATAGTAAGATAGATAGTTATTAAAATACATTGCAGCTCATAGAGCTGAATTGCGTATTCTACATTCTATAATAAAAATTCACAAAAATTGGAATATCTAAAATCTAATAATAGTAATAATGATAAAATCTAGTAATACTAAAAATTATGATGATATTATCTAAAACCTATTCGCCAGAGAGCATGAGGCCATAATGAAACTGTTTCTTGCTCTGTTGGTCTTACACCTCGGCTCGTTGAAAGTGCGCTTATGCCTTAACTTATATTTACACTCATGTAGGGGCAGCAAAAGCTTCTTAAGTTTCGAGCCGCTGTCATTACAAATACTCTCATTGTGCATTGTGATGCTTCGCTACGGTTGGAAGATTCACTATATTCACTATACAATACCAAAACAATATCGTACACTGTTAGAGCTACTTATTACGCAAAGACAACTTGAATCTCCTGGAAAACAACTCGCAGCTCAGTTGACCATATGGAATAAATCGCTGCGTTACTTCACTACCACAAGTAAGCAATGCGTGTCTGTTTTTTGTAAAGATGACATGAATTTCTTCTTTCTGGCAAATCATTAATTAATAGACCGGTAGCCAGGTTTTGAACCTCAGAAAGGGATCTGTTTCGTCGTATGAACGTGTGAGCCGAAGGGCCTCTGCTGGTATGACTTCTGGTTGACCCCTCAAATGGTGTTAACAGGGGCGGATCTAGGATAAATAATGACCGGTTTCCAAAACAACGAAAACGTTTCTAGGGGGGTCCCGGGGAATGCTCCCGCCGGAATTTTTTTTATCTTAACTCTCCAAAGTCCTGTTTCCTGTGTTTCTGACCGATTTCCGTAAAACGGTGGAAACCGGTATGGATCCGTCCCTGGTTAATGACCCCCGACTTGAAAAAAATTGCCTGGAACGCTGCACGGACCACAGGCAACCCAGTGTACGCTCACGGAGCGTCTAGTTTTTACACTTTCTATACGTGCGTCGAATGTGATACTCGAGACATGATTTCTTATTCTACAAGTAGTTCTAGTTATTCAAACGCATTCCTAGCCTCGGGAATTACTATTTCTTTACCATTTTACAACAACACTCTCTTTCCGCATTGCGCATACATACCTATCCCGGATAAACACGTCACTCAGGCGAACTTCCGTATCCGGTTTATGCCATCCTAACATACACCCCCTCCGAGAAAAAGGGTCGTCCCCGACACTTATGAAAAGTAACAATGAGGTGATCCCTCCGAGGGAGAAGTTTCCCACCGTTTCCTTTTATTCTCGCTTTTGAAAATCCACATTGTTCTCCTCTGTTCACATGGGTACAACACTAGTACCAATAAGCCGCATCCGCTTGCGTCGCCGGTAAACATTTCCTGTGCATGATAGTAATGCAGTCCATGCCACTTTTGGGCGATTACACGAGAATCGAAGTGCCTTGTTTCTTTTTGAAAACCGAACTAGGGTATCAGCAAAAGTGCGTCGACAATACATGGCCTGACACTGGTGTCGGGCAAACGTTCATTGGCTGGAGTCCTGGATATGCAGTGTTAGTTTGATAACCTAAGGTAGAGGGGTACAATCCATGAGAACCAAAGATCATCGGATGCTGAACTGGGGCAACTACAGGTACAGCAAACTGAAGCGGGGGCTGCTGTGGAGTTGAGACACTTATGGTCCAGGCTGAAACAGGATACTGCATTGGTTGGTCTCCTGGCATGGGTGCAAGGTCATAGGAAACTGCATGAACAACAGATCGACTTTCGTAAATGGGATTACCCACAGTGTCATAAGTCGAGATAGTCGGAGGGCGCCTCTATTGTTGCGGTCTGGGCTCATGTTCAACAACATCCCCCTGACCAACAAAATCCTGGGTTGAAACGTCTGGACCATTGTGGGGCAGAGGGTCCTGTCTCTCACTGCTGGATGCGGGACTTACTTCTTCCACAACACTCTTCTCATTGCATGGTTTCCTTTGATGAACAGCACCTAGTCCCAGCGGCCTGTTAGGTTCAGCGGGACACTCGTCTTCACTGCTTTCATCCCAAGAAACCTTTTCCACCGGTGCAGATACCGTGGGCTTGGTCCTTGTTTTATGACGTGTTCTTCGCTGAGTCTGCCTACTTTGTGAGGTGACTCCGCTTGGGATGTCCACAGGGAGATGGTTCCATGGTCTTAACAGGTTCCTGTGAAGCGTTCTTGTTCCACCGGGCTCAACTTCAGGCTTGACCTCATATAGTGGGCTGTTGACACCTTTACGACTGACAACTACGTGAATCCTTACTTCCTAGTGGGAACTCAGTTTACCAGGACCGCCCCGTTCATTCAGATTGCGTACCAGTACTCTATCACCAGGTTTCAATACTGAACTCATGACTTGGTGATCTTAATGCTTTTTGGCTCTGGTGCTCCCTTCGCTAGCCCTTTGGCCTGCGAGTTCGAAAGCGCCACTTTGCTACATACTGGGAATGACACTGTTGTTGGTTTTTCCCTTGAATTCCGAAGAG
>OX421457.1:19353816-19356316 GCA_949126865.1 Montipora capitata | reverse complement strand
TTATTTATAAATCAATATAATTTAAAATGTAGACATGTCATAGGTTTATGCCATTTTGAACTTCTAAATGACTATTGAAATCCCTAAGGGCGATATTGCTTCATTAAAGTTTGTATGTGTCATAAGTTGAGCGCTATGATATGTTTGTTACATGATGTGGTTTGGAGTATTTTATTGTATTCCGTTATCTTCGGCCATAGACAGGCTAGGTAACAGAAGAATACAATGTTCCCTACCGAGTAAATTCGCCCATCCATAGAAGAGGCCCTCCCAGGAGGGAAGAGGGGTTTGCCTCCTTGATCCTTTAAATATTTGCTTGTGTTCCCTTGTTCCCAGCTTTTTGACCCCTAAAATTGTTTTTGTTCCCTTGTTCCCTAAAATATTTCGACATTGTTCCCCTGTCCCCCAGTTCAAATTAGCCATGCTCTCTTGTTCCCCAAAACCCCTGGGAGGGCCTCAGAGAACCCCAATATAAAAAGTAAATGAGGCCAAAAGGATTTTTTTGAAAAGTGAAGGAAGCAGACAAACAGATAGACAGATAGAGGTCGAATTACCACTGTGAACGATTTGGAAAGCTGACGTTTCGAGCGTTTGCCCTTTGTCAGAGCAAAATCAAATCATTTTGCTCTGACAAATGGCTAACACTCAAAATGTCAGCTTTCCAAATCATTCGACCTCTATCAACCAAATTTTCCTGTTTCACTCTCCCACTGACGCAGCACCACAGTTTCTTTAGAAACTAGAAATTTGTTTACTGAGACAAACAGATAACTTGTTTTCTCATATAACTACTGCTGTGCCGTTATGGAACAGAATACGTTCCCCCTATCCTGGGGAAAACCGCCTGTGGGTACGGCTTAGGTGATTCATGACCATCCTTTGGTCAATCCAGGTCCAAGAGATCGGGTCATGCCTTCACAGCCTACCTGACCGGCCAGTTGTGGCAAGTTGACCATGTTAAAGCACTAGCCTCCAGTCAACCTGTTAATGAGAGGTCCCTACATGACTTGAGACCCAACTTGGACAGACCTCTGACAGGGAAAGGTCCTGACGATCCACCTTCAAAGAGTGTAGGTTCAAGAGGCCTCTTCATGACTCATGAACCAACTTCCTCCATATTATATACCAATAAAGCCTTTCAGGCCTGCCCTTGCTGACTTCAAAAAATTCACTCCAAAATCTTATAGTAAGCCCAGCTCAAACATAGCACATAAGTGTGGTTTTAGGTGGCCCATCAACATCACACGGTCAGGGAGGAAAGCATTCATGCTAGGGTTAGCCACATTCCAAAATTGTCCATTATGGTATCCCAGGCTGTTACGAAAAATAGCATTGCGTGACTAGCGTGACTTTCTAGACGCTACGATGTTTATTTTTAGGTTCATGCGTAAGCGTCTCTGAATCGGTGTGTTTTGTAATCTTTCTATAATTAGAGTGATTACTATTTTAGAAGGTTCTAGAAGTTTATTATGAAAGTATATAAGTAGACGAGTCCTAGCGAAGTTTTTTCTAACTAGTTTTCACAAGCGAAGCGAGTTGGCGTTAGCCGTGTTTAGTCAAGTGTGACAGAAGCAGTGTTTATTCAAGTTGGTGGAGGCCGTGTAAGCTTGTTGAATACGTGTGGTTTAGAGTTTTACTTCGTGGAAACTACGTTCACTTTGGAATAAATCTTCTTGTTGTTGTTCCGACAACCCTGCGTTCAGTTTAGTCTGCAAACTACCTTTCCTCAAAACATTCGAACTCGTAACATTGGGGGCCTGTCCGGGAGAGGAATTCATTTGTTTGCCGACTACGGAAACCAGGAGAGGACAATTCAAGAAGGAGTTACAGCTAAAGTAAGGAGAACTGTACAAGAGAGTATATTGTGTTTCGGCTATCGTCGAAAATTTAGAGCATCCAAACCAGAAGTTGACGAAAGTCCGGAACAGTTTATTGTGCGACTGGACAGATACCTGTTACGGTGGCTAGAGCTTTCGAATACTGCGCAAACCTTTGATGGTCTTAAGGACTTGATCGTGAAAGAACAATTTATTGACTCTTGCCCTAAGGATTTGGCAATTCACCTGCGAGAAAGGGCACCTGAGACCCTAGCAAAGATTGCGAAGATCGCTGACCAGTACTTGGAGGCTCATGGTAAACATTTGTTCAGCTCAGCGAGCAGAAAGCCAACAGTGCAGCCTGAGAGGGACGAAGCCAAGAACATGCAGATTAATCCACCAGCTCTGCATTGCTTTAAGTGCAACACCCGAGGTCATAAAGCCGTCAACTGCCCAACCCTAACAAAGAAGTGTTTTCTGTGTGACAAGCAGGGACATGAAGCTAGAAACTGTCGATCTGGTGGACGCAGATTAGGAGGACAAAGTAAGGATGGTAACCCTGTGCAGCGTGGTCAAGTGAGTGCCAGTTGTCTAGTTCAGCCACCTGAGGTTAAACCTACTGATGAAGAAGTTAAGGCCTGTATTAAAGATGATAAGCTGCTGTCAGTCTGTGGTAAGAAGAT
>OX421457.1:19326316-19343816 GCA_949126865.1 Montipora capitata | reverse complement strand
TGACCGTTCACTCGTTGCATATAAATTCCCCTGTGAGGTACTCAGCCTTGATGATAACAATGCTTTTAAAGTGAAACTACTACACTAACCAGTCCCAACCGACCACCTGCGTTATGTCTTTTTAAGATTATGCAGAATCTAGTATGAAGATACATGTAGATATGCAGTTATTTAGTGAATATGGGTAAATTAGCGAATGATAGATATTGATTAGCCCATTGACACCCGGGGGTTGCCCATTGACGAGTAAACCAGTCTGACGTTTGACAGCTAGAGAAAGTCTGGCCGGTTTAGGTCGGTTTGGGTGTCAAAGGGCTAAATTAGGCAATGTTGACTGATATACATGTAACACTAATACACTTGTCACAAATAAAATGTATATGAGGATGCCAGGAAAGGTGATGGTCAATTCACATAGTGAAACTTGTTCAAGGCATTGACCAGCTATTAAAGTAAGTTGAATTTACTTTCTGATGAGGCTGGAATTTATTTATTTACAGTCTATTTATTTAAAGATTCACCCTAAGGTGGGTTTAAATAATTAATACCTACAAGGTAGAAGTCCCCTACAAGGTATTTACACCCCAAAACCCAACCCCTCAAAACTAGAACACCCAACCCAGCCCAAGATGAAAAAATATATATGGGAAAAAGGTACTAAAATATCAACAAGAGCAAACAGAGAAACTATTAACTTTGCAACACTTAAAAGTGTGGTAATGATAACCTGACAAAATAGAAAGACTTAAGCTTAGCTTTAAAAAAAGACAAAGTAGTTTCTGCTTTGATATCACCAGGAATAGCATTCCAAATATTGGAAAGTCTGATAAAAAACGAATCCCTAAAAAGTGAAGTTCTAAAATAAGCTGTTGTTAGATAAAGTCCAGAGGAACCATGGCATGATTTACTGTTACAGTACTTAACATAATTTTCTAAGTTTAACTGAATAATCCCTGATTCACATTTATAAAAGAAAAGAAGGTCTAGATGCTCAAGCCAGTAATTAAGCGGTAATAAATTTAGATGGAAAAAGCGGATTTGATAATTCATAAAGAGATAAAATATTGAGCTTTATTTAAATTTCAAGTTGACTTGTTAGCACAAAGCAAGTGATAAATATTTGGTAGTTCAGAGTTAAATTAAATTAATGTGAAATATAAGTTTATCTGTATAAATTATAGTGTTTTGGCATGCATGCGTTTCCCTCCACATAATGTATACGGGGTTTCAACAAATTGCTATTTACAGGGTGTCAAGTGGATAAAAGGGTAACAAAAAATAAGAAGAAGAAAATCGGGTTTTTTTAGCCTAAAAGTAGGAACAAAATAGCAGTATTTAAATGGAAATGCATAATTATAGTCATCATTGCGAGATTCAAAATAATTGTTTGGTCAACATGAAGCACAAGCTTACAACATTTTTCTCCAGCCATGAGCACAAAAAGAGGAAATTTTCCCCGAAAAACAATCGAAGTTTAAAGACACAGAAAAATAGGAAATAGCAATAGCTCGCATGCACCTTCATCAACTATCTACTGTGCAGCTTCCTACAGATCCCCTATTATCTAACCCCTGATTTCAATCCATGGCGTTATAGTAAAACCTCCACACAAGTTGCTAGTTGAAACTAGTAATTAAAATTTAGGAACTGGTGAAGAAGAGGACGTTAACAACGCTGGCATTTCTTGTAAGCTAGGTTTTTTCTGTTGACAAGAAGGAAAGTAAAACACATTAATTTTTAAAAGAACATTTTATAGGCTGTGGTTGCGTATGTTAGCTTGAGATTATACACAAAACGAAAGGAATAGCGAACTCATCTTACCTTAGCAGACTTCAACTGACACCGCGGCCTAGGCTGAACTGCCACTTCAATCTATCTATGTGCATGAAGCCACCGACTAAAATTGCAAGAAAATTTCGCTAGAGCGCAAGACTGTGAAGAAATTTTACCACTGAAATACCGCTATTCCCAAAGAAAAAAAGGTGTAAACGATGCTGTTGCTATAAGAAATCCCTGGAGCAAGCAATAGAACGAGACATCTTCGGCCGCCATTTTGTTTGTTATTTGGTTGGCGCGCGTGTCAAAAAAGCCTGGGCACAAGCAAATTATCAACCAATCAGACAAAAGTCCCCCTTGCTTTAACTAGCTAGAGTGTCAACTGGGGTATTGCCTCCTGGGATGAGCTTTAAACTTGAGCCCGTGATATGGTTACGTGATGCGCGTCACATTGGCATATACATGGAGGGGTGGACGGACGGACGTACGTACGTACGGACGATCTATGACATCATGGCTAAAAAACCAAAATTTCTCGCATTGATGGGTTACCATATTTTCTTAACTATGGTGCTCCGCGCGCGCGGAGCTCCGTTAAAATGTAAAACAAACATTTAGAAGACCGCAATAGGAAATAAAATTGAAATACGAATCGAAACATAATACAGTGACATGCATTTACAAGATCTATATGGCTGTCTGGTCTCTCAATAGACTGGTCTCTCAATAGACATGATGGACAAGAACATACAAATAGTTGTAGTAGGTGTCATACGTTAAAAATAACAATGTTTCATAGGTTTTGCATTTGAAAGCCAACACGGTGTTTTGTGTCATGGCTGTCGTTGGTTTTGTATTATTTGTTTGGTATTTTCCTACTGTAGGGTAGTATTATTTGGACTTTTCCATTGAAAGGTTGAAAAATCGTGACTATCTGACTATCCGACAGACGATAGAGAAACAAAATCATCTTGCATGCACGTGCTTTGCTATGATGTGCACATGCTTGGAGATGATGTCATTTGTGTTTCTCCGTGCTGTAATCTGTGGTGGACACAATTTGGAGTCTCAAGATCGATGCACGGGTTGTCCCAAAAAGTCTGCATTCGGTCTGCATTTGAACTGCGTTCTATCGAACGCAAAAAGCGATGGAATTGCAAAAAAGATGTACAAAGAAACGGCTACGTGAATAAACGACAAAAATGTTTTCGTAAAGGTCATTGCACCAGTTATGCTTTAGATCGAAAACAAACTTTTCTACGCTAGAGCTGCGGAGTTAAAACACAAAATGCATTGCCAGGAAAGTCTTTCACTCACATGGATCGTCCGTTTAGACGAATCGGCGTTGTTTATGCGCCACAGTGAGTAGTCCGATTTTGTTAACCACTCGTAAGATTACAGACGGAATTGGACTCCACTCATTCCTATTACCATTACTAAAAGAAGATTCCTATCAAATCTCATTTGAAATGATAATAATTATTTGTAATAAGTAATGGTAATAGGACTGAGTGGAGTGCAATTCAGGGAGTAATCAAGCAAGATTAGTGATCTGAAATTACAAGCACGATTACCCTACAGTTGTACGACACGAAGTCCTACTACCAAATAATTGTGTCAATAACAAAACGGAGAAACTATGGAATTAAAGATTTACTAGACTCTGTAGCGCGGTTTGTACAGCGGCGCGCTTTGTTTTGGAGTCTTATAAGCTGCAGTAATGGGTTTTCATAATTATTACTCCACAGTATGCAACCATAATTATATAAAATAAGGGTAAGTAAGAGAATAATGAATACTAGTCAAACATTGATTACCTAAATAACGCTTTACCTTAATCATAATATTAATACACTTGCTAATTTTATCACAAATATATGTTGTATGATCATGGCATCTGACAGGATGCGGTGATGCGGATCCGCATAATTCACTGAAATCCACATCTTCTGCATAATTCCGATATTTTCCGCAAAAACAGAAGAAATACCCGATATTAGTGATAAAGCAGCTCCTTAACATCCTCAAAACATAAAAGCCGAAGAAAATGACTGTTTTGAAACGCTTATTTTCCTGAACATTGAAGAAAACACACCATTTCGTTCGCAAGATGAAAGTTCATAAGAAAGATCGTAAGCAGTTTCCGCGCTTTTTTTCGCCAATGAGCCTGGACACTAGTTTTTGTTCCTACAATGCTTTCCATTGGACGAGAAACAGTTACACTTCAGCAAATGACGTGACTGATGAGAAACTAAGTCAATGATCGAGGGAATGGATCGTGCTCCAAAGGTATTACAATTTTGCTCCATTATCTTCAAATTGAAACAAAATTCATGATGAGAAACAAAATAATTTTTTATCGCTTTATTTGTTTTACCAAAAGTTGCGGCAAAATCCCAACTGCTAACCCTTTTATTTCAACGGTGAAAGCTGGTCGCAAATTGGTGACTCCTCATGTATTTTAATCACAAAGGGCAAAAATTCAGTCACAAATGCGATTGTATTGGTTGCAATTTCGATTACGGATTTACCGTAAGCATGTAAATACATTGGACGGGCCTAATTATTAGTTTTATAACTTGTTTAAATTTCCGCATAATCAACGCATGTTTCCGCATAATATGGCCAAAAATTTCCGCGTAATCTTTAATTTTTTTCCGCATCCTATCAGAAGCCATGTATGATCATGCCAGGATAAGTGATCATCGATACAGATACCTAAATATTTCAGACTTGTGACTTGTTCAAGGCATTGACCTGCTAATGTTAATGGAGGAAGTAAGTTGTAATTTATTTTTTGACGCGGTTGGAAAATAAGATATTTTGTTTTCTTCAGGTTTAAAGTTAACTTATTAGCACATAACCAGTCATAGATATTTATAAGTTCTGCATTAACTTGCAGCAAAAGTTTGTCTATATTTTTATCAGAGGCTGTTAGAGAGGTATCACCAGCAAAAAGTCTCATAGTGAAAAAATTGGAAGCTTGGATAAAGTCATTGATATATATTAAAAATAGCAATGGTCCAAGGTTTGAGCCCTGAGGAACACCAGTTAAGATAGAAATGGTATCAGACATAACCCCATTCACAGACACTCTTTGTTTCCTCTTGTTCAAATAAGATTTAAACCGAATAATATCAGAATTTGAAATACCATAAAAAGGTAGTTTAGACAATAGTATTGAATGGTTAACAGTGTCAAATGCTTTGCTTTGCTTTCCACAACATCCAACGCCATTTTAAACAAGTCACTATTAAACCTTTTAAAATCTCTAAATTCAAAAGAGTCTTGGAAAGGCATCTGATCTACCTCATACAATATAGTAAAAACTGGAACAATATAGTAAAAACAATAATTAAAGGAGATAAGATGTTAGCTAAGTAAGCAGATAAATATGCGAAGGTGTTAACGCATGATGAAATAGGTCTTAAGGGTACATCGGCCTTGTGAATCTTTGGTAAACCGTAGATTCTAGGCGGCTGTTTGTGTCCAGGTCTGATTTTGTTGTAAATGGCCTCTGATAGATATCCGCTTCGCTTCAAGGTTAGTAGCTTTTCGGACAATTTTTGGGTCAGACGGTCTGTCGGGTCTTTGTTGAGCAGCTGGTATGGTCCGTTCTCGATGAGGGGAGATATCTCAGTGTGATAGGTGTCGGTATCCATGACTACGTTAGCGCACCCTTTGTCCGCTGGGAGCACCTTGTTGGACTCTTCCTCTTTTAAGCCTTTAAGGGCGTCTTCGATTCCTTCATGATGTTGGGCTCTGGTGGTTCTGCCTGTTGAAGGATATTGTTAACAGCTCTCCTGACAGTGTCTGCTTGTTCAGCGTCGAGTTGTCTGGTGGCTGATTTGACCTTGGCGATAATCTTCGTGGCAGGGATGTACGCAGGAGTTACGGCCAAGTTCAGTCCTTTCTTCAGCAGGGCTATCTTGGCATCGTCGAAGGACCTAGAAGATAAATTAATGACCCAGTTAGTTTTGTCAACATACGGCATATCAAGTGGTGACGTAGCCACGTGTTTCTCGCGCAGACGTTGGGAGTTGGGAGAATTCTCGAAAGTTATGCAAACCCTCAGCTGCGTCTTGGGTTTGCATGACTGTCTCGAATTCTCCAACCTCCCCCTCGTGTTTAGATGAGATGGGGCTATGGAAACACGGAAAATAAATCCTCTATTGCTTAACTAGACGCTCTATGAGCGTACACTGGGTTGCCTGTGGTGCGTGTTACTCAACAACAGAAGGGACTGAGTTGGGTGGTATTGAACTGCAGCGTTCCAGGCAATTTTTTCAAGTCGGGGGTCATTAAGACCATTTAAGGGGTCACCCAGAAGTCGTGCCAGCAGAGGCCCTTTGGCTCACACCTTCATACGACGAAACAGATCTTTTTCTGAGGTTAATAACCTGGCTACCAGCCTATAAATCATTTGTCAGAAAGAAAAAATTCCTGTTATCTTTAGAAAAAAATAGGCACGGATTGCTTACGTGTGGTAGTGCAGTAACACAGCGCTTTATTCCATATTGTCAACTGTCTTCCAGGAGATTCAAGTTGTCTTTGTGCAATATGTAGCTCTAATAGTACACGATATTGTTTTGGTATTGTATATCATTGTAGTGCCATGGTAGAAGTCTTAGGTAAATAGCCCCCTGAGAAGACATGTGGTTACTAGCAAAGTACTAAACCCAGAAAGATTGAAGAAAATAAAAGGGAATCGAAAAACATTGGCTTCTAAGCTGACATGCTCATCATTTTCAAGTTCCCTCACAACTTCATTACAAGTTTAAGCGTGCACTCCGAGCGTCCGACAGCTTTTTAATACAAAAGTTCACTGAAGTTTTTTTTCCCCCCGTCTGGGGGGGTTAGTATCTGGATGGGTGATCTAAAAAATATACCACTTTGTACCAGAAGCATAGGACCGGAAATTCTATTTTAACGCTTAAAAATGCGAACTAATTAAGGTATAGATTTTGTTAGCTTGCTTTATGCAAAAAAAAATATTGATGCAAAAGTAAATAAATATTGATACACAGTTTTAATGAAAAGCAGAAGGAAGTTTTCAGGACGGTCGATCGAGAATAAAATATTTTGCCATAAGTAACAAAATTTACGACATGAAAACAACATTAATTTTGAACCACGAATATAAAAGGTTACCATCAGCGAAAAACATTTTGGGAGATTTTTGCTAAGTTGAATTTTGTTGTTGTACTTTTGGCTGCACAAGTACTGTAAATCACAAAATCGAAAGTGACATTGAACTCAGCGGGCACCGTGATCAAGTTACTGTGGCGTTTTAACTCGCGAAACAGTGAAGCATCTGTGTCAAATGATGCCTTTTTCAAATGACCGAGTTTGTGTTTTTGTTAGTTTTCTTTTTCTTTCAAGTTTGACAAGAAATGTGCAAATTCAACTCAAGGATCACAATCGCCCAACTCTTGAGGTTGACCATTGTTGCAAAGTCAACACTTTACTCTCCAAGACGTTGTTATTTATCACCAGGTAATTCCATCATTTTTGAAATAGCAGTTACTTTATTATTCATCAGCGTCACAATTTTTTTGAAACTCAAGCACGCTTCCAACAGACCTGTTTATTTTCGTGAACCCTTCCTATCTCAATTGCGTGCGTGCAAACAAGACACACAATCCGTGTCACAAAGCATATGCAATTAAATAATTTTCTGACAGTTAACATCAAATCCTTTTCGAAAGAACCTTGACCGTAAATAATGAAGCACAAAAGAGACAACAAGCTGTCATTCAAATAATTCTTCACTGTCACATTTCCAATAATTTTTTTTTCCCTTTGCAGAGTTGAGTACAAAATAAATGCAAATTACTAGACAACTTAGATGAGACTTCAGAAAACACTGTGATGCATTCAAGGCATTCGATTCCTTCAGTGTTTGTTAAATCCATAAAAAAATTGATTTCGGTGTTGTATATAACAAAGCTCACTTGATATCCAACGGCGAAAAATGAAATTGTTGTCGAAGACCTGTCTTTTTCATCCAATTGACGTTCCATTCTTGAGCTCCATGAGGGTATATTTTGTTTAAAGATCCACTAAATTGCCATTCCGCGTTACAGTGACTTTCGACGCCGTAATTTGCATGTTACTTAAATGTTCTTCTGTGTGCACCAGAGAAATCTACACATTACCCCAGCCCCCTCAAACCTAAAAAAATACGCACAGAAGACTCTATGCACAAACACACCACTAAGCAGGGAAGTGACAGGCAAGACTTTCCATGACACGGAAAAAAAATACTGAGAAATGAAACGCAGATTCCGACTGGGTTTATCAACGCAGTAATTAAATTATTTTCTAACAGTTCACATGAAACCCTTTTCGAAAGAACTTTGACCGTAAATAATGAAGCACAAAAGAGACAACAACCTTTCATTCAAATAATTCTTCACGGTCACATTTCCAATTTTTTTTACCTTTAGAGAGTTGAGAACAAAATAAATGTAAATTGCCAGACAACTTAGATGCGACAACTTAGTGTTGTACAATTTTTTATAATACCAAGTTTGTAAAATATTAGAAACAAAGCTCACTTGATATCCAAAGGCGAAAAATGAAATTGTTGTCAAAGACCATTACTCGTCGCTTTAAAGATTCCAGATATTTATTTTTCACCGCCTGTCTTGTTCATCCAATTGACGTTCCATTCTTGAGCTTCATGAGGGTATATTTTGTTTAAAGATCCACTAAAACGCCATTCGCGTTACAATGACTTTCGACGCCTTTGAAGGTTAACAAGAATTAGTGAAATTTCCAATTGTTTCTGGAAGACCGTGCAGAGTTGAGTACAAATAAATACATTCAGTCAAATAGACTGGCAACAAAGATCACAGATCCACTTAAGGTGTTCGATTCCTTCTCTGTCTTTTTTGAACCCATAAGTTACCAGAGAAATTTCCATTTGGTTTCAGTGTTGTACATAACACCACCTTGGCGAAATATTAGAAATACAGCTCACTTTGATTTCGGCTCGACGGGCGAAAGATTGTTGTTAAAGTCCAATACTCGTCACTTTTAAGATTCCAGATATTTATTTTTCACCGCCTGTCTTGTTTATCCAATTGACGTTCCATTCTTGAGCTTCACTTAACAATTAGCTGCGTAGCCCGCAATACGGGTTAATATCCCATGAGGCGAAGCCGAATGGGCTACTGACCCGTGGCCCTTTAGGGCGAAGGGTCTAATTGTTTTAGTATCAACCAACTAGTCGGACAGAAAAGGCAACAATAAAGTTAGCAAGTCCAAGTTGAAGAAATGTTTATTTTGGAATAAGACGAAAGAAAGCGCCACGCTTTTCTCTACTCGAGGACGATTACTAATAGTCATCTAGTAGCGTAGCCAATTAAAATGCAGGATTTGCATTAGTCCACTAGTTGGGTGATACAAAAAAGGGTTTGTTTAAAGATGCACTAAACGCCATTCGCATTACACTGACTTTTGACGCCATTGCAAGTTAATTAAATGTTCTCCAGTGTGCACTAGAGAAATCTACACGTTACCCCAACCCCATCAAACCAACAAAATACGCACAGAAGACTCTATGCACAGACACCACTTAGCAGGGGAGTGACAGGCAAGACTTTTACCAACGCGGAAAAAAAAATGAAAATGAAATATAGATTTAGCCAAGCCTAAAAGCGGAGCTCCCTAGTTATTTATTCTTAATGCCTCCAGGGTTAGTGAAAATAAAAGGTTTCGAATTGCCGCGTTTTGATGTTTCAGGTTGCTGCTTTAAATAACTAATTAACATAGTTTGACCTCAGGCTCAGATATTTTCTGTAGCTTTGCTGCTATTTCTTTTTCAATTCTTTCTTGTCGACGTTTACGTCGCTCATCTCTCTCCACATTGACATCATCTTGTTGTTTTGTATGGCCCACTTTTTGCGTGGGCACCCAATCGATGTCAAAACGATTCCAATCTTTTGCCGGTTCACCAGACACTGCACACACGATCGCTTTCAAGCTACGCTTCTGTTAGATTGGCTCGACTGATGGCAGAAATCCAGAGTCTACTTCTGGTTGAGCTCAAGGTCTTCGACAAACTCACCTTGGTTGGTGATGCGAGGGACGCGATAGTATTTTATTGCCTTTTCTGTGTCATTTTTAGACTTTTTCCCGGTCTTGTTACTGCAGACAACAATTAGACAAAGAACCATGCTGAGAATTGTCAAATTTCGAGAGAAAACTGTAAAAATATATAATTCTTGTATTGATAAATCACTAAAAGCTCTATATATACCTTCAACGATGGAACACCAACATGGCGGACAGTAACGGTTGCTAAGCAACAGTGACAGATTGGATAAAATAGTCACGTGAGTGAAAACGCTCTATAATTGATGTAGTATGGCCTTGTAGCCGCGTCGAGCGACAGAAAGCGCGCGAAAAGTGAAGCCTCGTTTATGTTTAGATGAGTTAACCTGAGTCGAGCCTGCATTCCAATCGGAAACCAGTACCCTTTCAGTGGTCAACTAAAAAAAAACAGCTTTAACTTTACATCCCGCCGATGCTTGACTTGAATAACTGCGTAGCCACCAGTGTGAACAACAGATATCATGATATGTCAAACTGGATTTAAACCAGCGAAAAATGCAGAAAGAAAACATTTTCCAAACTGTTTTCTACCTGAACACGAAAAGCGTTGACTGTGTAAGAACTATAGTTGATGTAGTATGGCCGTGTATCCGCGTTGAGGCACAGAAAGCGCGCAAAGACCTTAGAAAAGCAATGGCCAGAACCAGGTTACTGACCAGCGGTTTTCTTTAAAACAATGGTTGGCTGGGGGTGCTCAGACCTTAGACAGCAATGACCAGAACCAGGTTCTGACCAGTGGTTTTCGTTAAAACAATGGTTTGCTGGGGCTGCTCAGTCTCGCAGGCTCGGAAAACCTGGTTGTGGTCATTGTTATTTAGGGTTTTTTGTTTATGTTAAGGTGAGTTAACCTGAAATGAGCCTGCAATCCAATCGAAAACTAGTATCTGGTCAGCGGTCAACTTCCAAACAAACAGCTGACCTCGGTGAGCTTTAAGCTTGAGCCCGCGATATGGTCACGTGGTACTGGTCAGCGGATACCTTGTTTTGACAGGTGTCAATTGATCAAAACATGGATGTCCAATATCAAAGATGTATGCTGTAAACTGGTATGATACTGGTCACATTGGCATACATGGAGGGGTGGACGTACGTACGTACGGACAATCGATGACGTCATGGCTAAAAAACCAAAATTTTTCGCATCTATGGGTTACCATTTTCCGACTGGGATTGCCATACTGGCAAAACAGTAATTAGTGTAGTGTTGTTAAGGATGACACTATTGAAAAAAAAATTATAAATTATAGTCATTATAGACACTCTTATTCTTCGGCCATTTCAACTTGAGTAAAAATAACAAACAAACTGCGGTTATAAACGCGAATCAACAAGGTTTGGACAGAGTGATATACATTGTAAAATTAAGGAAACCTTGTTGATTCGCGATTTAAAACGAGCGCTTAATGAAAATGTTGGCAGTGGGAAACTTCTTCCCTACTAGCCATTTTATTTTTTCAAGCAGATTTAACTAGGTCTGTTTATGTTCATTTATATTTTTACATTGTCATTACTTTCCTTATTTGGTATTAGTCTTCATGTTTAAATTCAATTGTACTTTAGGTAACCGTTAAAACCGTTAAAACCGTTAAAAAAGCTTCTGAAGATGTTGGAGCATACGAAACGTCAAGTTCATAAAAAGTTTTACAACGATGCGTTGTCTCGTTATGTTTATAACCGCAGTTTGTTTAATATTTATAGTCATTATATTTTTAAAGTAATATTGGCCTGGAACTTATAGCATCTCAAATATAGAAAGAAAACTTACTTTTTTACTTTCAATTTACAGTATGCCTATGTGTTTCTTTTTTTTTATGAAAAAAAAAACAGCATTAAATACTGAGTTGTTGAGTAGTACTCATCAATACTACTGAAGAACACCATATGAATATAGGTTTTATTTTGGGCTATACAATACGGCCTTTAGGAACTTGACTTGAAACAGTTATCACTCAAGATTATAAAATCATTCTTTCACAGTGATACTAATTTCATTACTGTTGTCTGAACACAATTTTATGTTTCATCTTACCTTACCTGTTACCTATCTTCTTCGTGCCATGTGGCATATAAGGCCTCAACACAATCCCGCCAACCATCTCTGTCAGCCGCTCCCATTTGTACCTCACTCCAGTTCTTCCATCCCGCATTTTCTCTTTCTCTCTCCACTCTCCTTCTCCATGTTGTCCTTGGACTTCCCCGTTTTCCCCGCCCCTCTGGGGCCCAGGTTAATGCAGTTCTGCAGTCATTGTTTGGTTCTTTTTATGTTTCATGTACGTAGTTATTGTCAAGTCAAATTCACATAACCCTAACCCTAAAACCCTAACCCTAACCCTAATTCACAATTTTTTGCTTCATGTACGTAGTCATTCACATATATATATTTTTTATGATTGATAACCTTTTAAGGCCCTTAATATAAACGTTGACCAAGAAAATTAAAAAGTAACTGTTGGCCATTGTCATTCATTCAGTCCTTAATTGTTAATGTTATCATCATTATTGTTGATGGTGTTCTTGTTGTTATTATTGTTGTAGTTGTGTTTTATTGCTATTATTGTTACCATTTATAGCATCTTAGTTCATTTAAAGAGAGAGTATTTTTAATGTGTCTATCTAGAACTCTGCTTTTAGGCTTCCCAAAAGACATAATTTTATATGTTTCCTAATTAATGCAAGAAAACTACAACAGACACGCGCAAAGGCCTCTAGTCGAGAAGCACTCTTCAAATGCAGGACAACGCCACACTCTAGTCCACCAATGAACAATCAGTCACGACAGTAAAGGAATTGCTGATATATGCAGAAGTCAGCTGAACCAATGATTTATTATACTTTTACAGGAAGAAGGAGAAATAGAAGCAGAAGAGGAAAAAGAAGATGAAGAATGTGATGTTAAGCCTGGAGATAACGATCCATCTGCAAATGGTGATAATAATAATAATGATAATAGTAGCAATCATGGTCGTCATGGTCATCGTCATCGATGTTAACATCGTTACCGTTTATTGGTAATGAAACAGGGCATCTGATAAAGTACGATAAAAGAAATTAATTATGCGGCATTGCATGACTGATTTATGCGGCAAATTATGCGATTTTTCTTTGCTTATTTGTAGCTGCTATGATTGGTTCTAGGGTTGAACCTATCTTCTGCACTGGTAAAAAGTCGTTTTGCACACACACAAACAATAGGCAGACTGCACTCTTAATTAATTTTTTTATAAATAAATATTTGTTGTTGGTTAAGTCAAACACAAGGGATCATGTCTCTACAGTGGACTATTTATTAAATGTTGAAGAACATTTTAGCCTTAATTAGCTTAGCATACAGTATAACCCCCAACTTTAGCTCTTCTGTGGGGATCTTCTATCCTTCTATTATTTTTGTTCTGCACCAATAGACGACTTTCATAAATACCATACCACTCAGGAAGAATGGTAAAAACTTATTTATGGCGAGGCTACAAAGCCTTTCAGGTCCTGTCACGTTAGAATTGATTCGAGGCCGTTTCGTCGCTTTGAGAGGTAAACTTGTATTGAACTGTGGCGTTTTAAAGCTTTAAAAAGCAAACTATTACAAATTTTTAGCTTTTTTATTGTCTCCTATTATGCTGTTATTGCGAATTACGCGGCATCGTGCGGAAATTAGTAAATTATGCGATAGGAAGTCTTGTCAAATTCCACAAAATATTTAAATGCTCTCTATTCTGATTTCCACAGCTATATGTTCCGGAGAACTAGTTCACTCGAATTTTCTGGGAAAGGCTATGTTTTTGAAAATTTATTTATAATAATCATTATGACCATCATTCTCAGCATAGTTATTTACGTGCACCTAAACTCAAACCTTTTCACGCTACTCAGGTAGATCCCTCCATGAGTGCTGTGGTGAAAGCACTCACCTTTTTATCATTATGGCCTGTGTTCGAATGCGGCCTTGATGCTGTGCGTGGTCTGACATCAATTGAGCGCTATGATCTTCTTTGATCTTTCTTTTGATATGATTTGTTCTTTGATTTGTAGTCTTTTTAATTAGAAAAGCAACTCTGCCCAGCTTGATTCACTGAGACTGCAATAAAATGGTTAATATTACCTTTTTTAACTCGAAACGTGGCTTAAATGTGCTTTCATTTTGACCTAAGATCGAGGTTAGAGAGGCAAAGGTTCCTTCATGGTTTGGCGTCACAAACTGCTTTCCGTTGTAAAAACATTTGGTAAACTTCAACGTAATGATTATGTCAGATCGAGAATAAACCCATACCCATACCTCTCAACTTTGTTGAGGACCAGAAGGACAGCTGGTTTTGCTAACTTTAGGTAACTTTACTTCTAATAATGCGTGAAACATCGAGATATGAACAGCGAGATGTTTGTTGTAGGGGCAAAGAAGAAATAGATGAGCCGGGTTAGGCACACGTAAGTGTAAAAGACATGCGCAAAGGCATATGGTTGCGAGATACTCTTTGTTGTTTACTAAACATACCATGGTTTTCTCATGCACTTGCACCATAGGTAACTAAAATTACTTCGGATACAATACTTTACATGTTTAATATCAAAGGTTTTAGAGAAAAAGGTAAATGAAACATAGGTATCAAAAACTGTTTTCAGGCATCAACAACTGTTTTTATTCGAGGATACAGAAGATTTGCACTGTTTTCGCATTGAAAACATAGATGTCGATTTTCCGTAAGACTTAGAATGGCGCTGACGCGCGGAAAGACCTGTGGTTGAGATTCCTTAACACCCAGTTACTCAGCTTTGTTTTGTGTTTTCAACCAGGAGGAGGAGGAGGAAAAGGAGAAGGAGGAGGAGGAGGAAAATGGTTTTTTACCGGACTTGCAGGCGTTGGAGCTGCTGCTGTAGGTGTAATAGCTGCTCCGCTTATAGCAACAGCTGCTTTGGGTGCTGCTGGGTTCACAGCATCAGGCGTTGCTGCTGGATCGGCGGCAGCGGCTGTGCAGTCTTCGTTCTTCGGTGGATATGTCGCTTCTGGGAGTCTATTTGCTCTGTGTCAGAGTGCAGGGGCCACTGGTGTCATAAGTACTGCAACAACTGGTCTCATTGGTGGAACAACTGGACTCGCGGGTGCGGGAACAACTTGGGGTTTTTTCAAGTTCTTTGTACGTTTTTGTCATCTGTTTGGTTTTATGTAAATCTATAATTATTAATTTGTAGATTGTCAATTTCCAAACATTAGTATTTGGAAGAATTTCTCGCGTTCGTAACAACAGGACTAGTGCAGGTGCGGCAAATATTCTCATAAACTATTTGCGGGCGATGTAGCCTCCCCTCCCCTCTTGCGAATGAAGCAATCCGGTATGTCTTTCACGCATGGATGTAATGATGTTCGTTTTCCGATCTGAGATGCTACACAATCGGTTTTAATCCTGGAAGACAAAACGATTTCTCCTTTTTGAAAAAAGCACTCATTAGCAGTGCACCTAACCCAAAAACATTTTTTCGATAAATTCCCCTTTACCCCTTTTCGAAACACATTACACCTTCTGTTTTTTTCTTCTTTACCAAATGATGACTTTTTCATAAGCTTCAAAACTTAACTAGTTGATTTATGACCGATTCAGAAGGGGCATAAGTCTATTCTCGATTTGACGTCACAAACTACTTTGTACCATTTTTACAAAGACTTAATGCAATGGAAATCAGTTCGTGACGTCAAATCAGGCGTAGACCAGTGCCTCTTCTGACTTGGTCTAGAAACAAATGGTTCTTATTGTCTTGTTTAAGTTTTGACGCTTGTGATAAATCAACATTTCGTAAAAAGAGAAATAAAAGGTTCAATGCGCTTGTTAGAAGGATGCCTTTAAAGGAGAAAAATATTTTGGGATCACGTCGACTTTACCCGTCTGCGCGAAGATTCCTGCGCAGGTATTCTACTTGATCGTCACCCAAAAATTGAGTGAGGAGCCAAAGGAGTAGATCAGTGGCGGCCATTATGGCGAAGCGCTATCGGTGGCCTTGAGTTTCTCTTCCGGCCTGTTGAAGCAAAAAGTGACGTAAAACAGTCTCAAAATTAGGCTCCTTTTGTCATTTGCATTTGTGCAATTCTATAAAGTAGTTCAATTATGGATGTCTTGAGAGATTACAGCATGAGTTCATGTCTTAACAGGAGGGCAGAAACACCCCACCCACTCCTAAGCTGCTTATATGTGGAAGTGACGCCGGGGCGCATGTCTTAGCTGGAATTGCATCTTCAAAGGAAGGGACAAGCGTTCGAGTTCTTTGCTTGGACAACGATGTAGCGCAACAGTGGAATTCTGCGATACGTTCGAGGAACATCGAGGTTACTTTCCCATCGACTGAAACACCTTCTCGCATCTCGTCTAAGCCTTCACTAATCACAAAAAGTGAAAGAGTTGCTTTGAAAGATATTGACATAGTGGTGTTTACGCTTCCAGCGAGTGACCATCCGATTTATTTCCGAGCTCTGAAGAATTACGTTACGCCTGGGACTGTTGTAGTTGGCCTACCAGGCAACCCACAATTTATGGCTCTGGGTCGCGAATTGTTGTGTCCCACAGGATGGAAGTGCACTTTGATCAGTTTTGAATCCTTGCCTTGGGACTGCCAAATCACTGAGTTTGGAACGAAATGTGAAGTCCTCAGCACCAGGGAATCACTGTCGGGTAAAATGGAGGTAACAATATTTGTTTAAAGTATATAAGAGTTATCTCGTGGACTCGTCGCCAGCAGCTAAAGTGAGGTTTTTAGTGATATCAGAAACCCATAAGGGTTGAAACGTGTAACGGCCCCTTGTGTGCTGGGAAACAAGCTTCTGAATATTCAATTTGCTACGTACCATATTTGGAACAACAAGAGCGAGAGGTTTCCAAATATGGTACTTAGCACTGAAACATTCAATCAATCAGTTCGCACTGAATATTCGGAAGCTGTGAACAAGTTTTAACCCTTAAGGGTTTCTGGTGAACCAGTCACTTAAGACACAGGCTCCAATCATATGAGGGAGTGAAATTGAATCCCTTTTAAAGTAGTCCCTGAAGACGCCGGGCGCTCTCAGCCCTCGAGAGGCTGGGTACGAAATTTATCCTAAAGGCGTGGATATGATTCGCAGGAATGAGGAATCGTTCCCGTTAAGAATTTTCACAAACACGAGAAAATCGGTTAAGTGTTGCCACTTTATGGCATCGAACAAAATCTTTGGAGTTTCAAAAGCCAGTGTCCATCTCCACACCTTTGATTCACTTGGTTTTGGCCTATCTTAAAGAAAAAAACTCCCTAAATTGAGAATACCGGTGGCGCTAAATAATATCCAGTCAAATTGCGCCGAATGACCACAAGGCCTCTGATTGGTCCTAAGCCAAGAAAGACGCACCAGGGATTGCTCATGCTAAATGCAAATCGTGGCATTTACCAAGGTGTGCATTTTTTGCCAGGTTTGACCGTTCGAAATACAAATACTGTCATCTGATAGGCCGCATTCAATTGAAGGTCGAGACTTCTGGGTCAAGGATAAAATCTTGCCGCGAAACATCTTCGACCAAGGCTACTGCAACGAAAACGTCACTTCAAAATAGGACGTTGTCTATCTTCAAAGGGCACTGTCAAAGTAGTTTTGCTGTTT
>OX421457.1:19306316-19316316 GCA_949126865.1 Montipora capitata | reverse complement strand
TCTCCCTGGGGTTTTGGAGAAGAAGAGAACATTGGCAAAATATAGAAGGGAACAAGAGAGCTTGAGCCTGTTTTTAGGGAACAAAGCTTTACAAATTAGAGGACGAAAGCATGGTAAACAAATTTATTAAAACGGGAACAAATAAGGAACATGGGAACATAGCGCGCCCCCCCCCTTCCCCCCTTGGGAGACCCTCGTCTCTGTCGAGCCTGCAGTTTAGACGACCAGTAAGTTAACTTCAATTGGACGGCAGGCTCAACCCAGGTTAACTCAACTGAACATAAGCAAGGCCATCATTTTTCGCGCGCTTTCTGTAGCTCGACGCGGCTACACGGTAATACTACATCAACTATAGTTCTTATACAGTCAACGCTTTTCGTGTTCAGGTGGAAAACGGTTTGGAAAATCCATTCACTTATTGTTAGTTCAAAGAGAGGCCATGTGTAAGTGGTAAGTTTACAGCGAATCCTCCTTAGTTCCACTCGTTCTTTCTGGCAATACTGTTATAAAACCTGTTATAAACCGGTATGTCCCACAAGCGACTGGGACTAGTTCATCACCAGCATACATTAGGGAGTCGAGAAGCTTCGACCGCTGGTGGAACGAAAACGTCACTTCAAAATAGCACTGTGCGGTAATTAAAAAGTGTTGCGATTATTCCATGTTTTTCACGATGTGTTCGAAATGGGCAAAGAACCCTTTCACATGATTTGGACGAACGCTTTTCATGATGTAAAAGCAGCGGATCATGTTGTCAGAACCTCACTTTTGAAATTTTCACGTCTTTTGGCGGATAACGTCAAAGAAATGTGCTTAAATTCCTGCTGCACGTACAGCACGATTGCTTTTCCACGCTGGACCAAGTATATCATTGATTTGTGTCGCTGTCGTTGTCGTCATCGATTGCTAAGCTTCCTATTACCTTTGAAGTAATTACAAAAGAAAAGAAAGGATGATATTTTTCCTCTAATGCCTCTTAGAAAAGATGCCGCTGTTTTCACGGTTCAAGTCTAACATTTTACACTGATATCTTGTTAATTGTCATTTCCATATTTGTCACTTGCGTCGCGATTGCTGCAAATTGTTTTTCGCTTAACAACTTTACATCCATATTTATAGAAGTACATAAGGAGCACATCGCCGTGAACACTAAAAAGCGCTCATAGTTTTGAATGGAGTTTTCTTGTCAAATCAGCTGTAATGGGGTGGCATGCTCTGACAGCAGATATGAATTAAAACTATGAGTTCTGACTTAACCCCGTTTTGAATACACAACTCTTTTTTAACCCCACTTGACTGCACTTGAGAGAAAACTAGGTGTGCAAAAAACTTTTCTAACATGGAACAAAGGATACTTTGTGGTCGAAATATCAAACACAAGCCTTATTAGTGACTCCACAACAAAAAATGGTAGTAAAGCGTTGTTTATTCTTAAAAATCAAGCGCACTCTTTTGTGGCCGAGAACTGGGCCCCATACTGTACCTGCTATAAACAAACTTCTGAAAACACAAGCGGGTGATATTTCTCCTTACCTTTACGAGAACTAATTGCAAAATGTTCTTGTCACTATCGAGGAACATCGAAAAACAGTTAGGCAAACGGAGTAAAAAAACCTCTTGTTCGCTTGCATTTTAAAGCCAAACAAACAAGCAAACAAATCAATTATTTCTGTCCAGAAAGACTACAGATGATTGTTACTTAATTCCAGTTGAGAATAACCATTCGAGTTTCATTCCTGACCAAAGGAAAAAACGACTAAACCACTTTTTGAAAAATATGCATCCACTTGAAATAACTCATCCGTAGAAATAATAAAAGTTTAGTGTCTAAGAAAATAATTTGTGTACTAAGTTCTTTCACCAAGTTTGAGCTATTACTGGTGAACTGTTTTGTCGCTCTCGTTCTCTTTCTCTCTTCTTTCGTTTCTGTTCTTCTGTCATAGGCCGTCCAGGCATCTTGCAACCTCAGTAGATTCAAAATTAAAAATCTTAAGATAAGACTTATGCCAACAATTGCAGTTCAGAGCAAAAAGCAGCACTAAACAAATTAACAATAAACACTCAGCTTTAAGTTTATATCCCTCCAATGCTTGACTTGAATAACTACGTAGCCACCAGTGTGTTCTGACCACAGCAATGTTATGTCAAACCTGGATTGAAACCAGCGAAAAATGCAGAAAAAAAATATTGTCCAAACCTTTTTCTACCTTGGGCTGAACACGAAAAGCGTCGACTGTCAAGAGCTTTTGTTGACGCAGCATGGCCGTGTAGCCGCGTCGAGCCACAGAAAGAGCGCGAAAAATTACGCCTCGTTTATGATCAGGTGTGCGTGTCTGACCATGCTTGATCCTGCTATCCAATCAACAACCAGTCCCTGATCAGCGGTAAACTAAAAAAAAAGCTGACCTCAATAAGGTCCAACTTGAGCCCGCGATATGGTCACGTGATACTGGTCAGCGGATACCTTATTTTGACAGGTGTCAATGGGCCATTTCCGAGTTGCTATTTGTGTCAGTTTCGAAGTGAGTCTTGGCGCTCAACTATTGTACGGGAAATGAGTTTGATTTGCATAAGAATACGCAACTCATTTGTGAACCAGGAATGGCTTTGAAACTGTGGCATGCAGCAACTCGGAAATGGGCTGTTGACCAGAACATTGATGTCCAATATCAAAGAGGTATGCTGTAAATTGAGCCTGTAATATGGTCACGTGATACTGGTCACATTGGCATACATGGAAGGGTGGACGAACCTACGGTCGTACGGTGACCAAGACCAAGATTTTCTTAACTGTGGTGCTCCGCTATTAATCTGCGGTGGTGATCAGATGTATGAGATAGAAATAGCAAAGCCTATGCTTATATGAGGCTGTCTCCGTAAAAGCAGTCCGGTCGATCTAGTTAGAAAAATAGATTTCGCTCATTTCTTGTGTGTTGCAAGACTTTCATGTGCTTATACTAAAAGCATTTACATTATTGGAGTTCTGAGGGACTTTTGTTCACCCGCTCGAACGCTCCCAACTATCAAGAACTAAGGAAGCATGTACAAAACAACAACGATGGACAGTTACTTCATATCTTTTGAATGCACAAAGGTGACTTTCATTAACATTGAGATTGAATGAAGCTGCCGGCGACACTTCAAAGGCACCCCTATCACACAGCCTGATAAGACACGCGAACACCGATCGGCGATCTTCAAAGGCACCCCTATCACACAGCCTGATAAGACACGCAAACACCGATCAACCTCATACTATAAATATGAAAAAGTGAGGCGGTCTTTTTCAATCAAGCCAACACAGCTGGTAAGTAAGTACCACACATAATGTCATTGTGGAGAGAAACCTTGCGTCTCGTCCTTGATGGAATATTTATAGCTCTCTGAATTTGCCTAATTTCGGCGATCTCCAAGTTATGGCTCAACATTGAAGACTCGTTAATAGAGAGCGTTGCACACACCTCGCACGCAGATAGATCTAAAACAATCCTAAATAAACGAAAAAGACATTTAAATGAATTACAGGTCAATTGAAGGGGAATAAAACCTCTTTTAACGGCTTCAGCTTGGCTTACGTGCCACAGATGAATGTTTCAGTGTTCGAATTTCGTTCCATGATTTACCGAAAATAAGGACGATCTCTGCTGTCTAAGCACTGGATCCCGGAAGGTGCAAATCAAATTTAGATACCTGAGTTGCTTTTTCTCTGTCATTATCATTCTTACATCGACGTCTTTCCTCGACAAAACGGTGAACATCAGTGAAGATTGCCGCGACAGAGCTGCACAACGACTGCGCATGTGCAAGATGTCATGACAACAAGAGCAAATTTCGGCTCTAACGTGATGATGTGAGGTTCTGCTGTCGTTTTCTTTTCTTTTGGCACCAGACCGCGAATATTTCCTTCTTCTGCTTTCGCAAATTATAATTTGACCACTGTAAGGTTTATATATATTGGGGAATACGTTAAAACTAGTTTATATCTTGCGTGCCATCGAATCAAAGCGTTCTTCCCGAATCAGAGATCTTTCACGAAGAGTATTGTTTTGCGGTCTGTTTTACATCGTTTTATGTGCTTTCACATTTCTAAGAAGCTTCGTGTATCTTAGTTAAGTTATGTTTTAGACTGTGGCCCTTTTTGCAGAAACTCTTGAATAATGAAAGGCAAGTAACGAATTTTATTTGTTCGATTTACATGTAGACAGCGCTGGCGATGTTGGCTGAAACCAGGATGGGATGGGATGGGATGGGATGGGATGGGATGGGATGGAACCGGACCGGACCGGACCGGACCGGACCGGATCGACAAAACTCAGACCGGATCAATAACAAAATTCCCGCCAAAAGTAGACACATGAACTCGCTGGTTCACCAGTTAAGGTTACTTCCGACTTTCACGGGAGTCCTTTGGTAAACATTTCCTACGCGCGTTAGTTTCAATAAAATCCTAACAAACAAAAGATATACAACCTCACAGCCGCACAACCAGCCTTGCATAATTATTTTGTTTTTACTTTTAATAAATGTAGTTTACGATAAAGCTATAGTTTAACCGAGGCTTCCTTTTTGGGTCAGGAGCCGGTAAGACGTGAAAACACCGAGGGTCCTGCTATTTTATTTATCGCGTTTCGGATGCCGCAGCACGAGCAAAATTAAAGAATTAGTTACATAATAATTTAAATGGTTATGTTAGCCACGTCCGAAATGACAAAAACACCAAGCAATTTGCACTTCACGGAGGTTTAATCGGACATCACCATTTTACAACAACACTCTCTCTCCGCATTGCGTGTACATATCTATCCCGGATGAACACGTCACTCACGCGAACTTCCGTTTCCAGTTTATGCCATCCTAACATACACCACCTCCGAGAAAAGGGTGGTCCCCAACGCTCGTGAAAAGTTTCCCACCGTTTCCTTAACAAAACTAACTTGAAAACTATTCTCGCTTTTGAAAATCCACATTGTCCTCCTCTGTTCACATGGGTAAACACCACAATTGTAGTACCAATAAGCCGCATCCACTTACGTCTCCGGTAAACATTTCCTGTGCAAGATAGTAATGCAGTCCATGCCATTTTTGGGCGATGACAAAAGAATCGAAGTGTCTTGTTTCTTTTTTGAAAACCGAACTAAGGTATCAGCAAAAGTGCGTTCAGAATATATGGCCTGACACTGGTGTCGGGCAGAAGTTCATTGGATGCAGTCCTGGATGTCCAGTGTTCGTTTGACAACCTAAGGTAGAGGGGTACAGTCCAGAGATCATCGGATGCTGAACTAGGGCAACTACCGGTACAGCAAACTGAAGCGGGGACTGCTGTGGAATTGGGGCACTTATGCTCCAGGCTGAAACAGGATACTGCAGTGGTTGGTCTCCTGACATGGGCGCAAGGTCATGGGAAACTGCATGAACAACAGATCGACTTTCGTAAACGGGATTACCCAGAGTGTCATTAGTCAAGATAGTCGGAGGGCGCCTCTGTCGTTGTGGTCTGGGCTCAGGTTCAACAGCATCCCCCTGACCAGCAACATCCTGGGTTGAAGCGTCTGCACCATGGTGGGGCAGAGAGTCCTGTCTCTTACTGATGGAAGCGAAAGTTACTTCTTCCACAACACTCTCCTCATTGCATGGTTTCCCTTGATGAACAGCACCTAGTCCCAGTGGCCTGTTAGTTTCAGCGGGACACTCGTCTTCACTGCTTTCATCCCCAGAAACCTCTTCCACCGGTGCAGATACCGTGGGCTTGGTCCTTGTTTTATGACGTGTTCTTCGCTGAGTCTGCCTACTTTGTGGGGTGACTCCGCTTGGGATATCCACTGGGAGATGGTTCCATGGTCTTAACAGGTTCCTGTGTAGCGTTCTTTTTCCACCGGGCTCAACTTCAGGCTTGACCTCATACACTGGGCTGTTGTCCCTTTTACTTTACGACTGACAACTACGTGAATCCTTTCTTCCTAGTGGGAACTCAGTTTACCAGGACCGCCCCGTTCACTCAGATTGCGTACCAGTACTCTATCACCAGGTTTCAATACTGAACTCATGACTTGGTGATCTTCATGCTTTTTGGCTCTGGTGCTCCTTTCGCTAGCCCTCTGGCCTGCGAGTTCGAAAGCACCACTTTGCTACATACTGGGAATGACACTGTTGTTGGTTTTTCCCATGAATTCCGAAGAGTAAGTCAATTGGTAGTCGAGGATAACGTCCGAATAATAGAAAGAACGGTGAATATCCGGTAGTTTCGTGTCTTGTACAGTTATATGCGTTAACTACTTCATTTAGATGATCTGCCCAGCTTGATTTCTGTGTTTCTGGTATAGTGCGGAGCATACTCAGAAGGGTACTGTTAAATCGCTCGATTTGACCATTACCTTGTTGGTGATATGGAGTGGTGCGAGATTGTACTGCCCCACATAGCTTTTCTAGGTCATGCTGAAGGTAGTTTTTGAACCCTTTTTCCTGATCATGATGAATCTTTAATGGCAAGCCAAATCGTAAGATAAAATCATTGTACAGTTTCTGAGCAACTGTTCGTGATGATTGTTTTTGGTGGCATAAGCCTGCGCATAACGAGTTAAATGGTTCATAACAATAAGGATATATTCATAACCTCCATTACTCCTTTCCAGGTGAAGAAAGTTAATGACGACCAGTTCAAACGGTGCGGTGGTCTCAATAGGTTGTAATGGGGCTCTTGTCTTGAGAGTAGGTGGCTTCCGTTTAACAGATAGTGTTCAATGTCTCTCTGCAGGTGTGGCCAGTAAAAACGTTCTCTTGCAAGATGTAACGTGCGATCGATTCCAAGGTGACCCATCTTCTCATGAAGGTCCTTGAGGGCCAGTGGATGAAATTTCTTTGGAACGATGATCTGAGTACGAGGTCCCTTGTGTCTTCTCAGTATCCCATCCGTGTCAACTGAGAGATGGTCCCATTCACGAAGAAGAAGCTTTGCCTCGTATAACTCTTTTTCCTTTCCCCTCTTTGTTGGGCGTCGGCCACGCTCGACCAAGTCTCTAACTCGACTGGTGACTGGATTAGTGCTTTGGGCTTGTTTGATATCCAGGTTCGGGGTATCAAGTTCTTCAAGGTTGTACGGGTCAGCTGGTATTACAGTGTGATCTCCTGAAAGAGCTGATGCCCAATTTACGGTGCCTTTCTCTTGGAACTTTGAGGATCAAGAAACAGCCTGAAGGACATCATGCGGTACCACCTCAGTGCAGACTCCCGCCTAAGGGTACTCTGGATAAGGCGTCAGCGTCAATGTTGGTTTTTTCCTGGGCTATAGTGAATTGTGAAATTAAAATCGGCTAAGTGCCCTACCCGACGAAGACCCGTAGGGTTGTTATCGGTGCATATTTGAAAGCTTGGGGCGTAGTTGAGATAGTTGCATTGCCTTGTTGGACAGGTTGGCAATTGCAGCGCGCACAAGTTTGTGTTCCTGCCAGTGCTTCCTCTGACAATTCTGACAACAATACTTTACAGCCTTGCATTTTGAACATTGTAGAAATCCCTTTAAAGGTCAAATGAACCAAAAATGTGACCTTTTTTTCTTCAGTCAAATTTAATTGAAATTTGTAGCTTAAGTACGAAATAAGAATATTTTAAAGTTTCAAAGTGGACGGGTACAGTTTTTTTGCCACACGTGGTCGGACAGTAAAGATGGCGTTCTACTTTGCTCCGTAAATCTGTCAAGTTTTCTTTTTTGTAGCTGTGTTTAAGTATTTGAATTTTTTTTCTTCTTTTTATCAATATAGGGGACGAGCCCCTTACGAAGAAAGCTTGAAGATGTCCTTGATGCACAATTATCGCCCTAAAGGCTACAATCGATCAGTTATATTTCCATTAGTCATCGCTTACCGATAAGCTCCAAGTATAAAGGGAAACGCCACCTTTCGCCCATAATTGTGAAATTTGTGCGACGCAGTACAAAACAAGCTTATTATCGTAAGAGAAAGGAACTCCATGCCTTCACCACTTAAGACCTTGGGTTTGCGTGAAGAGGAGAATCACATCTATATAAATGAGAGTTTGACTGAACGAAATAAAGAGCTCTTCAATGCTGCTTTCAAGGTCAGGAGCCCATCTGGAGCCTACAACTCTACTGTGTTCGTGCAACGGCGTTTTCACAAGTAAGGTTATTTTTAGATTGAATTTCCCGCTAATTAGACTCCCACAGGAGCCCGATGACCAATTACAAGAAATTAAGCTGACGTCATAGGGTCACCGAACCGGAACTGCCTTTGTTTTTTGACCTAATTCGCGGGAAGGGCTAGTCTAAAAATAAACCTACTTGTGAAAACGCCGTTTCACAGACGCTGTATGGAAGTTGCACGCTCCAGATGGGCTCCTGTCAAGGTTAAGAAAGACTGTCGTTATGACTTTATCTGGACATCAAATGGGAAGATATTTCTACGGGACAACATGGATAACCCAGCTAAGCTTAGAAGTGAAGTTGATCTCAACAAACTCAAACTGAGACAAGTATAGTAAATTTTTAAATGATCCACTTTCTCTGATTGCTCCAAATGCATAGAGGTAAATTGCTATTCTAATCAAGCTGAGCTATCTGATACAGTCACTGAGTATAGGAATCTCCCTTATCCTAAGATAGCTTCACCTGTGTCTAGAATTCCTCATCTAACTGATGCTGACATCATAATATGCCTTTTGAATTTAATTTTAATTATTATTCTACACACGATTTCCACTGGAATCATGATATCTACGAAAGTTCATTGGACCCAAGGTCCTTCTCTGCTTTACATTGTAATATTAGAAGTATCCAAGGTAACTATGATAATTTTGCTCATATGTTGTTCGAACTACAGTTTTCTCTTTATGTCATTGGGCTACCAGAAACCAAGTTTATGATTGACAAAGATATTTTAACAAATATAGATTTACCAGGGTATGACTTTATCTCTCAACCTAGACTCTCTAATGCTGGAGGTGTTGGTTTAACTTACTCCATTCTTTCAAATTTTTACAACTACTGAACCAGATTTTGAAGCACCGTGGATTGAGATAAATGTTGATGGTCAATCTAACTTGATCTGTGGAGTTGTTTACAGACATCCAAATAGCAATCTAGGAAAAGGACAACTGAACAAATTCATTTTCAGGAGAAATACACTTTAATAATGGGTGATTTCAATAATAATCTCCTTGATTCTAATCAATTCTCTGATGATTTCATTAACACTCTTGGCTCCTTATTTTTTCAACCCCGTCCTCTACAACCTACCAGAATAACCAATCACACAGCAACTTTGATTGATAACATATTTTTAAATTCAATTGAGCCTTTCACTATCAGTGGTAATATTGTTTATGACCTTACTGATCACCTCCCTAACATTATTATTTTTAGTAATTTTGGTTCCTTGCCTTCAAATATTAAAACTTCTACAAGAGATTATTCTAAATTCAACGAAGCAGCACTGATAGAAGAAGTGCAATTAATTGAGTGGCATACTGTTTTTAGTTCAGACTCTAATCCATCTAATATGTTTGATTCATTTTATTCCAAGGTGTCTGGTATAGTTGATAAACACATCCCATTGAAACAGCTATCAAAAAGAGATCTAAAATTTCAGAGCAAGCCATGGATAACTTCTGCAATTAAAGTGTCCATTCGCGTTAAAAACAGTCTGTATAAAAAAATAGTTAAAAACTAAATCTTCATATTATTATATTAAATTTAAACACTATACAAATAAATTAAATCATTTGCTTAAGCTTATCAAGCGACAATATTACAATAATTACTTTTTTTTTTTAAATGTAAATGATAGTGCAAGAGTATGGAGTGGCATTAAACAAATAATTCATTTTAAACCACCGACTAGTAGAAGAGCTGTAAAAATTGTGAGTAATAACCGTGTCATGACTGACCCACATATGATTGCTAAGCATTTAATAATTACTTTGCTAATATTGGAAAAGATCTAGCCAGTTCAATACCACTTGTTAATAAATCTCCCATTGAATACTTAAATTG
>OX421457.1:19283816-19286316 GCA_949126865.1 Montipora capitata | reverse complement strand
GGATTCACAAAATTTCTCTCTCCAATACTCAGTTTCAGCCTTTCTTAGGAGGTAAGTCACTTTATTTCTCGATTCTTTGTATTTATTCCATAAATGGCTTGAGCTTTGGGGACCTTTAAAGGACTTCAGTAGCTTAAATCTTGTATTCATTTCCCTCCTAATATCTCTGTTTACCCAAGGTAAGGAGTCTTGTTTAATCTTGACTTCACGAAGGGGAACATGAGAATTAACAATGTTCTTAAATGAATGGTCCCAAGCCCAGGTTGTGTCATTTATATCTTCAAAAGTAGAGCAGATCCACCAAGGAAAGTCTTCAATATCTTTTTTAAGTTGATCCAAGTTTGTATTTTTGAGGCTTTGTGATTTTACGAGCAGTGGTTTTTGCTTCTTTGAAGTTAAATTGTAAACAGCATAAATAAACTTGTGGTCAGCAATAGCAGTCAGTCTAAAACATCAGCATCTCTGACTTAAGAAGAATCACTAACAAGGATCAAGTCCAACAAAGTATTTGTAGTTTCAGTTGTGCGAGTTGTTTTCTTTATCAAGTTCGTGTAACTGTAATAATTCATGATCTGACGGATCTTTTTTCCGTAGATATCTGAGTTTAAGAGCAAGTTTGCATTGAAGTCACCAGTAATGAGAACATTCTTACGTGTTCTCCATATACGTTCAAGGGTCGAGTTAAAATGACCAAAGAAGCCGTCGTAGCCAGGAGGTCTATAAACACAGCCAACGAGGAGTCTTTGTGAACGAGCTTTTACTTCCAGCCAGAGAGCTTCGATGTCTTCTCGTTCATATTTAGAAACTATTTCACAATCAATATTCCTTTTAACATAGAAGGCGACACCACCTCCTTTCTTGTCTGTTCTATCGAGCCTCCAGAGACAATAGCCATCGATGAAAAGTTAAGAATTGTCAATAGATTCATTTAGATGAGTTTCTGTAATGGCAAAGACGTCTAATTTTGAATACTTGAGAAGAAATCTAATTTGGTTCAGGTTGCAATAAAGACCACGGACGTTTGAATGGCCAACTGTAATAGAGCAATTCCTGTTATCTCTGAGAGAAGATAGCAGATCGAGTAGCTGGTCTTCTTGATTACACGTGGGGCCAGGATTTAGCTCGATATCACCGGAGAGTAACATTTTCTGAACAGACGATGTCCTCAAAAGTTGGAAAGTAGCTGTCGAGGAAGAAGACGTGTATCTGGCAATTCTCGAACCAAAAAAACTCCTTGGTGATAGACCAATATGGCCGCCAGCCGGAGGTGATGGAGAAGTACAGAAGCTGTTTACGAGGCTACGTGAAAAATAGCAGTCAGAAACAACGTCTCGTTGTATTAAGGAAGTTAACAAATATAGGAATTTACTACTTAATTGTATTCCATTACAATAGCCATTGTTAGTCTTTCAGAGACTATATAGTCTCCACTGCTGTAATAATTAGGCCATTTAAATTTAAATATATATATTTATTTGCACTCCCGTAGTAGAAAAAATGAATATTAATTGGATCTACAACTAGTGCTCCCGCAGTCCTGCACTCCCGTTATGAATGTTTAGGATGCTTCTTAAGTATTTATCTTGGAACAATTGCAGAATACCCGGCCCACCAAATGTCCTACTTAAAAAAGCTGCCAACGCGGTCCGCAGTCCCGAAGTCGATCAATGAAAAGAAAAGTGTTAAAGGGTAAGCAGTGAAATGAACTGCCACCGCGGTCCGCAGTCCCGCAGTCGTTGAATGCAAAATGTTAAAGTGAACTGCCACCGCGGTCCACAGTCCCGCAGTCGTTGAATGCAAAATGTTAAAGTGAACTGCCACCGCGGTCCGCAGTCCCGCAGTCGTTGAATGCGAAATGTTAAAGTGAACTGCCACCGCGGTCCGTAGTCACGTAGTCGTTGAATGCAAAATGTTAAAAGGAAAGCACTAAAATGAACTGCCACCGCAGTCCGCAGTCCAGTAGTCGTTGAATGAAAACTGTTAAAGGGCAACCGCTAAAATGAACTGCCTCCGCGGTTCATAGTCCCGTAGTAGATGAATGAAAATTGTTCAAGGGCAAGATGATCTCGTGAAAAGTGTAGTTAACCGAACCGCAACGTGAAAGCTAAAATTTTACGAGAGTGCTTAGGCCTAATCACTGAAACGGGCGCTTAGGCTTAATCAGTAAACGAGTGCTTTCTTCTTCACACGATCTCGTGAAAAGTGTAGTGAACCGAACCGGAAAATGAAAGCTAAAATTTTACGAGAATGCTAAGGCCTAATCACAGAAGCGAGCGCTTAGGCTTAATCAGTAAACGACTGCTTTCTTGTTCAGACGATCGTGCTTAGGCTTAATCAGTAAACGACCGCTTTCTTCTTCACACGATCTCATGAAAAGTGTAGTTAACCGAACCGCAACGTGAAAGCTAAAATTTTACGAGAGTGCTTAGGCCTAATCACTGAAACGGGCGCTTAGGCTTAATCTTCACACGATCTCGTGAAAAGTGTAGTGAACCGAACC
>OX421457.1:19261316-19273816 GCA_949126865.1 Montipora capitata | reverse complement strand
ACAGCAATTAACTGGATTGCGTTTCACAGATCAAGCTCCTCGGAGTAATCATCGACAATTCACTCTCTAGCACATATTAAAGAAATCTGCCGGAAAGTGAACACAAAAGTTTCAATTCTTCGTCGCATTCGTAAATTTATACCCTTAGATATTATGATTAAATTGTACAAAGCATTTATTCTGCCTCACTTTGAATATGTATCACCACTGTTCATAGGTCTAAGTAAAGGTCTGTCTGCAAAACTAGAGTCAACCAACGCATTCGCTCTAAGGACTCTTCTTAATCACTCTAAATCGACTGCTTATGAAGAGTTACTTAACATCGCACATATTAAAAGCCTGGAACACCGACGCATAGAACAAGCACTGATACTCGTATACAAAAGTATTTATGGCTAGGCACCGAACTGCATTCGGGAAATGTTTATCCTGCGTAGCAACGGTTACAGCCTACGGGGCCATCTTAACGTTGTTATTCCAAGACCAACCTCATCTTATATGCAACATTCTTTCACGTACCAGGCTAGTAAACAATGGAACAATCTACCAGACAAAATAAGGATGTCGGAATGCCTTTCTACATTTCGGAAGAACTTACAAAACATACAGTTGTCTTCATCGTATGACTGCAATTGTATGTTTTGTAAATAGACAGTCTAATTACCAATATTTTCTTTTATTAAATTATTAATTATTGTAATAGGTTATTATTCATTTCAGTTGATTTAATTTTTATTTCTTATTTCTCACTCATTATTTGTACATGTAAGATTATTTAAATTATCACATTGTAATTTTTATGACACATTTGCATTTAAACGAGCTATCGCTCATATGCGATATGTGGTTAAATAAAATTACTTACTTAAAAATTACTTACTTACTTAGGTATAAGAACCCTACGGCGCATGCTCTTCTACACAGTTTCCCAGAGCCTTGGGTCGATCCAAGGCTGTGGTGACGAGAATGGAGTCTTTCATGATGCAGGACAACGCCACACTCTAGTGCTGGGGTCAATTCAATAAACCTTTTACACGTGTAATTTACAAGTGTAGCCATTGTTTTAGAGTCTGAGAACAATAGCTACACTTGTAAATTACACGTGGAAAAGTTTTATTGAATTGACCCCAGCAATGAACAATCAGCCACAACAGTAAAGGAATTGCTGATATATGCAGCTGAACCAGTGATTTATTATACTTTTACAGGAAGAAGGAGAAATAGAAGCAAAAGAGGAAAAAGATGAAGAATATGATGTTAAGCCTGGAGATAACGATCCATCTGCAAATGGTAATAATAATGATAATAATAGCAGTCATGGTCGTCACGGTCATCCTCATCGATGTTAACGTCGTTACTATTTATTGGTAATGAAACAGGGCATCTGATAAAGTGCGATAAAAAAATTGTTCATTATGCGGCATCGCTTGTCTGATTTATTCGGCAAATTATGCGATTTTTCTTTGCTTATTTGTAGCTGCGATTATTTGGTTCTAGGGTTTAAACCCATCTTCTGCACTGGTAAAAAGTCGTTTGCACACAGACAAACAATAGGCAGACTGTACTCTTAATTAATTTTTTTATAAATAAATATTTGTTGTTGGTTAAGTGAAACACAAGGGATATATCTCTGCAGTGGACTATTTATTGAATGTTGAAGAATATTTTCAGCCTTAATTAGCTCAGCATACAGTACAACCCCCAACTTTAGCTCTTCTGTGGGGATCTTCTATCCTTCTATTATTTTTGTTTTGCACCAATAGACGACTTTCATAAATACCATACCACTCGGGTAGAATTGTAAAAACTTATTTAAGGCAGGCTATAAAGCCCTTCAGGTCCAGTCACGTTACAATTGATTCGAGGCCGTTTCGTCGCTTTGAGAGTTAAACTTGCATTGAAGTGTGGCGTTTTAAAGCTTTAAGAAACAAACTATTACAGTCTCAGCTTTTTTATTGTCTCCTATTATGCTCTCAGTGCGAATTATGCGGCATCGTGCGGAAATTAGTAAATTATGCGATAGGAAGTCTTCTCAAATTCCACAAAATATTTAAATGCTCACTATTCTGATTTCCACAGCTGTATATGCAGGAGAACTATTTTACTCGCAATTTCTGGGATAGGCTATGTTTTTGAAAATTTATTTATAATAATCATTATGACCATCATGCTCAGCATAGTTATTTACGTGCACCTAAACTCAAACCTTTTCACGCTACGCAGGTAGATCTCTCCATGGGTGCTGTGGTGAGAGCACTCACCTTTTTATCATTATGGCCTGTGTTCGAATGCGGCCTTGATGCTGTGTGTGGTCTGACATGTTTTCAATTGAGCACTATGATCTTCTCTTCTCAGCAAGAACCAATATTTTGATATGATTTGTTGTTC
This sequence comes from Montipora capitata, assembly GCA_949126865.1. NCBI lineage: Eukaryota > Metazoa > Cnidaria > Anthozoa > Scleractinia > Acroporidae > Montipora > Montipora capitata. The sequence goes on along the minus strand of OX421457.1, from coordinate 19,271,428 downwards.
TTTGATTTGTAGTCTTTTCAATTAGAAAAGCAACTCTGCCCAGCTTGATTCACTGAGACTGCAATAAAATGGTTAATATAACCTTTTTAACGCGAAACTTGGCTTAATGTGCGTTCATTTTGACCTAAGATCGAGGTTAGAGAGGCAAAGGTTCCTTTCCGTTGTAAAAACATTTCGTAAACTTCAACGTAATGATTATGTCAGATCGAGAATAAACCCATACCCATACCTCTCAACTTTGTCGAGGACCAAAAGGACAGATGGTTTACTAACTTTAGGTAACTTTACATCTAATAATACGTGAAAAATCGAGGTGTGAATAGCGAGATGTTTGTTGTAGGGGCAAATAAAAAATAGATGAGCCGGTTTAGGCACACTTAAGTGTAAAAGACATGTGCAAAGGCATATGGTTGCGAGATACTCTTTGTTGTTTACTAAACATACCATGGTTTTCTCGTGCACTTGCACCAAAGGTAACTAAAATTACTTCGGATACAATACTTTACATGTTTAAGGTGACCGGACACAGTTTTCGCGCACGCTTTTTTCTAAGGCGATGCAGCGCGCGTGCAAGGATTGCAAAAAAAATAAACATGACTTCGACAAAGCAATCATTTTAGTTGCTCAATGCTCTCTGTACTATTTTTCCTCATAATTGAACAAAGTGTTTTGATGGTTTTAGTCTTTTATGAGAAATGTATGTTAGAAAAGGTAACGATGCAAAGAACTCCGCAATTCGCAGATTTTTCTTTGTTATCGAAAGAACCGACGAAAGAACCCAGTTATATGCAGCGCATGCGTAGTAAGTTAAAAAAAATGCGATTGAATGCGGAATAGCTTTCTCGGAAATACGCCTATTTCTCGAGAACCACTCGTTAGAATTTAACGAAATTTGGCGCGAAAATACTTTAGGAATAAGTAATTTACTGGCGTATTGAAAAAATAAATAGAACTTTAACAGAGGAAATTCTAAATATTCCAGTGAACCTTCCACAAGGGAGAATTAAGATCTCTCTGTCAAATTATTATGTTAAAATAGTGTCAACTTGTGAGCATCGTTACAAGCTTGTTGCATGCAAATTATAAAGAACATTTAACGACCATATTTTCTGCAAATAAACAAAACCGATTTTAAAAGGCTGTTTATATTTATTCATGTTGCCATGGCAACTTCCCATACGTCAGCTTAATTATCAAAAAACTCAAATTCGTGTTATTAACTTGCTTGTACCATTTTTGGCGACCAAAATATCAAAGGTTTTAGAGAAAAAGGTAAATGAAGCATAGGTATCAAAAACTGTTTTCAGCCATCAACAACTGTTTTTATTCGAGGATACAGAAGATTTGGACTGTTTTCGCATTGAAAACATAGATGTCGAATTTCCGTAAGACTTAGAATGGCGCTGACGCGCGGAAACACCTGTGGTTGAGATTCCTTAACACCCAGTTACTCAGCTTTGTTTTGTGTTTTCAACCAGGAGGAGGAGGAGGAAAAGGGTCTTTTGCAAAGACGCTGGCAATTACCGGACTTGCAGGCGTTGGAGCTGCTGCTGTAGGTGTAATAGCTGCTCCGGTTATAGCAACAGCTGCTTTGGGTGCTGCTGGGTTCACAGCATCAGGCGTTGCCGCTGGATCGGCGGCAGCGGCTGTGCAGTCTTCGTTCTTCGGTGGATATGTCGCTTCTGGGAGTCTATTTGCTCGTTGTCAGAGTGCAGGGGCCACTGGTGTCATAAGTACTGCAACAACTGGTCTCATTGGTGGAACAACTGGACTCGCGGGTGCAGGAACAACTTGGGGCATTTCCAAGTTCTTTGTACGTTTTTGTCATCTGTTTGATACTGTTTCGAACGATGTGAATCTATAATTATGAATTTGTAGATTGTCAATTTCCAAACATTAGTATTTGGAAGAATTTCTCGTATTCCTAACAACAGGACTAGTGCAGGTGCGGCAAATATTCTCATAAACTATTTGCGGGCGATGTAGCCTCCCCTCCCCTCTTGCAAATGAAGCAATCCGGTATGTCTTTCATGCATGGATGTAATGATGTTCGTTTTCCGATCGGAGATGCTACACAATCGGTTTTAATCCTGGAAGACAAAACGATTTCTCCTTTTTGACAAAAGCACTCATTAGCAGTGCACCTAACCCAAAAACATTTTTTCGATAAATTCCCCTTTACCCCTTTTCGAAACACATTACACCTTCTGTTTATTTCTTCTTTACCAAATGATGACTTTTTCATAAGCTTCAAAACTTAACTAGTTGATTTATGACCGATTCAGAAGGGGCATAGGTCTATTCTCGATTTGACGTCACAAACTACTTTGTACCATTTTTACAAAGACTTAATGCAATGGAAATCAGTTCGTGACATCAAATCAGGCGTAGACCAGTGCCTCTTCTGACTTGGTCTAGAAACAAATGGTTCTTATTGTCTTGTTTAAGTTTTGACGCTTTTGAAAAGTCAACATTTCGTAAAAAGAGAAATAAAAGGTTCAATGCGCTTCGATCAGTTGCAAGGATAACTTTTTAAAGGAGAAAAATATTTTGGGATCAGGTGGACTTTACCCGACCTGCGCAGGTATTCTATTTGATCGTCACCCAAAAGTAGATCAGTGGCGGCCATCATAGCGAAGAGCTATCGGTGGCCTTAAGTTTCTTTTCCGGCCCGTTGAAGCAAAAATTGACGTAACACAGTCTCAAAATTAGGCTCCTTTTGTCATTTGCATTTGTGCAATTCTATAAAGTAGTTCAATTATGGATGTCTTGTGAGATTACAGCGTGAGTTCTTGTCTTAACAGAAGGGAAGAAACACCCCACGCACTCCTAAGCTGCTTATATGTGGACGTGACGCCGGGGCGCATGTCTTAGCTGGAATTGCATCTTCAAAGGAAGGCACAATCGTTCGAGTTCTTTGCTTGGGCAACGATGTAGCGCAACAGTGGAATTCTGCGATACGTTTGGGGAACATCGAGGTTACTTTCCCATCGACTGAAATACATTCTCGCATCTCCTCTAAGCCTTCACTAATCACAAAAAGTGAAAGAGATGCTTTGCAAGATATTGACATAGTGGTGTTTATGCTTCCAGCAAATGACGATCCGATTTATTTCCGAGCTCTGAAGGATTACGTTACGCCTGGCACTGTTATAGTTGGCCTACCAGGCAACCCACGATTTATGGCTCAGGGTCGCGAATTGCTGTGTGCCACAGGACGGAAGTGCACTTTCATCCGTTTTGAATCCTTGCCTTGGGACTGCCAAATCACTGAGTTTGGAACGAAATGTGAAGTCCTCAGCACCAGGGAATCACTGTCGGGTGAAATGGAGGTAACAATATTTGTTTAAAGTATATAAGTCAGAGTTATCTCTTGGACTGGTAGCCACCAGCTAAAGTGAAGTTCTTCAGTGATATTGGTATTTTCCAGTCACTTAAGACACAGGCTCCAATCATATGAGGGAGTGAAATTGAATCCCTTTAAAAGTAGTCCCTTGGTTTTGGCCTATCTGTTAAAAAAAAACTCCCTTAATTGAGAATACAAGTCGTGCTAAATAATATCCAGTCAAATTGCGCCGAATGACCACAAGGCCTCTGATTGGTCCTAAGCCAAGAAAGACTCACCAGGGATTGCTCATGCTAAATGCAAATCGTGGCAATGACCAAGGTGTGCATTTTTCGCCAGGTTTGACCGAAAAACAATAACTGTCATCTGATAGGCCGCATTCAATTGAAGGTCGCGACTTCTGGGTCAAGGATAAAATCTTGCCGCGAAACATCTACGACCAAGGCTACTGCAACGAAAACGTCACTTCAAAATAGAACGTTGTGTATCTTCAAAGGGCACTGTCACAGTAGTTTTGCTGTTTTTAGGTCATTACTGGTTGGTAAACTAAACTTTGTATTTGATTCATAGGAAATCACATTTGTTATAAGCCATTTGAATTTTACCCTGCCTTACGTATGAATATGACATGATTTTCGCGTGGAAAGTCTATTCATACAAAATTTTTTTGATAGTTGGAATATATCACTTCCCGATTGAAATGTTGGCCTTTTTTTCAACTAGATGACAAAAATTGAATTCAGTGCACTAACAAATTGTTCTAAAAGAAAAGCGAGCGATAGCTTTTATTTGCAATGATTCTCCTCAAAAGGAGTGACAATGCCCCTTTTAGTATTTGTGGTCTCGTTCAAAGTGTAGATAACGGGCAAAGTAATTCGTAAGTGGATTAATCCGAACGGTTTTGGGCGAAAGATAGTGAATGAAAGATTCACTATTGTTGGCTTGCGTTGTCAACAAAATCTCAAATTGGGAAATTCATGTAGTTGTTTTGCAGGCTACGTCAAAGAAATGTACTTCACTGGGTGCAGTACGATTATTTCTCATTGTTCAACCAATCAGATCTTTGTTTTGTGGCGTTGCCGTTGAGGTCATCGTTACTATGACCTTTTATTTAGCCCAAAATGACCTTACGGTCAAAACGCACATTCGGTAAAAAATAGGGTGCTAAGTCAGTAAATTGCCCTGAAATGTTGAACGTTTAGTTCTTATTAATCTGAAATAGGGTAACTGGTTTAAATTTTAATCTCGCTATGTTTTCTGTAGGAAGGTGATGTGTCACCCAGGATGGAGCCTGTTATAACATTGCAGTATCTGCTGGGACCAAGGCCAAAGCTGACCATTCCAAGGAATCGTCATCTCTAAATTTATTGAGTTTACTTGAAGTTGTGTTTAGGGTTAATTCAAAACAGTGATGAAAATGTGGTTGCTCAAACCGAGATTTCAGTTTCAAGCCAAAAGAAGTGTAACAATAGACTTCCCTCTATTACATTCAATAAAATGATCTTCCAAACTGAACCATTTTATATAGATTAATCAAAGATTATAATTCATCTGACATCTATTTTGTGGTGTGTCTGATGTGAGTGGCAAATAAGAAGGCTGAAAACAGAGGTCGAATTCGTGGTCAATCCGACGGAAGTTTGCTCTTTGCTGTCCAACGTATGGTGGGGTAAAATTAATAACTGGTCCCTTGGGAGGCTAAGCAACTACGACGTCCAGAACTTCAAATAAAAGTGAATAAAAGTGTAACTTTGCGATTCTGCAGCCATCTTTCGATTATTTCAAGTCAATTGACGTGCAGGATGTGCACCAACTATCGTGGAATTAGATTGGTGAGAACGGTTTGGCGATTGAAACAAACTGAAAATTTGTCGTCATTGCTTTCTGCAAAACAGGTCATTTCTCGTCGTAGAGACGTATGATGGTTGAGATGACGAGAACGGCTGCGAAATGTACAAGAATGAAAAACGCACGCACAGAGCGTGCAAAAGAACTGTTTGTGCAAGTTTGCGATAATAATAATAATAATAATAATAATAATAATAATAATAATAATAATAATAATAATAATAATCCGAAAAGTGTTATCAGGACTTGTGCAGAGTGACATTGAGTAAAATCCATGAAGTTGTGAAAGGGGCCAACAAAGTTCTTGGTGGTCCCTCAATTAGGCTATATTGTTTGAATTTGAAATATAGCTGCAATCTGTACATCACAATAATAATAATAATAATAATAATAATAATAATAATAATAATAATAATAATAATAATAATAATAATAATAATATTACCGAAAAAATACATATCAATGTCTACATCAGCCAGAGCCAGGAACGTTTGTTGAAAGCTGCATGGATGAGGAAGAATGTCGATGAAATTGAAACGCCAAAGGAGTATAAGGAAAGGATGAAGAGGAAAAGAACTGAGGACTGGTCTGGAAAGCAGCTGCATGGGCAGTTCAAGAGGGAGACAGAGGACCTATCTTGTGTTTCCTGGAATTGTATAAGAACTGGTGAACTGAAGAAGGAGACAGAAGGGCTTATTTTTGCCGCGCAAGACCAGGCACTAAGTATAAACGCCGTAAAAGCCAGAATCGAAAACTAAAATGTATCATCCAAATGCAGAATGCGTGGTAGTCACGATGAAACTGCGCAGTATATTTTGTGTAGTTGCCCCAAGCTTGTGCAAACAGAATATAAAAAGAGACATGATGTTGTTGGGCGGGTCATACATTGCGAGTTGTGCAAGGAATATGGAGTTGAGTGCAGTGACAAATGGTATAAGCATTCCCCCAAAAGCGTAGAAGAGAATGAGGAAGTAAAACTACTGTGGGACTTTACCATCCAAACAGACCGTGAAATCTATCACAGGAGGCCAGACATTGTAATCCGGAAAAAGAAGGCAAAGGAAGCAATCATTGTAAGCATAGCTGTTCCCGCAGATAACAACGTACTTCAGAAAGAAACTGAAAAGTATGAAAAGTACCAAGACCTGGCAAGAGAGATTAAAAGGATCTGGAAATCGGCACTCCTCGGATCGGCACATATCCTCAGAAAAGTGCTGGAGGAAAATAATAATAATAATAATAATAATAATAATAATAATAATAATAATAATAATAATAATAATAATAATAATAATAATAATAATAATAATAATAATAATAACAAATTCCCCTTATGGATGTGTAGAACAGTGGCGAGACTGTGTGAAAGCTGGAATACGAAGATCACGGCCAGAACAAAGGAAGGGTGTGAAACCTCTGACGTCATAAGGTTCAACAAAGGCCTTCCGCAGAGCGACGCCCTATGTCCGAGGTTGTTCACCTTATGCCTTAACCCGATATCTTGGAAGTTGAAAGCATCGGAAGGATACAAGCTGTCAAGACCACTGAGTGGCAAGATTACGCACTTGCTATACATAGATGATATGAAGATACATGCAGCGTCTAAGGATAAACTTGAGAGAGTAATGAAGACAGTTAAAGAAGCCATGGGAGATGTCGGTTTGGAGTGGAACGAGAAGAAGTGTTCTACAGCTCATGTAAGGAGAGGTTCATTGGACAGCAGTTTGGGAGGCACTGCTATCGGAGAAAGGCAGGTCATAGATAATCTGAAGAAGGGAGAGACCTATACGTTTTTGGGCATTTTAGAAAATTCCAAGCAAGAGGACAGCTCTGTTCTGAGGGGAGCTTTAAAGGTTTGCTTGCAGAGACTGTCAATTATATGGTCGAGCCCTCTATCGGACTTCCACAAAGTCTTAGCATCTAATCAATACGCACTACCAGTTGTCACCTACCCTATGTGGACACTAGCATGGCCGCTCGCAGATCTACAACAACTCGATCGCGAAGCTCGCAAGATCATCAATTAGAATGGAGGCCACCATCCACTTGGTTCAACCGAGTTGCTATACCTACCAAGGAAGTGTGGAGGCCGGGGACTGAAGTCATTTGAGAGCCTGCATAAGCAGACCAAAGTCAAGACCATACTGAAGCTGTGCGCAAACGAAGATCGAACGCTGAGTTTAGTGCGCGAGTTTGAGGAGAAGTGCTAACGAGCAGGAAGAAGATCACTTGTAAAGGATGCCAAGAAATTTGCTCTGGAAATGCACATTACCCTGGACCTTGCATACCCAGATCCCAAAGCGTTGCAAACTGACTCAGGTGAGGAATCACATGTTAAAGGAGTAGGGAGAACATTACGAGTGAGAGAAGAAGAGAGAAGCACGAGGGAAGTAAGAGAGCAGATGTGGCAAGGAAAGCTGTTCGGAGAAAGATGGGATGATAACAAAGTTATTGACTGCTTCACTTGGCTTAGTAAGTGGAAGTCTGCACCTGTGCATACTGTTGCTGGAATCTATGAGTTATACCGGCAATTACTCCCCACTATGCTGAACCACCAGAGCAAGACGAAGACACTGACCACCTCGGATACCACGTGTCGTATGTGTGGAAAAGGGCCTGAATCTATGGCCCACGTGATTAGCGGATGTGGTGCCTTGGCGCAGGCTAAGTACATGCAGAGACACAATGCAGCCTTGAAAATCCTTTTCTTCGAGTTCCTGAAAGACTTAGATCTTATCCAGTGTATCCCCCTTTGGTACTCTCCAGTCTCACCTAAACCCGAGTACAGGAATGACGGAGCGTGCGCGTACTGGGATGTGCCAGTATTCGCTGAAAATACGGAAGTCAGGGCTAACAGAATTGATGTGAGAATTGTGGACAGAAAGGAGAAGAAGGTGATCCTTATTGAGATGAGCTGCCCTTGGGTTTCCAACAGAGAACAGAAGGAACAGGAGAAAACTGACAAGTATGCGCCGTTGAGATGGGAGATGCGCCAACAGTTCCCCGGCCACACTATCACACAGCTTAATGTGATAATTGATGTAGTAAGAGGCTACTCTATGGAGACGGCGGAGAGAGTTAGGAAGTTTTTAGGTTTGGATAGAGGGAACCAGGTTTTGTTTAATATGCAGAAGGCAGTATTATCGCACACCCTAAACATAGCAAGGTCATTCAAGGTTTCGTCGAGTTATTAAGGAATATAAACTCTTGTTCCTTTCTCAAATGTTGGTTCGTTAGTTATCACCAATTGGTTTGTAAACAGGTTTAACAGTAGGGATTGTTACACAATAGTGCCTTTTCCTACTTATATTTGTAAGCATACTTACGTACTACATACTGCATAATGATAATAATAATAATAATAATAATAATAATAATATAAATAGTAATATAAATAATAATAATAATAATAATAATAATAATAATAATAATAATAAATAACTATTTTAATACTCATAAAAAACCTATATACAGACAACGGTGCTAAATATCAAAATCCTATTTACAAAGTTAACTTCTAAAAGAGAAAAAGTAAAACATTTCAAAACACCATTCGATTTCTGTTAGCTGAAGATTCGTAATAACAAGATAAAAATACAAATTATAAAAAGTCATAGCGTCTTAAATTTGTCATCAGAAAGTTCATCCATAAAACAGCATGAGACAGAATAAATAATCAGAAAGAAAGAATAAAACAAATTCATGAATATCGGTAAGAATTAGAAAAGTCCATTCATCACACAATCAAAAGAAAAAGCAACAACACAAAAAAGAAAGTTAAGCATATCTCTGATTGTCTAGTTCAAAATCAGTGTCAATGAGGTTTGCTTTCACTAATAATAATAATAATAATAATAATAATAATAATAATAATAATAATAATAATAATAATAATAGAACAAATAATAGAACAAATAATAATAATAATAATGCTTAAATTCGTGCTGCACGTACAGCAAGATTGCTTTTCCACGCTGGACCAATTATATCATTGATTTGTGTCGCTGTCGTTGTCGTCATCGATTGCTAAGCTTCCTTACCTTTGAAGTAAATACAAAAGAAAAGACAGGATGATATTTTCCTCTAATGCCTCTTAGAAAAGATGCCGCTGTTTTCACGGTTCAAGTCTAACATTTTACACTGATATCTTGGTAATGCTCATTTCCATATTTGTCAATTTCGTCGCCATTGCTGCAAATTGTTTTCGCTTTAGAAGTACATAAGGAGAACATGAATTCTTGGTTTGCATCCACGTGATGAGACGGCCATGTTAGTGTACAAAACAATAGAATTTGGTCACACAAGTTTTGCATAAGAATAGAGTCAAATTCCCGAAAAACGTTAAATAACAATGACCACAACCAAGTTTTCTGAGCCCACGAGACTGAGCAAACCATTGTTTAGAAGAAAACCGCTGGTCAGCAACCTGGTTTTGGTCATTGCTGTCTAAGGTCTTCCTAAATTTACTGCATTGTTCTGTACACCAACATGACTGGCGTGACGTCAGATGCAAACCAGACGAAAAGGATAATAGGATTCGCCCCAGTGCTCAAAGACGGGCAGATATAAAATGAAAAACCAACGAATAACAAGCACCTGTCAGTTAGTCTTTTGTCATGAACGAGAGCACGATCACTTTTTGGTAGGTTTCCAGGGTGTGATGTCATTTTCAACGTTCGAACAATCATGGAATAATATATAGATTTAGCCAAGCCTAAAAGCGGAGCTCCCGGGATGTTTATTCTTACTGGCTGTTGGATTAGTGAAAATAAAAGGCTTTGGAATTGTCCGCGTTTGGGTTTTTCCAGATATTGCTTAATTATGTCATTTTCTTCGCTGCCTAACTACTGAATTCCACGGTAACTTTCACCCGAAAAACCGATGTGGCATGAATCACGAAGGGATGAGTGCGATATTG
>OX421457.1:19248816-19256316 GCA_949126865.1 Montipora capitata | reverse complement strand
AACATGGACTCGACAGAACAACTAAACAGTAGTTCTGAGTTGTTTCCAACAAGAAAGTCAAAAGAGGTAAGCTTATTTTAGGCATCAAATATTTATTTGTTTATGTCGTTTCCATGAAAGTTATCTTCGCCAAACCATGTTTGCTCGTGTTTCGGTCACACCGTTGAAGACCTAAAAGTTGTAAATTTTAAACCGACAACATTTTTCGTTTACTGTGTTTTGCTTAACGGCAATTCCTCTAAAATCGCCGAGGGCTTCGACACAACAGAAGGTTTAACCTCTGACATGTGATACGAGAGCCATAGATTCTTCTGTGACCTGGTTATCCACAGCAAGAGCAATGGTTTGTCTGGTAGATGTTGGTGCTCTCTCTTTCCCAGCTCTGTGTTGCTTTGCAGGTCACACTAGGTTGTGGTATGATTAAATTTAATTATTGATCTCTAGATTTCTGTTGATTTCATTGTCCCAGTCGTCTGACCTAAAGACATCTTGTGGAAAGTGTTGATATCTGGCTGGCGGTCATTTTGACTGTCATTACTTTCAAGATGTGAGCAACTGTTTTTATCTGCATTGTTAGACAAAACCTCTTATTAAGGGAGTCAGTTAAGTTGTTTAGTTTTTTTTTCGAAAGGGAAATAGGGCACAGATTTCCATGTTTTTTCAAGTATCTCAAGTGACATCTTCACATGAAAATGAGCAAGTGTTAATAATATTGTTGTTTAACTTTGACCAGTTTTCTTTTGTTTCTTAAACATGTCATTTATTCTGATTCCAGTGCTGAAGTTTAAAACTCTTCCTGCTGTGTGTGCTGATCTGGTCAAACCATGCATGGCTTCTCAGTGCACAGTTTTCCCCCCAGAAGTTTACCAACGCAGAGACCATCGCGCCTAATTAATTTACGAACTTCGTCTTTTTGCTCTAGCACTCGAATGCAAGGTAAAAATTCTCCTGGTTTGAACTATAGTTTTTTGGTTTGAAAAGACACACGGAAGATTAGTCTTTCAGGAAGCTCTCTTCAAAATTTAAACCTTATCTACGCAGTGTTGTCCTTATCATCGCAAAATGAAAACAAACACAGAGAATTTAAATTGCCGCCATTTTGCCGCGCTGTTGTTTCTATGGTAAATTCAATTGGTACCAGTCCCTCGCGCGTGGAAACGATTTGTGCGTGGCTCAAGCCTGCGCACTCATTTTGCCGTGGTGTCAAAGGAGCAGTGTCACCGGTGGCGCATGCGTGACAGCATGCCAACTTTTTCAAAGGAGTGTGTGGGTGTGAATATTTTACACAATCAAAGCCATCCGTGGTCACTTTAGTGAACCACAGTTAATAACTATAAATATCTTTTGGCGTTCAGAAACAAATTAACTATATATTCGTTGTCGTTCTTTGCTCCTTTTTCCTTTGATTTTGTTGTTTGGAAGGGGTTTTGATCGTATGTTACCATTTCGAATCGTGGCGGCCATCGAGCTGGAACCCGACAAGTAGTGATTCAGTCTCCTCGAGAAAGCAAAAGGAGAGCGGTCAAAATACTAATACAGCATCTACAATGAAGAGAAACTATTTAAGATGTGAATTCATGAGAAATTCGACGTATGGTGTAACTGCGGGTCTAATTTGCAGGTCGCAGGTCGCAGGTCGCAGGTCGCGGGTTGCAGGTCATTGTTTCACCAATACAGAAAGTATCCTAAACATTCATAAAAGCTAACCTTAGGCCTAAAACTTTTGTTTAGGCCTAATTAGGCCTAAGGTTAGCTTTTAAGAATGTTTAGGATACTTTCTGTATTGGTGAATCAATGAACTGCAACCCGCGACCTGCGACCTGCGACCTGCAGATTAGACCCGTGTTTTGGCCACTACGTAAGGATGCTAAGTAAGCATGCAAATCAATCAAAGCAATTGTAGTGGGGTGATTTTTCCTGAAGCCATACTGCTCATCACAAAGGACATTAAAATTCGTTACATAATAATTTAAATGGCTATGTTACCCACATCCGAAATGACAAAAACACCGAGCAATTTGCACTTCACGAACGTTTAATCGGACATCACCATTTTACAAGTATCACATTCGACGCACGTATAGAAAGTGTAAAAATAAAATAACAATGTTTAAGAATCTTGAAATATAGCCTCATCAGTCAAAAAGAACCTCATGTAAGACGCATTAAAATATAACTTTGCGCTATGGTAAGTTTCTCGCGGTTTAGCCATCTCGTTCGCGTTGTACAATGTGGGCGAAGTATCCTAAAAATAAATTTGTACGAGCAGTTTCAGAGTGAGAATAGAGAATGAAAGATTCACATTTGTACGCTCGCGTTGTCGTCAAAACCTCAAATTTGGTGATTTCACGTAGTTGTTGTGCGCCGCACGTGCAGCACGATTATTTTTCCACTTTTAACCAATGATATTGTTGTTTCGAGGCGTTCTCGTTGACGACCGCGTCGTAGATCTTTAGGTAATTCCTTAGTATTGCATTGCGCATCCCTACTGCGCACGACTTTCGCGTCAATAGCGCGCGCGCATGAGCTCGTGCACGTGCAAAACGTAAGAGATTTCGCTCAAACTAAATCCGATAGCGAAATATATGCTCCTTTTCTCTCAAACGAGCACGGTGACCCCCAATTTTTTTTCCAGGTATTTGCTGGGAACAATCTTATAAAGAACATATTTGAAGAAGAAAAAAAATTTGATAGTAGAACATGAATTTTTTTGGAAAATACTTCCGTACTGGGTGTATTCTGGCCAAGGCGAGGACTTCAAGCTAACCACGGAACTGTCCCAAAGAGTGCACTATTCCCACAACCAGGCAATCAAAAACGGCGTAAATGAAGCATTACTGCTTATGTGAATAAAAAAAAAACGCTTTATTTTCAAAATAAAATTTGTATCTTTCAAGTAACGAAGACCTAATTCTCTATGAAGGTGATTCGAACTTTTAACGCGCAACCAGTAAAAATACCCCATTTTAAGAGCCTGCTGACGAGTAAACAAGCACGGTGACCCCATTTTTTTATTGAATTTTTGTAATGTTCATATCATGAATGTTAATTATGCCAAGTTTCCAAAAAAGTTTGATAGTAGAACAATTTCAAAGGAATTACCTTAAAGTCCCTAGTACTATCGCACGGGGGACGCGGAAACAATTTCACTCGCTCTTAGAGTTCATCAATAAACCTTCTGGTACTTTGTCTATCCGAACACCCTCAGATATTTGCCTCAGCATGGCGTTGTTGGAGTAAGACCCGGTAACATTCATCTCGAATTTCTGCGTTCTACTGTTGTGTTTCTCTTTACAATGCTTCCACAAAACTGACCGCTCTTCCCTTTTGGCTAATGACTTCATGTGTTGTTTGCCTCTTGTCTTATGCCAACGACGCCATGCTGAGGCAAATATCTGAGGGTGTTCGAATAGACAAAATACCAGAAAGTTCATTGATGAACTCGAAGAGCGAGTGAAATTGCTTCCGTGTCCCCCGCGCGATAGTGGCGCAAGACCGCGTAAAATAAGTTACCCCGTGTTGGCTGACATGACATCTGGGAACACAACATTTTTAATGCGTCTTACATGAGGTTCTTTTTGACTGATAAGGCTCGAAGAGCGAAATATATGTCAAGATTCTTAAACATTGTTATTTTATTACTGGGTTGCCAGTCGGAATCTGGGTTTCATTTCGTGGTTTTTTAATTTTTAGTTTTCTTTTTTTTTTTTCTGTGTCGGTAAAAGTTTTGCTTGTCACTCCCCTGCTAAGTGGTGTCTTTGTGCATAGAGTCTTCTGTTCATATTTTGTTAGGTTTGAGGGGGCTGGGGTAATGCGTAGATTTCTCTGGTGCACACAGGAGGACATTTAATTAACGTGCAATGGCGTCGAAAGTCATTGTCAGGCGCATGAAGTTTTAGTACATCTTTAAACAAAATATACCCATATGGAGCTCAAGAATGAAACGGCAAGAGAGGCGGTGAAACATAAAGATCTGGAATCTTAAAAGCGACGAGTAATGGACTTCGACAGCAATCTTTCGCCCGTCGAGCCGAAATCAAAGTGAGCTGTACTTCTAATATTCCGCCAAGGTGGTGTTATGTGATCTTATGTACAACACTGAAACCAAATGGAAATTTCTCTGGTAACTTAAGAGTTCAACAAAGACTCTGTTGTCTGTCTCACAGTGTTTACTGAAGTGGCATCTAAGTTGTCTGGCAGGTAACATTTATTTTGTACTGAACTCTGCAAAGGTAAAAAAAATGGAAATGTGACAGTGAAATAATTGTTTCGCTGCAAAAGATTTTGTGAAATTTTGTCATGTTGTGTAATTTTCGAGCATAACAAATTTGCATACGTGTGTTAAAATTTTTGTTGCAATGCACTGTAAGCTGCGCATAAGTCACGAAAGTCTGTTGGAAGCGTGCTTGAGTTTCAACAAAACGATCGCCAAAATCGGCAAAAAATTGTGACGCTGATGAATAATGAATAAAGTAGCTGCTATTCCCAAAACGATGGAATTACCTGGTGATAAATAACCTCGTCTTGGAGAGTAAATTTTTGACTTTCCAGAAACAATGGTCGACCTCAAGAGTTGGGCGATTGTGATCTTTGTGTTTAATTCGCACATTTATTGTCAAACTTTATCACACTTAAAAATAACAAAAACAAAACTCGGTATCTTGCCATCATTTGACACAGATGCTTCACTGTTTCGCGAGTAAACATGCCGCGGTAACTTGATCACGGCGCCCGCTGAATTCGATGTCACTTTCGATTTTGCAATTTATTTGTGCAGACAAAATTGAACGTAGCAAAACTCTGCCACAATGTTTGTCGCTGATCGTAACTTTTTATGTTCGTGGTTCAAAATTAATGTTGTTTTCATATCGTAAATTTTATTGCTGATGGCAAAATATTTTATTCTCTATCGAGCGAACTGGAAACTTCCTTCTGCTCTTCCTAAAAACTGTGTATCAATATTTATTTACTTTGGCATCAATATTTGTTTTGCATAAAGCAAGCTAACAAAATCTGTACCTTGCTTGGTTCGCATTTGTTAGCGTTAAAATAGAATTTTCGGTCCAATGCTTCTGTAAAACGAAGGGGTGTATTTTTTAGGTCACTCATCCAGATACTAACCCCGCCGGACAGGAAAAAATTCAGTGTCTTTTGTATTACAAAGCTGTCAGATGCTCAGAGTGCACGCTTAAACTTGTGGTGAAAAGAAGTTGTGAGGGAACTTGAAAATGATGAACATGTCAGCCCAGAAGCCAATGTTTCTCGATTCCCTTACATTTTCCTCAATCTTTCTGGGTTCAGTACTTTGCTAGTAACCACGTCTTCTCAGGGGGCTATTTACCCAAGATTTCTACCATGGCACTACAACGATATAGTAAGATAGATAGTTATTAAAATACATTGCAGGTCATAAAGCTGAATTGCGTATTCTACATTCTATAATAAAAATTCACAAAAATTGGAATATCTAAAATCTAATAATAGTAATAATGATAAAATCTAGTAATACTAAAAATTATGATGATATTATCTAAAACCTATTCGCCAGAGAGCATGAGGCTCTGTTGGTCTTACACCTCGGCTCGTTAAAAGTGCGCGTATGCCTTAACTTATATTTACACTCATGTAGGGGCGGCAAAAGCTTCTTAAGTTTCGAGCCGCTGTCATTACAAATACTCTCAAAAGTGCGCCTACAAATATCATTGTGATGCTTCGCTACGGTTGGAAGATTCACTATATTCACTATACAATACCAAAACAATATCGTGCACTGTTAGAGCTACTTATTACGCAAAGATAACTTGAATCTCCTGGAAAACAATAATGGAATAAATCGCTGTGTTACTTCACTACCACAAGTAAGCAATGCGTGTCTGTTTTTTCTAAAGATGACATGAATTTTTTTTTATATTACTATTTCTTTACCATTTTACAACAACACTCTCTTTTCGCATTGCGCGTACATACCTATCCCGAATGAACACGTCACTCACGCGAACTTCCGTATCCGGTTTATGCCATCCTAACATACACCCCCTCCGAGAAAAAGGGTCGTCCCCGACACTTATGAAAAGTAACAATGAGGTGATCCCTCCGAGGGAGAAGTTTCCCACCGTTTCCTTTACAAAACTATTGTCGCTTTTGAAAATCCACATTGTTCTCCTCTGTTCACATGGGCACAACACTAGTACCAATAAGCCGCATCCTCTTGCGTCGCCGGTAAACATTTCCTGTGCGTGATAGTAATGCAGTCCATGTCACTTTTGGGCGATTACACGAGAATCGAAGTGTCTTGTTTCTTTTTTGAAAACCGAACTAAGGTATCAGCAAAAGTGCGTTGAGAATACATGGCCTGACACAGGCGTCCGGCAAAAGTTCATTGGCTGCAGTCCTGGATATTCAGTGTTAGTTTGATAACCTAAGGTAAAGGGGTACAGTCCATGAGAACCAAAGATCATCGGATGCTGAACTGGGGCAACTACCGGTACAGCAAACTGAGGCGGGGGCTGCTGGGGAGTTGAGGCACTTATGGTCCAGGCTGAAACAGGATACTGCATTGGTGGGTTTCCTGACATGGGTGCAAGGTCATGGGAAACTGCATCGACTTTCGTAAACGGGATTACCCACAGTGTAATAAGTCGAGATAGTCGGAGGGCGCCTCTATTGTTTCGGTCTGGGCTCATGTTCAACAACATCCCTCAGACCAGCAAAATCCTGGGTTGAAGCGTCTGGACCATTGTGGGGCAGAGGGTCCTGTCTCTCACTGCTGGATGTGGGCGTTCCGTCTTCCACAACACTCTCCTCATTGCATGGTTTCCTTTGATGAACAGCACCTAGTCCCAGCGGCCTGTTAGGTTCAGCGGGACACTCGTCTTCACTGCTTTCATCCCAAGAAACCCCTTCCACCGGTGCAGATACCGTGGGCGTGGTCCTTGTTTTATGACGTGTCTTCGCTGAGTCTGCCTACTTTGTGGGGTGACTCCGCTTGGGATATCCACAGGGAGATGGTTCCATGGTCTTAACAGGTTCCTGTGTAGCGCTCTTGTTCCACCGGGCTCAACTTCAGGCTTGACCTCATACACTGGGCTGTTGACCCCTTTACGACTGACAACTACGTGAATCCTTTCTTCCTAGTGGGAACTCAGTTTACCAGGACCGCCTCGTTCACTCAGATTGCGTACCAGTACTCTATCACCAGGTTTCAATACTGAACTCATGACTTGGTGATCTTAATGCTTTTTGGCTCTGGTGCTCCCTTCGCTAGCCCTTTGGCCTGCGAGTTCGAAAGCGCCACTTTGCTACATACTGGGAATGAGACTGTTGTTGGTTTTTCCCTTGAATTCCGAAGAGTAAGTCAATTGGTAGTCGAGGAGTCCGCATAATAGAAAGAACGGTGAATATCTGGTAGTTTCGTGTCTCGTACAGTTATATGCGTGAACTACTTGATTTAGATGATCTGCCCAGCGTGATTTCTGTGTTGTTGGTAAGGTGCGGAGCATA
>OX421457.1:19241316-19243816 GCA_949126865.1 Montipora capitata | reverse complement strand
TTATACACTTCTGCGATTTCAATTTAACTGCATGATCTCGTAATCGGCCAAGGACTTTGCGCATATTTTTAATATGTTCTTCAAATGTCACACTAAACACAATTATGTCATTTAAATATGGTACACGTACTGTATCCCTTAAATCTCCTAGGCAGTTCTCCATAAATCGCTGGAAGGCCGCTGCCGCACGTGACTAGCCGAATAGGATTCGCCCCTATTCATTAAGGCCCCAAGGAATGACGAAAGCCGTTAACGGCTGACTTTTGGAACTCGTGAACCCCTGGTGGTAAGCTCTTCCCTGGTCTAGCACCGAAAACCAAGAGTTTCCACCGAGGTTGTCCAAAGTCTCTTCTATCCTGGGTATCGGGTGGCGCTCTGGTTGGGTCTTTTTGTTTAGTGCTCTGAAGTCCACAGACAGTCTTAAACTTTGGTCCTTCCTTCTCACACAAACCACAGGCGAACTATATGACGATGTCGAACGTCCAATACAATTTTGGTTTAACAAATCTTCTATGTAGGCCTTCACTTCTGGGTAAAGTAGTTTAGGTACTGCGACATAATTCTTCTGTACAGGAGTGTGATCAACAAGGTCTAACTCTAGCTCCAGTTCCTTGATACATCCAATATCGTTACCGTCCCTTGAAAATGAATCTTGCTCCTCCGTCAGTAGTTTAAACACCATTTCCTTCTGGTCGGGTGTAAGACCCTCGACGTCTATGTCCGTCATGTGTGGTGGTATACTGAAAGGTTTTCCAGCTTTCACAGAAGCTTGCACTTCATTCAGTGATTCTCCAGGAGTGTTTTCTGATCTCCTTTCCTGGCTTGCTTCATAGGTCCTCTCAGAATCTTATAATGTAACCTCAACTAGTATGACTGATTGGACGAGTTGTAGTCGGTCAAGCGAGGTTCACCCTCTGAGTACGATATCATGGTCATTGTTGTTAACAATGTGAATTTCAACTTGACATGACTTTCCTGTCTTCACACTTAAAAAGATCTCTTGGACTTCCAAACCACTGGACCAGGAGCAGGCTTTATCCGGCTCAAACAATGCTGCTGCCTGCAAGTGACTCTGTCTAGGAGGTATTGTAATGCTGTGCTTCATGGTCTTAATGGAGCAAAGTTCAGTTTGATTCACGCTTTGAGGCATTTTTGCTGTCGAGGCAATTAACTGGTGCAGTACCTCATTCTTTCTAACCGTTTTCATAATCTCTTCTATCACATTAAACCCAATTAACGGGGAGTCCAGCGACTGTTCAGTAACAAGAAAGGGGACTGCCAATTTATCCTTAGATGACCGCAGTCTAAAGTTCAGTTCTACCCATCCTATGTATGGTACCTTACTACCGTCGGCAGCAGTCAAGCTCAGTTGTCCTTAACAGTGATGTCAGGGAAATTTCTCCTTACAAACTCGTCAGATCTTATTGATACTTAGGCGCCCGTGTCCCAAAGTACCTCGACCATCCAGCCATTAATCTCTCCCATGACAGTACATCTTTTCCCAACCAATCCCACCACAGTGGCATGCTGTTTCGGTGTCAGATGACTAAAAAGATGCTATTGCTTGGGTCCGCATTATCTTGCATTGCCCTGTTGGACAGGGTGGCAATTGCAGCGCACAGAACTTTGTGTTTCTGCCAGTGCTAGTGACAATTCTAACAACAATACTTTACAGCCTTGGATTTTGAACATTGCAGAAATCTCTTTAAATGGCGGAGGGACATCGGCGGGACTTGTTGCTGTTACCGTCGACTAGTCGTCTGTTGTTTCCCTGGCAACTACCCCGGTTCTTATTTTTATGGCATTCACGAGCCAGATGTCCTGCATAGCCGCAAGCAAAACAATGGTCACACTCATCACCTCTCCTACACTGCTGGCAATTTTGGCAACCCCAACGTTGATAGCGACGAATTGGCTGAAATACTGTTTCCAGGGCCTCTGTAGGGTGTCTCTCGCCAGCCTGGCGTTGCTGTTGGATTCCCGTGACCATTAACCCGATCTTTGAGGTCACTGATTTCTGACTTAATTTTTTGACGGATTTCAGCCAGGAGTGTTTGGTTGCTCTCTGAAGTTGTATTCTTGGGTCTTGTTTCCTTGTCTTCCCTCGGCGCCTCACATGCGTTTACTTTTGCTGTTTTTTTGGCGCTCTGAGGCCCCTTTGGCACTCCTCTCTGCTTGTTGCGACGCTAGTTCATTCACCTGTTTCATGAGTTCTTCGTCTGTGAGTTCCGTGATCCCTAGAGTCGGTCTGAAGTCGAATGCGAGGATATAATCACGCAGGCCTGTTTCAAAGGAATTCACAAATGTTTTTTGAATCAGTGCCGGCCCATAATTAAATTCCCAGTCTGATTCTTGACTTGCAAACTTCACTTTGTTACGCAGATCCAATGCAAGGAGTAAGAACTGCTGGGGTGACTCATTGCTTTTTTGACAGACAATGGCTAATTGCAACTTAGACAGCGAGAGATCACTTAAGGTCTCAACATAACTTCTGAGGCTG
>OX421457.1:19233816-19238816 GCA_949126865.1 Montipora capitata | reverse complement strand
GCTACTCAAACTCCGGATATCCTTTGCTATTCACCTCCGAGCAATTCGCGCGGAATTTGGGCCCGAAAATGTTGTAATCTTTGCTGGAATAAATGAGTGAAAATGATCTTTTTGTGCTATATTATCTCACTGTTTATGATATACTAAAACAACTATTCACCTCCGAGCAACTCGCACGGGATTTGCGCCAGAAAATATTGTATTCGTTGCCAGAATAAATGAGTTAAAATCATCTTTTTGTGCTATATTGTCTCACTGTTTTAGTCTTACTAAAATAGCTATTCACCGAAGTGGAGGTAGCTAGTGGCGAATATTTTAATCCCGAGCCGCGAAGCGGTTCAGTATGAAGAAAATACGGTTAATTGAAATATCTTTTCACTTGCATGAATCTCTTTATTCTTATCTCTCGACTTTATTATACTATAGGTGCTTTTATTCAGGACTCGGTGTTTTTTCCGAAATGACAGAATGTTTTTTTTACACTAAGTGAAATAATTATCATTCTGTAGTTTGAATTTAAGTCGGTCCTCAAAGTCCTTCCGTGTTTGCCCAAACAGCGGTAATTTTCGTATCTCCTCTGTTTTTCTTTATGTTAAATGTTACATCTACATGACAACAGAATAACATTACAAAGAAATTGAATGTTTTTATCCACCCATTTGTTATCTTGAGAACAAGTAGAAATTTACTTTGGGTACCAGAGGAATTTTTTCCAAAGTTCGGGACAACGTTACGCGAGACGAAGGCAACGATCGAGGGTCCCCCTTCGTCGCTCGTAGCGTTGTCTCGGTAGTAGAAACAGTTCTTGTCTTAATCTTTCGCCGGCACAACAACCTTTTAATTTCCCCAACTCAGTAGTGTTTTTGTGATGACATAAAAACATTGCAAGTGCATAAAAGGCATCAAAGAATAGTCTCTGCAATGGTGAATTTATTTTTGGATCCACTTAGGCATACAGCGGATGATTACGTTCGCTTCTAGTTAATTAATCCAAAGCTCCATTTCGTAAATAACATCTTGAACCTGGAAAATTCTACTCTAGACAGCAGCCAGATTTGGACAGTGGGTAGCCTTGCAAAGTGCAGATTGGTTATGTCAATATATTGTCAAACGCAACAGGCAGAATTCTAGACATGCACGTCTCAAGAACATTTATAGACAGTATAATTTACAGTAAGGATGAAAACAATATTGGTTTCACGAGACAAAGACTCACGCTTAAGACTTCCGAGTGGAGCTGTGAAGGAGTACGTTGATTAATGAATAAGTAGAGAGAACAAAGCAACTGTTGATTGATCGTTCCTCTTTCAATTTGTGTGAAATATCCTCACCTTTTCGAATAGATTTACAATCATCGGTACATGGAAATTACGTGTACAGGAGACCAGCTCAGTATAGCCTCTGAAGATCACTTTCTCTCGTTTGAATCTGTTCTTCAAGCTATTCAGGTTGCCTGTTCGTAAGATTTCAACATGACCACAGGAAATAAAACGTTTCCACTGATAGAAAACGTTTCCGAAGAATATGCGGTGCCCACAGCCAACTATCACAATTTTCAAGATAGACCAACAGACGGCAGAGAGGTGGTTTATGGACTGATAGCAGCTCTGTCGTTCTCGCTGAACCTGGTTTTCTGCGCTGCTATGGTAAGAAGACCCGGAAAGTTGAAGAAAACACATAATATCATTCTGTTTGCTTTGGGAATCACTGACTTATTTACCGGTAACTACAGCTTCGTTGTTTTAATTTTAATATCCCAATAGTTAATTTTGTTCGCTAGTACGTTAATTCACGAAGGACCGAATCTGGAATAGGTAGAAACTAATATTAATCTTTAATAGGGAATTCCAGCATATGTTTATATCCAACATTGAAAAAAAGCCTTGGAAGAGGTTTCGATTCAAATTTATAATTACAATTAGTACACTGACAACAGATTGTTCGCCTTGCAGGTGACCGGGTGTAAATTTGTTTTTCCAGTGACTCAAGCAAATCAAATTCGTCATTAAAAGGAAATAAATTTCCGAGGAAATCAGGATTTTAGTACAACTCAGCCTGTCAAAAAGTCAATAACTTAAATCAACCAATGTAATTTCTTAAATGCCAGATCGATATTTTTTAAAGAAACAGAGCAGCTGGCTGCTTTTGTTTTTTGCAAAGCTAAAAATGAAAAAAAGTACTTAATTATCTACCCTCAACTAAATGAAACTTTAATAAAGAGCTTATGCTAATGATAATTAGTATATACCACACAAGCGAATAGTGCTTTCCACGCATTCTGATTAGCGAGCTCGGAGGTGAATATGTACAAAGACAGAGGTAGCGTTGAAGGCGCGCTCTGATTGGCCAATCAACTCCGAATATCATTTGACGTTCACCTCCCACGGCAACTCGCGCGAGGATTTGCGCCAGAAAATATTGTAATCGTTTCAGGAATAAATGAACAAAATCATATGTTTGTGCAATATTATCTTTGCTCACTGTTTTAGTATTACTAAACCAACTATACGCTTCAGAGGAAACGGAGAAAACCAAAATGGCTTCCCGCTTCGCTTCATTTTGCAAGAAGCAAATTTTATCAATAAACTCGGCTGATTATGCAACTTGTGTGGAATATACTATTTACCTCAGGGTCGGTGAAGGTGATTGATATTATTCATTTCTAGTTTTGGTGAATAATAATTATTGTTAAATCAGTATTACACATTCTTGGGCTTCACTCATCATCGCGTTATTAATATAGATTGGGACCTAGTGATTTTTAAAATTTTAATTTTGATTCATCTTTCCACGAAAACTTGTCAAAAGGCCAGATTTTTAAAATAAGTGGATTGTAGTTTTACAAGTGCTTTTTCGGACCAGAAAAGTCCTCGGGTCCTTTGGAATACGTGAAGGCTTCGGCTGATTACTGTATCCTCCCTCCTCTTGTAGTTCTATATCTGCATTAGCGTTAGTAGAAAAACACCAAGACGGGCTTTACGGATATTGAAGATATCCATACCCGGCCATTACGGCCTTTATGCCCAAAAATAGCAAATAATGAATAAATAATTTACAGTATTGCATTCATTTTTCATTTTCAAGCAATTTTTCTTCCCTTGACTCCCGGCTACGTCATCAGCTTCTCGTCATTTCCAGTCCCCAGTGGCTTAGCTGGACAAATCTTCTGTCGTTTGTTTGGAAGCAGATATGCCCTCTTTACAATGGGGAAAGTCTCTATTTTAATGGTCACCTGCCTGGCAATTGAAAGGTGGTATTGTATTTTTCGACCGATAAGATACAAGCAATATTTTAGCCGGAAGAGGGTACTTATCTATATCGTTGCTATATGGATTTTCACTTGTCTCTTGCAAATAAACAAGTTCTTCGAATGGCACTTATCAAGGAACAAATGTTCTTTAGTTGAAGCTCCTTATGGAAGACAAGGCACACAAGCCATGATAATCATTTACAGCCTCACTGGGTTTTATATTCCATGTTTGATATCATGGGCTTCCTTTGCACACATAACCCTTTTGTTCAAGAGATCACCCATGGCAAGATTCTACGGCAGACGGCAAAGAACTCACCAGAAAGCTTTACTACGCATGTGTGGTGTGACGTCAGTTGTCGTGACACTGTGTTGGTTTCCAGCTCAAACCATTTATATTCTTTCTCCTTTTGGTGTCACAACAGTTGGCAGCCCTTTGCACAGGACAGGAGGAATTTTTGCCATGTTCAACTCGTGTGTTAATCCTTTGATTTACTGGGCGACAAACAGGGAGTACAGACATGAACTTTTTGAGCTCATCAGATTTGTCAACGTCAAACGCTCCAGACAAAGAAGTTATAAATTCGAGTTTGAGATTTACTCGATAGGGTCTTCCTTGTCAATTTCCAGTCAACTGAGTCGGATATAATTGCTCATGTCTGAATTTCAAGTTGAACAAGTTTTTCATGAAACGTCGGTAAAGCTTTTGTTGCCATAGCTGTGACGCTTGCCTTCGAAAAAAAAAGCGTGCTCTTCGAGACTGTCTTCTTATTTGCAGATTTTTGTAAGCAAGCAATGGTGAAAACAAAAAGATTGCAATCCACCTCTTCTTCCAAGCAAATAACAAAAAGTAACCAGATAAACGTGAAACTCAGATTTGTTCCTCACCGCTCCAGCCGATTTCATGTTTAAAATTCACTCTGATTCCATAACCGTGACTGAAAGATGCAAAAGATTATGTATTTGCGTCAGACGCCATAAGCAGTATGAAGCAGTATGATGCCAGCAGGTACAAAACACAGGTCACAGGTCACAGGTCATTGTTTTACCAATACAGAAAGTATCCTAAACATTCATAAAAGCTAACCTTAAAACGAAATTGCAGCGTTGACACTGATTAAAAAAGCTTTTAAGAAGTAAAAACGTTTCGATCACTTCGGTGACCTTCATCGGTTACTGATGAATTATGGGTTGTTACTGATGGTAACTGATGAAGGTCACCGAAGTGATCGAAACGTTTTTACTTTTTAAAAACAGTTTTAATCAGTGTCAACGCTGCAATTTCGTTTTATATCATGCCTGATTACAACCACGGTGTTTTGAAGCTAATCTTAGGCCTAAAAAAAGTACAATGTGGACAAAGTATCCTAAGCCGCTGTTACACCTTGAAACTTTTAGCTGAAACTTGTGTGCAACTTAAAATATCACTTAACTCAAAAGCAGGAAGTAAAGTGCTATGTAAAATTGACATAAAAAAGCAGAATTCAGTAACACAATATTGTTATTTCATTTGTGGGATTCATATGTTAATTACGCCAAGGAGTTTTGTATGTCTTTAGCTTTTTTATCATGGTTACCAAGTTTCCCAATGTGGTGAGCTCATAGTATATTTCTTTACTAATATCAAGAGTAAGTAATCATCTCCTTTATATTGTTTCCAGCAAGGAGACATTTTCACGCCAATGACTGGTGCTGCTTCTGTTTTAGCATTAATGAGTCTTTAGGATACTTTCTCTACTGGTAAAACAAT
>OX421457.1:19211316-19226316 GCA_949126865.1 Montipora capitata | reverse complement strand
ACCTTAATTAAATGTTATTGTTTTAGTTTTTGCGCGTTTAGAAGTTCATATTTCTTGTGTTGTTAAGCGCTTAGAATTACAATAATATTGTAGTCTGGATAA
The DNA here is from genome assembly GCA_949126865.1 of Montipora capitata. NCBI lineage: Eukaryota > Metazoa > Cnidaria > Anthozoa > Scleractinia > Acroporidae > Montipora > Montipora capitata. The sequence goes on along the minus strand of OX421457.1, from coordinate 19,226,214 downwards.
GCGCTATAAAAATGTTATTATTATTATTATTATTATTATTATTATTATTATTATTATTATTATTATTATTATTATTACTACTATTATTGGTATCGGAGACTCTCAGAGGAAGTAACTTACCAAAGTAGTTTGTCTTACAACTGTGTAACTTCATATGGAGACAATATGAGGCTCCAATGCATGAAGATCAGTTTCGAAAAGAAATCGTCATAATTGTGCTCTTAGTCACAGAATTCCATATGGCGATTGTTTAAACCATTGTTTGTTAATACGAATAGTTAAACATTGTTCTGGTTCTGAAACAGAGGTTGTGCAGATTGTATTTGAAGCTTTCCTGGTAATAAAAGTCCTTAAAGAGAATCTAAAGCGTGAAATATTTTTTTCCAAGAATTACTTTCGGACCCAAAATAGCAATATTTACAGAATTCTAGAAGTAGGAAAAATATTTATGCGTTATTTGCATTTCATTTCAATTTGGAAGGGAAATAAACCTTTACCAATAAACATTGATAAGTAAATGTATTTTGGCAGTGCTATCAGGAAATATATGAAATAATGAAATTTCAGCCATTTTGATAAATCTTCTGTCCAGTGAAAGAAAGCACAAGGTCGTCCGTCGACTCATCTCGGTCATTATTTAAAGTGAAATGAACAAAACACAATTTTTCCTAGAAAGGAATATTTAGCTAGATATATAGACAAGTGATCCGTGACTTAGAATGTATCTGCTGATCCTGTTTCACCTGGAATAATTAGATTTTCGACAAATTGTCTGCGAAAACAAATAGTATAACATTTTCATTAGATCTAAAAACAGAAGAGTAACTAGGTTTTGGAGACATATTCAGGTAAAAAAGCGGTGTCTGGTTAAAAATTTTAGATACATAAAAACGTAAGCTTTCGGCTTCTAGACTAAATCCTTTAAGAACTAAGATGTAAATGCGCGAGATGGAAACATATACAAAATGGAGGTGTGAAAAATATTGTAAAAACGATAAAAGTAAAAATGCGCTAATCTAAAAGAATAGAGTATTGTTTTGGCAAAGGCTTGGAGTTATTGTCGGCTTCAGTAGTGTTAGCGGTGTGCCAAGATTCCAAAGTTTTTTGGATTTGAAAGCTTCCCTTGTCAATTACTCTGGCATTGTTGAAATTAATAAGGTGACTCCGCTCGACTGATGCATCTCCACCTGCAATCCGTGTTTCAATAAAACGCCACAAGTCTGGCTACCCCCTTCGACCAATTGTTTCTTGTATTGGTTCTGCCCTCTACAGTACATCCAAATTTCTTACTGACATTTTGGCACCCATCCAGAATCGTAATGGCTACTCTGTTCTTAATTCTTCTGAATTTGCCAAAGACATGGCAAACATGGAGATACTGGACGATGGAATAATGGTTTCGTTCGACGTTCTTTCCCTATTTACAGCCATCCCAGTCCAGAAAGCCTGTGCTTATATCCTTAACAAATTAGAGGATGATGATACTTTACAGTCAAGAACCAACCTCACTACTGATGATGTTATCTCGCCGCTGGAATTCGTTCTTTTTAACATTTTTTTTCGTCTATAATGATTGTTTCTACAAACAAATACATGGTTGTGCCTTAGGAAGCCTGGTTAGTCCTGTCGTCGCGAACCTTTGTATGTAGGTTATCGAAGAATCAGCCATATCATCCATGAGAGTTCCCCCCAAAACCTGGAAAAGATATGTTGATGACAGTTTTGTCGTCATCAAGAAAGACTGCGTACCTGAATTCCACGATAAATTAAACTCTAAAGACCCCATGATTTCCATTATGGTGGAAAAAGAGAGCCTTCATCAAATCTCGTTTCTAGATACCCTAGTCTGCAGGAAGAATGGTTTCATTGTCATTACGTCTTTCGTAACCCAACGCACACAGACAGATATTTGGACTTCAATTCCCATCATGAGAAGAAACACAAAATAAGTACTGGGTCTACCCTCCTAAACCGTGCTCGTAATCTATCGAATACTTTGGAAGGGAAATCGTCTGAAGTTGATCACGTCACTAACCGTTCTTGCCAACGGCTATCCACCTGCCGTCATCTCTAACATAAAGAAAAACCTTCCCCGGAACTTATACCTTCACCGGAAGAATGGGTGTGTTTGTTTTTCAATCTGATTGAAAATAAATCCACCACTATGGCCTGCCTTTCTTATGTTCGTGGTGTCACACAACCCCTCACACGTCTTCTTCGAAAGAATGGAATTAACGTTGTTACCAGACCTCACAAGACTTTACAACAAGAATTCCCATCCCCCAAGTTTAGGCCTCCTACTGAACTTCAGACCAATGTGGTGTATAAAATCCCTTGCGCCGATTGTTCCTGGAGCTACATTGGTGATATTGGAAGTTATTTTTCAACGAGGAAAAAGAAACACATTCGAAATGTAAAACTAGTATGTAAAACTGGCTCTAACATTGCAGCTCACGCTTGGCGTAACAATCACTCTATTGATTTCAACAATGCCAGAGTAATTGACAAGGGAAACTTCCGAATCCGAAAAGCTTTGGAATCTTGGCACACCGCTAACACTAATGAAGCCGACAATAACTCCAAGCCTTTGCCAAAACAATAGCCTATTCTTTTAGATTAGCGCATTTTTTCCCTTTTATCTTTTTTACAAATTTTTTCACACTTCCATTTTGCATATATTTCCATCTCGTGCAATTACATCTTAGTTTTTAAATGCTTTAGTCTGGAAGCCGAAAGCTTACGTTTTTAAATATATAAATTTTTAATCAGAGAATGCTTTTTCACCTGAATATAAGATTTTTACTTGTTATTATAAGAAACTTTCAGGATAGCTTCTTGGAGAATCTTTGATTCTCCTGGCCCAAGACAATAACACAGCAACAAAAATCGGCCACAGTTCGCAACAAAAGCCACTGCGCTGTTACGTTCCTGCAGAGGTTAGCGAATTCGGGGTTGGGAAGCCTTCACTGAGAGAAGGAAATCCCTCGCGTCAAAGTTGTCGAAGTACCTCTGAAGAAATTAGAAGGGGGCACTTTTTTTCCCAACGTTGGCCGCGTATGCTAAGCACTTAGTACATGTTAACAGGTATATCTATTAGAGTGTAAGTAATTTTAAGCACTGTCCTCATTTCCATACATGTAATCCATCGGAGTGTTAACCTAAGTGATGGAAATGGACCTACGGCACAAAGACAGAGAAAAAATCCGGCAACAGCGGGAATTGAACTGTACCCACGACCTCCTGATTAGATCACTGTTGCTTCAACGACTGAGCTACAAGGTCAAAAGGGAGCATGCCTTGAAAAAATCACATACATGTTATGTTAGTGAGAAGGGGAACGCTTTTTGGAATGTTAACCAAGTCTTGAAGGGTGCTGGGGGCTGCGGTTTTTCAGTTTCTATGGTGACCTTGGAAACTGAAAAACTGAGGAAGAAAAAAAAAGACGAGAATGGAATGGGATGTTCGAAGTTTCCTTACGAAGAAAAAAAGATCAATTGTTGATAAACAAGCTAATGGAGATGAAGAGATCCAAACAGCAACAAGCACGAGAGTCAAATAAGAGGAATGAAACCAACACTGCAGTAATAAAGAAGGTGAGCGGATGGACCATACACAGACATCTTATGTTGAAGAAAACGATGAAACAAAGTCACCATGTTTGCTGAAACGTAAACTGCCTTCAGTTCAGGAGATGATGAAGAGGGCAATGCTGTTCAGTCTACAGTACGAACTACAAATTAGATCAAGGAGGAGGGCTACCCACTATTTGCGTTGAATATGGTGAGGTGAAATTCACTTGTACCGTATGGGGCTCAGTTAAGATCTATCACGGCGACGTCGACGAAAACGTCTCCGCAAAATATGATTTGGCACTATCGTAAGTCTTTCGCTATTGTTTCATCTCGTTCACGTCGTACAATGTTATAGCTAAGTATCCAAAAGATAAATTGGAACGAGCAGTTACTGACGAAGTACAAGTAGAAAATGAAAGTTTCACATTCGTGTGCTCATGTTGTCGTGAAATCTCAAATTTGATTATTTCACGTCGTTGTTAGGCAGAGTAGCGCACAAATGGAGCGTTTTCACTCACTTGACCAGCAGCCATATTGGATTACTGAAACAAATGAAAGTATTTGCATAAAAATGGTGTTCAGTTTCCGGAGGATTAGTTTGGTTCACCATCATGACCGCCATTCCTTTGTTTTGGAACACCAACATGGCCGCCGTAACGTCATGTGAAAACGCTCCACATGCTTAAATGCGTGCAGCACGTACAGCACGATTGTTTCACTTTCATCCATCCATCTTCGACGGCAAAGGTCGGCAACGTCTCTATTCACGTGGTTGAGGCAGGAGCCCATCAGCAGGAGTCTTCATCTTCCTTTTTACTTTTTGGATCGGGCGTTTTGACAGACCTAGTTATTAATTTATGTGAAATTGTAAATGCGATATCTACAGCACTGATTGGCTAACCGTAACCAGGGAAACGCCGTATTCCCCGAAAGTGTTTCAAAAAATAACTAGCTCTGTCAAAGCGCCCGATCAAGAATGCAATTCGGAGGACGCTAGGCTTCTACTGATGGGCTCCTGGTTGAGGGTTGCTTAACTAACTTTATGCAGGAGGATTTGGGGACGTTTTCTATTCAGGTGCATTTCCTTGACGTCCTTGGCTTAAAAAGACGACTTTAAATTCCAAATGCTACGTGCTTTGAGAACGTCAACACAATGCGATAGTTTATCAGTTTTCTAGCAGCGTTCTCGATATCTTATATCCGATGTCTTAATTTAGAACTGGCACATGCAGTTCATACATCGACTGAAATTCTTATCTCGAATTACCTGCGTAGGAAAACTCGCCCAGGATAGCCTAACTTCGTAAACTAAACTTTTTTCCGCGTGAATCCCCACAGAAACGACTTTGAAGGTCCAATCAAGAAGACAAAAAAAACACCAGGTGTGCATATCAAGAGAGAGCATATCAAGAAGGAGTGAATTGTGAAGAACATATAGAGAGTCTCCGGTAGTCGCGATACTGAAGAAGTAAGATCCCAGAGCACAGCATCAGCATTTACACTGATGTGCATGAACAGCATGTCACACTCATTCATTTGCACACCTGACAAAGCAGAATTCATCCAAGCGAATCACCAGAAAGCTAATAGAAAACAGTTGCCATCACAAGTTATATATTGCCAAAGAGCAAAACTTGCTACTATGACGAAATGGATAATACTACTACACATTTGTTGAACGCTTGTCCATACAACATCACTTTGTGTGATTTTTTCAGGAGGAATGTTTCCTCTGAGGAAAAAGACTACGCGACGTTGATGAAAACTTCATTTGGGGTAATCGCTAGTTTAGCCTTTTTCAGCAACTTGCTGCTATGCTTGGTGATATTCATAAAAAGGACGATGTTGCATAAGCCATACAATGTTCTCATTTGCAGTCTGGCAATAACTGATATGCTAACAGGTATGAGAATCGGTTCAGAGCTTGATTACTCAACGACGAGAAGCAGAATATGATAAAAATGGTTTGATAGAACATAGCAATTGATCTGGCAAACAACGAAAAGAAAGTTCACGAGATGACCTCACGGCGACACATTCAGTTTTAAATTCTTAATTTCAGTCTTAATTTCAGTTAACGCTTTGCGCACAAATTCAGTTTTCTGGAAGGTAGACAATAATTGTACAAGGTTAACTAGTTGCAATAATTGAGAATTATTTATAAATCCACACGATATCCACATGGTCGTCGTTCAATGATGGTTTGTCCTTTCAACCTTTGTAATACTTCACGATCATTAATTCTCATTTAAATTGCCGTCTTTTCAAAGAAAATACAAATGCCATAAAGCCAGAGAAGAATGCTAATAAAATAAAGATAAGGGTATCATTAATAACTCATTTTCGCTCAAGAAAGGTATTAAGGTTTTGAATTGCTTTTACTCCTATTTATTTTCCGTCTTTAAATGTTGCGACAATTGTCACCTTGGTTGTCACCTTTTTTGGTAGAGAGTTTGTTCAGTCTGGTTCAACTCTGCAGGTGATTATATAATGGTTGCATACAAAATATACATACTTCTTTCCAAGCAGCTTTTTTGTCGGACTTTAACGATTGGTTTTGCAAAATGAAGTCACTTTTCATAACATAAGACGCATCTGAATGCCTTACTCAATTACTGCAGTGATCATGACATGCTGATCTTTTCAGTCTAAATTACGCTCATGAAAAGTTTACATGATCACTCAGGTCGATCAAGCTCTACGCCCGTTGATGATGATAAAGACTCGACGTCATTGCATTTCCTGTTTTGTATAATGCGATAGGCCTGTGGGAATCATTGAAAAGCACGAGTAATGCTGTCGGTTTTTGCTGTTGTTTTTGACAATAATGGTCATGATGATGATGACAAAGACTCGCGTGAAAACTCTTACTCGTTGTTATTAGTTATTTATAAGTGCACCTATGAGCTTGAAAATTCGCAAGCTCAATAAAATCAGGAATCATAACTGACTGACCTGTTATGACAAATAACGTGTTCATGCTTAAGCGTAAGACTCCGTGAAAACGAACAGTCAGTTGTTAAGATATCCCTACGCTATATCGCACACGCGTTACGAGTGGTCTCTCGGGAGATATCAGGGACTTTAACATCTGGGTACCAGGGGTGGGTACGTTGAAACAGTGCAAAGATCTCTGAAAAGGAAACGAGGACTGTTATATCGATATGTCTTTGAAGAAATCACAAAAGCTCTTGTACTTCCTCCTGCAGAAGGCTCTGTGAACAAAATAAGAGTTTCTAATTTTGTACGTGGGGAGCATTAGTTTACAGAGTCTTTCAGCCCTTAGATTCGTGAGATTCCGGCGAGTGCTGATCCACATTTCTTAATGCTCGGGAAACCTTTGTATTGTATAAAAATTGCTTGTCTGTAAAACCTTCATAGAAATTTCTGGCTATCCGGCGTTCTTTATTTTATTTTTTATTTTGGTGGGGGGGAATGGGTTTTGTTTGAAAATAAAAGCATATTGAAAGTATCAGTATAAAAGGAAAGGAAAGGAAAGGAACTTTATTTAAATGTCTAGTCGTTCTAGCGTTGGAGCACTAATTGGGGACACTGCAAACTGAAATTAACAATCAACGTGAATCAAGTCAAATATTTTTTTAGGAGAGGGGAAAACCGGAGTACCCGGAGAAAAACCTCTCGGTGTAGAGAAGAGAATCATCAAACTCAATCCACATATGACGAGTCTGGGAATCGAACTCGGGCCACATTGGTGGGAGGCGAGTGTTCTCACCACCGCACCATCCCTGCACCCCCAGTATTTATAGCTAGCAAAGGCACGAGTCTGTTTCACTGCCATATGCCACTTCCTTGAGCCATTTTAACCCAAAGACTTAAGTGCACAGAAAAGTTACGAATATATGCTAACACTTTTAACCGTTTTCAAGACTACTTGAAATCGCTGAAAAACACAGCTTCTCAGGAGTTGCCACGTCTATTACACATGATGTAGGCAGCCATCCCACCGTTCCACCTCATGATAATGTACTATCTTAAATTTTCTCGGCGACGCATTTGCTACGCGTCATACCACTGATCCGATGGTATGTACGTAACGAAAATACTGTCTCAGATCTCGCTAGTCAATAAAACTGAGACCTAAATTATACGATAATCACCTTAACTTATCAGTATATATGGTGACCCAAAGAATGAGACATGTCAGTGTGTGTATGTACCGCTACAGCCGGATTACTTGATTAGTTCAATACGCATCAAAGTCAAGTCAAAAATGACTTTTTTAGAGTTGTTTCAACCCAGCTTCAGACTTTTTAATCATCATGTATTTTTTTGTATCTTGACAGGGATATTTCTTGTCGCTACACCAGACTATGTTATTGACAGGAAGAGCTTTCCATACCCCTCTGGGCTTGCTGGAGAGATCTTCTGTCGTCTCATTGGCTCCACCTATATCCTATTTATTTTTGGAAAGGCATCCACGTTGACCATAATGTGCTTGGCAATTGATCGCTGGTACTCGATTGTCAAGCCTATACGCTACAAAACTGCGTTTAGCAAGCGGCGTTTGTACCTTTACATAACTTTAATTTGGACCTCTGCCGCCATCACACAGATTAACGAGCTTTTTATCACAGTAGTTGAACATGATCTTTGTACCTTCAAAACACCTTTTTATGGTGAAAAGGCCGAGCGAATTTTCATTGTCATTCACGTGATCATCACATTCTACATTCCGAGTATAGTAACGTGGCTGACATTTGGACATATCTGGATACGCATGCGTCAGCCAAATATCCGGCGTCACTTAAACAACAACAAAGCAACAAAGCGACTTCTGCGCATGTGCGCCTTGGCTGCCTTCTTTTTAACTATGTCCTGGTTACCAACAGAAACATTCTTTATTCTATATAAGTTTGAAATTCTAAGGCTTCCTTTTGAATTTTACTTGTTTACAAGTATCTTGGCAATGTCGAACTCTTGCTTCAATCCCATAATTTATTGCCTTAGCAATAGGGAATACCGGAAGGAATTTCGCCGACTTCTCTGCTGCATAAATTTGGACCGTTCAACAAGCAGAGGAAAGTACGTAGATCCCATAACGAGGCGAAGGCTGCGTAACTCGTCTTATTCTTTCTCGCTTGACCCTGTTGCAGATTCAAACATTAAGTGCGTTGATGATGGAGCCTATACTCTGAGTCTGCGAATGTTGGAAACTATGACTTCGTTTAGTGATATTTCCTGTGCTAAAACCAGTAACACTGTTAAAAAAAACCGAGCACAAAACAGTCCGTGACGCTAATACTGAGAAATTCCTAACTTGGACCAACTACTTCTAAATAAATTTAGAGTTAACACTGAACAGTCTTCATTTGGGAGAGGGGATTGGGGAGGTATGTAAATTGTCGCAAATGATTATCCATAAATCTCATCTAATTTACGGATTGTATTGCCAATATATTTCAGCTCATTAACAATAAATCACAGAATATAACATCGGTTTTCTGTTAGCTTTTATACAGTAGAAGAGCGATCAGTGCTTTATTTTTTATTTGAAATCGATAAAAAAGAAAGGGAGAAAAGACATATGGTAGAGACATTTTCCCTTGAGTACACTTGAGGCCCGGGGAAACGGCTTCAACATTTGCTTCAACCCCCCCACCCAACAACCCCTTTCAACAGTGCGTTTAAACTTTGCTTCAACAATCACTGAACATTTTTTTTGTTATCACGAATTTTGAATGAAGTCATTTGCCAACCTCTCTCAACGTTGTTAGGTATTAACGTGAAAGTGAATGTTATCATTCATCCGGATACAATTCAAGTGAAGCAATTTATAAATCTTTTTTCCGGAATTTAGGTCTTGATTATCAACAAACGTTTCGACTGAAACCATCAGTCTTCATCAGTGAAGTTTGTCACGTGATAGTTCACTATCACGTGACAAACGTCGAGGAACGGAAACATCCCTTAATACACAAGCTTGGGGTTTTCCGGACACTTAGTCAGAGAGCAGAACAGGTGATCAGTGATCCTGACACCCTGACAAATGAGAAAAACCATATCAAGAAGTCACTCCGAAAATGCGGATATCCAGATTGGGTGTTTAGCGAAAACCAGAAAGATCGTGATGAACGGGGGTGTGGCACTGGCAACATCAAGAGGGGACACAAGGCCTGGGTAACTATCCCTTACATACGAGGCCTATCTGAGAACATTAAGAACATTCTCAAAGAACACGGCGTAACAGTGTTTTACAAACCCCAGAACACTCTAAGACAACAATTGGTCAAGGTTAAAGACAAACAACCGGTTGACAAGCGGTCCAACCTTGTATATGGCATTACCTGTGGAGGGGAGGGCTGCACAGAAACCTATGTGGGAGAGACTCTTCAGTCCATCAGAGCCAGGCTGAAACAACATCAACGGCCGAACTCCAATCCTGCTCAAAATTCGGCAGTTTATTGTCATCTTAAGGACACGGGACATGTGTTGCATTCAAAGGGAGTCAAGATCCTAGATAATGAACGAGATTGGCGAAGGAGGGGAATAAAAGAAGCGTTATGGGAAAGGGTGGAGGACCCAACCCTGAACAGAAAGGGGGGGCTCCGGTTCTCTCTGTCTCACACTTGGGACCGGGCCCTCTCCTCCGTTCCTCGACGTTTGTCACGTGATAGTGAACTATCACGTGACAAACTTCACTGATGAAGACTGATGGTTTCAGTCGAAACGTTTGTTGATAATCAAGACCTAAATTCCGGAAAAAAGATTTATAAATTGCTTCAGTTGTTAGGTATTAGCGTGCACACTAATCGTCGGTCCATGTCCGTATCTCTATAGTAACAAGTCCATATCCATAGTAACAACCGCGGCTGCAGCCTGGGACTGAATACCGGGCCTGTTGAATCAAATGTTGATGATGTGATGAAACCGTTTACCCACTCCAGCAGTAAATATCGTTCAACAAATTGAAGGAAGTGTTGAAGCCCGGGCCCTTATATAATTTCTCATAGCGGTTTTATATTTCACCTGTCAAATTATCATACACAATTTAACATAGCTCTTGGCCCACTTACCACGAGTTTCTTGCACAGCATCTGAACTGTGAACCAGAGTGCACGAGTGACTCCATTAAACCTCATTTTACTCAGCTTTTTAATACGTTGAAAAGACATTTCAATTTGTTCGAGCAATTTTAATCCTTTCAGCATAGGCTGAAATCATTCAGCCTACGCATTTAATGCCCTTTAATGCGCTCGGGGTGTGTTTTTGAACTTTGTTTTTTCTAACATGTTAATTGAGGTTGTCTTTAGTTTAATAATTAATTTTTTTTCAGATTACTTTTCTTTCCTTTTCTTGAAGAATTTGACACAAACAAGTATTTTGGACGTAGCAGGTACAAATGAATCGACTTGGTTACGATGCGAAATATGGTAAAAACGACCTAAAGACAACCCTTTTTGTGTTTTCATCAATCTACAGGTATATATTTTTCTCACTCATGGAGTGCTCAAGCAGGTTTGCTAAAAGCTTAGTGTATTTTGTTTCAAAGGGTTCTGAAAGCGTGCAGTGATTTTTGATGAGATCCAGTAGTTTATTCCTGTTTGCCGCAGACTGAATCGTGCAATATGCTAACCTTCTTCATATTCATTGTCTTCTGTCGGATTCAAGAAAGTCGCCGTTGAAAGCATCAAATAGTGTCTTGACTGCATTTTCCGATAGGAAAAACAAAACTAATACATAAGAGTTACACGAGAAAATGGGCGAGAGGGGAACTGGTGTCAACATGGCATATGGTATCATTGCAGTTCTATCTGTGGCGTGCAATCTTCTCTTTTGTTTAGCTATGGCCGCTGGAAGACGAAGAAGCTTGAAGACAACTAATGATCGGCTGATATTCAGCTTGGCAATTGCCGATACCCTGACAGGCAAGATAACATTCGTTTCGGTATTAAGGCCCGTTTCAAACGTCGAACTTTTCATGTGCCGAATCTAATGCAAAGGAGACAAATTTATTGTTTTCGCTCATTTGCATTAGATTCGGCACATGGAAAGTTCGACGTTTGAAACGGGCCTAAGTGATTTTAGAAACCAGATAATTCAAAGACAAATATACCTTTTTTTCAGAAAATACCGATCGGCAATTTACTAACAAACAAACACAAAGACTGGTTTATTAAAATACATCGCAGTTAAAAATTACTCTTACAGAACGATAATAATTTTCTTAACCTTTATAAACCAGTCTTTTTTTGTTTCTTTGTTTGTTTGTTGCTAATTTAAAATTGGCGATCGCTATTTTCTCAAAAAAGACATGCATTTGTCTTAGTATTATCTGGTTTCTAAAATCAAATAAGTGAATATGAAAACCTCATAAACTGCAATGAAGTATTAAACCGGAATAGAAAACCCGGGCTTAATTAGGCAGTATTAGTTTTTAAACGTTCAATCCTCAGGTTGGGGATAATCGTTCTCTCTTCGTAGAGGAAAAGTAAATTGTACCTTGGTTAACATCATAGTCCTTTGAGTGAACATAAAATCGTTTCAATTATTTGTCTTAAGTATAATTTACTGGAAGTGATTATAGACCTTTTCTCCCAGGATTTAGCTTTAAGTTTTATTTATCGCAGCTAAGAGTTTTAGACAGTGTGGTTGTCACTTATTGTAGGTATAAACATCGTTAACTCTGCCCCGTTTACTGGGGATAACACTCTAATGATTGCGACTCAATCAGTCAAGGCGACCGACCTTAACTATTTTATTCTTCTCGCGCCAGTCTTCACTCAGTTACAACCGGTGTGTAAAGAGCTACTCTCTAAAAACTCTAAGCGATACTGTATTCTCTACATTGTAATTGGCCGAGCACTTAAGGTCATTCAAGGTTGCGTCAATCGTGGACCAATAATTATCTGGAAATCGTAAATCTATGCCTATTTGTCTTGAAACCACATGCCAATTAGAATTTCTTAAAGCGGGGGTACACCCAAAAAACAAGCTATTTTTCAACAATTTTTCCCATGCAAGGTTTTATTCCAACCTATGGGAAACTATACATTTCTAGAAAGATTATGAACCAAAAATTTTGTAAAAAAATATTTCATGCCTCAACAGCTAATTGTAAGCTGATACCTAACACTCAATTGTACCACCTGCTGGGCAATAAGAAGGCTTACTTAAGAAAATATATCTCCTGCTAGAATTAATGAAAATGAACCATTTTTTTATCATTATAAAGAAGACTTATAACTCATTGTTTTAACCATAGAGATTTCTGAAATTCTAAAAACATGAAAAATGATGACTCATCAAATTTGAAACAAAAAATCTCAAATATGTTTCATCTAATAACTTCAAGACTATGCATCATATGAAAAATTCCTATGCTTAAAACACACACCTAATTGAGACCAAGAAGCCCTGAAAATTTCAGATCAGTTGGATAAATCGTTCTTCAGATATCTTTTCTTGAATACTAAAGACATACGTTTGGAGAAAAATGACTTCAAAGTTTAAGTTGAATGGGAAAAGTTGATTTTCACGTATGCTTATGCCTTAATTGTGTCCCTTTTGCTCATATTTTTGCGCGAGGAGTTCCTACAATCATTTTAGAAGCCTCCTGCTTCATAAGTCACTCCTTCAGCTTCCCTGAGAGCTTCTTCCCGACGAGTGCGCAGAAGCTGCTCTCCTTGACGACGTTTGCTTTCTTTTGCAGTCTCTTGCAAATCTGACTTTCTCTGTCTTTTGTTGTCTTTGGCATTAGAAGCATATCTTGTTGATGTTCCACCAGGGATTGAAAGTCTCTCCATGATTCATGCTAGTAGTTCCACTGTGGTAATGGCAGACTGCTGATGCCACTGCACACCTTACCATTTTCACACTATGGTGCTTGCGTTTGGGGCATCGTACCCATACCATAGCGTTCACACACTCATTAGGATTTTGTGTTGTCCCTAGCACACATCTTTCCAGCAGTTTTGCATCACTTAGTGTCATAAAAGTAGGGCGAAGGACCGTCAAGAAAGACCTCTGGTAAGGAGTCATCATCCTTGTGAGTTGACGTGCCAGTTGCTTCATCCTGCTGCCATTTGCAACATTACTACTCTTTGTGATCTAGAATATGACGAAAAGAAAAAACCTAAACCTCTCAAAAATTGACAGTCTTGGTGCAGTTGGAAACCTAGCCAATTACATTATGAAAATTATTGTAACGTAAGAAGAGTGCTTGGAACCTATGCATGCTATTTGTATGTTATCTCTTCGCCGGTGTTTTAATGTACGTAGGATTTTAATGTGTTTGTTAAATATTCCCCAAGCTTTAAATGTGTTTTTCTAAAATTAAAGCCAACGGTAACTTAAAAAAAAAAAAAAAAAAAAAAAAAATACAACCAGTACGGAACTGTTTTCCAAAAAAAATTCATGATCTAATATCAAACTTTTTTTCTTCTTCAAATATGTTCTTTATTAGACTGTTCTTAGCGAATACCTGAAAAGAAAATCGGGGATCACCATGCTCGTTTGAGAGAAAAGGAGCATTTATTTCGCTATTGGGTTTAGTTTGAGCGAAATCTCTTATGTTTTGTATGCGCTCGTGCTCATGTGCGCGCGCTAATGACGCGAAAATCGTGCGCAGTAGGGATGCGCAATGCAATACTATGGAATTACCTTAAAGCTACGTAGAATACTCTTCGTTCATTAATAAATTATGAGCCAAAACAAGAGAATTCTTAAAAAATCCATGGCTATTCATCTAATACCCCTATTTTCGAATCTAGAGAGACTTTTTGATCGGTTTGGAATGTTATGTGAATTTTATGCGAACCATTGAATTGTATGCTGACCATCAGACCGTTACGCCACATCAACAGTTTTAATAATGCCACAACAATGTCATTACCTTCTATTACTGATCCCTACATTAAACGACGAGAGAACTTGAACTGAAACAAGAAACTATTAAAAAAAAGTAGTGTTTCGTTTCCGCAACGGTAAGGGCAGGAGAAAAGATAAAATACTGTAGTTTGGGTCACTTGGTCTGTCATATTATTTCGCTTTCGTCTATTGAGACTCTCGAGAAATAAAGATAGAAATTAAAAAAAAAAAAAAAAAAAAAAAAACATTACTACTCTCCTGGAGGACAGAAGTGGGGTTGTTTCTTTGGGGCTGGCTTCACACCATAATGAAGAATTGCAATTATGTTTTTCTTCATGGAATAAACTGCAAGATCCACCTCTCTTCTTGTTGGGTTACACTTTTTAATAGTGTTCTGGCGAATTGCAAGACCATAGTATCTTTGCAGCTGCTTTACTTTCCCCTCGGGTATCCGCCCACGACCCTTAATTGGTTGACCATCAGCACGTTTCCTTTTGTT
>OX421457.1:19198816-19201316 GCA_949126865.1 Montipora capitata | reverse complement strand
ATTATTTCGCAGCGGCTCAAAATTGTTTCGAGTTTCAGTGGTATTTGCGGGCACTGACTTCTGATTACGGTTTGCATTTCCATATTTACCTCGCGACTTATCCACTTGGACCCAACATTCTCTTGACCTTGAGTGATTAATATACAGATTGAGGCAGGCCTAAAAGCTGAGCTCCCTGGTTGTTTATTCTTACTGCCTGTAGGGTTAGTGAAAATAAAAGGTTTCGAATTGTCCGAGTTTTGATGTTTCCGGTTGCTGCTTTAATAATTAAATCATTTTCTTTGCTTTCTGCTATAGAAAAATGCATTGCCTAACTAGTGAATTCCACGGTAAATTTTACGCTAAAAACCGATATCGCATGAATCACGAAGCGATGAGTGCGACATAGGTTTTTCCAGTGAAATTTACTTTGCAATTCACCAGTTTGACAATAATTTTTTCTTGAACCGCATGAGTTTTAAAAAAACGAGCACACCCTCAGCGAATGCAAAAGGAAAAAAGCCATTTCAGAGTCAACTGTCAATAGCCGGCGAATAGGAATCACGCTAAAATTAGAAGCCATAGAAGAATTTTACTGACGTACTTTATTCCACTTTATCTCTGAAAACAAGATCTAGATCATTCACATTTTGATGTATTTCATTGAAACACGCCAGGTTGGCTTGGTACAAGAATCGGCAAAATACGGCAATGCAACCAAGAAAGGACGAACTTCAAGCACGATCTACTCTAACTCTTAAATAACGTTTGGGTGCTTTAAACAAACTTCTGAAAACACAAGCTACTTCCCTCTAATTTTACGAGAACTTATTGCGAATACGTTTATAACATAAGGGCAAAATTTTCTTGTCACTGTCGAGTTGGCTACAGTTGCGCGTGAGGTCTGGCTGACAAACACTAAGGTTCTGTTCCGGATGAGATGGATGAGCAGAAGCCGCGGGCCCTGTCTCGAAATCCTTAAATTTCCTAAACGAAATTGAGGAAATAATTTTTTCGGGGGATACTCGGTGAAAATCCGAGTGCTCCTTTGCAGGAATAGAACCTATCACCTTTGAGTACTACTATATTACTAGCACTAATCACGGATTATTGAAGTGCGTTCGACAGTCGAATAGGAGATAAAAAGGTCAAGGCTAAAACGCCAATGAAAAATTTTAATAAATTCGCGAGACCAAGGCTTTTAGTTGCAAAAATGCTTGGGATAGTGATAACCAGGTGTCACTCCTGTCAAAAACCAACAAGTCGACACATCGCAACTCTGACTTGTTGGCGGTTTGAAATGCAGCGTCTCTTTCCTAGAAAACACACAAGTACACAGCTTTCTGATGCATGTTCTTACGCAATATCAATCATTTACTGAGTAGAGATACTTCGAACAAATCGACACAAATTCACTCACCTTTGCGAAACGAAAAAGTAGTCCCCTGAGAGGATATGTGCTTATGCACCAGTCAATTTAAACCCCCACCCTCCAGGTCCCGGGGAAGGGTGGGGATTTGACATAGACCCTAGACAAAAAGCACCAAGACCCCCACCCCTGAGGCAGAAATTGATATCAAATTCCCCTATCTTAAAACAATCCAACATTAACTATGGAAAAAAATTCAAATATTCTACTTTGAATTTGTGAGGTTTGCATTTTAGTTACTGGCCCAGGACAATGCTAGTTTAACACACAATTTCTGTTCAACTTTTAAATAAGGGCAAAGCACCCATGTTTCATTATTGCTCATGACCATCTGATTACAAAACTGTCTGCAACGTTCAAAGTGAATTTTTAGATTACTCTGCATATTACACGTACTAAATTTGCCTGGTTCAAGCCAAGTTTAAAGGAACCCACCCATAAATCTGTCAACTGAGGTGAATTTTTGCACTGTGCACAAATCCACTCTCATCTGGCGCTGCTGAAAGCCCCACACATTGAAAATGAAACCACTCTATCGGACAGTCCTTACGTTCAAAAGCAATCAAGTCTCTCCACTCAGGCCCTCCACAAATACGCCACTAGTCAGTGCAGTCAACAACGGCTTTACTAGACTTTCAATCCGTCAACTGAGGTGAATTTTTGCACTGTGCACAAATGCACTCTCATCTGGCGCTGCTGAAAGCCCCACACATTGAAAATGAAACCACTCTATCGGACAGTCTTTACGTTCACAAGCAATCAAGTCTCTCCACTCAGGCCCTCCACAAATACGCCACAAGGCAGTGAAGTCAAAAACGGCTTTACTAGACTTTCTCCCTATTGATTTCTCTTTACTTTTTGCGGATGCTTTACTTGCACCTTCTTGGCGATGTTTTCTAACATCAATTAGGCGTCTTACCCACATCTCAACTTCATCGGTACGGAGTAAGTTTTGTTTCGCTAGCTGTTCTATCCCATTAGGGCTCAGTTATAGCCTTTTCTTTCTGTATCTTTTATCACAGTACTTGGAGGACAAATGTGAGCTTGGCTTAAAGTGCAGCCATCCATTCTTACAACTGTAGCATCTCTTCT
>OX421457.1:19181316-19193816 GCA_949126865.1 Montipora capitata | reverse complement strand
GAGTAGCTTGGTGTAGCTAATTGCTCCGAGCATTTACCCTCCCAACCATGATACATCACAGAAGACAGACCACAACACCGGTCCCACAGGATTATGAACATTGAAGGGTTGTGAGACGGGACCTCCGGCTTATCGTCCTTACCCGAGAAGACTAGAGAGTCTAACCATTTGCAGATGTAATTACAAAGTGAGCACTTTCTCCTCAGTTATGTAAAGACCCTGAGTGTTGGTCCGGCCGGAGTTGAACTCACGACCTCCCGCGTGACGGCCCGGTGCTCAACCAACTGAGCCACCGGTGCGCGATGAATTTGTCCCGATCGACAAAACTATTTGCCCTGGCGCATTCGCACTGCTTCTTTACAGCCTGTCAACACTGGAAAAAATTAAACAGAAAAAACAGAAGTTGTCAAGTGTAAATTTGTCCTAGTCAAAATATTCTGTCCTTGCAGGACAAACCATCCGCGCTGATAAAAGTGATGTGTTGACAGATTTTTTGGCTAAACAAACCGTTTTGTCCTCAGTGCAGCTAGACCCCCCGGAATTTCATTTCAGTTTCACAGCGTGAGTCCTCGATAGCATTAACATTCATCTCCTCAGCTTTAATAAAAAGTGATTCGATTCATGGGAAACTAGTTCCTTGGCGTCAAGTTAAAAGGCAACTGAGAGATCATAGTCAGTAGGCAATGATACCTCCGTAACACCGCGGGTCGGATGCTTTATCCAAATGAGCGACTAGAATTCATGGGGAGTTAGTTTGTTTTATCTAGGTCTGCAAGCAGGCTCTTCCGTTGAAAATGGCGCACGGGCTTGGTTACTAGTTTTTTCCTTCCGAAACTAGTAACCAAGCCCCTATATTTCGACCTCGTGCCATTGCAACACTGAGAGCGTGCTTGCAGGGTACTAAATTAATAAACCAACTGAAGCAACTAGTTTCAATCCTTCCCATGAGTGATTTATACCTTCATCATCAACAGTTGCATTTGATTCGACTCACGTTTAAGGGGCGCTTTAAACTTACAGGGGATAATGATCATACATTTTTTGCTCCACTCCTGCTGATTTAGATCACATTTGTTAAATGGGATTTCTAGCTGATAAAAACCGTGCAAAATAGGAATGAATCATGATGAAATACGAGGCGGTCGAGAGCACCGATTTAACATGAGCCTCTGATGCAAGAAATTGGAAGAAAAGCAATTTTATCGGCAGGATTTTCTGAACTAGTTAGCCGGACAAAAAAGCCTCATTTTTGTATTATTTGTGCTAAGAAATCCATATTGAATGCAAATGTTAAAATAAACTTAAATACCCTCTTCAGAAAGACAGAATGCCTCCTTTTCAAGGCCAGTAAGTGACCTTTGGCTTACGTTTAAACGTTTAATGGAACACTTAAAGAACTGTATACTTTTAAACTTTTCTTGGATTAAGAGATATAGTTGGTGACCTCTAGATCTGTATCCAACCGAGACACCATGACTAAATGAAATTACACAATGAACTAGGAAATCAATCATCGCTGACAGAAAGGTAAGTGGAGAGAAGTAAGTGTCTATGAGGAAGAGATTCTCAATTACCCTTGGATGATTTAAGGACTTGGGCTTGCAAGCGTCATTAGGCCGTAAGTGTGAATAGCGGAATTCTCAATGGCACTTTCACCTTCCGATGTGTTAATTACTTCACTTTGATCTAGATGTAATGTTCCACAAGATCTGTTTTTAAGAGCAGAGGAAACCCAAAAGAACTGATCAATGAACAACGCACCCTTGCTTACGTCTTTTTTTCATATATATTGCCCGAGGAACAATTCAGTTGCACCTTGAAATGGAGCTGAAAATACATCCAATCCCCAGTAGTCAACATACCTTTTTTTGAACGCCAATGAAGAAAAGTCCTTGGGTTGTTTCAGCGAAAAAAACTTTTAAGCCTATGACGTTAGTGAAACGGAAATGATTCAGTAGCTTTTCGTCAGTCGGCAAAGTTGTTTTGTATTTTTCAACTTGTCCTCATCCATCTCTTATTTTGCTCTATTGTTATGCGACATCTGGTGTCGCTTTTATTTTCTCACAATCTTCCCCATTTGAAATTACATTATGGTTAGCCGCAGGCTCTTAATCGAAAAAAATATGTTAAAAGAAAATTCTCCCTGAATAGAGAGATTAACTTGCTTAATTGCTTTAATTCATCCTCGGCTGCTTGCCAGGAAATAGAAAACAAACTCTTCAAATGGAAATAGCCCAAATTGATCTATAAAAACATGCGAGCTCTGAATTGTATCTACTCGTCACGGACAAGCAAGAAGAGCTGTCTTGGCTGTAATGGTACTGTCGAACACCCGCATGATCATGAACAACTCAGATTACCACGCAAATTTCTCGATTAACGACCAACCAGAGAGTAAAACAACGCATCAGAATTCGACCAGGCCTCTCATCTATTCAATAATTTTTACTCTAATTGCCTTTCTGGCATTTGCTGGAAATGGTATGTTTTGCGCTGTGATCATTGGTCATCGTCAACGTCTTTTAAAATCACCTTACCAACTTCTTATATTCACTTTGGCTGTTACGGATATGTTAACAGGTAAGTTATGAAAATAAAAGCGCGGCACGCTAAACCAGCTACAGTTCAAGAAATTATTTGGAAAATACATAGATTCTGTATCTGTTCAAGTATTAGCCAAAACGCGAAGGCGGGATCGACCTCGGGGTTAAAATTTTAAAAAAAATAATCTACTTTGGGAAGGGCAAAAGAAAGCAAAAATCAGTGGGACCAACTAGCCATTTGCAGCAAGTTGTTAAGGGACCTCGTTTTCGCAAACATGATGATTCAGCCGCTTTTATCATATCATATTTCGAGAAATGAAAAGAGCAGTTCAGAATATGCTACCAGGGCCTTTATCTGTTGAACAGGTGTTATTGGTGCAGTGAAAGATATTTAATATAAGGATTTGTACGGGAAAAGGACGCTTTGCCTTCCGGCAACGCTTCAATGTCTTTTACCATAGAGGTATTTTTTTGAGTTTTCAAATGCCTGTAATTTTAAAGTCCGGAAATTTTCATCCTTTCTTATTTGTTTTTCCATCAATAACTGTAAAAATCTCACCTCATTTTTCGGCTCTTTCCTATGGAACATTTCAATGGAGGGTAAAAGCTTCTCGCTTCTGAACAAAAAGTATGGAATTCTCGAGTCTTCAAATGGCTATAAATCTTGAACTTAAGGGGCCGACCATTTAGCTTTTGTGGGAGAGGGCAGATTTCTGTTCAGCAAGAATTTTTTTTCTAGAAACCTGCTGTGTAGGATTTTCTTATCCCTTCTCAGTGCTCTGCAGGATTTGTGTCCTCAAAAGGGTAGGTCCAAGTTTTTGTGAAAATGTCTTTACATTTACATTGTGGCTATTGCAGTAATAGTCCTGATATCGAGCTGCAAAGCCTCAAAATTTAATAAGCTATGCAAAATTATTTTTTTATGGCTATATTACAGGTTGAAATTAAATTCAGGTCCATTTAAATCAAACTAGGTGAAAATAAATCAAACTAGGTAAATTTAATTAACCTAGGTTATTTATCAACTGTTTGAAAAGGGATTTTTTTATGGGGTGTGGTTGAAAAAAAAAGGGGCACGGTTTTTTTAGGGGGGGTTGAAAACAAAACAAAAAGCCAAAAAATCGCCTTTTCTCCTCCCACTTTCCTCTCTATTCTCTTCCTTTCTATTCTTACTCTCTGTCTGTCTGGCCCTATCCCTCTTAACCTTCCATCCTCTGATGCATTCGTCGTACCTACCACTTTTTTACGTACCCTTGACCCATTCAATTCTAATGTGTACATGAGAGAAAGAAATCGCTTTGAACTGCACTTATCGAGTCTTGAACCGGGCACTTCTGCCATCCCTTAGTATTGTGTCCTACGCCGTAACTAACCGCTAAACCACACAGGACTTGGACAAGCAATTTCCATTAATTTTAATAGCAGATACTTTTCTCCTGGTGCAACAGGGCCCAGACTCTTCTCGGTCATAGTAAATTATGCAAAATAACCCTTTTTATTGACGACAATTAACTTTTGCAATGATGCAGTGACGTTGGTTAGAAACACGTAATGAAGACAGCAAGGACAGAACAAATCTGACAAGTCAAGACGTAGCAATTTAACATCTAAAGAAAGGGATGGAAACTGGAGGGTGGCAAAATATTATCCAAGAACGGAAAAGAAATTGTTCAAAAATATCAACTACACCAAGTTTTTTGGCAAACCCATTCGAATGTTGCGCACAAAGGAAGAGACAAGATGGACAAGTATATCAAGCGAAACTACGAATCAGTAGTATTCCAAGAGGTAATACAACTCTTTGTGTCACTCTGCTCGATACACGAAGAACAAAAGTCGATCACCGGCAGGCAAAAACAACCTGTGCTAGCCCCTATTCAAGCAACAGAATTCCTAACACATTTGCAAATGGACCTAATGGACCTTAGAAACTTAGCATGTACATGTTCATGTCATTGCAAACACAACTGGATTCTCTGCATGATTGATCATTTCACAAAATATCATAAGAAGAAGAAGAACCTAAACGTGCTTGTTATTCACTTATCAAGTCAACAAAGGAGATAAAGACACCTCAACAGGAAAAAGCAAGAAACACGCAAAGAAAATACAACAACACAATGACAACAAGCAAACCAAGTACTATTTCATTCAAAGTCAACAACTTTGTCAAAACAAAAATTAACTAAGTGGACAAAAGTCCATTACAACCAAACACACTTCTTGGTAAAATAAGTGAAAAAGAACATGGATTTATGAAAGTTGTAACCAAATTTCGAATTATTAACACTTGGGTTGCATCTGCACCACACAGACTACAAATTACTGAAGACATGAATGTGTTATTAGACACAACTAAAACAATACGTTTCACTGCCGCATGCAAGAAGGCACTTGACCAGTGACACATGTACAAGAGGTGCAAAAACAAGGAAATGAATTCTCATTGTTCAACTGCATGCAAGTAATGACTGTTTAATAAAGGTTACAAACTTTATGGACTACCAGAAAAAAAACTTTGAATTTTATTGTTCAAGTACTTATAACCACAAAGGGGTTTTATACTGAATTACATTTGTACAAGTAACTGTACATCATTCAACAATCTACCCTCTAAAAAGTCAATGGTCTTTTTCCTTCCATAAAAACAGAAAAATAAAAATAAAACAAAGTCACATGAAGGTAATTCTTCAAGTAAAGAAGGTTTTGTTTTTCTGCTGCTCTAACATAAAAAAAGCAGAATAAGTTATCATGCACAGTATGCCTAACCCAACGTTAATTCTAACCAGTTAAAATCATTGCTTAGACTTATAACAACCAAAGGCGTTTTCACAGACTAACGCATGAAAAACGTACGCGAACTACATCTCGTTACTGATTTACTTACCAATATACAGTAACACGTACTTGCTAACAATTGATGGACTTTTTGTTTCCTATTTTCAATTTCAACCTAGTTTAAAATTAAATTTACCTAGGTTGAAATCATTTCAACCTGAATTTCAAATTTACCTGTAACAGCTATGTTTTCGGACTCATGTCATATGAAGTCATTAAAATATTGTGACTCATATTAATTACATAGTGATGCACATCAAGCAAATGTGTAAATGTTTTGATTGTTAGTTTAAAAAAGCCAAAAATAGCAAAAATGCTCATAGTATAGTAAATGCTGCTAGAATCATCAATGACTTACAATTTAAAAGTGCTCTGAAATCTCCAAAACAAGTGTGAAAGTAGTCACGGTAGTATTGGATCATGTGAAAATAGCTCTAATAATTATTATAATAATCAAATATACAGCTATTTATTATAACATTGAAAATTTATTGTATTTATTAAAATAGAAGATAATTTATACTGCTTGTCATATCAAGCAATGTCCCTATAAACGTTAAGTGTCGTTTTTCCTTAACCCTTAAAAACTACCTTATGGGAAATGTATACTTTATACTATATTTGGACTGGAATAAATTTTCAACGCTCAAAAAGCAAATTTCTTCAAAATTTCCCTCAAGACTTTGTCAAAGCATATATGAAAACTAGGAAAACAGGAAAACAGGGAGACACGACTGTCCTAACCATAGGCTGGCCAAAAACGACACTTGGTTTGATATGTCGATTGTAATACATTGCTTATATGAAGCTATAATTCTGCAGCATAACCAAATCCAGGGTTTAAAAGGGAGCAAGGGAAAAATGTTTTTTATGTTCGCTGGAATTTTGTACAGCTATGTGAATGATAAAATCTCTTTTGTTTTCTTCCTTACAGCGCTACAAGAATTTTTTTTAAAAATTCAATTTGTGCTGCATGAATACTTGAATGCTTTGACAGAAAGAGGATATTTCTCCCGAAACTCACGTGGATTTGATCTGGTCTTTATATACCGGATTAGAAATAATTAATGGCCATAAAACAAAAGAACAAAGCGAACATAATGCCTGATTAGCAAGGCCTAATCGGAATAACAATGGTCCATTTGTTCTCCGTCATTTTAGTCCGGTATATGAAAGTCTACTGTGGATTTTCAATGTCAAGAAACCGTCTTTCCTCAAAATTTCTAGGCTGCCGAATAAGTCGGTGTCGCAATAGTTCTTCGTGTTCGACTTCGCTTGACCAGAACATATTAAAATTCCGAAAGACCGTCCCTTCCTACAAGTCGTAATTTGAGCTTACAGGTAACTTATGACTTGTACTTGCACTTAACAAGTTGGACGTTTGTAAAGATACAAGTCGGACCCTGTAAAACGTTTGTTCAATTGAGCACGTACCAATTTTTACAGGTGTAGCGATACGGCACCTGTAATTGCAAGTCGGAGTCTTGTAAAAACGACATGTAACGATTTTTATCGAACTCATTTTTGTGTGCACATGTAAAAGGAACTTTACTTATTAAGTGTCTGGTCGTCCTAGCGCTGGAGCACTAATTGAGGACACTGTAAACTGAAATTAACAATTAGCGCAAATCAAGTCAAATGGAGGAGAGCAGAAACCGGAGTACCCGAATAAAACCTCTCAGTGCAGAGTATAGAACCACAAACTCAACCCACATATGACGCCGAGTCTAGAATCAAACACGGGCCACATATTAGTGGGAGGCGAGTGCTCTCACCACTGTACCATCCCTGACCCCTAAGGTGTCACTACTGCGCCGTCCCTGACCCCTGTAAGAACAAGGGTTCAACTTACACGTGTAACTGCACGTGTAACTTTTTTATTGAATAGACCCCTGTTTTTGTCGAAGGAGGGACGATAGAGAGGCTCCGATTTAATATTGAGAGTGAGTCATCACATATCGGATACGTTTGCAAGTATCTTTTCTGGTTTATGGTGAGACGTTTAACGAGCCAAAAAGAAACTCAATGACCCGAAACAGATTGTAGAAGAAAATCCTCTTCTTTTTGTTTATTTTACTTTTTCAGGTGTATTTATGGTTGCTACACCGGGTTACGTCATCGATTTAAACTCCTACCCAGTTCCTCAAGGCATTGCTGGTGAAATGTTCTGCCGCATCATCAACACTCACTTTTTTGTGTTCACGTTTGGAAAAGTGTCCGTACTAACAATAGTGGCCTTAGCGCTTGAGCGATGGTACTCGGTTATCAAACCTATAAGCTACAAAATGAATTTTTCAAGGAAGCGAATTTACCGTTACATTGCAGTAATTTGGCTCCTTAGTGCTCTCACCAATGTTGAAAAACTCATCTATGGTCGACTCGACATAATGACCTCAAGATGCCTATGGAGCGAAACGCCTTTCCCAAAGGAAATCTTCATTCCTGCACACACAGTAGCCACTTTCTACATACCTACAGTGATAATATGGCTTTCTTTCTTTCATGTTGCTAGAGTCCTTAGGAACTCCCTTGCAGGTCAGAATGAGAGATTTCGTAGCACTCGAAGAAAGCTCACGAGAATGTGTGCTCTCGTGTCGTTTCTTTTGACATTTTGTTGGCTTCCAAATCAAATCTTCTACACTCTGTTTGCTTTCGGTATAACAACAGTTAGAACCCCACTAAGTTATTTCACCATAGTTTTCGCCATGTTCAACTCCTGCATAAATCCATGGGTGTGTTGCTTTACAAACGGAGATTACAAAAAGGCGATGACACGATACTTGCTGTGCTTTAGTCACTTAAAGAGACAACGTGAAGAGAACACCATTGCCATTAGTGAGCGGTTGAAAGACACTGGTTCCATTATTACTTTAGTAGGCTTTCGCTACTTAAACTCTGGCTTTACAAGCGAAAATGAGGGTGAACTGCAAACAGGGTCAACCATTCATTCGCAATAAAGAAACCAGGGTACTGGTGATTGTGGTCAACGTCGATGGCAGATTTAAAAAAAGGAACTTTATTTAAGAGTCTAATCTTCTAGCACTGGAGCACTAAATGACAACTTCCTCTAGGAAAATCTGGGCAAGTTTCAAGCAGTAGTTTGTTAAATGATGATTATACTAATGGGTTATCATTATATTATCATTTCATTTTATTCCAACGGAAAAAACTATATTTATCAGTTATAATAACCGAAAGAGAGATTTGATTTCAATCTTGTAGTTGAGAATAATTTTAAGAATTGTAGCTTGTGCAATACTTATGGCCTTGTTTTACTGACCTACTTTTTGTATTTGTTAGATTAGTTGTCATAAAATACCTTATTTTATTGTAATTACCATTTGGTGTTTTCAGCACTATCAAATGTAGTTTCGTGTGCAAACTGATAGTTTTCACTCATTTCTATGTATAAGCAAGTTCTTTTTATAAATGTCATTAAAATGTGATCTTACACTTGATTACAGTTTGAAGATTCAAAACAGGGCCGCGGAGCGGATTTTCAAGTGGGGTGGGGGTGGGGGGGGGGGGGAGGGGGTGCTAATGCCAACGCTTAAGCGTGAGCAAACTAGGCGGGTCGTGGGGCATGCTTCTCTGGGAAAATCTCAAATTTAGGTCTTCTGAAACGGCTATAAATGAATCTAAAACTGCCAATAGTAAAATATAAATTTAGAATTATTTACATCGGCACTTAAAACAAGTTAGACCAAAATTTAAATGAATAGACAACACACGCAACGGTTGGGTGTCACCCAGTCATTTTTAAGTCGGATTTTCTGAAGGCTCCAAAGTTGCCTTTCCCATTGTCGTTAAGAGCTACAAACTCATTGTCAACAGCTACAAGACAACGTTTGTCTGTTCTCTGTTTGTGGGTGTTCAGTATTGTCAGATTACTAAACCTTGTTTGTGTCGTCGTCGAGTGTAGCCACGTTTTCAGTCTTCGGGCAGTAAAAAGGATTTCTCGCCTGTTGCACTGGTTGCTGGATTTACAAGAAAAAGTGTACATACGGTTATGATTTCCCTAATCATCCTTTCTTTAGCCTTAGAAAACTTCTTGATCTTGACTAAAATGTCATCTAAACAGGTAAATTCCCTGTCCTTCATTAACGCATTAAAGATTTCAGATCTGGGTAACTAAAAAAAAACCATCCGAAAAAGTAGCCCCTCACCCTTACACCCCATGGGCGGTCCCGGCAAAAGAGTGTGTTTTTCTAACGCGTTTATAAGAGGAAAGATGTGTTCAGATGTTGTTCGAATTCACGCCAAATGTCTTTAGCAGATCCTCTTTTAGTGTACCCATTTTTTTGAGAGAGTGTAAGTAGCCTAACTTTTCTTAGTCCCCCGAATATCATCGGAACGCTTGGTAGAAGAAATACATTGAATTTTCTAGGAGAAAATGTACGGACTCCAGCCACTGAATTCTGTCAGTATTAATATCTGAGAGATAATGACAATCACTGGGGTATTATTTCACATTATTTGATTGGTTTTAGTTCGTAATCAGAAGCCATGTTATCTAAACTGGCCAAAACATTTTCTCTCTTTTAGAAGAGTAGAATAAATCTCGCATGAGCATTAAGTCTTCGTTACGGAAATGCTCTTAGGTGGGACCATGAAAGTTTGTTTTCAAAAATTCAAACTTTGAACTTTCTTGCTAGCCTGTTCATATTGAGGTACTCTGTTATGATATTATTATTTTTCTTTTGGAAAAAGGGGGATGTTACATCATACCCCCCGCGTTGTTAAGCCCCAGCTTTGGGGTGTGTATAAGAGAGCTTTCCATTGACAAGGTAAGGCTTGAGGAAACAGTTGGAGAAAAACTTCTTGGTGTTATAATTGATCCTTATCTTTCTTGGGACCTACACATTGACTATCTTATAAAGAAAGTTGAATTCTAGGATATGCCTCCTTAAGAGGCCAAAAGTCTATTTAACTATTGAATGTAAAAAAAATGTTATTTAATGCTCTCATTAAGCCAATTCTTGAGTACTGTTACATTGTTTGGAGTAACTGTTCTGTTGAAAACCCTCAAAGGTTGTTACAAGTTAGTACAAAAACGATGTCCGAGATCAATATTGGATGCCACTATCAATGACAGCTCTTTTGAACTTTTTGATAAATTAGGTTGGCTACCCATAGATGACATTGTACGCGTCAGAAAACTCTTTATGCTACACAAGGTTAGCCAAGGTCAATGTCCTGAATATTTCAGTTCATATTTTAAATATGTCAGGTCTAAAGATAGTTATCATACTAGATCTGCTGTCTCTAATGACGTTTTAACACCGTCTTGTTAAAGAAATTCTGAGCTTAGAACTTTCCACTCAAGTGCATGTCGTCTATGGAATAATCTGGGTAACTCATACAGAAACATAATTTCCCACTCAAATTTCAGGATAACGCCACAGAATAATTTAATTACGGAAAAATCCTCACCAGTACTGTGGCCTGGAAGGGACATTGCTTTGTTTTTATTTTTATTTTTTGTAATTATTTATTTACATATTAATTTTCAACTCGCTGCTAACTTTTTTCTTTCCCTTTTTTGAGCATTGCAAATGAGAAACCGCTGTTTCAAAATAGTGGAGACTCACATGAAACACTTTCTTGCATCCGCCATGACTTTCAGCGTTGAGAATGGGAAGCTATAGGAAATGTTATAGTATCTGGTTTAATATCTTATTTGCCAATACTTCCCACTCTTGTTATCTAAGAGTTTCATAGCATACTGTTTATATGGAGAGTCACGTATAACTCCAGAGGTGTTATTGCAATCATTTAATAATTATGTCACGGTATCGAAAACTGAACGGGAAGTAATTGAGAAATGCCGTGTGGTGAATTTTATGACAACTGCTGGGTGTGTTAAGTAGCTTCGAGAAAATGCCAGTCAAATCTTAACAGAAATACTATTGATCTCAGGCGTCCTTTCAAAGGACTGTTTTTTCAAACCGCTTCACGCACCGTTGAGCTCGTTCTGCGGTTTGAAAAATGCTGATCACGTGATGAAAAATTCTTTCTCGCGGGCGG
This sequence comes from Montipora capitata, assembly GCA_949126865.1. NCBI lineage: Eukaryota > Metazoa > Cnidaria > Anthozoa > Scleractinia > Acroporidae > Montipora > Montipora capitata. The sequence continues at coordinate 19,182,408 of OX421457.1, read as the reverse complement.
CAAAAGATCAACTGGCGCTAAATGAAATTTAAACCGTTGCCTAACCAAGAATTCGAGAAAATGGGGCGTATTTGTTTTTAGGTCTCGCAATTTTATCATTGGGTTTTTAAAGCTGTTTCTTAAGACAAGGTGCAACTGATAAAAATGATTCACCAGTTATTCCAGACTGCGCGTCGCCAAATGTTTACAGTAACCTGAAATATTTTAAATTTCCAAGTCAGTTAAGGCCGGTTACACGGTGCGACTTGTTGGCCCGATTTTTGGCGGCGGCTTTGAAAAAAATGGGGCCGACATGAAAAATCTGTAACAGAATTCGCACCGTGTAAACCGGCCTTTATCGTTTTATGGCAGATCTTAAAATCCGGAATTTATCACAAAATCTCAAGACAGATTTCAATATATGTCAGGGAAGGATTTCAAAGACCAAAATCTAGATTTTGTGTTCGATTGAAAAAAGACCCTCCCTATAAAGCGGACAGACGCCTTGTAAATGTTTTCAAGGTGTGAACACGTTTTTCATGCAAAGAAGAAGCAGGCCTAGTATCCTTTAAACTTGGCCTGGAAAATATCCTTTATATCTTACCAATGAAATTAAGTCTTTCTATTAGATAAAAGATGAAAGGGCAAAAGTTGAATACCAGAAATTATTAAATGAAATTTTATACCACTGCGATGTTCAACAATATGTGATAATCAGACGAAATTGAAGAATAATATTTGAAATTACTTGCATTGCATATTTTTCCTAGTGTATCAATAATACAATATTGAAACTAAAGGCAGTAACAAAGTTAACATTTACTGAACAGTAACAACAACTTTGTGTGTCCCAACCGGCAGTCGAAACTTAAACGCAAGGCAAATGGTATTTACACAGGAATGTCAATACTTCAAAGAGCGCTGCTTAAAGTGAAGAACAGGCAAAAAGTAAACAAAAAAACCGCGAAGTTTCGGTCTTTTATCAGATTTACAGCATCTATCAGAAAGAACAATCCAGAACACGATTGCTGCTTGTCCTGGCTCACCCGGGGTCTATGTTCGGTGTGGGGACATGATCCAGCATAATGTACGTTTCTTTCATTGAAGCATTTT
>OX421457.1:19166316-19168816 GCA_949126865.1 Montipora capitata | reverse complement strand
TGATGATACTAAATCTTAACGCAATGAGTCCTCAGCACTTGACAACAGGAGCCCAACGAAGTATTGTCTCAACAGCAGAAAACTTATAGGAAAAAAACCACGACAAAAAAAAAAACAAAACGCGAATTGCAGAATATTAGCGAATAGTTGAAAGAAAAAAACACGAGCTGGAGAAAAAAAGCTGTAACATAGTCGCGAGTTGAAAAAAGAAGCCGCGAGTTGAAAAAAGAAGTTGCGAGTTGGAAAAAGAAGTCGCGAGTTGAAAAAAGGAGTCGCGAGTTGAAAAAAAAAAGTCACGAGGTGAAAAAAGAAAGTCGCGAGTTGAAAAAAAAGTATCATGTCCCTTCCAGGCCGCCCTACACTAGAGCATTTTAAGATTAGTAAGTAGGTCACGGTGTTTTTATATTAAGAAGGCTTTTTTTGGGGGGGGGGGGGGGGGGCATTATGTAAACTACCGGGTAACCGGCCCTTTAACTGGTAATAATGTATTTCACCCTCGATAATCCATCCATCTTGCGTGGTTAGACTTCGTGTGCTTTGTGTGCTAGAAAGCCCATACTGTTGTAGTCTTCTTAACAGGAAACTGTTGCTGATAGAGTAATCACGGTATCTCTTAAGAAACTGAATTATTTCCTGATACTCAAATCCCCTGTGGAAATAACATGTTATCACTTCCTCTTCCACCCCATTCTCTGTGTCCGAATCGAATGCTCGAGAATGCATCCTCTTGAGCACCTGTACAATAAATAGCCTATAGTTAAAGTTTTAACACTACCATTCATGGAAGTAAAGATTGTAGATGGTTTAAAGATCTCAGGTCTTGGGTTTTGGCTACCTAACGTATGCTTTATTAAGAGGGCTCAAAAGGCGGGTTTTCCTCTTTTCTTAAGCACTGCATTTGGAAGCGAAACAAACGAAATGTGAGTCGTGGCTCAATACCGAACTTTAAACCCATAAGAATATTAAAAAAGATCAATTTGCCGCTGAATACCAAGAGGAATGTTACGTTTTTAAAGAATGTTAGTTTTCTTGAAAATTCTTTCCTGCATTTTTTCACATTTTGCATACATATACAGCCTCTCACCAGTGCGTCTATTGAAGACATCACAACACCTCACAGTACAAAAGCAAAATATCCGCCTTTAAAGACTGTCATAAAAGTCTTTAGCACTTCCAAATCCCATACCTTTGCCGCATTGAGAGCAAAACTTGTCTTCATTCCGTAAAACTGCCCACAGCTGCTGCAAAACATCGTGCTACAAATGATGCATTCCAAGCAAACTTAAAGGAACCCCTACCCTGGCGTCTCTTGAGTTAGCATTTTTTTTTTTGCAGTGAGTGATTTTTTTTTTCCGTGACAGTCGTGGGCCACCGTAATATATACAAGAGTTTATTGACTAGGTCGTAGAAAATACAGGTCCGCAAATTATAGGTAATCGAGGTGGACAGAGATAGAATTGTCAGATTCACAGTCCGTAATACCTCAAAAAAATAATAAATTACCTTAGATTCATCATTATATTTTTACAGGAAATTTGTTTACTATTACGTATACTTAACATTATAATTTGCGACACTATTAAATCAAATAATCGAGACACTTAACCAACACAGAAATTAAGGGATCAACAAAAGATGGAGTAACCAGATAAGGGTGAGGGAGGACAAAAATGTTAACTGAATATAGCTTGTAAATCTATTTAAAATTTGCAATTTTTTGAAATAAAGAAGGCACCTCAACATAATCATCTTCATCTTTCAGTATTGACAATAGTAAACTGCGATTATTCCTCTTAAATGTACGTATTCACGGTAATTTACGAAAACCGTCAAGCACAAAGTTCCAAAGTCTACTCCCAAACCTATCAAAGGATTTATGAATTAGACTAAGTCTTAAGAAATGGACGTAAAGATTACCTGACGAAGAAAACCTGGTAACGTGATTGTGCATTTCATAAGCGTTTGTAAAATGTTCACTAATTTTATTCGGTACAGACTTAATGAGACATCGTACATTATTCAAGAAACATTTACAATGTAAAGAAAGTTTATAGGAAGAATATAAAACAGGTATGGCTAGGGAAGTATGGGATCGATTCATTTGAAGTACTAAGTCTCTCAAGACTATTGTTCGCTCAAAATAATCCAGGAAGCGTTGAGGGACATTATGTTGCCTGTATACAATATTCCACGTATGATATTTCGCTTATTAGAACAAAAAATCAAAAGTGCCTAGAAAGCCTTTCCGCATAGTTTTGAACAGCGCAAAAATACCCCTGTATTAATACGCATGACCCATGGGAAATCCGAGTATCTCGAGATGCGCAGAACGTGTGCGCAATAACAATAGTAGGCACCGTCCTTAAATCAGTTGATGAGGCCAGAGCAATTTTCATTTGTTCTCGAAGAAGGAAAGCCAGAGGCACTGCCATCGACAAGTGATGCTTTATCACTACATGTAAAGCGTGTTCACTATGAGGCAATTGTCTGGAAACAAGCT
>OX421457.1:19153816-19156316 GCA_949126865.1 Montipora capitata | reverse complement strand
AGGGAACTCTCTGCAAGACTCCTCCGGAAAGGACAAAAGGCACTTCATACAATATACTCCAGGCAAGTGGTCGTTGACAAATTTGCCTAGTGACTTTTCTGTATAGTATCAAAGTAAAGTTGTCAGCTCAGTGATCTTTCAAAATGGCTGAAAACCACTATATGCCCGAAAGAAAGGTCGATTGGACCTCCAACACCGCGTCTTCACAGTTTAAGTTGTGGAGGAATGGAGTTGAAAGAATAATAGGCGGTCTTCAAGCATCAAGATCAGATCTAGTAAAAATAAATCATATATTCATCTGGGCTGGTGCTCATGCTGAGTCTCTCATCGAGGCAAGCCTCAATGAAGATCCCGAGCTAAGGGTCACTACACAAGAGAGCGCCTTGATCAACTAGCAAAATGCCTCACACACTCTACCCTCTTTAGAGAAAAGCGAGAAGAATTCTACACTGTCCGACAGCACTGTCCGACAGAAAATTGATGAAAACACGAGCAAATACTACTCTCAACTCCTGGATTTGTATCGGCAAGATGAGTTTCAGGAGAATACAAACTTCCTTATTGTAGACAGGCTTCTACATGGTTGCATAAGCAAGCATTGCAAACGAAAACTAATGGCGAAAGGAAAGGAAGTGTCTGTTAAAGATTGTTTGGAACTTATGCGCAAATATGAAGCTGTAGAAGCCACCATGAAGACGTTTGAAGAATCCAGTGATACTCAAGTTGATGCGTCATATGCACAAGACCCTACTAAGAAATCACAAAGAAATGGGGCTAAGAAATTGTCATAGAGGCCTAAGTCAAAATCAGAGTGCAAGAGGTCAGGAGGAAAGAAATCCTGTATCTGGTGTAACGGAGATGCTCATTCCCGCGACAAGTGCCCAGCCAAAGATGCAACATGCACATTCTGTGGCAAACAAGGACACTTTGAACGAGCCTGCCTCCAAAAGAAAGGAATAGACAAAGGTAAGAAGTCCAAGCACCAACTTGCTGTAGGCATCGACCCTGACAAGGACAGCAGTGAATATGAGTATGACTTTGACTTAAGTGTTGTATCCATACATGCTGTGGACAATCAAAAGTCACGTAAAGTATTCGCTCCAGTATTGTTTCAGCCAAAAGGCGACAACAGTCCATCCTATGAGATCAAAGGCAAAGTTGATACTGGTGCTATGGTATCCTGCATGCCGACTTCCACGCTTTCCAAAATCGAGCTCTCCAAGAACCAAGCAGCGCCATTATCCGAGGAATTTCTGGGGCAGATCTTCAGAACTCTGGATTTATGGACATCAATGTCACCTCCAATGACATCACTGTCAAATCAAGATTCTATGTCACCAAACAGGAATGTGCTTTGCTTTCATTCTTAGTCTTGGATTCTGCAAAGAATTCAAACTTGTGACTATTGCACCCGTGTGCATACAACAAAGCATATCTATGGAGCCATGCCTTGTTGAGGCTGTACGCATCACTGAAGAATCACAGGCTGACTACGGCAATCGTCAAAAGAAGTGGAAGAAACATCTGCCACTTGGAAAGAAAACAGGTGATCCTTTGGAGGTCCTAAAGCAGATCTTCCCTGAGACCTTTCATGGTCAGGTTGGTCTCTTTGAAGGTGATGTCAGCCTTAAACTCTCACCAGAAGCAAAACCAGTTCAACTACCATCCCGTGCTTACCTCAAAGCATCATGCCACAGCTAAAGAAGGAACTAGACAAAATGGAACAAGAAGGAATCACCCGAGTGGGTACATAATCTGGTAACTGTTGTCAAAAAAGATGGAACCCTGTGTCTGTGCCTTGACCCAAGAAACTTGAATAGGTACCTCATCCGCAACGTCCACTACACTGCATGTTGGGAAGACGTTCAGCATAGTTTCAGAAATGGTCAATACTTTTCCACACTAGATGCCAAGAGCGGGTACTGGACCAAACAACTTGATGAACAAAGCCAGCTTCTCACAGCATTTAACATACCATTCAAGAAGTACTGCTTTGTTCGCTTGCCCTTTGGATTGTCAGCATCTTCCGAAATCGTCTGTGAGTACATTGATCGAATCCTAGCTGGCATTCCAGGAACATTCCCATGTGCAGATGATGTTAAGGTACAAGGGTCATCAGAGGAACGTCACGACATACACTGGCTGGAGACTGTAAAAAACGCACTCAAAGCAGGACTCAAATTCAACCCTAACAAGTGCTTCAGTAAGAAACACCAGATCGAGTACTTTGGACGTATCATCAATCCACAAAGTGTCCAGCCATGTCCAAAGAAAGTGAAAGCCATCACAACACTTCTGTGCCAACCGATAAGCAAGAGTTACAAAGCTTGCTGGGAACTGTGAACTTTATGTCTACATTCATCCCCAATTTAACAAAGAAGACCCATCTCATGCGTAGCTTGCTGAAACGTGACAGCCACTTTGTATGGACCAGTTATATGCAAAAGGAACTAAACACCATCAAGAACGTCATTACCAGTGCAATGGAGCTTATTCACTA
>OX421457.1:19131316-19141316 GCA_949126865.1 Montipora capitata | reverse complement strand
GCAAGTCAATTGGTTACTGAACAAGACAGGCGGTGGAATCTTAAAAGCGACGGGTAGTGGACTTCGACAACAATCTGTCGCCCGTCGAGCCGTAATCAAAGTGAGCTGTAGTCCTAATATTGTACAAGTGTGGTGTTTTGTACAACACTGAAATCAATATTCTCTAGTAACTTATGGGTTTAACAAAGACAGAGAAGGAATTGAAAAACTTGGATCTGTGAGCCCTGTTATTCGGCTTATTTATTTGTACTCAATTTTGCACAGTCTTCTGGTAACAATTGGAAATTTCACTAATTCTTATCAGTCAAAATTATTTGAAAGAGAGCTTGTTGCCCATTTTTTACTTGATAATTCAAGTAAAGGGTTTGATGCTGAACACTGGTGGGAAATTTATTTAGTTGCGTATTTGACACGGAGTGTAATTTGACACGATTGAGTTTCTTGTCTTCAAGCACGTAATGAAATAGGAAGGGTTTTTTGCCTTTTATAGCAAATATGTTGTTTGTTTCAAAGAATATTTCGCTGGAAAAGGTGACCTTTATGAATTCATCATGTTGTGTAATATGCGAGCTTAACTGGATAGTTTTCATGGCAATGGTAAAGCATTTTCGTGTCAGAATAAGATAAGCGTCTTTCTGTAGTGTTAACTTAATTAAATATATATATACCATGCGGCGTAAACTTGATTTCCACTCTCAAAATTACTTCCAGAACCTACTTTTTGTATAGAATAAGCTTTTCGAATGATGTTCTTGTCTTCTGTGGTGATACTTGACGATTCGGGAACATTTTGTGAAAAATTATTTATAACGGGTCACGCGCGCGACTTGATCGCGCGAACTTCCCTTATTAGCATAACATCCACTTGGCGTTTTGACATCCCGTTGAAAAAAACTCGTAAAATATTCGCGGACCGGTCGATTTCTCTGAATTTGAAAGGTTGATTGCTAACGAATATAGAAGGATTTTCACAATAACTAAAAATTCCTGTGTTAAGCATTAGAATTCGACGAAGAGGTAAATGCGACTAAATTTCTTGCGTGCGTTGCTATTTTTGTGCAAATATTAAATTATGAAAATCGTTATTTTTAGGGGTTATTTGAACATAAAAGATGCAACGCTTGACGAGAAATGATATTTTTGCTGATACAATGTATCAAGAGAAAATGAGGGGACAGAGAGGGTGGCTCCCGGTCCAGCCCTTGGGATATGTCATGTCTACGAAAGTTATTTTTAGACGAGCGGAAGTCCTTGTTCTAGCGGAAGTCTGTATTCCGAGACGTCCGCATGCAGGCCAACCTCGGTCTGATGTTTGAAAGAAAATAAATATTCATTAGCCTTCCACGTGCGCCGCCATCTTCTCGCTTCACTAAGAACCTGAGAGCGAGACAAGACTGCATGCGGACGTCTCGGAAGACAGACTTCCGCTAGAACAAAGACTTCCGCTCGTCTAAAAATAACCTTTGTTGGACATGACATATCCCGACCAACGCCCTGAGCCTCCGTCTCTGTCCCCTTATTTTCTCTTGAATGTATTTAAAAGAAGAAAAATTTCGCGGGAATCGCGGTGAAAATGAGTTAACAAATTTGCATACCTGCGTTGAAATGTGATGCGCGAGGAGACAGGAATTTTATTTCTCTGACAAATGATTTTGTCATTGTAGTGTAAGATGAAATTTATTTGGGAAACCAAGAATATTTCTTTGCAAAAAAAAAAAAAGAAGAACGAGAATGTTCTTGCACACGACTTTGTTGACAAAACCCTTTGTGCAGAGCGTGTGCCGCCTTTCAATTAGGGCGCTATTGCTACTTCACATTAGCTCTTTTGATTGACAGTCACCGATTCATTAACGAGTGCAGTCGAAATTCCGAAATCTTTATCTATACAATAATTATTCCGCGCATTGAAAAACTGGGCTCTGTAAGTACATGTCGCCCAAGACAATAGCATTCTGGGCGATGCTGGTTAATCCATTTTATTGCAACGACTTGCTAGTGCGAAGATTGTTTACATGAAACTCACCCTTTTTGCAAATTTTGAGTGCCTTTTCTCTAACCCAAAAACATTCAGATAGTAACAAACTTCATATTTACTTAACCTTTTCTTCTGCTTTTGTGCTTGTCAGCATTGTGATCTGCGATAATTCGCAAGTCTGTCTTTGGATCTCATAGATGTTTAAAATTTTCAATTGCATGGCCACTCAACCGCTCGATTGTGTAAATAGCTCACCCTGAAGTAAAAATTTTCATACATGAAATTATCGCGACACGTTAATTTCGCGATTTTGAGGTTCCCATATTTCGGGACACCTTAATTTCGCGATTTTGCGAAAATTTTGTATTTTGACTCACTTTAATTTTTTGAGGGAGACACACTCAAGGAGCCAGTAAATGGACAGTTTGAGGATTGTACAAAAGAAGTGCTACCTGGAGTAGAGACGGAAAGCAGTAGTGATGAACAGGACCAGAACATTACCACAGAATAGCTCAAAATGATTGTTGTAAACGTGTGTAATAAAGTCGCTGTTTTAGTTATTGACATAATGTGAGTCACGTAATTTTCGCGTCATGTTATTTTCGCGACATTTAATTTTCGCGTCACTTAAATTTCGCGATTTTTTTTAAATCGCGAAATTCGCGAAATTAACGTGTCGCGAAAATTTCATGTAATAAGGTAGATACGTTTCTCAGGAACCCGACAAAGAAGGCTTCCTGACCCGACAGATGAAATCTAAATATTCAATTAAATATCACAACAAAATTTAAAAACCAACGACGGATATTTCTTGGCTAAAAGGTACTTTGTTTTACTCTGAAAACGACGAACGATTAACATTCTCTCCCGTAGTTCATTCAGTTGACACAAGGTGATCACGTGCACCTTTATGGTTGCCTAGCACGTGATCAATTTCTTCCTTTTGACAAAACATGACCTTTCCGTTTATTCATAAAAGTCAGAGACTGCAGAAATTTTCGTGTTTTTAACATCGATTGTCATTAATCTTTCGATGAGAATTCGATTCAGAGTTATACATAAAACTATGTTATTTTTTCTTCATCCGTCTTTTTTGGCTTGTCTTTTTCTGGTGCAAACGCAAAGCCAAACAATGTTTTCACCTGGCATCAGATTAGACTAACAAGAAGAGGAATTATGAAGCGGAAACAACACCTTCAGTCCTTTCTTAGTGTGTGCAATAAACGCTTGCTTAGTGCAACTGCAAGACATGCTGGAAAACATCCGTCAAAGCAATTTGCAGCTAGTTTTTTGCAGACTATTTATTTAAAGAAGAAACGAGTGAATTTTACTCATGATCGTGTTTTGTTATCTTTAAATTGAATTTATTACCAAAGCTTAAAAAAGTTAAAGACCTCAAAATGGGACAGGACATTACAAAATAATTAAACGTTTGAACGTGTGAGCCAAAGGGCCTCTGCTGGCGCGACATGTGGGTGACCCCTCAAATGGTCTTAATGACGCCCCACTGGAACACTGCAGTTCAATACCACCCAATTCAGTGCCTTCTTTCTTTGTGTAAGGCGTACCACGGGCAACCCAGTGTAAGCTCTTTGGAGCTTCTAGTTTTAATTGTGACCTGTGTGATGCAGGTTATGTCGGTAAAACGTGCCGACACCTTCACCAACGAATTGAGGAACACAAAGGATCGGCAGTCGGAAACCAGTCGGCAGTCGGAAACCATCTCAGAGAGCAACATGATTTGGAACCGGACGACATCGCGCAAAGTTTTAGAATTTTAAGGAAATTTCAAAACAAATTTGATTGTCTTATTTTCGAAATCTTTTTTTATCAAAGGCCTAAAACCAACGCTGAACAATCAATCTGATCAGTTCCATCCGTGCTAAATTATTTGTTTAGATCAGGTTATAAAAGCTTATTGTTGTTTGTTCTTCTAATTAATTTATGTCCCCCATTTTTCACAAATATTTTATCACTTATGTTGCATACTTTACTGCCTTTTTAGTGATCCTGGTATTTTTAAACTATTTTTAATTGTGACAAACATATTTATGCTAATTTACTTCTACATTTTAACTCGCACTTGAAAATGACCTCCGGAAGGTCGAAACGTCGTAACTTTTTATCGTTAGTTTTTATCATAAAATCGATTTCCAAGAATTTACTCATCAACATTCTAGAAAAGTCTGGAATTGCATGACAGAAAAACTAAAAATAATTCTGACCCTCACAACAACATGTACACAGTATTTGTTATTTGTGTTGAAATAGATATTAATATTTGGGAGTTACTTGAATCGCCCATTCAAAGGAACATGGTGTAGCAACAACATAATTGCAAATTTGAAATACCTTGAAAATGGTAAAAGTCATGCATTACTGTGGTAGTGATAATAACAATGGATTTTCAATTCAAAGTGATGTGATGTATCAACAAAGTGAAAACTAACCTTGAAAAAAAAAAAAGGAATTAAATTGTACAGCAGGATTTTTTTCACTTTGTTGATACATCTCATGTACTTTGAATTTCGTCTCATCCGCAAGTTCTCTCTGGACAGCCAGATATTTATCTGTCCTAGTGTCAAGTGCATGAAATCGATTCGAGATATAAAAATCCTGCTTACAATTGACTGGGACACGTTAAATAACTGAGCCAAGGGTACTGTGGCGAAGCCTTGTCTGAGGCGACACAAGAAAAAATCGTCTATAGTTTTCAAAGATGTGGGTCGTCCTTGTTTCGCTGAATGACCAGCCTGAATGTCGTCTCTTGCAGAGGACAAATGTCGAATGTTTTCTCCACTGGCCCCAGCCTTAAAAATTCATACAAAGCCCTCATCGTTTTCAAATTAGTAAATCCTGTGTAAAAGGTAATAAGGGAAGCAAAACAATCGCCACTCGAGTTCCCTGAATTTTTCCTCCAGGTCAGGGATTTTCTCCTTCAACAGGGAAACCTGTGAGTGAATGCGAGAGCGATTTGAGCCATTTCTCAATTTCGTGGTTGTCATACTTGGGATTTTATTATAACCATTGACCACCACGAAATTGAGAAATGGCTCAAATCGCGTCGGATCTGAAAAATAACCGCACAGGAAGGAAGCTATCCACGATGGCAATAAGGTTAGGCTTTTTAATTGAGATTTTTTTCATATAATTATCTTCTTAAGCTTTTTATCGGGATTCTCATACAAATCCTTATATTTTTGTCGGCCATGCTTACACTGAGCTTGGGGCGCCTGTGGATCGATCACCATTTCATCGCGTCCACTTTTCACGTATTCCTCCACTCCGCAAGGCGCATTTTTAAAAAAATGTAACTAATAAACCTTGAAAAACATCAACTGTTAAACTATTATTTAAAATCAATGCCTTGTGCTTACCGTTTTACAAGCAAAGGTTTTGTCTCAAGTCCTTTAAAGGGAAAGTACGGCCTAGAAAAAGTTTCTCTGAATCGAAAGTTCTTTACCTGCATTGTCATACTTGACCACTCATTTGGGCTCAATATGTTTAAATAGCAAACAATAACGCTTCATAAGGCTATGACGTAGCAATAGTCAAGGATTTCTCTGGATGACTAGATGTACTTGACGTAAACAAAAAAAAAAACACATTCGAGGAGAGCGATACTTCGTAGGCTTGAATATTAATCCAGAGGGTAAATTGTATTAATTAATATTGGCTCCACCATCAGAACAGATTTACCTCGTGGTCGTAAACCACGATGCAGGAGTTTACAGTGCTATCCCGCGCTCATTGCTGTGAAGTAAACGCCTATCAGTAACAGATAACTTAGATGGAAAGTTGATAGGTCAGTGCCAAAAAGCTTGACCCTTTTACTCCATATATTCAGTGTATTCTGTTTTATTCCCAAATAAGAAAGCCATATACAATCTATTTCAAAATGAATATCACAAATTACTCTTTCTATTATAATGATTATTATTTTAAAATCTATCTTATTTGCTTTCTTTTTTTTTTCCTTTTGACGTGGATACCCACTCATTTAGTGAGATTAATTAAGGAGGAAACTCATTTCTTGCCAAGAATGCATTTACTGTATCAGTAATATGGGTGGCGTATGGTACTTCCAAAATATTTTTCATCCAATCTCGAAATCTCGACAGCCTTTACGAAGAGTCTCGAAGTTTCCTTTATCGCAAACAAGGGTCTCGGCGTCTCCGCAAGTCTCGGATTTTACCATTCGTCACCCCTCGTAATCACGGCTAGGAATTAACAGTTGACACTGCAGCTGCTCCCGCTGTTAAGTACATTTGTACGCATCTTGTTTCAGCCCCAGCTTTACAAAGGGACCAGCGGGGAGAAAACAAATCAGCACTGAATATGAAAAGGGTGTTTCCTAGTTTGGTGTCGTTGCATGGAATTGTAAGGATGATAGGTTTTGATCATGACGTCCACGATGGTGTGCCAGTCGAAACAGAAACTAAAAGAAAATGCAAGGCCAATTACAGCAATGTGGCCACCGTTTTTTAGAATGTAACATACTGGAAGGGATATAGTTTGTTAATCTTGAATAACACAATGAACGAACGACCACCGGGTGTGCACGGTTAATGTCAATGCTTTATTTAGACGTTCTTGATCTGGATTACACAATCGCAGATGTCCCGAGCCACATTTTTACACGTTGTTGCGATAATTTATGCGTTTCCCGACAAATTTCGTGCTTGCACAATGTTCGTCAATCTTGTTTTAGCAGGAAACACAATTTCTAGCCAGGAATGCATTTATTGTGTCAATACTTAATTATTATCCACTGTTCAGTTAAAAGTATGAATGATCGGGGAGCTGACAGTTAAGCATTTTAGTTTGCACTTTATTTTAACTAAAAAATATTATGTTTTTCCATTTGTTAATTATTTCTTTTAAAGAACCACCACCTTTTGACCTGTTTTTACTTTTTTCATCAATACTTATTTCGTGCGTGCCTAATTTTAGCAATTCGATTTTTTTCCTCAGGCACACTCTTTTTTTTAATAAGAATATATTTTATAAGAATATGAAGGCTGAAATTTGCGAAATTTTAAGAATATTTTAAGAATAAAGCCGAGGCTGAGATTTTGAAAAGGATAGATATAATTTTGTGTGTTGAAACATCTGTAAATACAATACAATTTTATGTTTTTAACTTAACCGTATAAAATTATTCCTTTCTCTGAACGGCGAAACTAGCCAACAAAACGAAAAAAAACCTGCACTAGCTATAGCAAAATGTTCAACGCTAATGACAGTTCGATGAACGATACATGTATTAAACACATATGTACAGTATTCAGTATGACAAATTCTTTCTTTAACGAAACGCGATGGATCACGAGTAACGCGATACAGATCTAGATACCAAACACTTGTAATTGATACCCAATAAATTCTAAAACGGAAATGTCATAAGCTATGATTTAAGAATAATACAAGAGTATTTTCTGCCTAAAATCGGCAGAAAAATAAGAATATTCAGCCTGGGCCGGAAAAACAACATTCGTATAAAAAAAAAAGAGTATATACAAACTGAATATGTAAGTAATCCTATATTCGTCAGCTATTTTTATATACGCATGGACTAATCAAGATAATGCCCCTTGAACCCCCACCTCCCCAAGAGCATCCTGTGTAACTGCGTCAACTGACCTGCCACTGCCTATTCTAAATTAACACTCGATACGTAATCAGCATTTTTGTGTAAAGCGACCATCGAAAGTCGATCTTTGTGTGTTTAAGGCGTGACGCTTATCTTGTCCTTACCACTGAATTGCATGAGTCAAAGCTAAGCGGAGTTGCGATGGCTAAAATTCCCCAAAATCCCCATTTGACCCAAACCAAGGCGATGCTGGAAAACTGGGGAAATGACCATTGCGTAAGAAAAATCGTTGAGCGTTGTGTGACGTGTAGCTTTGATACCAACTGTGCTTAAACCGATTAAAATCTCGTATATCACGTCACAAAAAACTACAACCGAAGAATATAACTGCAATATTGCATGTCCACGTTCCAAGTTCAGAAATAGCGTACGTGGTTCTGAAGGGAGTCATAACATACGGAGCGGTAAGTTGACGAATAAATTGCACTCGACACGTTGCACATCATATCACTCGGTTTGAGTCAGTGTCAGCTTTGAAATGTACGGCATACAAATTTCAGCATTTTGTATTTCGAATAACCTATGATTTTAGGGAGGCTTAGAATTGGATGTGTGCGTGCGCTGAGTCAATTTTGGTTTGCAAGTTAACTCCTTGTTTAGGCGTTTGGCTGATCAATCGTACTTTCCCTGCACCGTTGAAGTAAAGAAAAGGGCAGCGAATAATTGGTAGTGATTCGATCAGAGTGTGGCTAGAAAGGGGCACGAAAGACGGAAAAGGTCGACGGCTTTATTCACTGCTTTATAAATCTGAGTTTTCGATTAACAGCGATTTCTTAACCTACCCTTCTCCACTCAGTCTTCAGGTGGATTCTGGTGTTTTCTAAGAGACCTTTGATCACATTTTTAAATTTCGTAATCTTTGTGACCTGGGAGTCTTGTCAGGCAAAAACGAAGTCCTACCACCGAACAAAAGAGAGAGTGTTTTATCTCATATATAAGACTACAGTCGCGTTTCTTTAGACTGTGAAGCGGCAAAAAGAATAGTGCTTATGATAATCTGATATCGTTCCTACTCTGTTCAAAGATATCAGTCAAGGCCTTTGATTCTATTAGAGACGGTACTTTGACAAATGGAAAAGTTGCAGTTATTCTACTCTATAGATAACAATAAAATTTTGCAGCAAAGGCTCTCAATATATAATACAAAAAGAATTTTTCGCAGTTATTCAATTGTCGTTAACGGCGAAGTAGTAACTCAATAACAAAATACAGAGGGAAAATATGTCGCAGTTATTGAAATTTCAGTAACGGCGAAGTAGCCAAACGTAATAATAGGGAAGAGGGAATATTTCGCATTAACTATCTGTAGATAAATATAACTGCAAAATTTTCATTTATATATATACCCTCGTTCATGTGTCCAAGCATGCATTTAGCCGTACGAAATATTCCTTAGTTCAACAACGTCGGAATTTTACGAGGATTTGCAAGCTTTAAAGTAGCACTCTGATTTCTGTCCGTTTGAAACAGGAAGTTTAAATAATACCGATAGAATTAGCCGTCATTTGTTTATTTTTCGTTAAACGTTTGAGTTAGTACATCCGCCTCACACGCCTTGTTTCCGGGTTAATAAGTCTGAGGTTATTCGATCATTTCCGCAGGTTAGGACAATTTTCACACACAAAGATTAACAAAAATTCCTTGAGGCACCGTACCTCGTGCTTCGCGAACCGGATGTAGATAACGAATTTTAAACACCTTCTGTGTGGATGAAGAGGCCAAATAAAGAACTTGTCCCACCTAAATTTGGCTTAACACTACCTGAACACTAACAAAATAGAAGACTGGATAATTCGGACGATAAGGCTAATTTTCAAGAGAGAGCTAATCGATTGATATCGGTAAATAAAGTTTATTATTAAACATGAAACTCACTAGAGGAAAAATCCATCCCTTGACAAATCCCACGGCAGTACTTGTTTATTTAGTCTCAAAAAGCAAAAGGTTACACTGCAAAGGATGGGCATATTTTTTTAATCCAGTCCCCTTTCAGAAGCGCTAGTGAGCCTTAACGGTCACCCAATGACTTCTTCAACCTGATGTGATCTATCTGGTTTACAGTCTCTTCAAAAAAGTTTCCGGATAAAAAGTTTCCTTTATTCAAAAACGCTAGGTTAGCTTCGCAATCAATGTTGTGCCAGAGGAAACTGTTCATGCCTTGAACTTTGCTGAATTCTTTCGTGACAGCGCGCCATCACTCTACAGCTGATAACGGATCTTGACAAATGTATTTCCCCTTCGTTTTCGTTTCGCCTTTAGTGGTTTCAGCGTCTTACAGGAAATAGATCGAGATGAAAGGATGCAAATAAAAACGAAAGGAAACATATCAACCAATGCATTTTTCCATGTTGACGCGAAGTTACTCGGGAAAA
>OX421457.1:19111316-19118816 GCA_949126865.1 Montipora capitata | reverse complement strand
AAAAGTCAATACTACCTATCTCTTGAAGTTTCCTTAATGACTTACAATGAACATGTCTAAAAGGGACAAAAGTCCCTTTTAGACATGACCTATGCATGCCATGTACTGCATAAAGATGTATATTTTTTTGCTTTTTCTTTCTACTTGTAATGTTGATATCTTAATGGCTATTTTTTTTTAATCTTATGTATTCAAATTTGACATTTCTGTTCTATCACAACCCGCCTCGACTAGCCAATGCTATTTGAGGTAGTGACTATTTGTGTTCCCCTCCGTCACTTATTAATAACATTAAATTGAAATTTAACCTTGCATCATATCGACCGGGTCTCCATGGCGATCACACAGTGAGTGCGCATAAAATGAATGTAAGTCCGGAAGGTATACCATAGGGCTTAACTGAAATTCTCTTGAATCAGTTGGGTCATTGTTGTTTGGAAAAAAGGTGAGTTTTGTTCAAAGCACTGGCTTCGAGAGATGTCGCCTTTTAGAGATTTTGTTATCATTAACATTTTGCTTCTAACAATAACAAATTCTAAGCCATTTAATTGGCTATCGTTCTTTATAACATAATTACGATAGTACGCGTACTCTCATTGGTCAATGGCTGTGTTTAGATGAGAGTATTGAAACACGGCTGTGATATCAAACGAATTTTGATTAGTTATGTGCTGTCAGACGCGCGTTTTGATTGGCTGGTAGGAAATATGAGCGTGTATCAAGAAATTCTTTTTCAATCAAGAAGTTAAAAAAAACAGCATGTTCTTTCATTTGTGGAATTATCTTTGAGAAATATTTTACAAAAGCGATAGAGGACTTTTTCCCGTGTTTCCATAACCTCATCTATACACTCGGGGGAGTTGGGAGAATTCTCGACAGTTATGCAAACCCTCGACTGCGTCTTAGGTTTGCATAAGTGTCTCGAATTCTCCCAACTCCCCTTCGTGTTTAGATGCTATGGAAAGACGGAAAACGTTCTCTATTGCTTAAGTGGCGAGTATTGGGCAAACAACGTTTCATGGATACTATTGTACTGTGTATAGTACATGGCAATAAAATCTTAGTTATGTTTTTGGCTTTGGGTCCTGTGTACAGGAAGAGAGTAGCCTCAGTGTTCCCCTTATGGTTTTTGTCTTTTTCAACCTACTCTAGACTCTTGAAGTGACATCAGTCTGGAATGGGCTGCCTGTTGTCTTGGGCTGCTTGTTTATACATCATTTTCGGCACTCACTATCTCACAGATTCCGTATTTTAAAGTTATATAATCAATTCAAGCTTTCCCTTTCGGGGTATGATTTCAGAATGACTGCAGCGAATAATTAACGCGCCAACAATCACTGAAATATAGGTGTGGATTGCTTCCGTTGACGTCAAGAAGAATGAAATGCATCGAATATTGATTTCGAAGGGTCAAGACAAAAATCAAGAGTACTTATTCTTCTGATATCTGTTTATGATGATTTGCATTTACAATGTTTTTCTTTTTTTTATCCCAATGAATTAATCCGCTTTCATCGTTAATTGAGCGATTAAAATTGAAATATTATTTTATAGCACGGAGCAAAATCGGCGTATTTTCAATGGTGCATAACTTATATTAAATTCCTTTCTTTTAGATCTCTTCTTCGACAGCAAAGAATTTGGACCTTGCTCGTAAAAATCAAAGAAATCACTTTGAACATATTAATTGTGAGTTACTTGTAATTGCTTGGTAGCGTTTTCTTTTGCCCTACAAGTTTCCACCTTCTGCACAGTTAACATATCATGCAATGAATATTGTTAAAGCGATGTGCAACATTAGGGCCGTTTATACGAGAGAAAATAAGACGCGAACACCCCGTATAAATGGTACAAAATCTACGTTCCTGGCCTGGGAGTTTACACTCGTACAAATAGTTCCTTTCACGTATTATTTACGCCGCGGCCATAGTAAGCCGCGGCTTATTTTCTCTCGTATAAACGGGCCTATTATTTGCGAACGGTAAAAAGCCTATATTGTTCTTGCCATCCAGATATTCGGCTACCAGTAAAAGCAATACCATACGTTTCTTTATCTTTGTTGTATTGAGTTCTTCGGTGAGCCTAAAATAATCTATTACAGTTCAGGTTAGTACGACTCGTTTTACTGTTCGGTGTTCGGTCAGGAATCAAACTTACGGCCTTTTCGAGCAATCAAAGGATACTCGGGAACTTTTATATCTGTAACTAGTTTGGGATGCATGCATCACGACTACTTCAGTATATATATTAAGTTGAGCATCTTTTCACCGGAGCAACGTAAGACTGCAGTTGAGGACGCATAAATACCACTTCTGATGTCTATTGTTTTTTTCTATTTTCGTCAAGAGTAGAAAATGTGTAATCAGTATAAATCAGTTAGAGGATAGCACTTAATCACTTTTATAAGTTGTGAGTGAATTCGCAACATTCTCGTTTCCTTTATGTGACTTATTTCCTTGGTTTTACAGCTGCGTCTCTAATCAACAAAAGATGAACAACAACACTAGTGTTATCCCAGACTACCAAGGACAAAGCAGCGACCCTCACATTGAACCTCACATTGCCTTGCGAGTGTGCATGGGAATTATAGCTGTTGTTGCTTTCTTGAGCAATGCACTCCTTGTGGTGGTGTTTGCTCACAACAGATCTCTGTTGCGAAGCTCTTATAATGTTCTTATCGTGAGCTTGGCGATCACCGATATGACAACAGGTAAGATAATTCATCTACTATTGTTACCTATGGACGACTATTTCATTGACATTTCAACATGGAAGACCGGTGCCGGCTGTTACCTGAACCTAACTTAATGGTTTAGCTCATAAGGTTCTCCTGTAACCTAATGGTGATGTGGCCCGTACAAGTTGCTTTCGGATTTTTCCTTGTATTCCTCGTCACTACAGGCAAAACGCGCTATTCCCGGTTACGCGATTTTGTGGTACTCAACGGGGAAGTTTTGTACTAAAACAAATCTTGTAACCAGGAGTGTAACAGAGAGAGGCATTTTGGGTTAACTATTTAGATAGCCTCGACTACCTCAGTTTGGTATTTCAAAAGTGTAGGGGGATGGATTATCATGTTCGACTAGTTTCTGTTTACCTGCCCTATAATGGCGAATTCGAACAATTTTCGAATTTGTGCGTTTGAAATCAGCAAGCGTGACCGTTTGAATTGTACAGCTGATGATACTGCTGAGTTTAGTTGGTTCTAAATGTGGATCTGGCATTTCACCTATCGTTATCCTTTTTGGTATTATTCAAATGAAAGCTTGTGAGCAGTTCAACAATCATGGTGCTGTTTATCTTTAGTTGCTGTGAAAGTAGCCGTGATTCCAACTTTTGATTTCGTGGTTCATATCCTTAACAGAGAGCGTTCCCAAAAACTTGTGTGTGTGTTGGGGGTGGGACTGGGAAGAAATTGGGGGTCCTACAAAAAAGTTAGAGGTAAAAAGGAAGGTGTTTGAAAAAGATAAACATTCTTAAGGGGGGTACCTTAAATAATGAAAACAAAAATTGTCATTAGCCAATGAAGACACAATTTAACAAAACAATTTTCGAGAGTGTAAAATGGGGTTGACAGGCCTACATGACGGTCTGGTTTCCTTTTCCTTTGTCATAATTTTGCTCTCTCGAGTACATAGTTGAATGTACGATTCTTTTAGGCGGTTCCTGTAAGATTTCATTTAGCAATAGTTTTTGTTCTATGATACTTTAGATTTGGACCCTTACACAACTGTGTGATATTTTTTCTTTTAAGAAAATAGTTCGTCTTAATGAGATATCTTTAGTTTCTTCGTGTTGATTTTCTCTGTAGAAGGGCACGGTTTTCGTTTGAGGCCAGAGGGCAGACATTTCGTCCGGTGATTCCCATCCCATTTCCGATACTTTGATACCAATATTTGAGGGGTTTCTTTTATTTTTTATTATTATAATTTTTTTACTTACTTGTTAAAAAGAATTTGAGAGAACTCCAGCCTAGCCTGGGAAACTGATTGTTGTGTTCCAGAAACACTGGAAACCTGTTAGGTTGTGCCATGTATCGGTGAAATAGCTCAAAAATCTTCCAAAACGCAGTTTTGAGAACCAGATAGCTAGGACTTTATTCAAAATCCTTCAAGATCAGGAGAGTTATCTAATGGACTAATTGGTGCAATGTCCACAGTAAAGGGAAACTGTGTAATTGTATATCATAATCCAGTGTTCCAAACCTAAATTTTGTTATCTTAATTTGTAATTGTTTGTCATTTTAAACGTAATGTAGGTTGTTCTTGTGGCAGTGCACTGTAAGTACACTACACACTATGTCATCGGGTTGTAAGAGTGTATGAGCGTAAGAGTTCGTGGTGACAATAGGCCCGCAGCGCGTGCATAACTCACGAACATAAACAGGTCTGTTGGAAGAATACTTGAGTTTCAACAAAATGAGCTCCAAAATTAGGAAGAATTTGTGACGCTGATGAATAATAAAGCAGCTGCTATTTCCAGAAGGATGTAATTACCTGGTCTACCCTCGTATAGGAGAGTACATTTTTGACTTTGCAGAAACAATGGTCAACTTCAAGAGTTGGGTGATTGTGATCTTTGTGTTGAATTTGCACATTTCTTGTCAATCTTTAAAACAGTTGAAAGAAAAAAAACCAAACTAACAAAAACAAAAACCCGGTATGTTGCCATCATTTTGACACAGATGTATCCTTTGTTTCGCGAGTAACCATGCAAGGTTAATTTGATCACGGCGCCCTCTGAATTCGATGTCACTTTCGATTTTGCGATTTACTTGTGCAGTCAAAAGTACAATGGGAAACTTGAACGTAGCAAAAATCTCCCGAAATGTTTTTCGCTGATGGTAACTTTTTATATTCTCGGTTCAAAATTTAAGTTGTTGTCATGTCGCAAATTTTGTTGCTGATGGCAAAATACTTTATCCTCGATCGACACTTCCTGAAAACTTCTGCTCTTCCTAAAATCTGTCTATCAATATTTGTTTTGCATAAAGCAGGCTAGCAAAATCTGTAGAACCTTGCTTCGTTCGCATTATTGAGCGTTAAAATAGAATTTTCGGTCCTATGTTTCTGACAGCAAGTCGTATATTTTGAGGTCATCTATCCAAATACTAACCCCACCCCACAGGGATTAGCTTTAGTGAAGTTTTTTCTTAGGAAGCTGTCCGACGCTCAGAGTGCACGCTGAAACTTGTGGTGAAAAAGAAGTTGTAAGGGAACTTGAAAACGATGAACATGTCAGTCTCCAAGCCCATGTTTCTTGATTCCCTGTTATTTTCGTCAATCTTTCTGGGATTTAGAATTTTACTAGTAACCACATGTCTTCTCAGGGGGCTATTTACCAAAGACATCTAGCATTGCATTATCATGATATGCGGTACCAAAACCATATTGTGTACTATTAGAGCTACATATTACGCAAAGATGACTTGAATCTCTTGGAAGACAAAACGCAGCTCAGTTGGTAATTATACTGTGTGACTGCACTACCACACGTACGCAATTGCGTGCCTATTTTTTAGTGTTGTTATCCACCGTCCCCACACTACACACCTCGGCTATTTGAGTGTAGTGTGTGCCTCTAAACCTATTTGTGGATTTATACAAACTATATAAAACAAACAATAAGCAATAAGTTTCAAAAGGCTTTGTTTGCCTTGCCTTTTTTCTGCGTTTCTTAGGAGATCGTTACGCTCTTTGGAGGAATATTTCTGTTCTTGCCTTAATTTTGTTTCGCTCGTTCTTCTGACTTCTGTCTCATGTATTGGTTTGTGGCCATGAGGTAGGTTGGGAGTGTCTCAAATTTTAGGGATTCTAACAGGAGGTCCCTGGAAATGTTTAATGCAGCAAGTAGGGGTCCTCCAAGTTTTTTAGATAGTAGATAATTTGTCATGCCCCCCCCCCCCCCCCCCCCACCCTCACAACAAGTTTTGGTGAACGCTCTCTCGTATGTGAACATCCATAAAAGCCACTGCTAAGCAGTACTTCCCTGTGATGCTGTTTCTGATTTACTAAAAATCGTAAACACGACAGTTAAATCAGGGATAACACTACTGAACTGTTGATTGTAGATTTGTCCCAAATACCAAGGCGAATCAGCACGATATAATACGCTTATGGAAGCAAATTAGCGTAGTTACTAAAACATGGAACGACCTAAAACCACCTACAACCACCTAAAACCATCTACAACCACCTACAACCACCTCATAAAAAATCTACAACCATCTACAACCACCTACAACCACCTCAAAAAT
Source organism: Montipora capitata (assembly GCA_949126865.1). Classification (NCBI taxonomy): domain Eukaryota; kingdom Metazoa; phylum Cnidaria; class Anthozoa; order Scleractinia; family Acroporidae; genus Montipora; species Montipora capitata. Next base: position 19,112,560 of record OX421457.1, on the reverse strand, counting down.
ATCTACAACCACCTACAACCACTCACAAAGAATCGAATACCATCTTAAACAAGCGATAATTGTATAAAATAAGCGAGACTACAATATGTGGTTACCATTTAGCCAAAAAAATCCGGAAGGCATGATCGTGGCATAAAGGTAAGCAAATTTCCGAATTTGTTAAAAGCCAACCGGATGTGAATAGCGCTTTACCCTGTATTCCATGCTGTAAAGGGTGCTAAAATCGTGAAAAAGGGCATGGAAACGGAACGATCGTCACGAATTTCCCAAATTCCGGGAAATAGAATTTGAGTGCCGGCGCACATTTCCCGGAATTCGGGAAATTCGTTTCCAGGCCCTTTCTCACGATTTTAGCGCGGTTTACAGGATGGAATGCAGGGTAAAGCGCTATTCACATCCGGTTGGTTTTTAACAAATTCGGAAAATCGCTACCTTTATGCCATGATCATGCCATCCGGATTTTTTTGGCTAAATGGTAACCACATATTGTCTTCTTGCTTATTTTATACAATTATGGCTTGTTTAAGATGGTATTCGATTCTTTGTGAGTGGTTGTAGGTGGTTGTAGATATTTTTGAGGTGGTTGTAGGTGGTTGTAGATGGTTGTAGATTTTTTATGAGGTGGTTGTAGGTGGTTGTAGATGGTTTTAGGTGGTTGTAAGTGGTTTTAGGTGGTTGTAGGTGGTTTTAGGTCGTTCCATGTTTTAGTAACTACGAGCAAATTAGAGCCTTGCAAAAAAATCATAAAAGAGAGAAAACAAGTACTGCATTTCCGAGATCATTGATCATCCTCTAAAACGGGTAACACAAACATATCTTTGAATGTTAAGGCATGAAACTGCGTCAGTCTGAAATTCAAACAATTCGACTTATTTTTGGGTGCTGTTTAGGTCACAGTTAATTCATAAGGTATTGGTTCAAGTGCGATCTTCAAATATTTTTATAAACTATGTTTAACACTATGTTTTTCTTATTCACGAGTCACGTGCAGTATTGCTTAAAATTTCTGTCATTCGCCTATAACCCGCACTTCAAATATACATCCATTTCATTCTTTTTTTTTTTTTTTGTCCTTTTTTGCGACAATTTTATGAAATGGACGTAATCTCCTGAGACTTAATCAGCGGGTCTCAGGCTCTTGTTTATCATTAAAATGTCTTCTATACTCTAGGGATCAGAGTGGTTATCAGACATCATGTTAGCTGTTTTACACTGACACGCTCAGCAAAGAAACTTACGAAGCG
>OX421457.1:19098816-19103816 GCA_949126865.1 Montipora capitata | reverse complement strand
GCACTAATACACAAGTATCACAAGGCCAGGGTACAAAGACGAAGGAAACACTAAGGAAAACAATCGAGTTATGACGTCCGATGTGCAGTAGTGTTTATTTTTTGTTTATTTAAAAAAAAAAGTGTTAGTGTTACCTTTTGGCTCGTCGTTTACATTTAAGTGCCGAAACTGTTCGCTTTCTTCTCCCTCTTCCTCTTCATCCGCCACGTCTTGAGAAGATCGTGGTCCTTTATCTATTCATTAAGATAATAACAAGGAGGTACAAATCAATACATTTATATAGAGGAAGACAAACGGACAGACGAGCAGTTGAATGGGTGGATAGGTGGGCGGACGGACGGACCGATGGATGGACAGATATTCTCTGTCTTCATTGAGAAGCTCCAATCGATTGACCCTATTCCGGAATAAGAATACGTGGAGTAATTATTTAAAACGATATGTCTGGCCTTTTGAAGCAAATAGAATAATAAAGATATGTTTAAAATAGCAATTTAGCAGGTGTTATAACAATTTTAATGTGAATCTCCGTAAAAACGAAAAATTTCTAACTTCTATTCCATGTATTCCTATTCCGGAATACGGTCAATTGAACGCACCCTTAACTGACTGTATTCCACATTCCACCCCCTCCCTGGCCAGCTGTGGAAAGAAGTCCTTTTGTTTTCCCTTTTGGCTCCTTCTTAGACGGCTCGAATTAATCCCGCCCCCACCCCCGTCCGTCTTTATTTTCCGTCAGAAAGGAATGTACAACAATGTTACCTTCTTCTGGAATGGGCTCATCTTTTTCAACTTCCTTCTCCAGAATTCTCAACATCTCCTCTACGTACAAAGAAGATTAAGCGAACTTGATTGTTTTTATTCGGACCTTCCTTATATATTATAAAAGGATGTAAATGCAACAATTCTTTGTCACCCTCCGCACCACTTTATCACTCTTCCGACTGAATCAAGAAAACCAAGAAAATGTTTTTTTTCTGTATGATCTTCTACATTATAACTATTCTAGCGTGCACCACAAAAGCTGGTGAAAATGTCTTTACTCACCGGGCATGGCCTGAGTAGCCAAATCGCTAACTTGATCCTCAATAACATTACAAATACTCAAAGAATAGCGTGCTGACCCACAACTTTTATCTTATAAAATAGTAGCCTTCAGTCTGTGTTTGAGCGATGATTAATTAAAAGTGTAAAAACTGTACAAAATCTAATTACTAATTTTTTTTTTTAAAAAGCACGGTTACCCCCCCCCCCCCCCCCTCTCCCACCTTTTCTTTTTTTTTTCTTTTTTCGTATTGCAAAAGCCGAAAATGAGATGTATTTTTCTCAATACTCCTTACATAGGGAAAAATACCGGCGTATACTGAAGGTGGCACCGTCCTTAACAGGCAGGGGACATTTCAGTTTACAATTAGAGCGGGTATAGAGACACATAGTAGGACTTCTTAATGACTTAATATGAAATTAAAAAATGTTAAATTGATGTAAAAACCTTTGTTAACTTATAAAACATTTTGTCTTTATTTAAGACACTAGTTTAAAAATAAAATTGAACGAAGCTACGATGAATTTTAATTTAAAAAGTTTTATTTTCCCAGCTGACACTTCTTCTTGTCAATATAGCATATTAATGGACGTTTAATTCAGCAAACGTTGTATTGCTCTTAAGAAAAATGACAGGAGGTTTAGTTTCTGCTCTCGGACCCTAGCAACCCCGATTTTCTTTCACTTATGGGGTATTTCGGGCCCTGCTCGAAAAATAGATGAGCAGCTATGAAGTGGTATACGTAATACCTCTTAGAGGAGGAAGTCGTGGTTTAAGGTTGTCTTCTAACAGTGCATTCCTGTCATGTGTATATGGTGACTTTCTAGTCTTTTGGCATAAGGATATCAAACCGTTCGCCCGTCTCGCAACAGTTCCTTATAGTATATTGCGTAAAAATTTAAAAGACTTGCACTGCTTTCAAAGAGAGGGCTGAGATCAGACGGCACTTAATTAATCCCAGTGTGTTGGGAGAGGTGCTACGTCGAAGGAACTTCAGCTGGTTGAATCTTCCCTAGCTGTACGCCAAAAGTCTAAGGTGATAAATAAATAGACTACTATTTAAAGGAGCCTTACGTTTTAACTTCTACTCCTCGCACATAAAATTTTAGGCTGGAAAAATCTAGTTAGCCAGCAACAAATTGCGCTAGCCACAATGGTCTATAAGTGTCTTCAGGGGCTAGCGCCGGAATATCTATGTTCTAAATTTACAAACCGCGAATCTGTTTATAGTTTAAGAGACTCTGAAAGAAAGCTTAATGTTCCGTTTCCGCGGACAAATTATTATAGAAACGGCTTCAGCTATAGAGGTGCTACTGTCTGGAATAGCTTACCCCTCAAAGCGAGACAAGCAGAGTCTCTTGGGCTTTTCAAAAATCTGATTAAAGACATATTTTAGTATAAAGCACGGCATTCATGGAAAGCAGCTTTAGAATTAATATAGTTTAATTGTATTTTATTGTAATCATTTTAAAATTTTACCTTTTGTAATTTAGATTTTAGCATTGTTTGTAATCTTAGCTGATGATTTTACCGTGCATAAATAATAAAATATCAAAGGCAAAATGTACCGCTTTTTTTTCAATCGAGTTTGTAAGTTTTCTGATTTAGGGGATGTAATAAAAGTTGAATTGAAACAAAATCTCACCGCTTTCCTTTTCATCAGCTGCTACGAAAATGTTAGTGGCTAGTAAAATAAACGCAAGAAGTAAAAAGAGCTTCATCTTCTAAGCACCCACTTGCTTGACGCAGCTTTCAATTACAACTGAAATTCGAGGGAACAGCTCACCAATTTAAGTCTGATACTTGTCCAATCAGAATCAGCCAAATCGTAATAAACAACACTGAAATAAAAAAAGAGTGCATGACAAAAAAATGGGTGAACGTAAAACTCTTTGATTGGTCATCATTAGTTAAACTTAATTAGCCAGTTCTTCTGTGTGATTCCGTACATCGATGCGTCAGCAGAACGCTAATATTTTCGTTGTGTTTTTTTTTTCACCTCAGTATGTATGAGTTAACTAAGCAGCCAGACCCGAATCATGGACCTGATAAAATCAGATCATGAAAAATCGAAGTGAAGAAGGACTCTTCAAGTCAACTGAGAGAAACTGACAGAGGTATCACGATTACGCTTGATGACAGTACTACCGGTTCGCAAATACGTCAAACATCATTGCTTTTTCTTGTGCCTTTGTAAACAGTTTTTTTGTGTGTGTGAAGAAAGCTGTTTAGCGTTGCATGATAAGAAAACGTTTTTGTAAATCATAGGTTAATTCCACCGTTTTTCTGTAGTTTCAAAGAAAAATAAAGAAATGGTTTAGTTGGTGAACAACTTCTGGCTTCTTTTTCAATTTAAAATGAAGTTGGCCAGAATATGCGAAAACGTTTTTCTTTAGCTCTATTTTTTAAGCAAAAGAAGCTGCTAAAATTGTCTTTTACAAATCTTATTGGCTGATTGCTTAATTCTGTGAGGTAAGTAAATACAGCTTTCACAGTTGGTCCGTAAAGCCAATATCATTTCAACAGATAATTTTAGCTGTCGTAGGCTTATTTTTAAGAAACAGCTCCTTTTAACGACTATGAAATTAAAGTTGGTGTCATTGGTGTCCTAATTGTCATTTCGACCGCTTGTGTTGTTGTGGTTACCACAGATCGTCTCAAAGGTATCATAGACGTATTGTGTGTATTGTATTGAGGTTGAAGACTGTGCGATGAGTATGCGTATGCCAGTATAAAATCGTTTCGTTTATTAAAGAAAAGTCCAATTCACTGTAAAATAATTTAGAGCGAAATATCATTTGTTATGTAAATAACTTCTACACAGAGTATGACTCAAACTCTCCTCGAAAGGCAACTACGGTTTTCGAGACAAATGATGCAAATGTTCCGAGAATTAACGCGATAATCGAAAATATTTTCCTGACGAGATACTCCTATAATCACATTTCACTTATGCTAGAAACGTCACATTTTCATTAACAGCCAAAAAAAGCTCAATCTTCAATGACCATGTTGCATTCATTGAATTCAGTCTTAAACATTGATAAGGTGTCACATATATATAAACGTGTCTTGTCTTCGTTTGTGTTTTATATATTGCTTCATGAAGAAAACATCTGCACGCATTGGATGCTTGTGAAAGATTTTATATTATACATATATATATATATATATATATATATATATATATATATATATATATATATATATATATATATATATATATATATATATATATATAATTTGCACTGAAATTCTCTTGCCAGGAGAGGGGGTCTAGATCCTGCCTGCTTCCCAACTCCTTTAACCTCCCTTGCGGTTTCGCAGTGGAAATTAAGGATGGACACTTATGGTTGGGTGTCGATCCAGCCGTCTCAACCAAAACAAGCCATTATCCGGGCCGGTTTCGACTTTAATGTCTTCTTCAGCGGAGTTTTACAGTTTCAACATGTCCGGTCATTGGACTTAATGCATTAACTCGTTATCTACAGTCATTTATATAAACTGTGCAATTAAACAATTATATCTATTACGTCAGTGTGACGTCGATAATTTGACAAACAAGCAGTTTTAGTTTCAAACGAAATGATGTTTCATTAAAATAAATGTCTCCATTCTGTCCCTTGTTGGACCCTGCGATCGCATTTTGTCTCTCTTAAATGTTCTTGCTGCTTGTGCCTCTTCGTCATCTGTTTGCCACTTGAGAATTATATAGCTGAAACTGTTTCTTCTCTGATGTTAATAGCGGAGATGGTGAAATCTTGCGCGTGCATCGGTCTTCTCTCTTTTGTGTCGAGAACGCGCCCATGTTAACGCAAAAGTCCAAGTGATTTGGTGTTCCCTTTTCCTGAAGTCTTACAGCTCCATCTAGACAAGGCGATTATCATCTAGACAAGTCCAAAACCGGTCCGGATAATGGCTTGTTTTGGTTGAGACGGCTGGATCGACACCCAAC
>OX421457.1:19088816-19093816 GCA_949126865.1 Montipora capitata | reverse complement strand
CATATATCTGATTAAATACAGCACGTTCTAAAAGCTTAGAGATGTAGGCTAAATTGCTCACGGGACGCAAGTTCTTAAACACTGAGTCTACACCCAATTTCTTCAGCAAAGGTATAACCACAGCCACTTTCCAGTTTGCAGGAAAGATTCCAGAATCCAACGAGATGTTAATTATCTTCGTAATCACTGAGATAAGAGGCTCAATACAAGACTTAAGTAAAGTTGTGGGAATAGGATCGAGGAAGCAAGATGTAGATTTGGAGTTTGCAATAAGCCTGCACACATCCTCTTCAGACAGTGGCGTAAATGTCTCTATAAATAATGGAGTTGGTAAATCGCTATTGGTGTCAGTATTATCCTCGACAGCACACTGATCAAGCTCATCTCGCAGTCGAATAACTTTTTGCACAAAATACCTCCTCAAATCATTTGCAAGAGCTGATTTGTCAGCATAGTCTGAGAAGTCTAGTGTATTCTTTTCCACTAAAAGGTCTTTCACAGCTTGAAATAGCTTATCTTGATCATCAGCGTTTTGATCGATGAACTCGGCAAGAAAAGCTGTTTAGCTTCTTTAAGCAAATGCATAACATATTTTTTTTTCCTTTTAAATGATACCAGATCCGCGACAGTCCCGGTAGATGACCTACACGATGGTGGAGTTCCATTAACAAAAAGTGAGGACGAGGTAGACGAGATGAAGTCAACCAAAGTAAGTATAATTCTATGGTTACACCTGTGATACCGACGTTTTTCATTTCATAAACGGTCCAAGACATTATTGAAGGGCGATGTCTAAGTAGTGGTCATGAAGTCTCCCGATTGGATTTGTCTTAAAGTAGTTGGAATTACTGAAAAAAGGTCCCTTCAACTGAACAACGCATGGCCCAAAGTAAGAAGTAGGATATTTACAGTTCGCATTTGCGTGAGGTCAGGTCTGATGTGAGCCATTGTCATAGCAGAGCTCCGCGCGCGCAAAAGCGGGCACGCGCACGGAGCACCATAGTTAAGAAATAGAGATTACTTCGTGGAAAATGCGCGTACGATTTTTATTGGCGAATTGAGTAGTATCAGAAAACAAACGAGTGAGTGCAGCGAACGAGTGAGTTTTCTGATACGAAACAACGAGTGAATAAAAATAGTGGAAAGCATTTTCCATGCTGTAATGCGCTTATTTCATAGGTACTGAGGTTTTTTTCGTGGTAGTGTTTGATGGACAAATTGGACGAACGATATTTCTTCACAGTGAAAGTTTATCGTTCGTGTTCCTGATTGGCTACATTTAGAATCAGTGCGAATTTTATTCACATGATTTTCGTGGATAAATCTCAGTACCTATGAAGTAAAATATGGTAACCCATCTAAAGGTTTGGTTTTGGTCACCGTACGACCGTACGACCGTACGACCGTACGACCTTACGTCCACCCCTCCATATATGCCAATGTAACTAGTATCACGTGACCATATCACAGGCTCAAGTTTAGAGCTCATTGAGGAGGCCATACTCTAGCTTTTGTTTACAGAGAGCAGATGAGTATTCTGTCTGCGCGTGCGCGACTTTGAGATCTCTTATGGGCGTATCCGCTGGCCTGCCATTAGCAGCAACCAAAATAATGGCGGTCTCCGTGACCAAAAGTTTCAAATTTGGTGTCGTTATCTGTGTCGTTTATCTTCCTTGGCTTACGTGTAGACGGTATCAAAAGATCGAGAGACGGTTGGGCTGTTTATGGCAAAAAGTCACAGCGAAGTACTTTCGAATAATAAAGAGTAATCTTTATAAGGCTTAGTTATTTGCGAAAGTTGTAGAATTCGAAGGGCTCTTCAAACACACATAAGCAGACTGGACAGACATTTTTCCGCGTTAGTTTTGATTCCAACCTTCGTGTTTACCTCTCACTGCACTCTCCTCTGCTCTGTTGGGCGTTCTTATTTGAAATTTGTTAAAATATGAAGAATTTCAGCTCCATTATGAAAATAAATGTTCACACCCAAAGTTTACGGTAGCTTACCTTTTTTCGGTTTCATGTTTATTGGCATGAACGTGAACGAACGTTAACGACGGGCCAATTAAACAGCAGCTTTGGCCAAATCATGGTCTGAGTAAACAGCCAGAGAATAGAGAGTTGGTAATTTTACCGCGGGAAATTTTTTAGATACTGTGGAATGTTTGAAGCTGCTAACAGAAAGTAAGTTAGCTTATCACGTGTATTCGTCCATGCATACCATTGAAAGTCGTCTTCTTGGTTTCGTGTATTGCATGGAGCACCTCCCATTTGAAAATTACTTAGCTTACATGGTGTTCGCTTCAGGGAACTAGAGCAAGATAGCTGGTTAAGCACATCCCCAAATCCCCAGGGACCTAAATCTAGGGAACTGAAATAAATAACCACTTTCTAAGGGCATAGCAAGGTCTATGAATCCCAAGTTGTAAATGAACAAGCCGCCATCTTGAACCTTGTACACCTCTCTCAGTCTGTAAGAATGATCTTATCACCTAAAAGTAAATTTAGTTCCCCCTTCTCTCTGTTCATTTCCAAAGAATCAGACTATTCAAGTTGAAAATTGATTACAAAATGACAACAGGAAATTAGTAAGTTCGGACTAGACCAGGCCCAGGGAAAAAAGCGATGTTAAGAGTAACACATCAAAGAGTATTCCTTTTTTAATATCAAGCTCCAACCTTTTTAAATTTTTACAAGTATAGAACTATAATTTACATTAATTTGTTAGTCCTTCGGAAGTATATGATATGAGGAAATGGTCAACAACTGTATTCACAATAAATGGATATCAAAAACTTAATAATCACGAGTGGTTTTCTTCATATCAACTTGCTGGTCACCTTACTAAGACTATGACATGCAACATCTTATTCATGTAGGATGTGACTCCAACTAGTGAAATCTTAAGTGTACATTGAATTTATAAGCAACAAAGAATCCCATTTGTATGAGCCTGATGAATTCAGCACATCTGTCAATTTTACTAATCATCTATGAGTGTTAAACATTCTTATCATAATCCAGAACTTCAAGGGCTTCAAATATGGCTGTTTCACATAACTAATCTGCCCGTTTATCTTCATTCACTACTGGTTCTCAAGGTAACACCTTTCCTCAAAACTTGACCTCTCAGCCATCACTTCTGCCCATTGTTCCAATTGTTGAGCCACTGCACATCTCTCTAAACAGCAGAGAACATGCTGTCAGTTCTTTTCATCCTAATTTTTAATTCTGTATTTGAAACACTTTTTCCAAAGCAAGGTTACTGATACACCTAAGCCATGGAGAATTATGTTTAAACTAGAACTTGTTTGTGGATGCTGGACACTTTTTGAGAAACTGTGATGAGGAAATTCTTCAAATTAAAGACATGCAATATGGAACTCTTTTCATTCTTCTAGATAATTGCATTCCCCTTGTCCTTTCAATTAACAGCAACAGCCTAACCTTCAAACTAAATAATAATTTGCAGAGTACTTCTGATCCTGGTTCAGAATACATGTCTGAACAGACGTCACTACAACAAAGCACTACTGGTGTGGATAAACAAGCGGCTGGTCTAATTTGCAGGTCGCAGGTCGCGGGTTGCACGTCATTGTTTCACCAATACAGAAACTATCCTAAACATTCTTAAAAGCTAACCCTAGGCCTAATTAGGCCTAAACAAAAGTTTTTAGGCCTAAGGTTAGCTTTTATGAATGTTTAGGATACTTTCTGTATTGGTGAAACCATGACCTGCAGCCCGCGACCTGCGACCTGCAAATTAGACCCGCCGATAAACAAGTGTTCTCACTGGGGGAACACTCACCTCTACTTATAACCTCATATGTAACTATATCACAGTGACTGTATTTATGAATATCCCAGGGAAAACCCTCGCAGTAATCAGTTTTTGTGTGCACACTCAGACAAACCCTGTTGTGGGTCTTATAAAATCTTAACTATCAACAAACTGTGCTCTGTACATGTGTGCTATGGCATACACCACTTTTCTCTAGGAAATAACTCACAAAACCAAGCCCAACTTAATAAAGGGCCTTTGAGGTATTTGAGGCCTTATTTTATTTTACTTGAGAGTTTCATAAATTAAAGCATGCAACCTGCAAATCCAAGGCAAAATTGAAAACTTTTTTTGCCAGCAGTTCCCTTGGATGGACTGCCAAAATATCAAGGAATTGAAGGGACACGAATTCCCATTTTTTATTGCTTTGATTGCTCCTCATGATCAGTTGGTCAATTTAAACACGAGATTAAAAACAAAACATTAAGAACAGAAAAGCTCTAGTCCTTAAATTGGTTGAACCGAGCGCATGGAATGAAAGGGATCATTTGGTTCGAAGTTTAATAACGAACTAGCATGCGGACGGAGACGGGGGAGAGAAACGACTGCCGGAAATACGTCTGCGTTCGCAGGCTAATAACGAACAGGAAAGATGCACTTTCGATCTGCTTCGATGGATGGGATAATGACCGAAACTACCTACCTTATAAATTGCTTGAACTAAGAGCGCACAATTTTTTAGCTCATAAAAGAGCTTTTTGGCGAAAGCAGGATAAATGACTATTGTTATGAAGGCATTTTTAGAGTGGGGCAAAGATATTATGAAAAGCTTCACTCATTTTTTTCATGAATTTACCCTTCGTTAAGAGAAACCATTGCAACTAAATACTAACACGAAACAGAAAAAAATCTTACAAAAAATAATTTTATTCAAAGTAAAGCATTTGCAGCAGCGAAAGTGTCAACAAATTATTTGTGTTTTGCAAGGCACAGAAACGGAAATGACCAAGGATTGCGGAGATCCAAGTCTAGGAAAGTATGCCATAATTAGTCAAATGCGAATACTCAAATAGTGCAGACCAAGAAAACGTTGATCTTGAACGCTGCTAATTTTTTAAGACCCGTAACTGTATACCACTAAAAAAAGAAAGGAATGAAAACGTTGGCAATGCAAATTTAAACTTGGAGGAGGGGTAAAATTTTTGAGCAAATTGACTCT